>CM060986.1:128812141-129437141 GCA_030765065.1 Deroplatys truncata
GAATTACTGTGCCAGCAATTGAAGATCGTATGCATGCCATAGATTGTTAAAGCTTTAAAGCATCTTTTGTTTTACTTATAAATGTCTTAAACAGCTTTCCCAGAATCTCTTAGCAAAAGGCATCGTCGATTCCAAGTAATCTCTCTAAAACTGACAGTTGCTTTCTGAAGAAACACTGATGAGTAGGTTTTGTAATCCTCAAATTGCATGTGTCAGATGTGTTGTCAATAACTTCTCCATGCTACACAATGGCCAACGCTACATCGTCTATTATTTACATTTTGTTGTTTCACAGTGCTGTCAGACCAGACCGGTCTTTACTTCATCGCCCTCTCGTTTTTTGGCTTCTAGAAAATAAAAATAAATAAGTGCACGTTGTGCTTCAATGTTGCATTCGTGAATTACAGAGGGCGTTTTTGTCTACACAGAGAGGAGGTGGAAAAAAGTGATATTCTTTATCTTCCTTCAACTCTGGATATGAAATGGAATTACCTTGTACAAATAAATTATGAATCAATAACACTAAGTGGAGAATTTGTAGCTGATGGGTGGAGCAGGTTGCATTTCACGACCGAAGTCAGTGCCCGAAATATAGCATCTGTTGTTCTGCGAGGTACTGGATCCTCCTACGTTGGGGAAATGACTTATTTTTATATCACTTTGAGTTTTTCATAGATTGTTCCGCAAGGACTAGAAGTTAAATTAGTTCGGGTAGCTTAAAATACCTCTTCTGATTTTCTATGCTGCGTTTAATGCTTAAAAAGTTAAAGTATTATCTTTCAGTATGTCTATTACGTCTTAGGTGTAGGGATTTGTCAAAAAACATGCAAGTAACTAACATGGAAAACTTTTCTTCATTATCCTGGAATTTAATCTACGCATTTTAGGGAAAAAGACAAGCAAGGAAAGGCTAGAAAGACATCAGATGTAGCTGTTCCAGTATCTATATCTGAAAGGTAAGAAAACAAGAGAAAGTGATAGAAATTTTGGATCTAAAATATTATGACCCCTGAAGTTTTACCCTAATTGCAAAACAAAGTAAACGCTGAACTAAGAAGCAGTTATGTGTACTAATATTATACAGAAATAAACTTTTACGGTGTGTATAGGGAAACACTAAATCAATTATGAAAATTCTTTCTCCATGGACATTTTCTGTTCTACCCGATGGACATAACCTATAAGACACCTAATTTCAACACTTAAATGACTAAAATGCTAAAAAGGATACAAAAATACGTACTCGTAGATTCATAAATGAACATATTTGTGACAAAGGCTTCACTTTCCATTGAGAATGTCGTGGATTAGCAAATAGTTATTACTCCATAGAAAATAAGATAAAAGACGAACATATTTCGTTTAAAGCAATGTATGTAGCTGGTTACAATTAGCAACTGAGAAAATGGAGGACATGGCAAAATGAAAGAAGTCGAATATCTCTAATACTAACACTATATTTATTTATATAATTGTCATTTTTTTCAAATACTATAGATGTGTGCAGGATTTAGCGTTAAAAAACTTATGCAAGTTTTATTCATATTCTACAGGATTGGAAGTTGCTTGATGCCAAAATTTTTAATACCCCTTATTAAGAAAGTTGTCATGTTTCCCAGCGTAGCAGCGGAAATTTTCAAGCCATGTTTATATTTAATTTCTGCTTCTCAACGGATTGCCTTCCTCGTTGCAGGGCCTACACCCCCAAGGACTGCCGGCCCTCGTAGCCGTGGTCGCTGGCGTGTATAGCTCCGGCGCTCCGCCAAGCTGAGGGTTGCGGGTTCGAGTCCGGCCATGGGATGGGTGTTTGTTTGTGTGTATTTGTGTTATGTAATGGTGGTAATAAGAGGTAACGAAAACAGTAAAAACACAATATCATAAACTGGGTAAAACAAGGGAACTTTAAAAACAAAAGTCTTGCAAGCCAATGCCTTGAGTCAGTAGCCTGTCGAGGAGCAAGCAAGCTCTAGATCATAACATATCCAGGATAAGCGATCAACCCAATGCCTAGTTGGCGGTTTGCGGATCAAAGCATTTGCCCAGCGACCGAGAAAAGCCGCGAAATGAAACCTTCGATCAGATCGGTGTTGGCAATCAGAACCACTTCTACCTTTCTCCCCAGCCCACATGCTATGCATTGCTTCACAGAAATATGTAAAGTGCGTCATGTATATGGTGTATATAACGTCACCATATATGTAAAATGTGCCACAATAGCATTTTACTTCTGTTTCTCACACTTAGAACTGACTACGAAATTACGTAGGCGTGGTTTAAAAATGTTAGGCTTACTAACTTTGTCAGTGATAAAATGGTTAAAATGTTACCTTCATTTCTTTTTCATTAGAACTTTGTTTTCGAATAACGCCTTCTTCATAAAATCGAAACAGGATATTTAATTGTTTATGTATTGATAACTTCACATAGACGACAATATTTGTCATTTGTCTTAGATGTTCTTCTTATGAGTACTTCTTATTGAATACGTTTTATTTATGCACTTGTTTGGAATTACAGAAGTACATCCAAGAAAAGGAAAATTTTGAGAGAAGCGTAGTAAAAATGGAGTTAAATTTTAATGAAATGTTACATGAAATGACTACTGAATTTGTCGTTTCTTTGCATTCAGTGGAAAATTAATTCACCCATACTGAGGGTGGAAACGATTCGTCTCCAGAGATATAGTTGTCAAATGCTTGTGTTCCTATCTGTTTCGTAGTAGAAAAACTGTTACCTATATTTGAGCCAGAAGAAATATCGACCTGAAAACGGCTGCATACTTATACTTGATTAAGTACTACGTGGCATAAGATTTATATACATTTTGCCCCTTTACCGCTATTACCCTTGTAACAATAAGTGAAGAAATGTGATAGGTAGTGGAAGGAAGGGGAAAACCAAACGTACGTTAACCACAAGCCAAACAGCCTAGCAAGAAGATTCTTTATTTATGAACTCTCAAAATATTGTCCAACATGCAAAACAAAATATCTCTCCAAATTTCTTAAAGCATAAATTTTTTTCTCGTAATTACTTTTACAGTTCTTTTAGTAGATAAAAAAAATTTTAACTTTACTAAACAGACCTTTGTGCTGTTTGCTTTGCAAAATGGTTAAGAACTACTACCTGCACTGACAATACAAGTGCCACATACTACGCCGTGACTCTGTTTGTGATTCTTTATTCATGTACGGCGGTGTCTATGTTCCCCACGTATACAAGTGGGTCTCTCCATTTGGACTCTGTTTGGTTTGATAAACTCCTTGTACGTAGTATATAATAAAAATATCAAAATGTTCGACTTTTTGGTTTTTGAATTTTATTTGGTTTATAATATACTTTCATACTACAAAATTGTTTTAACATAGACAATTTTAAAGCACAAACGACTATGTAATTGGTCCGGTGCCATTTAGATAAAGTACCGACTTGAACTTGAACTTAATTTTCCTCATTTTTTTCTTTCTTTCTTTCCTTCCTTCTTTGTTTCTTTCTTTTTTTCTCTACCATGTACATATTAGGTAGAGAAGGTATATCACTCCATCCAATAATTCGTTACCGAGACTTCATCGGAAATACATGTTTTAGGCTCCCCTGAATCTAAAGAAAGTATTTTTAGAAAAAGGTCCGTGTGTGTGTGTGTGTGTGTGTGTGTGTGTGTGTGTGTGTCTGTGAACAGCATAACTAAAAGACGAAGTCCGATGAATACAAAACTTTGTATTTACATTCAGTACCTTACAAAGAAGCGACACAAAGATTTTCAAGAAAATCGGCCCACCTCAAACTATTCTTTAAATGGAACATTTTTCGAAAATCTTTATTTTCTAAAAATGGCTGACGCAGCCACTCTACGTTCTCCAACAATGAGGCAATACCTTTACCTCACGATTGCTGCGTTTCTCCTCCTAGTTGTTTTTTTTATACTTTGCCACGACTGCTCGAGCACGAGATCTTAATCAATGGGTATGCGTGGATGTGCACGGAGAAACGGGAACACTTTCTTGGAACACTTTTATTTTCACCATTAAAATAAGACTTAAGATTTGCCGATCACTTTTAAATGCTTACGATGTTACTGTGTCTTTTCCAAGACCGAAGATTATCAATTACATCTGATAGTCCGACCCTCTTGCAAGTTCGCACCCAGTCTTCGGACTTCGACGAGACCGTTGTTCCGCACTCCAAGAGTGCCCCAGCGAGAATCAAAGCGCGATACAAAGAAAGGACTCCTAACTTCCCCTCTCTCCCCTTAAACATTTCGTACCAAAACTCAGCGTCATGAAGCTTCTAATGACCTTCACATCCTGGCCAGTGCAACTGCACCCATTAATTCCAAGAGAAACTGGCTTCAGCTATTTTACCCTTTATACCTGGGGCTGGACCCTAATTAGCTAAACTGTGCCTGTCTTGTATTTCTGTAGCTTTTACAGTCAACAATTTTCACAATGCTTCTCCTTTTTATACATACACTGAAATTAAATATTTTATTATTTATTTTATATCACTATCCCTCTCCTATTATTATGATAATTATTGACTTCATAATTTCGTGTTCATGGCTGTAACGATTTTGCTTAAAATATCATACATTAAGGGCAATTACATGATAAATAAAATGTATATCTTGAATTCTTTGAGAAGAGTCTTTGTAGTCCTCTTCATTTGGAAAGAAGTGTGTACAATCTTGTATAACTGGTAAACATTAAGTGATAGAAGAAAACGACTGCGCAAAAAATGCAGATCACGTTAAAACACACAGTTTATTACAAATGAGTTTTTTGTGGCCTAAGCCATTTCTGAGAAATCCGTTATTAAAGGTTCGAATTTTTCATTACTTCATAATTCTTTTAAAGCCGTGTCAACATTCAGTTGTCTCTCACGATTGCGTCGTAACTATGGAATTTTAAAGTGCGTCGTAACTATGAAATTTTAAAGTGCGGCGTAACTATGGAATTTTAAAGTGCGTCGTAACTATGGAATTTTAAAGTGCGTCGTAACTATGGAATTTTAAAGCCAACACATAACTTAAACATTTGACTATCACTGTTCCCTTTGTATCCATGAAAAAATGTGTAATTCGGATATTTTTGCAATACTTTACTTGGATTAAAATGTAGTAGATAGGAAACTAAGCTTTAGTAAGAATGGTTTGTATACCCAATAATAAACGATTGAGGGTATAGGAATATGAATGTATAATGTCATATTTTTTTTTCAGTGTTCAAAATACTCCTTGGACCACAGTTTATAAATTAATAGCTTGACATTTTCAGCAGAACTATGGATTTAAAATTATTGCGCACAGTTAAAATACTATATATGGTAAAGTTGAAGTTAATTAGTTTCGATAAGTGATATTGAAAACGTTGAAAATTTCAGAAACATGTGCGAATAGAAATATTTTTATTTTTGTATTCCACCCAAAAGTTCAACACCGAAATTTCACCTTAAATGAATGTTTCTGAGGTCCCCTGAATACAAGAAAAGCACTTTTAGAAAAAGGTGCGTGTGTGTCTGCGTTTGTGTGTGTAGGTACCCGCGCGCGCCTGTGAATAGCATAACTCAAAAGCGAAAAGTCGGATAAATATTTAACCTAGTATTTATTTCTATGCCTTTTGAAAATGCGGCACAAAGATTTTGTAGAAAATCGCCCATCACAAACTACCCCTTACAATGAGTATTTTTCGAAAACTTTGATTTTCTCAAAATTGGCTATAACGATTTGGATTAAAATGTCATACATTTAAAATATTTTTATGACAAATAAAATGTGCATCTTGAATTTTCTGTGAATGTTCCCAAAAGTTCTCTTCTTTCCGAATGGCGTTTGCACAACTGGTAAACCGTAAGAGATACGCAAACATTTGTTTCGACATAAAAATATAGATTTCCGTATAACAATTTATGTCATATACATTTTTTGTGGAGTGAACCATTTCCGAGATATCCCTGTTATGTTTGAATTTTCCAATACTTATACTTTTTCTTAAATGTGGATTCGCTACCTGTTTCTTTTACGTCCTAGGCATACAAAGAGAATGGCAAGCTCCACATAGCAACCAGTTCTTAAAAGATTTGACTATCACTTAAAGCGTACTATATTACCCTTGCAACTACAAGAAAATTAGCAATAAGATAGTTTCTGATTAACATGAAGTAGATGGGGTGTAAGTGTTTGTAAAAAAAATAAAAATTTGGGAGGTATACGATAAACTGTAGGTCGTATTTCATATTACTATATGAAAAATATGATGTGTTACACTCACATGAATTTTTCTACTCTTGTACAAACTATTTTTACAAATGCTTATTCTCCATATGCTTCATGTTAATCGAGATGTTAATCTTATTGCTAATTTTCTTGTATGTGCAAGGGGAATTAGTAGGCTTTAAGCGATAGTCAAATATTTTAAGAGCTGGTTGTTATGTGGAGTATTCCATTCTCTTTGTATTACCAGGACAAAAAATGAATAACGAATTCCCATTTGAGAAAAAGTATAAGTATTGGAAAATTTAAGGGAATAACAAGCAACATCTCGAAAATGGTTCACTCAACAACAAAAAATATATATGACATAAATTGTGTACTTCAACGCTATCTACATTTTTTGTGTAGTAAAATTTAGTCTATCTCTTATGGTTTACCAGTTATGCAAAATTGGTTCACAGTGAACAATACTTTTGGAGACATTCCCAGAAAATTCGAGATATACATTTCATTTAAATTTTTCGAAAAATGTTCCATGTAAAAGGTAATCTGGGGTGTGGGGATTTTCTTGAAAACCTTCGTGTTGCATTTCTGGAAGATACTGAACCTAAATTCCAAGTTTGGTGTTTATCCGACTGTTCGTTTCTGAGTTATGCTGTTCACAGACACACTCATGGATATGTTTCCAAAAATGCTTGTTTTGGATTCAGGGGGTCTCAAAACATATATTTCCGGTGAAATCTCGGTATCGAATTTTTGGGTGGAATACAATACTTCCTCTACTTACTATACGTAGTAGTGGTAGTAAAAAGTGATTAATTATAAATAAACCAATGAATATTCTAAAACAGTTTAACATAGCTCATTAAAACGTTGTGTGGTATGTATGTTTTATTTTATGAGTATCAAAGGAATTAGAAGAAGACTATACTTTTGGATTTTCATAGATACATTACCTTAAGGACCTACCTTGGTTGACAGTGTGCTAGGTAAAGTCATAACAACCTGCTTAAATGTTTTGGTATTTGTTGCTTAGGTATTTCCAAGCAGCTGGTGTAAATGAACAAACCATAAATCCTTAGAATAGAGGTTTAGCCGCCGAGGGAAGCAAGCGTTTGAAATCCAGTTGATATAAATTGAAATCTGAGGAGCTTGAAGGTGATCGGTGAATCCTGTATGTGGATATAATTCCGATGTAACTCTCTTGGCCTACGACCGAGGTGCAGATACATGCTTATGTGTGAGATGTCGGGAGAGATTGTGGTGTTCAGGACGACACCATTACACTACTTCTACACTACGACACGCTTGTTTAGTGCGATTTTCAACACTAAACATGAGAACATATAGCCCAAGTTTTATTTACAAGCTGGTTGAAAGTGGAGAGCATGTCCTCACCCACGTTAAACTTTATTGTTGTTCCTCAGCCCTTCGAGATGACAGCCGGACATAGGAGACTCAAATAAACTGTGAGGCAATGTAAAATATTACAAAGTGAATGCTTCCTTTGAGCAGTAACCAGTTCTGTGGGGTATTAATACTGGTTAGCTCTGGGGTTTGAAGTGAAGAATCGTTCTTAATATCACGTCTTAACCAAATGGTAAGCCATTTTCTGGAAAGGGAGAAATTAGTTTTAGGTAGTGTTGCAGACAAAGGATTATGGAGTATCTAAATCCTCAGTGCAATGAATGAATGAGTGTAGATACTTGTCTCGATTAAAAGAAAGAGAAAAAAAAGATCTGTTACATCTGTGTTACGTCTGTTAGCACATGCCACAATCGATCGTGCCAGCACACTGTCTTCATTTCTTAAATCTATATTCCTGTAAACTTACACATAAAATGTAACAATAAAAATCTTATATGTTGTATTCACACGACTTTCCCTACTCTTGTACAAACTATTTACACCAACGCTTATTCTCTGTCTTGAGGTAGTATTTTTAACACTTAAATGATTTCAGTGGAATTATATAATATATAAATTCAATAACAGCCCGCCTTAAAGCAATATGTGTATGTAATAATATATAAAAAGTGTATATTACAGTCATTGTATACGTTTATATTATTGTATCCATGTGTAATAATGTTATGTGAATGTATTACGTAATTTAATAATGTAGCAGCTGTGAGAATAATAGGTTAAAGGATGCTAAAAATGAGGTAACAATGAGGTAACCTTGAGGCAATAATGAATTTGAAAGTTTAATGCAACTTGTGATTCTTGGAAGCAATAATATAATTTTTGTGACAGTTTATAAACAGCCAATCAACAACTAGAAAAAGCTTTAGTTAAATGAAGGTATTCTATTGGAGTAGGATTAGCCAGTTAAATGAAGGTATTCTATTGGAGTAGGATTAGCCAATCAGAAACTGAAATATAGCAAAATTTACAAATATAGAAGTCAGTTGCTTGTACACAGTGCTCATAACTGGACGCGTTGGTTTTAGACAATGTTTCTAACCGGAAGCGAGATGTGTGCTCGAAAAATTTAATATGTATTTTGTGAGAGACAAAAATAGCTTACGTGTTAAAAAGTGCAAGTATATAACAAAAGCATCTCACAGCTCTGTATATCACTGAAGTGTTATTAAAATCGTGTCAAGAATTAATAAAAAGGAGTGAACTAAAATTACAATCTGTGTAACCGTACATTCTTCAGCCGCATCACGCCCTGTTACGAAATTCATGTCTCTAAAAATAATACTGACGCAGCCGAGGCAAACATGATTATATAACATTTAAAGAAACAGTAAAAATTACAAAGTTAATATTTTTTAAACATTTTTTTGGGGGCAAAGGCCACCTGAAAGTACATTCGGGACTAAGGCTACCGGAAACTTTTTACCATACGTACGGTTGCAACTACTTCAAGTTCGGCTCCCCAACAGTTTAACTACAATACAACAACCTACTTCAAATTGACTTTCCATACGTGAAGCAACAGTCTACTTCATGTTAATGAGAAATATTTACAGAGATAATCTTATTACTTATTTTCTTGTAGGTGTATTTGGAATATGGTAGGCTTTAAGCGATAGTCAAATCTTTTAAGAGCCTGGTTGCTGTTAGTTTCATATTCTTTTTATGTCCAGGACATAAAAACACGAATAAGGAATTTCCATTTGAGAAAAAGTAGCTATAAGTATTGGAAAATTCAAATAAATAATGAATATCTCCGAAATGGTTCACTCGACAAAAACAAAATGTACATGACATAAACTGTACGGTTTAACGAGGTCTATGTTTTTTTTGTAGTAAAATTTTGTCTATCTCTTACGGTTTTCCAGTTATGCAAAAGCCATCCAGAATGAAGAGGGCTTTTGGGGACATTCCCAGAAAATTCAAAATATACGTTTCATTTGACATAAAAATATCTTGAACGTATGATACTTTAATCAAAATCTTTGGAACCATTTTTGAGAAAATTAAAATGTTTTAAAAATGTTACATGTAAGGGGTAATCTGGGGTTGAGGGATTTTCTTTAAGATCTTCGAGTCGTATCCTTGGAAGATACTGAATTCAAATTCCAAGTTTGAAATTTATCCGACATCTCGTGTTTGATTTATGCTGTGCACGGACTGGCAGGCATCAGACATCAGACACACAAACGGACAGGTTTCCAAAAATGCTTTATTTAGATTCATGGCACCACAAAACATGTATTCCGATGAAATCTTGGTATCGAACCTTTGGGTGGAATGTAATACTTCCCTACTTACTATATGTATAGTAAAGAATGTAAGAAATTAACTCTTATCTCATAACAAATGCTCTATATGCAAGAGTCACCCCAACTTGGGCCAACTTCGATAGTGATTTTCGTGGCGAACATTCAAGATTTTCACCAATTTCGTCTAATGTTTCTTCTGTTAACACTGCACGTCTTTGCATGTGTCTCTCTCAGATTTATTCACAAGATCATGAATTGAAATTCTGGAAGAAGGCAATTTTGCAGGAAACTTCAGGACGAGTTCTTTACGAACTCGACGAGCCGATTCGTATTTAAAATAACATTTACATAGAAATATAGGTTGTTCCAAACATAACTGCCTTCTCATCTTCGCAAATGAAAGCGGACTACTGATGCTAATGATTGTGGCACCTGAGACATAAAGGCTGTTGTGAGTACGGGGTGTGGGTATGGTTAAGCCAACCGGCATTGGCTCTGACACACAACACCGTGCGAGCGGTCAGGTTTGATAGCAAACATCCAGTATATAACTACTACAAACTGTTCCTATAAACGCTTATATTCCTATCCACCTCATGTTGATCGAAATAAATATAAGCAGAAATAGTTTCACCAAAAAGTTCGTTGTAGGTAAATGGCAGGTACAGAATACAAATCGATAGTCGTATGTTACTATAGGTATATTAGCTGGTATACTCTGACATCGAGAGAAACAATTGAATAATTACGGCACTTTGAAATGATAACATATTGAAAAATTCAAATCAATAATAACATATCTCCAAAATGGCCTATGCCACAGGAAAAGTTATTTGAAATAAATTATGTGTTTTAAGAGATATACATTTTATCTATATCTTATGGTTCACCATTATACGAAATTGTACAAAACTTCTTCCCCGAATGAAGAGGACTTCACAGACTATTTCTAGAAAATTCAAGACATAAATTTGTTTGTTATGTAAATATCTTAAACATATGATATTTTAATAAACAGCGTTAAGGCCATTTTGGGAAAATTTATAATATCGAAAAGTTCCCATTTAAAGGGTAGTTTGGGGTGAGGAATTTAAATAACATTTGGTAGCTATCCGACATTTCTTTTTTTAATTATACTGTTCATGCATATAGACACACGCACACGGGATATTTTCTACGAACATTTTTATTTAGGGGGCCTCAAAACATGTGAAATGAAGGTTTATCTGGATTATCAAGAATTAGAAGAAAAAGCTTATTTAAGAATAGTTTGTAGAAAAATGAGTAGAGAATGCAATACATCAGATTGGTTTAACCATGTTCAAGAACTAATACATGCTTGCACATACCTAAATGTACCTTTGAATGTATACGCAGTGATATAATGATATCATACTTCTGGATCAATATAATATGCTTATCTAAGTAGAGAAATTAAAGTTGAAATCAAAAACCATTTCTATAAATTAAATTTTAGAGCATTGAATCTTGTCTCTAATTTCAGGTGGTTCTCGCAGAAGTCCTTCTAGTACCATCATTATAATTAAAATAACTTTGTTGCTCCTATCTTTCTATTCCAATGAAAAAAAAATCAATTACCAAGAAGGTAAGGAGAAACTCTAGGTAGGCTGTTAATTGCCTAAGTGTGTTAAATTGGTTTCTAAGTGAGGATTTGCGGTAAGATATTCAATTGTGATACGACAAAACTTGGCGTGTTATGAAGGGGCGGGTCCTGGGCGAGGCGCCCCGGAAATTAAGGCTTCCAAGACGGTGATAATAAAGAGTAATGAAATAATTTTATCCTTAGTGGCGTCTACCCACGCGAACACGCGTTTAATGGCGATTTTCGCCCCCTCTCCATCATTATGTTTAAAACGTAGTACCGCCAACTTTTGACCTTATATCTGGAAAAATATCTTTTTTTTCTAAAATGTGCCCCTCCTTACCGAAGGCCATCGTTTGTCTTCCTGAACCTCCTCCTGCTATTCAGTATTTTACCCCATTTTTTCCCTTCAAGACTAATGATAGGGTAATAATATTAAATAGGCTCAAATTGTGCCGCTAATTATGTTTTATGTTCACTAGAGAAGGAACCACCTTTCTCGAGAAGCTTGTGGGCACGGATTGCTTTTCTAACAGCCATTAGCCTAAGCGTGACTAACGCATTCTAAAATGTTAACTTATTGTTTTCCACGCTTTAAGTAAAGGTTCTAAATTAAAAGATAAAGTAGCAATAGTATTACCCATATAACGTGTGTTAAGGCTGCCGTAACCTACTCTCGTATATGACACTATTTATTTTTATCTCATTTGTGTGATCCCCGTTAACTTCTTTGTCATATCAGGAGCTTTGACTTGAGAACAGCTGATAATGCTCATTACTTGCTGAACCGTAGGTATTCTTAACGTTGATTTTATCAGTTTTTACTTTCTGTAGCACGTAGAGACCGAAAATACCTGTTTTGAGGCCGCCTGAATCCAAAAAATACATTTTTAAAAAACGAACTTTCTCTCTCTCTCTTTCTGTGTGTGTGTGTGTGTGTGTGTGTGTGTGTGTGTGTGGACAGCATAACCGAAAAATAAAAATTTGGATCAACACTAAACCTAGTATTTAGGTTCGGTACGACCCAAAGATGGGAGGCGAAGATTTTTAAGAAAATCCCTCTACCCCAAACTACCCATTACATGAAAATGTTTTATTTTCTAAAAAAAATCCTAATGATAAAATACCATATTTAAATGTATTTACAGGAAAAATAAAATATATATCTTTAATTTTAAGGGAATAACCTATGAAGCCACGTTCATTCGGAAAACAATTTGTGTAATATTGTATGACTGGTAAACATCAATCGATAAGCAACGCACTGCTGCACAAAAATGTAGATCTCTTGAAACACACAATTTATGTCAAAAAACTTTTTTTGCGGCATAAGCTATTCTTGAGGTATCCGTTGTTAACGGTTCGAAATGCTCATTACTTGGTCATTTTTTAAGTCCTGTCAATATTCAGCTGTTGCTGCCAATCGTATGTAATTTTAAGGCAGCGTATAGCGTCCAGTTCTTAAACATTGGACTATCGCAGTTCTCTGTATATCTATAACAAAATGTGTAATGTAGCTATTTTTGAAGAGATTTATTTGGATTCAAATTAAGTTGATAGAAAGATAATATTTAGTAAAATAAGTTGTATCCACTAATAAACTACACGGCAGGGAAAGTCATGAGAAGGTGTGTCACATATTTTTAACCACTAAACTCGAACACATTCGCTCCCACATTCATACTATCAGACCCAGTGAGGCATACAGAATGATTCTACGTAAAGTAAAATTCCTCGCCCCCAGTTGGGAATCAAATCCGGGACCTCGGTTGAAAAGCCAGAGCACTGACCACTCGACCACAGAGGCAGTCTAGTGACATTTTGTAGTGCATCTCCTACAGTATTTTTACTTCAGAAATGGAATATTTTTTCTACGCCTTTTCCTATGTTAAGTAAAGAAAGCGTTGTATTTCATCTAAAAGATTTCATAGATTCATCAGTATTAAGATTTCACCAGAAATACAAGCTTTGATGCCTCTGAAGAAAAGAGGGATTTTTTTAAGATAGTTTCCGTGGATGCGTTTGTATATGGGGGATACTGTTATATCCCTAAGAATATTTGAAATGGTAAAGCCTAGGTACGGGATCAGTTCTCTATATATTTCAACAATCGGGGCGATATTGGCAGAGAAGTTTAACTATGCATGCATTATTTGAGGCAGTATTTTTAACACCTAAATGATTTCAGTCAAATTATATAATAAAAAATATAATAACAGCCCGCCTTAAAGCAATATGCGTATGTAACAATATATAAAAAGTGCATATTAAATGTTTATATTATAGTATACATGTTCAATAATGTTATGGGAATGTATTACGTAATTTAATAATGTAGGAGCTGTGAGAATAATAGGTTAAAGGTTGCTAACAATGAGGTAGCTTTGAGGCAATAATGAATTTGAAAGTTTAATAATACTACTAGTGATTCTTGGAAGCAATAATGTAATTTTAGTGACAGTTCATAAACAGCCAATCAACAACCAGCTTTAGTTAAATGAAGGTATTCTGTTGGACTAGGATTAGCCAAACAGAGACTTGAAATATAGAAATTTACAAATTTAGGCGCTAGAAATCAAGTCAGTTGGTTGTAGACAGCGCTAATAACTGGACGCGTTGGTTGTAGACGTTGTTCCTAACCAGACGCGAGATGTGTCCTCGAGAAATTTAATACGTATTCGTGTGAGAAAAAAAAAATAGTTTACATGTTTCAAAAGTGCAAGTATTTAATAAAATAATCTTAGAGCTCTCTCTATATCAGTGAAGTGTTATTTAAATCGTGTAAGCATTAATAAAAAGAGTTAAGTAAAATTATAATCTGTGTAAGCCTACATTCTTCAGCCGCACCACGCCTTGCAAAGAAATCCATGTCCCTAACAATAATGCTGACGCAGCTGAGGCAAACATAAATATATAATATTTAAAGAAACAGTCAAATTACAAAGTTAATATTTTTAAACTGGAGCAAAAGCCACCGGAAAGTACATTTGGGGCGAAGGCTACCGGAAACGTTTTACCATACGTGCGGTTGCAACTACTTCAAGTTACGCTCCCCAACAGTTGAACTACAATACAACACCACCATAAAATTAACCTTCTTCAAATTTGCTCCCAAAACGTGGGGCAAATAACAATACAACAAACCTACCTACTCCATATTGTTACAAGTTTCCTAGCGTCTGCATACACTGGGAAGGAAAATACCTTCAATATTTTTACATGGATTCAAAAAGAACAATTAAAGCTAATTCATTATTACAAAAATAAATTCAAAATTAGTGCCTGGTGGTCGGAATAAGGAGTGCTACTGTGGTTGACTAAGGAGAATGGCTTTGTCCTTGAACTGTAAGTGTGCAGTGGACTAGGGAGCTTCTTGCCTACGATGCAAAAAACGTAACACCAGCAGTACAAAAGTATTGTCAACAAGTGCTGTTTTACGTGTGCATGATCATAATTATATTGCTTTACGTGTATGCAGGTTTTAGAGATTTGTTTAATGAAAGTGTGATCATAATTGTTTTGCGGTAATATAATGTATTACTGATGCTACTTCGGATAATGTTTATTGTTCCGGGAAAGAATGGCTAAGTACATTTGGAACAGAGTGTAAAACAATAGAGCCAGAGGGAACAACAACACAGCACTGGCTCAGGTTCTCTTACGTCACCTATAAGGTCATAGTTAAACTCCTGAGTCAAACACAGTATACTCCACCCTGTCAACTGTCCACGACAGCACACGGAAAGAGAGCGAACACGATATGCGCGTCTGTATTTACTGATGGCTCCACCCATAATCCCTAGGTGATTACCCATATGCTGCCAAACTCTGAATACTTAACTATAAAAAATATAGCAAACTAAGCTTCTAGAAATACCTAAAAGTCACAATACATATCTAAATCAGTGGTCAAAAACATATTCAAACATAGGTTTAGGTGATTCAACGGAGTGGCACTCTCTCGAGCTGCGACCTGCATATATCTATTGCGGCTATCACCCCATAGGAGGAAGGGATGAAGTGAAGGAACCACAGGATGGGACAGACCGCAGGCAGAAGGCCACAAAGCCGCACGGGAGTCCTTAACATTTCCAAGTTCGAAGACCCGTCCAACTGCTGGAGCCGCTGAGAGCGGGCGATGAACGATTAACAAACAGCCTCTGGTGTCCACAGGAAGTGCTCTTTCTATTGAGCATGTATCCACGCCATCTTCCCGGTCCCGCACACTTGAAATATGAAAAGGTAACGGAACGAAAGGGAAATGATGGAAACGAAATCGTGATAAACAAGAAACCACCACCGCTTGCCGACCCGCAGAAAGCACGAAAAACCCATAGGTCGAATCGGTGGTTGCCGGGGATTGAACTTGGGACCTCCCGAATGCGAGCCACACACGTTACAGCGGCACCACCACCTTGCTCGGCATATTCAAACATAGTCAAACATATTAAGGAAAATCTCTCCACCCCAATCTACTTTTTATATCAATAATTATCGTTATATTTATTTCCTGAAAAATGGTAAACTATTCTGAATAAAATTTGTTTGTAATACTAACGTCATAAATGAAACGTATATTTTGAATTGTCTGTGAAACCATGAGAGATAAGCACGAACATAACTTCGTAGGAACTAGAGCTTAACAAAATATACAGTTGGTATTAAATACGTTTAACAGAATTAGCGATTTCTATATATTTGCTGTGCTTTGTTTGAATTCTCCAGTATGTTAAATAATGTTTTTTCCTGAACTCTGCATGGATTATGCAATATCGATTCAGCTATTTACTGTCCTATCAGCATTCTATATACTCCTGCGTGCCTGCCGTAGAATGTATATTGCATCCATTTGTCACTCTTTTATGACAATTAACAGAAAATATAACTTTTATAACAATAATTTGTATAAAATACATGAAACGAATGAGATGTGTGAAAAAAATCTGATGTGTTACACTCACATGACTTTCTCTACTCTTGTACAAACACACACATGGACATGTTTCCAAAAATAATTTTTGGATTCAGAGGGGGTCAAAGCATGTATTTCCGGTGAAATCTCGGTATCCAATTTTTGGGTGGAATACAATGCTTACTATACGTAGTAGAGAAAGTAAAAATTTCATTTTCTAAAAATGGCTCTAACGATTTTGATTAAAATTCTATATTATATGAAAGATATTTAAATGAGAAATACAATGCTTATTTGAATTTTTTGGGAATAGCCTGGGAAGTCCTCTTCATTCGGAAGGAATTTTGTATAATCCTGTACAATCGGTAAATGTTAAGCGATAGACGGCAATGTACTATACAAAAACTAGATCTCTTTAAAACACATTTTATTTCAAATAACATTTAATGGCATAAGCCATTTGCGTTATTAATGGTTCGATTTTTTCAATACTTGTCATTATGCAAAATCCAGTTGATTTTCATGATGATTGCATGAAAACAGTATAGAATTTTAAGGCCAGCACATATTTAAGGTTTATTTCGATTAAAATGAAGCAGATAGAAAAATTAACTTTCATATCATTTGTATAGACACTAATAAACGATAAACGGTAGGAAGAAACGCTCGTAATACAAATTTTCAATTTATTTTTCCAGTTAAGCATATTTATGGAACGATTTCTCACGAAGTCTTTCTCTTCTGTTTTCTATGATTTCATATTATGTATGAAATATATTTCCCAAATTTTCCACTTCTGTTTTTTCCCACAAAGGCTTTTGAACAACCTTGCAAAGCTTAGTTTGGCGTGAAACATCCAGCATAATTACAAAATGTTGGAGTATCGCGCTCATGAAGTTCATTGTATTCTACATTGTTATCGTCCTGCTTTGATTAAACACACTAATTTAATTATTTTAACATTTTCTGTAACAATTTATTATAATAAAACAGTTTAATGATATTTAAGAAAACTTTTTTTACGCGTTCACGTTCACGATTCAAAACCAAATCAATTCCCAGTGTTACGGAATTACTGTCTGAATGTTGATCACGACCTAGAGCTATTGTGCTAAAGTAACATTGCGCTTTAATTAGGCGAGCATGTATTCAGACAACAAAAGTGTCGTGTATATATTTGGTTATGTTAAACAAGATGTCTTATTAATAGCCAAGCGATGAAGAAGAGAGTACGACATTTTCTTGGTACATCGCCTACACGGGGTTGTCGAGATTGTGACACGGTGCAGACCCGCCTTCCTTCTCGACACACGCGAAACTCTTGAAGACCCACTGGATGACTTAAGTTCACTTGCAATAGCGTCCCCCGCGTTTCTGCTGTCATCTTCGTAAACTATAAGATGGATGGTATTCTTGTTTGTTGACATCGAAATGCTTTCTGAAATACAGTCACTTGAAGGTGAGCTGTTTCTGCATGCAATGCGTTCCATGTTTCTTTCCATCTTTGGATCCCTAAGAGAAATGAAACAACTAAACTGTGTAGGAGGGTTACTGTCTCCTAAATCAGGTAACGCATAAAGGTGCATATCTTTTATTAGTGAAGGAGAAGCACAGAATACTAACATCTGTCGCATTAAGGCTTTGTGTTTTTGCTATATCTATAAATACAATAAATTTGTAATAGAAATTTCTCTAGTGATTTTCTCTTTTGGATAAATAACTGATGTTAACCTTTAGACTGCTATTCGAGGTCCAGCTGGACCATAATGTTAAACTTTATAGTTCTTACGAATGAAATATGTAATTCAGAAATTTGAAATTTTTGTAATCTGTTACAAATTTAATCTGCTTTATTAGTATAAAATATTTCCATAAAATGTTCAATAAATACCATTCTAAAACAATAAAATACAACTGGGAGTCCACTTGGACCCCTCGTAGCAGTTCATGTTTCATAACATTTTCTGTATTTTGTGTTTTTCAGTTATTCTAGCATGCATTATTGGTTTGAAATTGCATGAAAACAGTTCAGTACTTTCCTGGTTGTGCACTGTAAGGTGCATCATGTCGAAACAGAAAAGTGAAACTTCTAAAAGGTAGATGTTGCTTATGTACAAGAAAAACTTATAGAAAAATTAGAACAAAGTGGGAAAGTTACAAGAAATTCATGTGCGATACCCGCTGGAAGAAAATATGGAGAATAGTGTGTCTTGGATTTTACACCTGAACATGAATTGTAAAATTCCATGTAACAACTTCAACGGCACTGGTATCACATTATAAAAATGCTAAAATACAGTTGTGAATCTCAGTGAAAAATAAAACATACAATTGAAGCAGTATTGTTAACACTTAAATGAGTTCAGTCAAATTATATAATATAAAATATAATAACAGCCCGCCTTAAAGCAATATGTGTATAAAATAACATATAAAAACTACGTAACAGTCATTGTATTAATGTTTATATTATTATGTACCTGTTCAATAATGGTATGTGAATGCATTACGCAATTTAATAGTATAGGAACTGTGAGAATAATAGGTCAAAAGTTGCTAACAATGAAGTAACAATGAGGTAACCTTGAGGCAATAATGAATTGGAAATTTTTGGAAACAATTTTTTGACACAGTTTATAAAGCCAATAAACAACCAGAAAGAAGTTTAAGTTAAATGAAATTATTCTTTTGGAGTAGGATTAGCCAATAAGAAACTGAAATATCGCAAATTGTACAAATTCAGACGTCAGTTGCTAGTAGACAATGTTACTAACCGGACGGAAGACGCGTCCTCGAGAAGTTTAATACGTATTCAGTGTGAGACAAAAATATTTTACGTGTTAAAAAGTGCAAGTAATTAATAAATAATCTCACAGCTCTCTCTATATCAGTGAAGTGTTATTTAAATTATGTCAAGGATTAATAAATGTAGTGAAGTAAAAATTATAATCTGTGTAAGCCTACATTCTTAGTGGCACCACTCTCTGCAAAGAAATTCATGTCTCTAACAATAATACTGACGCCGCCGAGGCAAACATAAATATATGTAACATTTAAAGAAGCATTCAAAATACAAAGTTAACTCTTAAAACTTGGGACAAAGGCTACCGGAAACTTTTTGTCATACGTGCGGTTGCAACTACTTCAAGTTCGGCTCCCCAACAGTTGAAATGAAATACAACTACTCCTAAAATTAACCTCTTCAAAATAAAGTGAAAAATAAAAAACTAAAACAAATTATTTCATCTAATGTGACAGTGCTGGAATATAAAAATAATATTGTAATTTATAATTAGGCTGTTTGTTTGATAATTATAATTTTGAGGTACATTGTTGGTAAAAAAGCTGATGGTTACACTCACATGGCTTTCTCTACTTTTGTACAAACTGTTTTTACAAACGATTATTCTCCATCTACTTCAGTTAATTGAGATGTTAATCTTATTGCTAATTTTCTTGTGTGCGCAAAGGGAATATGGTAGGCTCTAAGCGATAGTCAAATCTTTTAAGAGCTGGTTGCTATGTCCAGAACATAACAAAAAAACGAATAACGAATTCTAATTTGAGAAAAATAAAGTATTGGAAAATTCAAACAAAATAATAAGGAACATTTTGGAAATGATTTACTCCACAAAAAAAATGTATATTACATAAATTGTGTGTTTTAATGAGCTCTACATTTTTGTGCAGAAACATTTTTTCTCTCTCTCTGTTACGGTTTACCAGTTATGCTATAGTCATTCAGAAAGAAGAGAACTTTTGGGGAAATTACCAGAAAATTCCAAATATACATTTTATTTGTCATGAAAATAACTTAAATAGGATATCTTAATCGAAATCGTTAGAGCCATTTTCGGGAAAAAAATTTTTTTAGAAACATATTAAAATAAAGGGCAGTTAGGAGGTAATTTTCTTGAAAATCTTTGCGTCGCATCTTTGAAAGACACTGAAACAAAATATCAAGTTTGGTGTTTATCAGACTTTTCGTTTTTCAGCCATGCTGTTTATAGACACAAAGACACACACACGGACCCTTTTCTAAAAATTCTTTTTTGGATTCAGGAGGCCTCAAAACATGTATTTCTGGTGAAATATCGGTATAAAATGTTTTGGGTGGAATGCAATACTTCCCCTACTTACTGTACGTAGTAGAGGAAGTAAAAATATTGAGACATTAGAATGATTGTTTTAAAATGATTTTATTTTTTTAAATAGAACATAAGATTATTATATTGTATTAATTTATGTTTTTTGGCTGGGGTCTACTTGGACCCCTCTCAGTGAATTAAGGAGGTACAAAACGTTAGCTGTATGATGGTTAAAGTAAATACTGGAGTAACCCAAAGCCAAAAATAAAAAAAATCTGATGTGTTACACTCACATAACTTTCTCTACTCTTGTACAAACTATTTTTACAAACGCTTATTCTCCATATGCATCATGTTAATCGAGATATCGAGATGTTAATTTTATTGCTAATTTTCTTGTAGATGCAAGGGGAATTGGTAGGCTTTAAGCTATAGTCAAATATTATAAGAGCCGGTTGCTATGTGGAGTATTCCATTCTCTTTGCACTTACCAGAACAAAAAAAAATGAATCACGAATTTGAGAAAAAGTATATGTATTGGAAAATTTAAGAGAATAAAAAGCAATATCTCGAAAATGGTTCACTCAACAAAACAAATGTATATTAATTGTGTATTTTAAAGCGATCTACATTTTTTGTGTAGTAAAATTTTGTCTATCTCTTATGGTTTACCAGTTATGCAAAAGTCGTTCACAATGTAGAATACTTTTGGAGACATTCCCAGAAAATTTGAGATATATATTTCATTTGTCATGAAAATATCTTAAACATATGATATTTTAATCAAAATCGTTAGCCATTTTTGAGAAAATTAAAATTTTCGATAAATGTTCCATGTAAAGGATAATCTGGGGTGGGGGAATTTCTTGAAAACCTTCGTGTCGCATCTCTGGAAGATACTGAACCTAAATACCAAGTTTGGTGTTTATCTGACTGTTCGTTTCTGAGTTATGCTGTTCACAGACACACACACGGACATGTTTCCAAAAATGCTTTTTTTGGATTCAGGGAGTCTCAAAACATGTATTTCCGGTGAAATCTCGGTATCGAATTTTTGGGTGAAATACAATACTTCCCCTACTTACTATACGTAGTAGAGAGTAAGAAATCGGAAGTGCAAATTACATTTCACACATCAATGGCCAAATCGATTGTTATAAAGTTACTTAGGTTCCACTTAAACAGCTTTGTATATCGCATCTTAATTACTTTCATCCCCAGGGGCTTATTTTTGTAGGTACGAGATTAGCAATTCCGGGGTCCTGAGCCACCGGTTCTACAGGTTTTGGTGGTTAGGTTAGAGTCAATCGCATTTCCCGTAAAACTGTAACGTTCTTCTTCCTTTGTGAGTGGACATAACTTTTCAGAAAAGCTTGAAAGTCGCTGATTTGAAGAGTAAATTAAATCTTCTGACAGCAAGTAATCCAGCAATAATGCAGCTAGTGGTGTACAGCAAAGAGAAGTACCTTGGCGTCAAGCTAGATGGTGACAGTGCACTGCTTAGGTCCTGTTCGGTGGAAAACGATATGCTACTGCATGTAATTGATAAGTTCTTCTGCTTAATAAATTGGAAGATGTTTTGAAACTAGCTGTTTGAATTTTCATTGGAAGCATATGACAAACGAGAAGCCACACTTAGAGCCTATCTTCATTGTGATCACAAGGGAAGATATACTACTGAATAAATCGGGCGGGAGGGAAAAATAAGAGTAACCAAAAGAGAGAGAAGCAGATAATGCGATATTCGCTTTTTTAACTGTGCCAAAACTATCATGTATTTTGTTTGCTCATGTTTCCATTGTTTGAGGGATTTCTATTGTTTAATTTTTGTACTTTTACTTTCTCTACTATGTGTAGTAAGTAGGGGAAGCATTGTACTCCACCCAAAAATTCGATACCGAGATTTCACTGGAAATACATGCTTTGAGACCCCCTGAATCCAAAAAAAGTATTTTTGGAAACATGTCCATGTGAACAGTATAACTCGGAAACAAACACCATACTGGTATTTAGGTTCAGTATCTTCTAGAGATGCGACATGAAGGTTTTCAAGAAAATCCCCCAACCCCAGAATACCCTTTACCCTTTAAATTTTTCGAAAGTTTTAATTTTCTCAGAAATGGCTCTAACGATTTTGATTAAAATATCATATATTTAAGATATTTTCATGAAAAATAAAATGTATATCTTGAATTTTCCGGTAGTGTCTCCGAAACTGTTCATTGTGAACGACTTTTGCATACTGGTAAACCATTAGAGATAGACAAAATTTTACTACACAAAAAATGTAGATCATGTTAAAATACACAATTTTTATCATATACATTTTTTGTTGTTGAGTGAACCATTTTCGAGATATGCTTGTAATTCCCTTAAATTTTCCAATACTTATATTTTTCTCAAATGGAAATTCGTTATACCTTTTTTTTGTCCTTGTAATGCAAAGAGAATGGAATACTCCACATAGCAACCAGCTCTTAAAAGATTTGACTATCGCTTAAAACCTACCAATTCCCCTTGCATCTACAAGAAAATTAGCAATAAGATTAACATCTCGATATCTCGATTAACATGAAGCATACGGAGAATAAGCGTTTGTAAAAATAGTTTGTACAAGAGTAGAGAAGGTCATGTGAGTGTAACACATCAGATTTTTTGATTTACTGTTTCTACTTCCGTAATCCTAGTGTTTCTTTCTGTAATTGCTTTGAATGCATTGCTGTTTGTTTGGAGACGACGCTGTCTCTACCGACCAGATCCTAAAATTTGTTGCATTAAGTGTGTTCCTTAAAAAAATTACGTTTTTAATTTTCTCGTAGGTATTGAGTTTTGAACCGTGTCAGAAGTGAAATGTATCTTATATTTGATCTTGTTTACCATAACCTGGAAATCTTTCTATTGTTTGATTTTGTATTTTTTGTTTACTAATTCAATTTTGATGCACTTATTTATTTTAATTTATTACTTTTTGTATTAGGCAGAGCAGAAAAGTACCCAGAATGTGATTAGCTGACAGGGTGCCAAGAGGCGCTATTTAGAAATCAGGCAATATTAATTCCACTGGATTTGGAAACTAAAACTCATTCAGTGACCCATTGCAGAGAATAGCAGTGATGTTTACACAAAACAAACTGTGAAGACTCGTATGCAGTCATCCCTGTCTTTGCTTTTGTAAAGCGAACTTCAGTCCTCTCCTACGATTATAAAAGAAATACATCTCTAGTCTGGAGGTTAGCATGCTACCTTCCAAATTCAGAGGTTCTGGGTTCAATTCTCTGCTGGGGGATGGGAATTTTACTTCAGCCAGGATTATTCCCCGTCCTCCCTAGAGTCTGAAAGTATGAATGAGAGTGTAAATGTGCATGTGTGTGTGTGAATTTAATGCTTATAAAGAAAGCTCAACGTAAACAAACCTAAAGTTAATAGAATAGTAAATGAGTGAACATCATTTCCGATTAGCAATTTTTCTAAAGATAAAGCCAACGATGCAAAATTAAGTTGAGTTCTATTTATGGACGCTCTTTAACTGTGTAGTTCTTAGCGTCCCATTCTATATTGGGCGTGAAAGACCGACCTCTTTATCAACTTGTGGTTCTTTTACGTGTCGCAAATCTACGACACGGGGCTACCGGCCATGCTAAGGATTTTTAGGCCCGAAAAAATCCATCGCCCTAAGCCGGGCTTGAACTCGCGACATCGGGAACTAACCACTGCATCGCGAAGGAGGACGTCGCCAGTGTGACCTTAGATGTTAAAGGCGGTGTATAAGTGGGACATAAAATTAAATTATAGGCTAACCCGGACAGGGTATCCATTCTTTTAAGTCAATTTTGACGGTTTGGGAATCAAAGTATGAATATTATCATCATTATGTATTGCAGATATTATCATAAAATCCAGATTTTTATTATTAAGTATTATGAGTAGAATGACGCTACGGACGGACACCTAGCACCAAGACCCATACAGGGATCTTAGGGAGAGAGATGAAGTAACCCTAGGTGACGTAAGGACTGCAGGACCGGCCGACGCATGCGACAGAGACACGCAGAAACCCCTAACAGTTACAATCCTGACCACCCTGCCGGAGAGCGCTCAAGGCAGCCCTACCAAAACACCGGAGGGTGGCTCACGAGCTCCCTTCCAACGGAGAACGCGGAAAGCTCAACCCAGCAGCGGAGACTCGAGCGGCTTCCATTTGAGGGGCCGAGAAGAAGTTCCAACACGCAAACCATCTGTCTGCAGTCGACCAACACAGCCCTGGAGCCAACCGTAACGTGAAAGATGAAAATGAAATGAGAGGGAATGAGGGGAGGGAAATTCGGGGGATACAATGGGCCATTACGAGCATTTGCCTAGTGACTCGGGGGAAACCCTCGAAAAAAACTATGGGTCAGGAAGGCCTGCCGCGGGAATCGAGCCGACCACCTCCCGAATGCGGGCCACAGATGCAATTTCCTGAGCCGTTCCGCTCAGTTATTATTAATTATTACTTTAAAATCCGCTAAATTTCCGGACAAATCAGTTAACATGGGAAACAGTAAAACTATGATAACATAAAAGCATAAGGAGCAGGCCAAAATTTGTGTACCATTTAACCATTTACTTCAGTTTTGATTTTCATCAATACCTCAGAAAAAAGTAGACAAGTTTTACCACCATCTTACAAAACATCACAGAAAAAGCAGAAGAAGGCAATGTAGGGGGAGTAAGAGAATGCGAGACAGAGAGAATGAAAAGGTAGTAAAAGAGAGAGATGACGAGACAGAAGAATCTCCACATATAAGGCAACACCGCCAACTGAGCTGCGAGCTCTACTAGTTTTATATAATATTTTAAAAATGTACGGTTGATGGTTAGGTAAAAGGTAAGAGTTTTACATTTTTGTCTACTAGGGTACAGTTGGAAAGGAAACAAGTCCGATATGCATGTTTCTGAGGGAGGCGCTGTTAGGGCGGTATTGTTCATGCGTTTTGTTTAATTTCCTTTCAGAAACGTGTTCCTTTTGTCAGCTCAAAAATATTTAAAGCGGGGTATTGGTTCTTACAAACACGCAGATGTCATCTAGGGGCAGAAAACAAACAACCAGTAGAAAACGGACATGAATATGATTAATGATTGAAATATTCAAAATATCAAATAGGAACAATATAAATAACCATATGAGAAAACCCATCCGCTATTCATTTGAAAGCTTATTAGATGTTATATAAGACGAAAAAGAAGAGAAATAATGCAGGGGAGGGTGCAAGGTGAAATTGTATAATTAAATACTTTGAAGTGATGTAATTATTTCCTACCAACGCTATCGTTCCACATCGAAGCCGGGTTAAGTCAAGATTAAAAACAATTAAATTTATTTGTGAGAAAGGCGAAACTATTTGTGATATTCCTTGTAAGAGTGGAACACATTGTGAGATAGGTCACTTTGCCCAAACCAGCGCGTATTCCAGATGTAACGAGGAGTCATCAAGAGAGTTGTGGGTAGCTACAAGTGTATTGGAAGGATTGCACTATTAGACGTGTAATCCTGATACCAAGAGAGACTTGAATGCTTCTAATAAATAATCTAAACTACATTGCAAGAGGGAGAGAGTTAGACAGCTTGTGGGTTTAATGCCTACGTCGAAGTTGCAAGTTAGCCTAAAATAAATTTAAAGAACTGACCGTCACAGAATCCTGTTAGGCAAGTGATAAGTAGAGCCCCAGCCATCAAAGGAACTCTAACTTCAAGTACCCGAGAAGTATACTGACTAGTACTTTAGCCAGATGTTAGCATGATCTTATAATTTACCCACGTGTTGAACTGGGGTGATCACTCCCCAAAAAGTCATATCACCTGCTTATGTAAGCATTCTGAGAATTACTAATAAGAATTCTAAAGCTAATTGCATATATTTACTTACATATTTTGTGCTGAATAGCTGAAACTTTATAAAATTATATTTAGTACATTCTTGTAAAGTAAAACGATAACCGTTACAATACCCATTTCGATTAGTACGACTGGCTTTCTTAAGGTAGCGACTGAAAATTTCTGGTGTTTACGCAAATGCGGTTAGCGTTGGTGGGGGAGGTTCGAAATAAAACGCACTCGGTCCGTTAGCGAACAAAGTGAATTTTTGTTACGGATACATCTTTGCAGTCCATTTCTTTCAAACAACGCTTTGTTATACCGTAAAACGCCTAATAAATGCAGCGTTTTGTTCAAAAAGCTCTGAATCTACAATGACGAACTGGTTAGAGCACGTTCGTACGTTGGAATAGGCAAGACACTTATGTGCGTGTTTTGATAGCTGTGTTTGTGTTGTGTTTAATCAACTCTTGTTACACATGCAAGTGCAAGTTCAAGTTCTAAAGCGTATCATGTTTCCAGCTTTCGTGCGGTGTTCAATATTACGTCATAGTGAATGAAAGCAACCAATCTGTTCATTTGATTGCGCAAGTTGTATCACAAAAGGACTAAAGAGTAGATTTTGCTTCAAATTAACAGGAGGCATTAACATAGCACTAAGAAGAAGAAGGGCAGAAAATGTATCTTTTTGAAAACCTAATATAGACAAATTAGACCTTAACATTCAAAAGTAGTGCCAGTAGTGTAGTGAAAAGGGATGGTTTAGCAGTCTACAGGCTATAAAATATAACTCCCAGAACCTCAGAGGTAAATAAAAATTACTATAACAAAAATTTAGATTTCGTTAAGATAAGTAGTTTGTACCAAGAAATACTTGGAATTGGATTTCACTATAGATTTACTTCAGAGATTCTATTGTCTAACGCATATTAGCAATTAGTAGCTCAAATCGGTATAATTAGCTGCTGAACTAGCAAAATGCGTCTTTATTTTATGTAATCAGAAGGGAAATCGTAATTCTGTTTAAAACTGTAATTTTGTACAGAACTCTACCAATCAGTATAGAGAGAACGGATGTGTCAATCCTCCGAAGTTGTTGTTTCTAACGCTCTTCTTGTGGTCATTAACTTTCGGGGGAGCATCATTCCGACAACGAAACCCATCGGGCTATGACTTTTACCTCCAATGCTAGGATGACAATGAGCATGGTGATGGGACCTACAGCTTGAACTCCGAACAACGTTAGGCATTGGGGACACTTCACAAGTGCTAGTCTGAGGTGAAGGCCTGGATAGAACTGACTTAAAATTGTCAGCCGGAAATAGAACAGAACCCCTCGGTTCGAGAATCTCAAACGAAGGCACTGAGCTACGAATAATAGAAGCCTCTTTAAGAATATTAATCCGAACATAATTAAGGTCAATTCCCCGACGCGATTATTCACTGAAGTAAATGCAGAATACGTGAGATTAAAAACATAATTGAATGACGCAAAGACGATGGCGAATCTGAAGAAACTGGTGAAGTACACTATGATCAAAACTATTCGGACACCTGGCTGAAAATGACGTACAAGTTCGTGGCGCCCTCCATCGGTAATGCTGGAAGTCAATATGGTGTTGGCCCACCCTTAGCCTTGATGACAGCGTTCACTCTCGCAGCCATACTTTCAATCAGGTGCTGGAAGGTTTCCTGGGGAATGGCAGCCCATTCTTCACGGAGTGCGGAACTGAGGAGAGGCATCGATGTACGTCGGTGAGGCCTGGCACGGAGTCGGCGTTCCAAAACATCTCAAAGGTGTTCTATAGGATTCAAGTCAGGACTCTGTGCAGGCCAGTCCATTACAGGAATGTTACTGTCATGTAACAACTCCGCCACAGCCCGTGCAGCATGAACACGTGTTGAAAGATGCAATCGCCATCCCCGAATAGCTCTTCAACAATGGGAAGCAAAAAGGTGCTTAAAATATCAATGTAGGTCTCTGCTGTGATCGTGCCACGCAAAACAACAAGGGGTGCAACTCCCCTCCAGGAAAAACACGACCACACCATAACACCACCACCTCCGAATTTCACTGTCGGCACTACACACGCTGGTAGATGACTTTCACCGGGCATTCGCCAAACCCACACCCTGCCATCGGATCGTCACGTTGTGTACCGTGATTCGTCACTCCACACAATGTTTTGCCACTGTTCAATCGTGTAATGTTGACGCTCCTTACAGCAAGCGAGGCGTTGTTTGGTATTTTCCTGCGTGATGTGTGGCTTATGAGCAGCCGCTCGACCATGGAATCCAAGGTTTCTCACCTCCGCCTAACTGTCATAGTACTTGGAGTGGATGCTGATGCAGTTTGGATTTCCTGTGTGATGGTCTGGATAAATGCCTGCCTATTAGTCTTTACGACCCTCTTCAAATGTCGGCGGTCTCTGTCAGTCAACAAACGAGGTCGACCTGTACGCTTAGTGCTGTACATGTCCCTTCGCGTTT
This sequence comes from Deroplatys truncata, assembly GCA_030765065.1. Taxonomy (NCBI): domain Eukaryota; kingdom Metazoa; phylum Arthropoda; class Insecta; order Mantodea; family Mantidae; genus Deroplatys; species Deroplatys truncata. The sequence continues at coordinate 128,840,974 of CM060986.1, forward strand.
CCACTTCACTATCACATCTGAAACAGTGGACCTAGGAATGTTCAGGAGTGTGGAAATCTCGCGTATAGACTTCTGACACAAGTGACACCCAATCACCTGACCATTTGAAGTCCTGAGTTCCACGGAGCGTCCCATTCTGCTGTTTCAGGATGTCAATGACTACTGAGGTCGCGGATAATGAGTACCAGGTAGTAGGAGGCAGCACAACGCACCTAAGATGTGAAACGTATGTTTGTGGGGGTGTCCAGATACTTTTCATCACATAGTGTATGTTCTATGATATAGAAGAAGCTTACAACATACATGAGGTACGAGATAACACTATAGATAAGGAAGATGACAGCAGAAAATCCGGCACACGGGTTAAATAAGTGGCTAATAGGACATGTAATGGAGAACTTACAAATAAAATTTTACATCACTGCTTCCACCAAAATTTTAGGTGCGATTTCCACTGCATATTACGGCCACTTTATCCTTCTGTCAACTGCACAAGAAACAACTAAATAACCCTTGAAGCTAAATGTTCTTGAAATAAGAAGCTAAGCGTAACGTTATAGATGTTCGTATAAATAACATTTTTGGGGAACCGCTCCTTAGTGGTATAAATTTTACGTAGCCAACGTTGGAAGAAAATTCATTGGTGCAATCAAAATGTGATTGAAAACGGACACAAAAGTAATGGCTTTTTATTGGCGAACCTCCTAAGAAAACAAACATTTAGGCATGTATCGAACATTTAAATGGTTTAATAAAACTTGCATAGTTTATTGAGGGGACCCAGAATATAAAAAAGAAAAGTATCGTTGTCCCTTTTAAAATTCTGAGATTGGCCCCCCTGTGCCCTATAAAGGATCCCGTCGAAGTATTTGTCATATTACAAATTGGAAGGCTCTTTGCTGCAATAAGATTTGGAAATATTGGCATTTGGTTCTTTTTTTTCTATTCATTCATGAGATATTCAACTGTAACACTTTATGTGGGCTACCTTGTATAGTAAATAATTTATAGCGATGGGATATACCGTAAAAATTCTAAACATGATTGCTATACAATTGCTTTCGAAGAAGAGCAATTACACATCTTGTTGCAGATATAGCAAATCATTTTATTTTGTGCTTCTTAAACCCAAACATTTTACAATGTTAAAAAATCTAGTGTTATGGTGCCCCTAACTCGCACAAGGCCGATTACATCAATGTTACTGAGACCGTATTTAGTCTTAGAGCATGGGATTGTGGGTGTAAATATGCTGAACTAGAGGAGGATTAGTATTATTTTAACACAGGTTCTACATTCGCTTTATGATTCTGAATTTGTAACAAAGAATTTCGCGGTTTGGAAAACACTGTATTAGATGCAACATAATTACATTTACGGATGAAATACATACAACAAACTTGAGTTTTTTTTTCTTTTTTCATTTTTATGGCCCCCATTAACTGCTATGATCATATTGGGGCTTTCTCTGAAACATTCGATGGTGATTTAACGCTTTGAACTTTTAGGTTACCTCACTGTAACCGAGCGGATAGCAGGGGGCGGGAACGTCTGTGGTAGGCATTCGGAAGTTTCGGGTTTGATACCCGCGAGTGGTTTCTTTCATACCTAGAATTTTCTGTCTCTCCATTTCGTTCCATTAATGATTTCGCTCATTAATGAAATAATTTCATTCATTGTCACCCCCTTGTTCTGTTTCAAGGTTGAAAGTGTCTGCGATGGTGTTTCGGTGCAGCATGACAGGGATAAAGGATGCTCTCTGTGAACCTTCTATGTCCCTCGGCCTTAAGTTGGTTCCAAGGTATAAGTACCGCCCCTTGAGAGGACGTTTGACCCTGTGTGGTGTGGAGTCAACGGTCTGCCTGTTCGGCTGCCTTGGCGTCTATATCTGTAAAGTGTAGAGACTCTGTCGCTGCTGTGCCGTTACTCCTGGTTTCATTCGCCGTGTCTCTCTCCACCTCATTCCTCGCTTCCGGGGACATTTCAATCTGGAAAATGCAGGGATCTGCCATTGCTGTGCCGTCAATCCTGGTTCCGGTTGCCCGGTGTCTCACTTCACCCTATCCATTCCTCCCGGGGGTGCCCCTTCCTGAGACATTGGTACAATATCCTCATTTCTGGACCGGTGCCGAATCCTCTTCGCTTACAATCCAATTCATTAGGTTAGTAGGTTTTCGTCGTTTTTAATTTATTTTCACTCTCACATCTACATTTCTAGACTCTATGGAAAGTAGGAAATAATCCTAATTAAAGAAAAATGCCCATTCCCCGGCCAGGAATCGAAACCAGCCTGAGTTCTCATAGAGATAGAAGAAAGTTAATAATTTATTACCGCATTATGTTTGACCTCCAGGTTTTGTAACAAGACGCCTTTTAGAATGTTTGTAAAGCGAATGAGAACTAATGATTGTTGTCCCAAAACACATTTAAAACACCTGTGTTAGGAAAAGAATCTCATTTGTAAGTCTAAATGGAATACCGGGAATGCTTAATTAATGAAATGCTTAATTAATGATTTTGGTTTAGTTTTGCCGAACAAAGTGTCGAAAGAGATGCTGTAATGTATTGTCAATTAATTGAGGTGTATGCAAGGTGTGGCCAACTTTTGAGAACATCTCCATCGTTGCCAAACGATCAACATGCAATACCTCGTTTGGTGCGTGGAATTCTATCATTTAGTCCAGGTTTTATCTGTTCACTGCAGTTACGGAGTATCGAAATTTCTCCATAAGATTTGACTTTCCCGCTAGTGAGCCCAGACTAGTATCAAGTATTTGGCCTTATGGGCGTTCACGTTACTTATTAGTACTGGTTGCTTAACTCAGACAAGCAAGTGACCATTATAAGGGATTGCACTTTCTTTTTACTTTTTATTTTCTCTACCAGGTACCTGTAGCGGGAAATCGTCGTTGGGCGATATTTGTAGCTGGAAATCGTCGTTCCAGGGTTGTTGTGGTCTTCTGCAGTATTCTTCCTCGGCTATTGATGCTCGTCGGTTGTTGCGTATTCCATTCCTAACTATATCTAATTATTAATTCTCAGGTTACAGTGGGTGAGGTAAGTTTAAGAAATACACTGCAATTTTCCCTTAATAAATGAAGTTAATTCACAATTGAAATAGTTATGGGCGGCTAGCTTTTCCCATTATTATAATCCCACCACTTTAAATTAGACAGGAGCCTAGCTATCTGCACACGCATTCCCACCCTTGTGCATCTGTAGCACCTCGTGTCGACGTAAATTCCTGAAGATCAGCGATAGAGAGAGAAAGTGGGCTCTGAGGCCCTGCCTACCCTTATATACGGGAGCCTAGTGACGCTCACCTCTGCGTTTAAAATTTAACGATGTTTCCTATTGGTCCTCAGACCGCGTTACCGTAACATGTATGAGAATGTGTGGCTTCAGATCCGTGCGCTTAAGCGCCATCTTGTAGCATTGTGGAGCCAGTTCCATATCTCCGTCTCTTTCTTTTCTCTATCTGTCTCTTTCTATTTCTCCGTACCGTTACCGGTTCCCTGCCTGTTGACTTGGTGAAAGGTACGCTCAACTTAGGATTATGCTTTCTTGGAATTCTGCTAGCTCACTCGTTTCTTACAATTAGCTGTGTACAAATGTTAGATGTTGAATATTTTAACATGTTAGTGAATTAAAGTATTACTGTACAATTCCTATATATGTAAAATGTATCCCCTTTCATACCCTAAAATTCCACACAAAACTTTCGACAGAAACACATGTTTTGAGGCCCCTGAATCCAAATAAATCACTTTAGAAAAAGGTCCGTGTATGTGAAGAGCACAACTCAAACGTAAAGTCGGATAAATACCAAATTTGGTGTTTAGGTCCAATACATTACAAAGATGAGACACGAAGATTTTCAAGAAAATCCCCTCCCTAAACCATACTTTACATGGGGAATTTTCCGAATTTTTTTTAATTTCCTAAAAAACAGCTGTAACGATTGTAATTAAAATAACATGTATTAAAGATATTTAATTACAAATAAGATACATATCTTGAATTTTCTTAGATTTCTTAAATTCCTCTTCATTCGGAAAGAGTTTTGTATAATCTTGTATATCCATTACGTTAAGCGATAGACGAAAACGTAATACATAAAAAATGTACATCCCTTTAAAACACACAATTCACTTCAAATAACTTTTTTGGGCATCAGAGCTTTCTGAGATATCGTTATTAATGTTTCGAATTGTTCAATACTTGACCATTCTTTTAATATCTAGTCGATTTTCAGCGGTTTCTTGCGATTGCATGGAAAGAGTATGAATTTTAAGACTAGCGCAGATATAGCGTCCAGTTCTAAAGTATTTGAACTTTATATCTTTAAGGAAATGTGTAGTGTACTATTTCCGGAAAGATTTACCTGGATTAAAATGTAATAAATAGAAAAATAAACGTTTGTAAGAATAATTTGTACACCCACTAATAAGAGATACAGGGATACTGGTAGAAAAGTCATGTAAATGTAGCACATCAGATTTTTCTGTTTTATTTGCTAATAAAGTACCTCAACATTCACAGAAAAAACTGCAGAGTTTATTCTTCCTTTAGTCTCGCTGTAATAAATTATTTTCTGTTGTTTACTCATGAAACTCCCTCGGATAAATGCCTTGATAAAATAAAATTTTATATAGCTAGAGATTGAAGCGGCAACTCTAGGCCGAGCCCGAGAACTGTAATTATAGATAATTTATTAATTAATTTTTATTGATGTTAAATCATACTATGTACATATCTTTTTCTTATACTGCTTGTATATTTTAAGAAGGGTGATTTAACGTTATGTATGTATCTAGGTTACTAATATTAGAAGAGTTATAAATGGTTTAATGTAAATAATTTAAGCGCTGTGTTAAAATACTGTCCACGACGAAATGTTTTAGCTACAGGAATAGTGCCTTCGAAGGCAGAAAACCTAGTTTTATGACGTCTCTTTGGTCGCAGGGTCATTATTCCTACAGCGAGGGTGTAGCGCCTTTGTCCCTTTATTTGATAATTCGCCGTGACCAAGTGAGAGAGACAGATAGCTTAACGGTAAACTTGGGAAAAGCCGCGATTTATATTAAACTTGGACCAATGAGATCCCTGGAAGTTTATACGAAATATTGAGATGCGTCGAGTGGCGCTAAAATGGACCAATAGGAAAGGAAGCAGCCTCAGTAGCCTGCGACTATAAATGGATCTGTTTGGAGCAAATTCGAGGCAGTTTAGCATTGCAGTTGGGCAGTTTAGCATTCCAGTTGGGCAGTTGGGCATTGCAGTTTGGCATTTCATTTCAGTTTGGCATTTTGTCATGTGTGGTCAGGGAGAGATGCTGCAGGATGTGTGAGATATCGCGCCAAAAAAGGAATAAAGATAGTTTTAGAAACACACCTAAGAACCGCTACTCGTAAAGAGATAATAAGCATATTTAAACTTCGTGTCATATCCGCGCCGCGTTTTAACAGCGGTGGACAGTATTTTAACAGCGGCAATACCAGTGCTGTATACTACGTGGGTTAGTAAAATAAAAAGAGACGGCAGTGTCATCTGTTCATAACCAAAGCACGTCTATGTCTTCCTATATCACCACCCGAGATCTACGCTTCCTTTACCGAGGATAAGTCCATGCTCCCATATAGTTTAAAGAAAACTACTGCAGCTAGCCGAGGATAAAATTGCAGAGAACCAGCACACTGCGAACTTCTGGAATTAACATTGGAGATGCATCAAGGTAAGCCTACAGCAACGGACGGAGGAGGTGACTGCCGCAAGATTAATCTCCGCTGCATCAGATATAAATTGCACCAACAAAAATCCCAGCTCCAAGAGGAGACCATACTGGTAGTCGGCAAGAGGTTGATGACAGGAGCAGCTGTGCTATCAAAATATGTCCCAATTTGTATAAGTCTTAAGTGTTGTGTATCAGTAAACCGACTCACAATAGTGTTATTAAATTGTTTAATAAATCACTCTATATCGAAATTTGCAGTTTCAGAATCTCATTAAGTGGGACATGGACCAATTTCCAAATAGAATAAAGTGTTTAGATTAAAATTTGCTCTGATTAATTGCTTGCTCTGGAAACCTTATAAAATAACGTGCCATCTCTAGCTTGTAATAATAGTATTGAAGTCTTCCCAACCAGAAGTCTTGATTTAGATAATAGGAGTATATACCATTTTGTTTCTCCAATAGAAACTTGATTAATGTCGTGCTTTTCTTCACAAATGTGCCCGTACTTTCTGTCCCCTCGCCTCAGTATGTTTGGGGGGTACAACATTTTAATTTCATAATATACTACTCGCATTATAGCGCTGTACTTGACCAAATAATTACATTTCTTGCCTGGTGATATAATACAAAATTTATTTCATGACCGCATAAGGAACTCATTTATTTAAGCTTTTAAAAATGATTTAACTGATTTGGAAATTTTTAGTCTCATACTTTTATAGAATGAAATTATTACTTTCAAATACGACTTCTTAAGGATATATTTACTGCATATTCATATGTCTTAGGTTACATAACGCTGGCAAAATTCATCTGCTGGAATATGTGCTGTAATTTATTTCAGATTAATTTTGTTACAACGATTTTCTGAGTCATTTGCAACAAAAGTGTGATCTGACCTGGACACGGAAACGCATGTATGTGAAGGGTACCGGTTGAAGAATAATAAAGGAAAAAAAACATGTCAAAACACATATGGAGGAAAATGAAATACCAATGGCACTGATAGCCGAAAAAAGAGTTAAAATTGCGTTAACCCTCTCCTGCTAACTTAAACATTAGTATGACAGATTCTATAGGGAAATACTATAGTGGCAAATTTTGAAAATATTTTTGTCTAAGTACAACCGATTCCTACTCAGTCTGAATGACAAAAGCAAAACAATTAACTGTGTTTGCTGAAAAGCAAAAATGACTGAGCCATTCCAATTTTATTCTGAAATACTAAATAACTAATTTTTTCTAAAGAAGTAATTTTGATTACACTTCATGCTAAATATAGGACGCTATTGTACTTGTGTCGATATTGGCTTCTTTCAAAATAGTTTCTTTGGAATTGAAGTTTAAATAGGGATTTAATTTATGAATAAACACTTCTTAGAAAGGTGATGAGATGTTACTGAACATAAATAATCCAATGCATGCTGGGATAGATTAGAAAGTGCATGCTTTTTTGAAAAAAAATATGCTGGAGCGAAATTGTGTATCCACAACAAATTAAAAACAGCCTTTTGCGGTTAGCCAATTCAAATTAGTATTTTCCTCGCTTATAACGAATGGATAAACACGCGTGGATATTGCTAATGCTGTTTCACGATCTATCTACGGATTTAATCATTTTCTCGTCCTTGTTACATTAAATATATTTATTTTAAAATTTCTTTAATGAATGTTTCTTCCGCAAACTTAAACATGTTTTTCTCGGTATTCCTTTTCTATACGTGGCTTATATTTTTTGCACAGTTCCATACCCTGGGTCCATTGGACCCGTTGTCTCTAATGGGAGATTTTTAATGAAAACAAATATTTTTTGGATATTACATTATACAAATATTTTGCTTTAAGGTTTATCATTATTTATAAGATTCAGCAATCATTTTAATAGTTTTATTAAGTTCAAAGGAGTATATTGTTAATCCTGAAAATAAGTCACTAGTATTATTTATGAAAACTGTTCACAGCTGGTGAGTATAACATTGACAAAGAACAAACCATTGAATTAAAAAACTATCACATTATTTTTTACAATTATTGCACACCACACTACTATGACCCTTGCACACACGTTTTGTGCACTTAAAGCCACTGTTTTCGTTTTTCTATCCTTTGAAGTAGGACATATTGAATACCTCTTGTGACGACCGACCCTGCTGTTGCAGCATTGTGTTTGAGGGATATATGTCCATATTCAGGTATATGGATTTCTGTAGACAGCGAGTATAAGATCTAATCATATACGGTTGCCTCAAGTCCACTGAAAATTCCTTAATGAAAAGCCCTCTTGTGTCAAAGTTTTAAATGATATGTGAGATGTGTTAGGTAAAGAGCAAAGGCATTTAGAGTGCATACGTCCATCATGTTGCACCAGAGAGCCATGGGCCAGCATTTAGTTTGCTTTTACATGTATAACTACGCACTAGTTGGTCCATAGCATTTACACTACCCTTGGTTTGGTTATAAAATGTCACACTCTCGGTCTTAAGTTTTGCATATGTTTATCTATAGAGTTATCATGATGCATGATACTTAGGAAAATTACATATTTTATTCCTTTGGTAAAATTGTAATTCCTTTCGTAAATGCAAATAGACATGAATTTGCTTGTTTACGTCCAATTGGCTTCATCTCATTCATCTCATTTAATTTCTCTTTTATGCATCCTCATTTTTCCCACAAGAGTTAGGTTTTTATTTGATAGATGTTCTGCCAATGATACACTTGTAAAGTAATTATCTACAGTAATATTTCTGGAAGTACCAGCAATATTGCATGCGAAGGTTTTCACTGTAGTAAGACTCGTTATTTTTAGCGCTCTTGGTTCTCTTCCTCTATAAACAATCCTGTCAAAGCATAAGTTTCAGCTTCCATTACCAGAATATTTCAATTCCATACTGAGAAAGTGATTTGTTGTTGATGTTTGCACCACGCTTTGGGAGGCAATTTGAAGTTGTTGTTTGTTATGAAATACGCTGCTATGTATGAAAAGCCGATATGAAGATGTATTTTTGTTGTTATGCTCCAAGTTTTAAAAAAAATATTAACTTTGTTATTAAACTGCTTCTATAGATAGTATTTATGTTTATGTTTGCCTCGGCTGCGTCAGTATTGTTTTAGAGACACGTTTCTCTTAATCAGAGCATGGTGCGACAAGAATGTAGGCTTACATAGATTTTAAGTTTTAATTTCACTTCTTTTTATTAATCCTTGACACAAATTAGATAGCACTACACTGATATCAAGAGCTGTGAGATTCTTCAATTTAATACTTGACTTTTTTAAAGCGTATACTTATTTTATGTCTCACACGAATACGTAATATTTTTTAGAGAACACATCTTCCATCCGGTCACTACCAAGGTCTACAGGCAACTGAACATATTTCAACCGTCCAAATCCGTAAACTTGTGTATTTCAAGTCTCTGATTGGCTAATCCTAGTCGAATAGAATACCTGCATTTTACTAAAGCTTTTTCAGGCTGTTGATTGGCTAATTTTAAACTGTCAAAAAATTTACATTATTGCTGCCCTAATCATAACTAGTAGCATTTAAACTCTCAAACTCATTATTGCCTCAAGGTTACCTCATTGTTAGCAACTTTTAACCTATTATTCTCACAGTTCCTGCATTATTAAATTACGCAATATATTCACATAACATTATTGCACATGGATACAATAATACAAGCATATGCAATGACTGTTACATACACATATTGCTTCAAGGCGCGCTGTTATTGAATTTACATATTATATAATTTAATTGAAATTATTCAAGTGTTAAAAATACTGCCTCAATACCTACCAGGTACATACTGAACTAGTTGTTCATCCACCATAAGATTAATTGTAAGAATTATTTATTTCGTGTACTCGTTTACAAATATGTTCCATAAATACAAAGATAGCACCAAGCAGCAAGCTTATCAGTTTGTAACCTAGCCTCTCGTGTTCTCTTGCCATCGAATCTTCTTCTGGTCTGAGGAATATAACTGCTGTTCATGTTACTGTTTAGTGTTACAAATGACCTTTATTCTTCTTTCAAATCAGCGTCGAATGCCGAAGACAACATTGCCGTATAGCGAACTATTACAACTTTTTATACTGCTTCACAGACTCGTAAACATCTACTGCAATCCTTCACTCTGTTACATAACACAGGAGTACGCTATCCGACAGTTGAGCAAACAGTTACAACTTTTAACAATGTGATTCCTTCAATCGTGATAACAATGTATTCTCTGAATTCCAACAAAATTTAATTTATTACAACCCAAACTAAGTTAATCACACTGCAACATAAATCACGAGGTCCATCAGACGCAGGTATGTAAATGTGTGTAAAGGAAAAAAATAATTGATGCTCAAAACGAACGACACATATGACACAGATTTCTAGTAGCACCTTTAATGTGTTGTTGAATATTTCAGAAAAGCATATCTGCTGAGAGGGGCTCCATTTTAAGTCTTTCATATAATTAAAAGTTAAAGCTCTCTTCGGGTCCATTGGATCTAGGGTATGCATACTACGGTTAAATTAAGAATGCTTGCAGATGTACCTACAACACTATCAGAGATATAACAATATAGGATGTCGTCATACTTCAATATAATACAATACGAAAGAAAATCATAAGGCCGGAAGTAAAGTTATGTAAAAAAGGCTTATTTCCCACAAGAAAGAAACATATCTGATGTGTTACACTCGCATGACTTTCTCTACTCTTGTACAAACTATTTTTACAAATGTTTATTCTCCATATGCTTCATATTAATCGAGATATCGAGATGTTAATCTCATTGCTAATTTTCTTGTAGATGCAAGGGGAATTGGTAGGCTATGGTGGAGTTGCTATGTGGAGTATTCCATTCTCTGATGTGTTACACTCACATGACTTTCTCTACTCTTGTACAAACTATTTTTACAAACTCTTATTCTTCATCTATTTCATATTAATAGAGATAAACATTTGCAGAAACGATCTTTTGACATGCAAACAGAATTACATTTTGCACATAGCGACCAGTTCCAAAAGTATTTGACTACCGCTTAAGGCCTACTGTTCCCCTTCTTTTGTATTTGCAAGGGCAATATAGAAATACAGTAGCCTTTAAGCATAGACATATCTCTTAATAGCTGGTTGCTATGTGCAGCACCATTCTCTTTGCCACAGATTAATACCCTTTGCATATCCAAGACGACAAAAATGAATAAAAAATTCCCTTTTGAGAAAATAAGTATTGAAAAATTTAAGGGAATAACAAGCAATATCTCGAAAATGGTTCACTCAATAAAAAAACGTATCTGACATAAACTGTATATTTTAACGCGATCTACATTTTTTGCGCAGTAAAATGTTTTCTATCTCTTATGGTTCACCAGTTATGCAAAAGTCGATCACAATGAAGAATACTTTTGGAGACATTCCCAGAAATTTCGAGATACATATTTTGTGATGAAAGTGTCTTAAACATGATATTTTAATCAAAATCGTTAGAGCCATTTTTGAGAAAATTAAAATTTTCGAAAAATGTTCCATGTAAAGAGTAGTCTGTGGTGGGGGGATTTGCTTGAAAACCTTCGTGTCGCATCTCTGGAAGATACTAAATTTAAATACCAAGTTTGGTGTTTATCCGACTGTTCTTTTCTGAGTTATGCTGTTCACACACACACACACACGACATGTTTCCAAAAATGCTTTTTTTGGATTCAGGAGGTCTCAAAACATGTATTTCCGGTGAAATCTCGGTATCGAATTTGTGGGTGGAATGCAATACTTCCCCTACTTACTATACGTAGTAGAGAAAGTAAAAAAAAAGAACACATGGGTAATTTCTTTCAGACCCGCACTGAGAAAACGTAAGCTGAGTATTTTTATACGCCACGGCTATTTTTCAGGAGTAACAAGCAAGCATACAAAACTACAACATACAAAGTAACATTTTTAGATAAAAACACCCATACCGAAGAAGGTACATAAACTTACAGATATACCTGTCTTTATTTTTGTTTCCATAATACAGAAATGAACCCACTTAGAAAGTGTTCACGTCCTTTCGTACTTTACATATTTTAAGGCATAGGTCATATCTTTTGAACATCTTGTTTATTCTTATAGCTTGCCAAGAAGGCTTTATACTTTTCATTTGATAAGTTCTTTGAAGTAAAACATATAAACAGGATGATAAAGGGAAAGGTAGAAGAGATAAAAATTACTTCATTAGCGGTGATTTTAAAACATTTTCAATGACAAAAGGACCCCTAAGGTTATGGTTACAGTGAGCTGTGGGACCAGGTATGTCACCCGTGTCAAATATTTGGTCACAAATAATAAAATAACAACACTGATTACAAGGTAAGGTCATATATTATCCTTCACTATAAAGGCTCCTGTTTCATTACAATATCAAGTCTCGCACTCAGACACGTCGTTTGTAACAAGTATAGTCGCTCCTTTAAAAATATTTCTTTAATGCTTTACTCTCTATTTTTTCTAGGTTCTTTCTTTGTATTTTTTTCTTATTTTCTCGGTTTACTACAAACTATACATATGGATTTTGGATATTTACAAGTAAAGAAGCATATTGAATTATGGAACTCAAGTATACTATATACCAATTCTCGTCTGGAGAACTCATTCAGTCATTAAAACCATGAACTGTATACTGCATACAAGGTTCATTAACTTATTATGTTTATGTTTTGCATACAGAGCCTTCGTTTGGACGCATGTCCGATAAAGTGGGAACTTGCTTGGCACCGGGAGGCACACGGTTTGCCGGAGGAGTCAAATACTCAGCCCGTTAAATTAAGAATGTACTAAATGGACACTTGAACGAAAACTGTTAACCAAATAGTTAAAAGTGTAAAGGGAGAAGCTGCCATTATCTGATATTGATCTATGGCTTTGTTCCTCCGAAAGTGAAAAGCTGTTCAACAAGCAGAGAAAAAAACGTGGAAATCAAAGAAACATTCACCTCTGATACAGCGGAGATCATCTTCAGCAATCTCAAAGTACAGTTTGATTTTATTGATACATTTCACGAACTGAAGCAAGAAATATTATTCAATAAGATAAATAATTAATTGAAATGTAACTTCTAAGCGGAGCTATGGCCAGCCACCAAAATATTTAGCATTTTCACTATGTGAAATAATAAATCTGTAGCGATAGGCAGCTATGGTTAGTTTCACATTCGTTTCCTTCGCTTTTATTGGTTGAAAGTTGTATGACGCTCTATTGTCAAGAATAATATAGAAAATATATAGAATAGCTTGTCGCGTTTATACAGAGTAATATATGAGTTTATATTTTCTTTTTGCAGAGGAAAGAAGGACATGGAAATTTGAAGCTGGTGGAGCACCTGAGTAAGTGATTTTGGTTTAGGTATTAACTTAATGTTGTATTAAATCATACTTTTCATTTTATTAAACGTAGGTGTAAGTTTCTAAAAACTTAATGTTATCAAAAAGCTATTACTAAATATTAACTTATGTTCCATAGGATTATACCAGTGAAATACACCATATGTCTAAATATAGAGGTAAAAGTGTTTCACATTTTTTTAGGTGAACACCTACATTTGTCATCAGAAGAACAAAATTATATAATACTATAAACACTTATGTGTGGTTATGTGGTTATGAATGGTCTTTCATTAGACAACTGGAGCAAATGAGTTTGAATACAATATTTATACTTTTCTCGTGTAGTTATTACATAGGCAGATGGATAAGTAGTGTTTTGCATGTATTAGCATCAGTATGACAATTTATAAATTAAAAGTTAATATAAAATTTTCATCAGTAATTTGGTGAAATATAGAATTTGTCATCAATACTCTTAGTATCTTTCTTAAATGAATTTGAGGTACCAGAGTACCCCAAATTAAAACTTTATTAAATTCCAATCTTAATGAGCAGAAATGGAACATGTAAACTATCAAAAGTAATAGCACAAGTGCTGATAGTTTTCCCACTGTTTGATTGAGGTTAGCGAATGCTTCTTTTCATGATAATTATTTCGAGACTGAAGGTCGAGAAATTATCTTATGAAAAGATGCACGAGTTTGAAACCAAAATTAAATTATCGTGGAAAACTAGCAGCACAAATATAACGAAAAGTTTATACATTATGAGCTTGTATATTTAAGCGGTACCCAGGCCTGTAGAATAGAAGCAATCTCTTCGTCACCAACTGAGTGGTCAATTTTATAATTTCTCTCTGCACAGAATTCCGAAAATTGCTTACACACCATACTCATGTTCTTCTTTGTATTTTCAAGGTTTAATTTGTCCACAGTTGCACTTATATTAGCAATATTTTGATTACAAAGCGTGCCATGTTTTGAGAAAGGTTTGTTGCTGCTACGTATGGAAAGTAAGTTTGAAGATGACGTATTATATTTCAGCTGTTTGAGGAGCCGAATTTGTAGTAGTTGCAACCGCACGTATAGTAAACAGCCTTCGCCCTAAATGTACTTTCAGGTGGCCTATGCTCCAAATTTTAAAAAATATTAACTTTGTAATTTGACTGTTTCTTTAAATATTATATTTATGTTTGCCTCGGCAGCGTCAGTATTATTGTTAGAGACACGCTTCTCTTAGGCAGGGTTCTGATGCGACAAAAATGTAGGCTTACACAGATTATAATTTTACTTCACTCCTTTTATTAATGATTGATACGATTTATATAACACTTCACTGTTAGAGAGCTGTGAGATTCTTTTTATTAATTAATTACACTTTTTTAACACGTAAACTTATTTTTCGTCTCAAACGAATACATATTATAATTTCTTGAGGACACTTTTTGCGTCTGGTTAGTAACTCTGTCTGCAGGCAACTGACTTCTGAATTTGTAAATGTTTCTCCTTTTCAGTTTTTGATTGGCTAATCCTAATCCAATAAAATACCTTCATTTAACTAAAGCTTTTTTTGGTTGTTGATCGGCTATTTTATAAACTGTCACACAATTTACATAATTGTTGCTCCAATAATGACTAGTAGCATTTAAACTTTCAAATTCATTATTACCGCAAGGTTACCTCATTGTTACCTCATTGTTGGCAACTTTTAACTTATTATTCTCACAGCTCCTACATTATTAAATTACGTACCTAATAAATTATATAACATTATTGAACATGTATACAATAGTAACAATAATATAAACATATATCATGACTGTAATGTACACCTTTTATATATTGTTACATACACACATTGCTTTAAGGCGGGCTGTTATTGAATTTATATATTATAATTTGGTTGAAATCATTTAAGTGTTAAAAACAGTGACTCAGTTTGAATTGTAATTATTGTAGTCACGGCCTTCCTATGAATTAATGAATAACAAGTGTATTACTATGAAATGCTATCACTGTAGTAATCGAAGATGTGTTACCATCAGTGTAGTATACTTTGTCATTGGCCAATGAAATAGTGAGTGCTGTTATTAATGTAATACACTTTTGTGTAATGCAGTTTATATTGTGTTGTAAAAATTCTTTAAGTCTCACATATTCATTTAGATTTTGCATTTTGAATAAACTTATATTGTTACAGATTATACACATTAGGATAAAATTCTAATGAGTTAAATATTTCAACATTTTTGTTGTTTTGATGTCAGTACGTTCACTGCGCGCAAAATAATTGTATTTGCGACGTTCTGTTTTGCATTTAATACCTCTTTTCCTATAGGATATAACTTGCAATGACCAATCATAACCATATGTTTCTGAGGTTCCACTGAACTTTATTTCGTTACGAATATTCACCAAGTAATTCTTTTGTTGCTTTAAACGTGTTTTAAGGCAGTTTTTCTTTCATATGGGGCTTCAAAGTTGTGATCCTAGATATCGCATTAATTTTCTTCCTCTATCATCGGCAAGAACCCTCACTGACACACACAATTATTAAAGTGATAAAATTTACCAATAAAATTATTGCCCTTGTGTGTGGCGATGGTGTAACAGTGTATTCAAATTTGTGCCAAAGTAAGTCGCTATAGTGAAGATCCTCTCGTCCCACGGAGAGGATACCAGGGATCTAGTGAAGTTGGGTTGACGTTTTGGATGAAGGTTAAGGGACGATGAGGTATTCATATTAACGGGGTAGCTGCTGGGGAACGAAGTGATTGAAAAGAAAGGACAGCCAAGGGTGCGACGATGGGCAAGAATTCTTGTACTAATCACTACCCTAATTTTCTAATCTACTCCAAGTTAACTATTCAAATGAGTTATCTATAACAACTGAGGTTATCTGAGCAAAAAAGTCCTGATGGCGATGGCTTGGACCGTGGAGTATGCCAAAACATCGAAATTCATACAGATCAAGGAAGCCAAAAGAGAGGGCGACCACAACAAAAAACCTCTCTATGTACTATTCTGAAGCTACATAAATAACTTCCTGAGATAAAGCTGTCAGTCATTGCACTCAGGGTCGAGAGGCCTCCTTGATGACATGAAAGTTCGGGCGATGATGCACCTTACCTTCTGTTTTTGATACTAATTTCTTTACTTCACTCTAATATTTTAATCTCCAATGTATCCACCATACTTGTGGCAGTATTTTTGTGCCTGTATAAATATAAATGTATAAACAAGAGCTTCAGTGATTAATAAGGATATGTATAATAATATGCTATTAAATCATGTATTATAATAGTAATAAGCATAAGTGCTATGCATTTTAATCTATGAGTTAGCTCATAAAATTGTTATTCGTTTCGTGCGAGTTAGAAAAGTATACATAGATACATTTTGAGGGTAAGGGCGTAGAAACAGAATAGGTGGTAACAGTTTCTAATGACTCGTTCTTGAAGGTTACCTATTGTGTTGTAAAGCAGGGGAAAGAAGGAATTTCAGCAGCAAAACTCGTTGTAAATACAAAATGAGAACGTTACGCCACATAATAACAGCAAATAGTAGCTTTAGTTGAGAATTTAAAAGATTTGTAGCAGAAACGAAGTAACGAATAGGATTTAAATGGACATATGTTTGAAAATTTAAGAGTAGGAAGATAGACGACCCGTCCCCAAGCTAAAGTCAGTTCAACAGTATTCATGGGTTTGTGCAGACCGAAATTATATCAGCTCGCGATACGGGAAAGATTTGTACAGTAAATAATGTAGTAAGGAGAAGAAGTGTTAAAATTGTTAATAGTGTGAGCCTTATACGAATGTGTAGATAATGTTTTATGTACGTGTGATATTTATATATATATATATATATAATGTTAAAAAAGTATTCCATATTTTGAGAGGTGGTAGTATAGAAACAAGAACAAAATATCCAGTAAATATGGGCTCTAAAATGCATACCTTATGAGTTATGAGCTCTAGTTCATCTCGTTACTGTGAAACATCTCTTCTACTGCAAGTTATTTGACATTACGCATGATCTACAGAATGCAGTATACAAATGAGGACACATTACTCTGTTACTATGAAACAGCATAGCTTCTAATGTAATCTGTTGCGATTACATACGACCTGAACTTGTAAACCACCTAAAGGAGGTGCTCAATATGGTGCCCATTCATAGTAAGGTATGATTCTGTCGGACGTCTTTTGAAATCACACGCCCTCACAATTCCAGGTTGGTCACGGATGCTCAGGCAGGCATTGATGACGCCTTCCTGTAGTGTTTGTACATCTTTAATGGGGTTTCTTCATGCACCAAAGATTCCAAGATAAAACTACAATGTAAAGGCATTTCACAAACTTATCAAAACACAAACTGATTCCATTAGAACTAATAAAAATATGCGTTGCACTTACCCAGAACTGTGAATTCGCTTTAGAGTAACAACACTAACAGATGTTTACTGCATCCATGGACAATAACAGAGTAATGTATCCTCGTTTGTTTAGTGCAGCTCGTACTTAGGTAATTGCAAAGAGCTTGCAGTAGAAGAGATGTTTCACACTAGCGAAGATAAGAAGTGCTCATAGCTCTTAGGGTATGCATTTTAGAGCCCATGTTTACTGGACGGCATCTATACGTGAATTCAACAGCAGCTTCAACGAAAACGATTACATAGCAATAAAAAAACTGTACAAAGTGTATCACAGGTGCTCTAAGTAATAATTAAAGATAGGGCATACAATCATGAATTCATGTGTTTTTCAATTATGTTACACAGAAACACTTTTCTTACCTTGTTAAGTTATACCGACAGAGAACGGAGACTAGCCATGGCAACAACGGAACGTAATAATGTAATAAGTAATTAATATAAACCTTTACCTGTGTAACAATAATAAACTAGTTAGGCACCACGCACATACACACACATACCACTACTTACTGTAGTATATAGGATGGACCATTTAAGTTGAGACTGTACAATATCTCCAAAACTAAGCGTTGTAGAAAGAAATGTCTTGAATGATAGTTGCTCGATATTATGGAGGAAAGTAAATGTCATTAGTCGTGTTTTATTTGGAGAAAGTTGTTTTAGGGCCAACTTAATTTCTTTAAATTGGAACCTACCTTTTTATATATTTTAACTCCTCTTAACAAACTAAACATTATTTGTATAAAGCACTTTGCAATTGTTCTTATACCAAAGTTAATAACGAAAATTCCGAATGTTCTACAAAGAATGCAATGAATGTTTGGACCACCCATGGATGGAAATTTGAGGGTCAAGTTACGCTTCGTAATTGGGAATCAGCATTTTTTATTTTGTTTCCTTATTCCTCATTACAAAATAAACAGCCTTTTATAAACCATTTTCTAATGAGAAAACAACATACGCTCAATATTGTATGCACCTACAACCTGTTTATAGTGGTAAGGTTGCATAAAATATCTTGCTAATTTATTAAATTTTAATCGCGGTTTTAAAATGCTTTGACAAATGTTTTAAAAATTAAACATTAAATAAAGCACTCTTAATTACTTTTCAATTGTTATTAAAATATCTGGTCAGTTATAAATGAAACGTATTTCTCACATCATTATCAGCAATATTTGTTTCTGAAAATGATGTCGATTTGTTTATTACTTTCTCTACTACGTGTAGTAAGTACGGGAAGTATTGTATTTCACCAAAAAATTCGACGTCTAAGGTTTCAGCGCAAATATATGATTTAAGACACCCTGAATAAAAAAGGTATTTTTAGAAAGAGACCTCTATGTGTGTGTGTGTGTCTGTCTGTGAACAGCATAACTGAAAAACGAAAGTCGGATAAATGCCAAACTTGGTATTTAAGTTCAGTATCTTCCAAAGATGCGACACGAAGATTTCCAAGAATATCCCCAACAACCCTTTACAAGGCTCTAACGATTTTGATTAAAATGCCACATATTAAAATATTTATATGGCAAATAAAATAGACATCTTTAATTTTCAGGAAAGGTCTGTGAAGTCCTCTTGATACGGAAGGAATTTTGTATAACCTTGTATAACTGGTAAACGTATTAACTTACTATAAAAGCTACTACGCACATTTTATTTCAAATTAGTTTTTTGTGGCATAAGCCATCTCTGAGATATCGATATTAATGCTTGCAGTTGTTAATTATTTGGTCATTATTTTAAAGTCCTGTCAATATTAAGTTGTTTCTCGTGATTTCATGGAAACAATATGGAATTTTAAGGTCATCATATAGTGTTCAGTTCTTAAACATTTGGCTATTGCTATTCCCGTTTTATCTATAACGAAATGTGTAATGTAGCTATTCCTGCAAAGGTTTTTTTGGGGTTAAAATGCCTGAGTAAGAATAGTTTCTTATAACGATAGAGCGTAGAGAAAGTAATGTGAATGTATAACAGAAATCTTTTATACACCTTTACTGCTAAAATTTCAAGCAAAATTGTATGGTGCAGGTGACAACCGCTTTATAAAACCACCAAAAATGAGAAACTGGATAAAGGCATCTTAATTATAAACTGTCGTGTATAATTAAACTGTACAAATTGTAAACTGCACTAAATTATTATTCACGAAAGCTATAATTAGAGTTAAGTATAATTTGTATATGAGCAGCAGTTGTAAACGACGGAAAGAGCGGAGTTTGAAGGCTTGAAGAAAATACAATTACTATGGAATGTTGTAGGGTGCAACTTGGCTGTCACCCTTTCGGTGTAAAGTTACGCCTTTCAAATTTACAGCACGTAGCAGCTCCATCACTTCTGCTGACCTCTCAACGCCCCCGGTGGGCGTCGCCGGGCAGCACAAGTACTGTTTAAACGACTCTAAGCCTTCTGCATATATACAGTAAATGTTAGGAGCACTGCTTTTTAAATTATATTCATCATCTTCGTAATATAAACTTATTTCTGTAAAAAACAAGATGATTAAAGTACCCACAGTTTTGAATCTTCTATATCTTCATTATGTGATGGATACATGGTTAAAGATAGCTTAATGTAAAACGAGTGAAATTCAATGGAAGCTAAACAATTAATCTTCTATTTAAGATTGTTTTAAAGCGTATCTGTTAGTACTCTTTGCAACGTATTGGTGATAGACATGTTGATTTTTAAGAGAATCAGCAAGTACATGCTGAACGAATTTGACGTCTACTGTCGTGTATAATGGAACGCAGTTGTTTATGTTGGCACTGATAAATCTAGCCCCACCCTCTGTCAACACATACTGTTCTTTGAGCACAATTCTAGCCGCTTGATTGGCAGAGTAGTTCATTTCCTCCTAAAATATGACGGAACTGCCGAAGGGCGAATTGCTCTTAAACTTAAACCTTCGACATACTCCTTCTTTCTCTGTTTATCCTCGTCATATATAGGACTTACACCCCTAAGGACTTACAAGCGGATGACTGGGATCAGAAGCGTATCGAGAAGCAGACACTTTGGATCAGGTAGAATATATAAAATGGAGCGAAGAAGTAGATGATATGAAATGATGGTGAAATGGTTGAAAGGAAAGGTGATGATGGAGCAGTCAGTGGAGTGAATGATGGATTAAACAGGAGAACTCTTAGAAAACCCGCCCAGAGGCCGCTTTGACCACCCCAAATCCCACAGGCGGGTCCCTGGGATCGAACTCGGGCCACCTTGGTGAGAAGCGAGAGCTCTAAACAATCAGCCAACTGCCAACACTTCCGGTCGAGTGCGATACCAGTATATGTTCATTCTTAAAGCACTTGAAATATATTTAAAATCATTTTAAGATTGCAAATCTTTATTTGTAGCAATTCACATTAAACGCAATATATTAATTTCTTTCTAGTACAAATCCGTAATTCATTCGTTCATTATCTGTGTACCCTCCTCTTATGTAGGACTTACACCCCCCAGGACTTACAGGCGGGTGCCTGGGGTCAGAGGCCCGTCGAGGAGCAGACACTCATGGATCAGACAGAGCATCCAGGATAGGTGATCAGCCCGATGCCTGGTATGGGATGAAGGAAGTAGATGAAGCGAAATGTTGGTGAAATGGATGAAAGGAAAGGTGATGATGGAGCAGTTGGTGGAATGAATGGCGGGGGAAACCGGAGAACCCGGAGAAAACCCGCCCAGACGCCGCTTCGTCCACCACAAATCCCACATGCAGGTCCCTGGGATTGAACCCGGTCCGCCTCGTGGAAGGCGAGCGGTCTAACCACTCGGCCACGGTACAAATCCGTAAGTGTTTCTATAAACACACAAATTATAAAGAGAAAAAGTAGATACATTCCGTTTTATTTTCTCTACTGCGTACATAGCAGGTAGAGAAGGTATTGCATTTCACCCAAACATTCGACACCAATATTTCGCAGGAAATACATGTTTTCAGGCCTCCTGATTCCAAAAAGAAGAAAAAAATTTTTTTAGAAAAAGGTCGTCGTGTATGTCTGTGAACAGCATAACTCAAAAACGTAAAGTCAGATAAACACCAAACTTGGTATTTAGGTTCAATATCTTTTCAAAATGCGACACGAAGATTTTCAAGAGAATTCCCCATCCAAAATTACCGTTTACATGGAACGTTTTTCGGAATGTTGTTTTCTAAAAAATACCTCTAAGAATTTGAATAAAATACAATATATTAAAGCCATTTACATGACAAATAAAATGTATATTTTGAATTTTCTGGGAATAGCCTCTGAAGTCCTCTTTATTCGTAAGGAATTTTATATAATCTTTTGTAACTAGTCAACGTTAAGCGATAGAAAAATTAAACACAAGAAATGTAGGTCTCCTTAAAACAATTTATTTCAAATAACCTTTTTTGTGGTATCAGCTATTTCTGAGATATCCTTTATTAATGGTTCAAATTGTCCATTAGTTGGTCATTCCTTAAGGTCCTTTTCAACATTAAGTTGTTTTCTCGGGATTGCATGAAAACAATGTAGAATTTTAAGGCCAGGTGTAACGTCCAGTTCTTAAACATTTAACTATCGCTGTTCACTTTGAATCTATAACGTAATGTGTAATGTAACTATTTCTGCAAACGCTTATTTGGATTAAAATGAAGTAGATAGAAAAGTAAGCTAAGAATAGTTTGTATAGTAACTAATAAGCGATAGAGGGTAGATAGTCATGTGAATGTAACACGGAGGATTTTTTAAAAATAGTTATTTAAAATGAATGTAAGTGAAATAACTCTTAATAACTCTTGTTATTTCACATTGTTACTTTCGAGGTTTCTGACTTAAATTCAAGAGGTTCTAAATTCGCATTTCGCTTGGAGCGATTGCCTAGATAAGATTTTTCTGGAATTTTCCCTTATCCTTAGAAGAAGAATGTTGAGCAACTCTAAGCTACATGGACCCTGGACTGATTTTAACATAGTTTGCGTTCATTCATTAACCTGTACGACTTACCGGGTTTAAAGACATCAAACTCTAATTGCTTTCCAATTCATACTCACTAGGCTTTTTGCAGTTGTTAGCGAAAACAAGGGAAATAAATAAAATGGATACGAATAGAAAAGAAAGTGCAGTAAATGAAAATAAGAAACAAAAATAATTTTTGGAGTGGTATTTGAACCACGGATCTTCAACTTTCCATGCTGTTGCTCTACCAACTGAGCTACTATGGCTTTAGCTTACACACGGTTTTTGCTGAAGAATTATCAAAAATAAGATTTATAGGAAAGGTCCCTATGTTGAACCACTTGAGCCTAATTATTAACTAATAATTATATTTTCAAATCAAAATTTTCAGAAACACAAGCGTTAAAGTGACAAATTATTGCGCTATAAATATCCTCAAAACAACTTAAAATTAATACAATTATCAAGTAAATAACACTTAAAAATTGAGATGGTGTTAATCGGTTCAAATTAGGAACGTGGTCCTTAAATTGAACCACTCGTGTCTTAAAATGAACTACATTTTTAAGTTTAAAAGTATTTTTATTGATACAAAATATACATACTTTATTGTACATTAAAAACAAATGTGCTATCAGCAACAAAAGTAGAGCCCAAAATTGTGATAAGAATAGCAATTCCCTTGAACATTTTGAATTTTTATATGATGACAATCATTTGGTTTTTGGAATAGGTATTATTTGCAAATATAGAGTTTTTACTAATTTTTACTCTCATGCAGAAGAGTCCAATTATACACAGTCTTCAAAATAAAACACTTCCTTCTTGACACTAACTTTTGCACACTTTTGTTGAAGCCATATCCTACAACTCACACACTGGACCATGTCCATCATTTCAGACAATTCACATATTCATGTCATCCACGGTTTTAACATGATTTTTTTATATTATGTGGATATTTACTCACACGATATACTATTTGCAGTTGAGTAATCCTAGAACTTCAATAGGTTTGCTAAATTGGACCAGTTCAATACAGGGTTCAAACAGTGGTTCAATTTACGAGCAACGCCATTTTTGGAAGCTTTAGCATCTATGACAAGGAGAGACGCTGCTTGAAAAAACGTGTGCATGAATAATATTGCTAAATAAACACTTTATAACATATAATATATATATATATATATATATATAGATCATCTCAAATTTATGTAACTGGTCATATAAGCTTAGCTAGACGAGTCAGGTATTACTTCTGAAGCACCAAAAACACACAACACTTCATACAACTGAAACCACAGTTCAGAATGTAAAGTCAACAACTCCAAGCATTCATAGCTGTACACGCAACGCTTCTGCTAGGATTATGGTGCCATCTGTCGAGCAGTTTGGAAAATACCGGAGCGGTTCATTTTAAGAGGCGGTTCAAATTAGCGACCTTTCCCTATATTGTTTGTACGGAAAGCGGAACTTTGCTACAGTAGCTATTCTTTCCAATAGATACACAAGGAAAATCTTACAGTTGGAATGTTTTTAATTACACCAGGATAATTGATGATAATATAAAATATTATCGCACTGCAGTTTCTTAAATCGTGCGCAAAGAAGAAATTTACTGCAGAAGTGTTCCTTTAAAATGCATAACGTAATTCTCAAGGCTCTCTAAATCATATTCGCAGGCTAGTTGTTCATGTTTTCATTAGTGTCGTCCTCCGTGATGTAGTGGTTATAATGCTAGCCTCTAGTTTCCGAGGTCACGGGTTCAAACCCGGCGGAGGGCGATGGATTTTTTCGGGCGTAAAAATCCTTAGCATGGCTTCCTTCGGAAGGGAATTAAATCCGGTGGTCCCGTGTCTAGATTAACGGCACGTAAAAGAACCTCAAGCCTGATAAAGGGGCCTCTAAGCAAAATTATCGGTCTTTCACGCTCAATATAGAATGGGACGCTAAGAACCACAGCAGTTAAAGAGCGTCCATAAATAAAAAACTCAATTTAATTTTTATCACTAGTGGAGTACCATTAAGGCAATGTTTTACCGAGTGGGATTGCTCAGGTGGTAAGTTCTGTGTCCCGCATTCGGGAGGTCCCGTGTTCGAACTCCAGCGACCACCTACTCTAAGCTTGGAGTTTTAGGGGGGGATTTTTCCGCGTTGTCAGGCGAATGCTGGAAAGGCTTCTTTCATCCCCCGAATTTCCTGTCCCTCCATTTCGTTCCGTTTCTCATTTTTTTCACCTTCCACCCCATTTTTTGTATTTCAGAGTTGGAAATGTCGTCGATACCGCCTACGGGAGGGCCTTTGAAAACTTGTATGCTGCGGAGTCACAGTCTGACTGTCCGACTGCCCGACTGCAGGGGCATTTATATTTGGAAACTGTAAGGACTTTGTCTTACCTATGCCGTCACTCCTGGTTCCGGCCGCCTGGTGTCTCCGTTCACTTCATCCTGGGGATGCCCCTCATGCGGCGTCGGTGCAATATACTCATTCCTGGATCGCTGTCGAATTCCCTCCGCTTCAGAATCGAATTTTAAGACAAGTTCTGTTCAATTTTGGGGCCAAAACAATTATTATATATTAAAAACATACAGATAAATACGAAAGTTTAGAACTTTCTTTTTGTCCTTTTAATACACGTAAACCTCGTATTCCATACTTCCCTAACGTTTTCTAATGTCGGTTTTCTTACTGCCGTTCGATGGCGACTGTAATTTTAACCTTTGTGTCCCTGTCGCTGTTAAAACCTTTTATATGAATGTGGCATGTGTGTCCAGTTTAACAACACATGCGAGTAATTCTTCACTCCTTCCTCTAGATGGCTGAATTATTTTGTATCGGTTTAGCCCTTCCTTTAGTAAAAATTGTACGAAACTATTCCAAGAGGGAGTATCTGAAACACCATTTCACTTCATATACATTATAACCTTGTTCATTGTTTGTTTTTCCATCCCTGAATTATTTCTCAGGCCAATCACACAAAGCTGATACTGGCTGGGTGGAGTCAAAGGTTGGTGAAGATGAAAACCGTACAGATTGAAATAAATTGTATTGCGAAATAGGGGAGTGGTTCGCTTTTTATGCACGTCAATATACATGTGCTGTGTTTGTTGAATATAAATTTCAATATTTTTGTTTTGAATTAGGATTAATATAGTCTGAGAGATTGAAACATTTAACTGCTTAAAAAGATATTTTAATACAACCCGCAAATCTACTCCCGTTATTGCCTAATATATTCCCCCTCAACCTCTTCCATCACAATCTTTCTCTCCCTGTTTTACAGATCCGTCCTCTCACTTTCCTTCTCCCCCTTTCCAGTCTTACTTCCATTCTAATCCTTCCTCGTCATCGCCCTAATTCCCTTTCCCTGCTCTCTGTAGAATTTACATGTATTTTGTTTCCAAAATTGGTTTTAAATAAAAATTAAAACATAAGCCAAATTTTTACAGCAGACAAACTTCTTCCTTTTATAACTTATTAAATATTCATCGCATTGAATCCTTTTCAATAATAACATATTTCAAAAACATTATACTAGTAAACATTTATTATCATTTTACAATACACTGAATAATAAATAGCATATTATGATTTTTTATTTTGCGCCCCATTAGATTCTCACTGTTTGAGATAAAGAATTTAGACTGTATCTTAAACGGGGAAGATTTTACATACTTTGGGCATTCTTGCCTGTGTTAGTAGTACTCACAAACATGCATTTTAAAAAAGAGATTTTTGACTCAGCCCATTATACACGCTGGATAGTTATAAAAAAGTAAAAATTACCAGAGAAATAACACTTACAGTTGTATTATATGTAGAGACGTTATGTATATTACTCCTTAGAATTCATAAAAATGTTTCATACTTTGTAGGCTAAATCTCTTTTTATATTATCTGTAAATCACATTTTCCAAAGATAATAGAACTATGGACTTTTTCTCTACCACGTACCTGAAAGGCAGAATAGGTATTCCATTCCACCCAAAAATTCGATACAGAGATTTTAAAGAAAATTCGTGTTCTGAGGTCCTCTGAATACAAAAAAAAATTATAAAAAGATCCGTGTGCATGTCTGTCTCTGATCAGCATAACTAGAAAACGAAAAGTCTTATAAGTATCAAACTTGATATTTAATTTCAGTATCTTTCAAGGATGCGAGAAGATGATTTTCAAGAAAATCGTCCACTCCTAACTTCCCTTAAATGGACTTTTATAAAATTTTGATTTTGATAAAAATAATATATATTAAAGATATTTACATGAAAAAATACAGTGTTTATCTTTAATTTTCTAGGAATAGCTTGTTAGGTCCTCTTCATTCGGAGAAATTTTGTATGATTTTGTATAACTGGTAAACGTTAAGCGATAGAGGAAAACGTACCACACGAAATTGTTGATCTCTTTAAAAGAATTATTTCAAATTTTTTTTGTAGCATAAGCCGTTTTTAAGATGTTATTAATATTTCGAATTGTTCATTATTCGTTCATTCTCTTGAAGTCCTGTCACCGTTCAGTTGTTTCTCGCGATTGCATGTAATCAGTATAAAATTTTAAGGTCAGCGTATATCGTCCAGTTCTCTTTGTATCTATGTGTAATGTAGCTATTTCTGCAACGGTTTATTTGAATTAAAATGTAGTAGATAGGAAAATAAGCTTTACAAAAAATAGTTTGTATACACACCAATAGAAATATAGGTTAGAGAACGTCATATGAATCTACCACATCATATTTTTTCTATAAAGCTATTTGAATTATATTGCTGCACTAATTCATACTTAACTAGATACTCTGAATTAACACTGTTAGTTGTTAGGTCACCTTGCATAATCTGATTGAGAAATTGCTGACATAGCCTCTTTGTGCAGCTACCCATGGCTCATGTACTGTATTGCTGTTCACTTTATTGTACTTTTGGGATCCTATAACTGTAGACGGTTATGTGAAAGTACATTTTCAATGTGGTGCTAGCAGGTTGTGTTAATTGTGTGCCAATATGTACACTGTATTGATGTTCTATTATTTTACCCCATGACTGAAAATTCAGCTCGTTATAATGAAATATAATCCAGTATTTATCTGCTGACAGAGATATCACAAAAAAGAAACAAAAATCGGTAAGTTAGGACGCTACATGAACGCCAACCCTTAGTATGGAGCTCCTATATTTTAGTTTTTATTATAACATACTCACAACTCTCATAAAGAGATTCAGTGCTCCTAATCTACTGAATGGAGATGTTAAGCTGTATCTGAATATTACTAGGAGCTCATGAAAATCTTAAAGTGGAAATTATAACGTATTTCTAGCGTATTGTTACCGTCCGGATTTTCAACTGTCGCTCTTCTAAATCCTCACTGTTACAGTTTCGTTTTTATCTTCTTCAACTTTCAATGAGACTTTACTTAGTTCACACTGTCACTTCACTAATATGAATTAGTTGAGTTCCCGTCACTTCACTCCCTTCGTGACCTAGCCTATTCTTCCGGACGGTTCACTCGCACTTCTTCAGTCTCTCCTGCAGCAGCAGCAGCACTCATTGCACGTCACAGTTTGTCATCACAAACTCATTTGTGGAACCGCACTTACTAATTCGCTCACTAACTGACTGACCAACTCATTGACTGCTCTCGCGAGATCGCTCGCTTATATAGGCAATGGAATCTTCCACAGAACATTTGGAACTATTTGAATACAGATAGTTCTGGAATTTTTTGAAGAAACTTCCAGAAAATTCTGGTTTTCTGTAGCGTTGCTTATCTCTGTTTATCTCCGATTTGACGGTGTCGCACTCCGATAGCCTTGGGCCATAGCTGCTGCGTTACAATATATTTGGCAGAAATTTCAAAAGAGGCGTTTATGCATTGTTCTGAAATTCAGATATTCTTGTGTAATACTTGACAGAATTACACTATTTTAGTAATATAAGGCTCTTTACTGAAAGAACTCGTAAGCAATTGTGACAAGCTCTTATCGGTATAAGTAATTTGTACATTAAATTGTACAAAATATACTTAGGTATATATAGAATATGGATTAGTACCTACCTTTTCTTTAAAACAAAAGTCCTAAAATTCAGCCCGCTGAATGACGCAGGTGGATTTGGAAAGAAAACGCCTTTGTTTTAAATGTATAGATGACTTTCGTAACACGCTTCATGTCTTTCAACAGAGACCCTCCCACAACAGAATACCCAACCAAAATCATTTGTTTTGAATGCAAGAAAGAAAATGAGTAGGCTTTGCAAAGCTTGTTTACTTCGCCTTCATAGAGCTTGGTTAATTACTGGTAAACGGTTCTCTGGGCGTGTTATTTTAAGGCAAGAAAAGGGTTGGGTGCTTCAGATGATGTAACAGGTAGCGTGCAAGATAGTTCCGAGATAGGCAGAAGTGCAGGCCACAGGTGAAACTGCTCAGGAGCGCCCTCTGCTTTCAGCGCAAGAATATACAGGCCACGTGGGAAGCCACCACGAAGACCTTCCATGACCCGCTGCAATAAATCAGCTTACAAACCGATTGGACTGCATCATGTGCGTGTGTTCATTTTCATTCACTGCTACCTGCCTTTTTGTCTCATGAGAATGTTTTACATAACTTCTCAGGAGCTGCTGCTTCATTTTCCAATTCTTCCAGATATTTTCTGGTGTGCAGGGTAAATTCGGATAATGCGCTAAAGAAAGGCTGATGCTATTATGTATCTACACTTGGTCAATTTAAAAGTGCCCGGAGTCTGAGAGATGGAGCTCCAATCAGTACTTCCTTGAGCGCTCGTAACAGCCAGACTTTGTTCACAAGACTGGGTATACTCTTGTAGTACAGAGCGGTCCCTTAGTCCTCTGGCCGGTAGTCGCGATGCGTGTTCCGTGCGCGATCCCTCAGCTATCTGGCCGGTAGTCGTGATGCGTGTTCCGCGCGCTAATCTTCTGATGAAATTACCATTCACACGCATAAGTTCTTGTTGCGTAATTTCCCCAATTTCTGTTCTTATATTGTTTTTAAGATCGTCTATGGTGCACACACAGTAAGATCTGGAATCGAGCCGACCATAACCATTTTGAGATTATTCTGTCATCAAAAACATTCTTGATGTCTTCCAAGGAAACCTCACACGGTCGTAATTGATGGTTTTAATTTCAACAGTTTCGTAGATCTATGCACTGAGGTTTTAGAAACACTGACTTGTTGTGCTACACGCCGTAAAGATTTATTCGGAGACCGTTCAAATGCTTCGCCAATTTCATTAAGTTTTTCTTCCGTTAGAACCTTTTGTTTCTTTTTACAACTTAAAACATTAAATGATCCCGTTCTTTTCACTTTATTCACTATATATCTGTTTCTGTACTCGGAACTGGAACACCAGGAAATTTATCGTGGAATTGCCTACACACCTGTCTACATGAGTCAATTTTCACATACGTGTCATACATAAAAAGTCTTTGTTCAGGCGAAAATTTGAGTACCGTTTCTGGGTTATAATAATCCGATAATTCAATCGCACACAAATACACATGCGTCTCGCGTCTATACACAAGAAGCAATAACAGCTGACTGAAGCCCGCTGCCACATGTCCAATAAGTGGAAAAGCCCGTGGCCTTGAGTCCACTCAGATGTGTCGCACAAGACTGCCGTTCAATTCCCGACCAGAGCGCTGAGGGACCGCTCTAATCACAAAAGTCTTCTGAGAAAATAATTCATATACGGGATTTCAAACAGACAGATATTTCAGAGTGTTTCAACAGGAATATTTGGAAATAAAACACCATTTATTAATGGTTTTCAAGAGTATGATTAACTCTCGTTACAATGCTACGATTGTTGCAGCACTCTTAGCTCAGTGATAGAGAGTTAGCTTTCTGTTCCTGATGTTGCAGGTTCAAATCTCTCTCTTTCATGTTAAACACCTGACTAAAACTATAGCACTTTTTTACTCCATTTATAAGCCATCTTTAACTGCATATATTGGTCTTATCGGCGGCCTTTCCTTTGGAACTTATTGCTTATTGGCAACGG
This sequence comes from Deroplatys truncata, assembly GCA_030765065.1. Taxonomy (NCBI): domain Eukaryota; kingdom Metazoa; phylum Arthropoda; class Insecta; order Mantodea; family Mantidae; genus Deroplatys; species Deroplatys truncata. Next base: position 128,871,456 of record CM060986.1, read on the forward strand.
TGATAACTCGTGTTTTCTTTGTCGTTGGGTTTCTTGCACCTTTTTGGTTTTAATCACTAGATCTCACACATATTCACACTCATTCATACTTCCAGACCCGGGCAGGATAGGGAATAATTTTAGGTAGAGAAAAATTCCATACCTCCCAGCCGGGAATCGGACCCGGAACTCCTCGCGTAGCAGGCTTTACCCACTGAGCTATGGGACTAGCAAGATTTTCTTCATTTTTATGTATGTGGCGTTTATTTAGTAGTCCGTCATATCGGTAAATGGGAACCATGACGTCAATTTATCGTTCGGGAAGAGGTTTAATATTCAGTTTCGCTTTTTAGCTAGAAATGTCTCCATTATTGTAATTATATCTGTAAGTAATATGGAGTAACACAAGCAATATTATTCAACTATATTACAGTAAAACGGATTGTAAAAAAACAAAAGAAAAACATAACAACCCACTACGGAGAATCCAACTAGAGCTGCTTGCGTAACAGTTGAGTAGCCTTACAGCTCCACACCAAACCGGTGTTGAGGTAGCCCAAATCAGTACCTTGTGGCTTGGAAGAAAATTTTACTGTTTAAGAGATTAGCGACTTTTAGTTTGACATCTTTAGTTTAGTTTAGTTTAGTTTAGTGTACTCTCTCGCATCGTCAACTCCAACATTGTTGCCACCACTACCTACCTCTACGATTGTGTAATTTCTGTAACTTTACTTGTATTTAAATCATTTTGACATAGCTAATAATAAATCACCTTATCAGCTCAATCTTCTACAGATTATTCTTTTATCTGCGTCTTGTTAATCGAGATAAAATTTCATTACGTATTTCGTTATAGCTGTAAGAATACAGTTGGCTAAAGTGATACTCAGATTTTTAAAAAGCAGATTGCTATGTGATTATTTAAAAATGTCATGTTCTTTGCACCACGACAAAAAAGAACAGTAACTTACCAAGACAACAACAAAAAATATCTCGGAAAAAACCATTAATCAAAACCATTGGAGAAGTTTTTGTGAAAACAAAAACTATGGATTTTTTCCATATAAAAGGTGGATAGTGTTGGGAATTTTCTTAAAACCCTGTTATTTACTTATAACTGACATTTCATTTTTAGTTATGCTGTTCAAACACACATTCACACTCACCAGCCGTTTTCTAAAGACCTGTTTCTTTATTTCATTTAGGAAGCTGAAAATGTAAATTAACTGTGAGATATGGACGTTGAATTTTTGGTGGAATGTCCTTATTTAGTATGGTATAGGTAAGAGTAGAGAAATTAAAAAAGTTGTTGATAATTAGAAATTGTAATACGATGAAAATGTTTGTAAATATATTAACTGATCTGATAAATAGCAACAGTGACACTTGTTTCTCAAATCAAGGTACACGGAAGTCGATAGCAACCAACAGCCTGCAACCACTCCTATTTATCACTTATGCTGAAAAACTTTAGATGTACCTTTGGAGAGGACTATTATTATTATTATTATTATTATTATTATTATTATTATTATTATTATTATGAAATGCCTATTGCGGTATACTAAATTAAACTTCTTGTAAATACAACTAACATTTGGAATTGAAATAATCTATCCTGATAAGTGCGAAGCTTTTTGAATACGAAATGTCAATCCAATGTCACATAATCAGCATTCACGCTATTAGTGATTAAATTGTGTTGATTTTGAAGTTTTAAGATTCCTATAATGACGTCAAGAGAAAACTCTTGGTCTTTTTAGGCTAACTTGTGATAACATATTGCTTAAATAAATAAATATAGGTGCGTACATTTTTTAGAATTAAGTTTCTTGAAAACAACATTTCTTGGGTAATCGAAAATATCAATTTTAGAGCGCGCTTGACCTAATGACTCAACTATGTGATTTTCCCTTAAGTTAGGAACATAGTTTTAAGGTTCTTCTTTACATTAAAAAGTAAATAAAACATGAGGGCTACTGCCCGCGAAAGACCTGGAACTACTAACCCAACTGCCGGCCTCACGCTCACTTACGCACGGCCGAGATGGCCAGCATCTCGCATTTCCCAGCCGGAAAGTTGGCTCACAAGGCCAAGGCCGCTGCCTATCGCAGCTACTCATTTTCCTCAAAATGCTCAGTGGGCACTGTTCCCTTAGTCGGGACTTAAAATCCTCACTCCTATGGATGGGATCGAATCCGGGCGCATTCCGTAGCCGCAAATGCGCCCGGTTCTGAGTCGTACCACGCACTATCCATAGCCCATAGCACAGGACCTTATTTACATCAGCTAAATATATTAGTAGATAAAATTGAAGCGGCAAATTGCTCTTAAATTAAACACTCAACATACTGCCAACCAAATTCCGGTCGAGACAGTATTGCGGAACCAGTATATATTCGATGGTAAGGCACTTGAGTAGTTCTTAAAAATAATTTTGAGATCATAATTTTACGTTTGGCGCCTAAAAATTCTCCTTAATTAAATAAAGCAAATAAATTTCCTTTTAGAGCAAAATCCTAAGGTAGCCACCAATATACAAATTGCAAAGAGAAAACATATATTCCCCTTTTTTAAAAAATAGTTACTTAAAAAGAATGTAGATTAAATAAATTCTATCACCCACGTTAGTGGTTTCTGCCTTAATGTCAGAATCACGATTGGGATGTGGTGCTTTAAATAAAAGTTTTCCGGGTTTTCACCTTATCCTTAGAAGACGAGTGTCGGGTAACTCTAAGCTCTATTGACCGTGAACTCATTTGAATATCGCTTGCATTCGTTTACTAATCTGTACGTTATGGGTTTAAGGATGTCAAACTCGAAGAACTTTGAAGTAGATGGTATCTTTACGTTATTTGCACCACGCTTTGGGCGTCAATTTGAAGTAGGTTGTATTGAAGGAGTTATATTATATTTCAACTGTTCGGAGCCGAACTTGAAGTTCATTGCAAATGCTCGTATAGTACCCGTTTTCCAGTAGCCTTCGCCCCAAATGTACTTTCCGCTGGCCTTTGCCCAAAAAAATGTTTAAAAAATATTAACTTTGTAATTTTACTGTTTCTTTAAATATTATATATTTATGTTTGTCTCGGCAGCGTCAGTATTATTGTTAGAGACATGTTTCTCTTTGCAGGGTTGTGGTGCGACTGAAGAATGTAGGCTTACACAGATTATAATTTTACTTCACTCCTTTTATTAATGCTTGACACGATTTAAATAACACTTCACTGATAGAGAGAGAGAGAGAGAGAGAGAGAGAGCTGTGAGATATTTTTATTAACACGTAAAACTATTTTCGTCTCTCAGGAATTCGTATTAAATTTCTCGAGGACATGTCTCGCGTCCGGTTAGGAACACTGTCTACAACCAACTAGTCCAGTTATGAGCGCTGTCTGCAAGCAACTGACTTGATTTCTACCACCTAAATTTGTAAATTTTGTATTTAAACTCTCTGATTGGCTAATCCTACTCCAATAGAATACCTTCATTTAACTGAACCTTTTTCTGGTTATTGATTGGCTGTTTTATGAAATGTCACAAAAATTACATTATTGCTTCCAAGAATCAAGTAGCATTAAACCTTCAAATTCATTATTGCCTCAAGGTTACATCATTGTTAGCAACTTTTAACCTGTTTCTCACAGCTCCTACATTATTAAATTACGTAATACATTCACATAACATTATTGAACATGTATACAATAATATAAACATATACAATGACTGTAATATACACTTTTTATATATTGTTACACACACATATTGCTTTAAGACGGACTGTTATTGAATAATATATTATATAATTAGACTAAAATCATTTAAGTGTTACAAATACTGCCTCAACGTTTGTCATGCCGATTCATATTCACCAGGATTTTTGCAGTTATTAGCGAAAACAAGGTAAAACAAAATATATAAAAACTACATGAAAAGAAAAGAAAGCACGCTAAATGTATATAAGAAAGAAAAATAAGATTTGCAATGGTAGAATCATACTGAAAAATCCAATTCCATAACGGCGATTTGAACCACGGATCTTCAGCTTTCTATGAACCGAGTTACTTTTCTACCTGATTCTACCTTTCCAACTTTAGCCTACGCAGGTTTGTTTGGAAGAACAACTAATTATCAAAAATAAGATTTATTACACATTACTTGTATAAAAACTTGTACGAACTTTACTATAGTAGCTATTATTTGCACTAGATACATAAAAAAGACCTACTGTTACTGCACTCGAGTATTTGATGTTTCTTAAATCATTGGACAAAGAAGAAATTTACTATAGAAATGTTCCTTTAAAGTGTATAAGATAATTTCCAAGGCTTTCTAAATCTAACTCCCTGGAAATAAATCAACGCTGCTTTCAGATGTTTGTATTAGTGTAGTGAACCGTACATATGACGACGTATTAAGGGTGTATTGCCATATTTAATCAGAATAACATAGAGCAATGTTACAGCTGCTGATAGAGCAACATGTTACGCAGCTGCCAAAAAAGTACTGTTTCTTCACTCGTAGCGAAATTCCGATGTCGCCTATAGCCTAAGTCGAAAACCTTTCACTAATACAGTAGTGGAAATCAGTATAAAGGCACTGGGTTTCCTACTGAAAGGTATAAGGTACAATTTCGTAGCCATATATGTCTAATTTATTATGGAAGTGGATGTGAGCAGTATAAAAGTCATGACAGAGTTAGTTTCTATCATAAAATGAATAACAAAATAACACATTTGCATTTCTTGGGTGGAAATTGGCATAAATGCACCCTATGTCCTATTGGTTATTGCATTTTTAGTTCTTTGTCAAACCACATTTATTTTTATATACAATAAGAAGTACCTTAGGTATTTTTGGTGGGGTTATTACTTCTTGCATTGAAATTTTGGCCCACTCTTCTCGTATTGCTCTTTCTAGCTCAGATATGTCGAATTCCATTGCGAAAAAGATGCCTTGGAAATATTCGTCAAAGGTTTTTCCATGGATTTCAAAACTGGGCTATATGCTGGCCCGAGCAAGAGAATATCTGTTTCTTCGAACCACATTTGGCTGTAACAGAAGAATGCACAGATGCATTATCTTGGTGAAAATTAGACTTTATTCCCCTAGGTCCTCATACATTTGGATCAGTTCTGTCTCCAGAATCTTAGAGTACATGTTAGTTCATTCCAATGTTCAGCCAAGCAATGCATAATTTACCTTCAGCGCAGAAGGATTCCCAAATCATAACATTTCTGCCACCAAAACTTCTCATACTTATTGGCTGCTCTGTTCTAAGATCATGCTGTTAATATTGAAATATATTCGGCCCATTTAAATTACACTTCTCATCGGAGCAGATCACTTTCTCCCATTTTGAACTCCATGCCATACCTTTTGCCAAATCCAATCAAGTCTTCTTATGAGTGAATGTTACAGCTGCATTATGCAGTTGATTCTTGAAATGGCGATATTTCTCATTTGACAAAATTTGGCTTATACATCTGGCAATTACTGGCAACTGTAAATCAGCAACAGGTTGGGAAGAATTACAATCTTAGAGCCTTGTTTTGTTCAAAAGTAACTGCTTAGATGCCTTAGATAATTTTCCACCTTGCACATAGCTTATGTTCTTTCTACATTGTGCATCCAATGCAACAAGACTCAATTATTGAATAACAAGTGTTCAAGTTGTTATCATCAGATGAACTAAACAGTTACATCTTCTTGTATACACTGATTTTTTCTTTTTTCGTCACATGATAACCATTTCCCACGTGGTATTGTTGCAATAATGGTCTACACAATACACATCAAGCAGTCACTAGTGGTGTCTGTTTACCGACTACAGTAGAGGCTCATGTGGAAATCCTAACAACATAGTTCTGACTGCCTTTATAAAGATTTCCACCCTCTACTACCTGAATCTTGATTCCTTGTCATACTTTATTGCTGAGGTACCATTTGAATGTATTTATCAGTGTACTGAATCTCATACTATTGTAGATATACTGTATGCAGCAATATTCCGTGTTCATTTTACTACAAATATCTATGCCTTTATACTAATTTTCATTACTGTAAATTTAAACATTTTCTTTAGCAGTTACATAAAAACTATTAGGATTAGTCATTGAAATATTAATAGGAGAAGAAAGTAAAGAATAAGAAAACAAATTTTATTTCACAAAATAAAACCCATGAGAAATTATCACCGTAATCTTAATATCGTAACTAATTGTTGAAGTCTTTGATACTGCCAACATTTTCTTTAGTAGGGCCCTATCTATGAAGTATCTTGAATAAGTGCATCAGCAGATTGCCGTTACCTTTTTGGAATGATCAAGAAGACGTGGAGGCTCCATATCCTTGGAAAACACGATATCCGTTAGTATAGCTTATAAATCATGTCATTAAATCCATAAATCAATAAGTGGGTATAACCCAAGAAAAGGTCACGTTCCCTCGCTTATAACGAGAAGAAGCAGTCAGCAATTTACCGGCTGCTGTCTGCGGAATCTCCAGACAATGCAGCTGGCAGAATTCAGCCGAGTCAACTCCGAAGCTTCACGATGATTTATTTCTTTACACTCGAGGCTATGAAAACAGAGATTTAAAATCTGTAGAGCTAAAGAAATCCATGTAAGCTTATAATAGGTGCACAGTGAGCAAGGTAAGGGGAAAATACATGTTGACTCACCAGCATGCTAATAATGGAGAGAGAAAGGTCAAAACAACACTGCTGTGTTCATCTGGTAGTTAATTGGAAAGTATATACATTAAAAAGCTATGATTTTCTTGCAAAAATAACAAATAGTCTGGTTTTAAAGCTATTCCTAGAGATATATGTGTAAGTTAAGAAACAGTTCTCTGACCCCAGGTATTACGAGTTTAAAACCTCAACTCTTTTGCAATGTGGTGTTCTGCGCATAAACATTCAGAAATTTCCTACGTGATAAGCCTTAGTGCTCATTTTCTAATCATTTACTATGATATTACGACCATCCGGAATGTTGTAGGTATTTCGAAAGGCAGGTAATGTGCACTTTACAAAACTCTTCATGGTGTTTCAGGAATTTAGTCTTAATTTCAATCATGATGCTGAAGTGTTTATCTGTAAGAGTATTTGTATACAAATGTAAATACACAGAAAACAGAAAAACAGAAAATATAATACACGTGCATACGTTTAGGCCAATTAAACCTGCAAAAAGAAGTGATATGCCTATTCTTGAGAGATTTCAACGCATGAGTCGGCACGAAGCTGAAACATTAGGAGCATTAAATACCTCACTGAAGTACAGCTTGCGGAACTATTCAATTATCACTCGATCCCTGTTCATTTTTAGTAAGGCTTTCTTGTCAAAATAATATTATTTGAAATTCAAGTTTAATGGTACACATCAATGTATAACACCACCTCGACCGTAGATTTGGCAAGATTTGAATTTAGATGAACTGAAACTCAAGTTGATAATGGAATCCTCTAAGGAGTAATCTGTTTAGTTCAAACTTAGAAACCCCCCTTAATTTTCTGCCAAAACTTCGTAACTTATAAAATGCTAACGAGGTCTTCTTAAGAAAACTGAACCCCTCTTAGGATCATTAATTAAATGTCACTTTGTTGGATAGTTTTTGGACTGTGAAGTATAAGTTAGAACAGGGAACTTGTCACAAGGAAAAGCAAAGTGCAGGCGAAAAAGAGAACACACAAAGTAACAAAGGATAGCGAGAAGACTCTGGAAATGGTTTGAACACTAAACCTGCTGCCTTGCGTGACCTGAGTCTATTCAGCAAAGATATTCAGTCTGTGCGATTGTTAAGACTACCGATATGTGGAGCAACATGACTTCTTAGTGTTACATCCCACTTATTCAGTCTGTGCGATTGTTAAGACTACCGATATGTGGAGCAACATGACTTCTTAGTGTTACATCCCACTTATGCCATTTGTCGTTCGTATACCACCAAGGAGGATCAGCGATGTAAAAGACCACATTAACGATCCTGGTGTTCTGAAGTATAAATAGTCAGACTTAATTGCATTTTCCTGAGGAAACATAAATTGCGGCCTCTTAGCATCTATTTAAACTAGTCTATCGATAGCTCTTTGTAGTAAAACAGCTTCAGATCTTGAGAAAATTTCAGTATATCACCTTCTACTTGAAGTTCATATTGTTGCGTTATGAAAAAGAAATGCCATATGAAAAACAGTGTGATCCTTTCCTTAATGCGAATGTAAGCTTTCCGTTCTTCAGTATTAAAATTAATTTTAAGGAGGAGGGGGCATGGGTGCATACCGTGGTAAGCTTTATGATTAGGGAGGAATTGGGTGAAAAATATTTACCGCGATCGTTTACCACCTCGAATGGAAGGTTAAGGGTATGTTGGGCTCTACTGGTAGGCAGGTAGATCAGACGTGGAGGGGTAGGTAAATTTATACGGCTGAGATCTGAAAAGATTGATGATAGTTGTGGGAGTGTATAAGAAAATCTAAGCTTGCCGTTTGAGTTTTCGTGCATTATTTTAGGCTATTTCATGTAATTTTTCACTTATTGTAATATGTTGTATTTATTTATGTTTTTTGGTTATTCCTTGGGTAATATAATAGGGCATAATAACGCACTGTAATGCGGTTTACTGTTGTTTTGTGGATTTTTTCTATTTAAGCTGTACAATTTGAATGTATTGAATTTCCTGTTTTTTTTTTGTGAAATGTTGTCTTCTTGTAAGTTTTTCTTTTATTCCTTTATCATTTTTTGGTCTTTCTTTATTACTCTGTGTATTATAAAAGCATCTGCGATCTGATGAACCATTACGATTGATAGGGACCAACTTTGTATAATTTTATTTAAATAAATACATTCATTCATTATTTCAAAACGAAAGCTGCAGTCAGTCATTTCAGTCAGTTATGAAATTGTCGGCACAAGTGCGGATTTAATTACTCTTGACGATTTGTGTACTTTTTCTCTGTCTTCTTACAATGTATATATATATATATATATAAAATTATTTTTGTCATTCAGAAGCAAGTTATTTCCAAATTAGGCATTTTTATAGTTTCAATTGACAGTTTATTCTAATGTAGGCATACAAAATTTGTCCGCGTAGCATTGCTGCCTGCTAAGGTATGTTCAATGTATAAACGTGAGCGTGCAAGAAAAACAAAAACTCATTGAATTTTTAAAGTCTACTTCTAGCTCCTGAGCATCTCCTGAAACTGAATGCTTCTTTTAAGGAACGAATGTACGTCAGGAATAATCACACCAGAAAACATCTCCAGTATATAAGGAACTTCAAAGGCAATCCCACTTCGCTTCGCTTCGAGCTCTCATCGAGTGAACATGGTGAAGAAGAAGATCACCAACTCCGCAGCCGCCAAGCTTCCTGCCCGCAAGGGAAAGGAAGAAATCATCGCAGCCAACCAAGATCTTCCCGCCACTGTACCGCCACCAGCCGAAGCAACCAGCGCTAACTCCACCGACCAGCACAGCCTGTCTCACACCGCCGCTACGATTCTCCGCTGTTGTCCGGGGTGTGCACCGTCAACTCCCGGCCTCCCTGCTCCTCAACATCGCGCAACGCTTCTGGCCGTCTGCGGCCAGGGCTACTAGGATCAGGAACGAACGAGGGGCTACACCGCTGGTCAGATTGGAATTTTTGGAGGAGGGCGACTACTCGACTGCCTTGAGCGCGGGGCTGCCCTTGTTAGGGCAAAACCTGACGCTTGAGGTTAGCCGAAGTGTTCGTCATACGCCATGTCGACGCTGCTGCCAGTACGGGCATCTCGCCACCGCCTGTGATGCTGCTCCCCGCTGCCATTACTGCAGGAATACACCACTCACCGCAGACTGCAGGGCACACGATCTCACACGTCGTCGCCGCTTCTGCGCCTCTTGTGGAGGCCAGGGGCACTTCACCGGCCAGGCCGCGTGCCCACTCCATCCGCACAGAGCTCTGCAATTGCAGAACCTCGCACCGCCAATGCAGAACTTCACACCACCAACGCAGAACTTCGCACCGCCTCCCCAGGCTCTGGCTCCGAGCATCACAACCGACGCTGCCTCTGAAATACTCCAGAAGATGGAGGACATTCAGGCGGAACTGCTACACCTATCGGAGAAAATTGCAACCCTGGAGGAGGGTATCACCGAACTCCGTTTGGCCATCGACCCCAGCCCAGATCCAGAAGCACCTAGATATCCACTGGTCAACGCATACATGCTGACAGACAAGGTAGCATTCATAACCGCTACTATCAGAAGGTACGTCAAGGAGGAGGTGGCAGCTCTTCAGACGATGCTGGACGAAAGACTTCCGACACGGACACTCGGCCAACTTCCGGCTTCAAAATCTCGCGGTGGCCGGTTTGGCCGCTAGCGCACACATACCCATCTACTTTCTCTACATTCCATACATACCCAAATACTTCCTCTACATACAAATAATACAAGCTTTTTATTTGTTGGAATTCCAATATTTCACACCAGAACTTGTAGATCTCTGTTTGCAATTCCATCAGAGAAAAGAAAAGAATTACGGAATTGCATGACGATGGTATTGTGCACTAATGCAGTCTGTGATGTCGGAGTATGAGTGAGCACCGATTATATTATATTATTATTAGTAATATTATGTGCGCATAAATAATTTATAAATACTGAAAAATGATCGTATATTTGTTGCTGTATAACAAAAATATGTTTAAACTAAAATGTAATCTCTCAATTTTTCGCACGAATACTCATATTGATAATAACTGAAACAGTAATCACACCAGGGTATAGTACAAGACCTAAGTATTGTAATTGAACAGTTTAATATTTGTTAGTTATCTCATACTATAATAAATAAAGCCTAAGCGACGTTAAAACGAGTAATTAAGAGTGAGAAAGAGAGTAGCAGAAGCTGAGGGTAGAGATGTACGAAAAAAGTAATAGACACAAAATCAGACAGGAGAAAGTGTTGGTTCAGTAAAGTGTGGTTTTTATATGCTGAATCGCAGCTGCCCAAATTTGCAATTAAATGAAATGTATTAGTATTTACAACAAATAAAAGGAACAAATTTGTGTTTGTTGTAACTTATTACTGTATTTGTGGACACTTACTGAAAAGTTACCGATAAAAGTGTAAAATTTGTTAAAAAGGAAAAACCTGCTTTTAACTTAAAAGCTTTTGACACCATATTGCATACTCTTAAATGAAGTGAACATCATTGTCAATATAATAAATAATAAACAAATTAGTAATACTCAGAGCATGACACTCTGCAAAAGTGAATGGACCCTTAATGGAAACAATGGTTTTAGGCACCAATAAATCTCTATATTACTTTAGAATTATTAATAACTATAAGTAACTTTTATAGTCCAATTTTAGAAGCAGCATATTAAGATATATTCCATCATATTAAGATCAACAGTTCTTAGTTTATTCAAGTTGGAACATGGAAGCAATATGAATTAGTATGAGCGTCACTGTTGTAAATAAATCAAAGTTTCCATGCCATTTGAACCTATCACTTCAACTCACTCATTTTAAGGTAATACATTTGTCTAATGACTCATTCCTATAAGTTGTAATGTTTTCTAACTCAGTATATCTTTCAGTGTTTTCGGTGTATGTCTTATCTGAAACTTTTTTGATGTTGTGATGGTGAATATAGGCTCTGGTGCTTTCTTTTCAGCTTATAGAAGCGTTACAGTATGCCTGCAAGAAACTGTATTATCATATATACTGTTGCAATCGCAATGAAAAATGGCCCACCCGACTCCATCCATTTAGCCTCTTTTTGTTTTCAGGCTTTGTTAATGATCTGCTTAATAAAATTCTAAACAAAGGCAGATATTTAAGTTAGATATATTCTTCATTACAAATAAGATGTTTATTACACATTAATAGAATAATGGGCTAAATAATAATAGGCCATATTCAGTTTCATAAAACACATTCCAGTAGCAATTTTGTGTGGAAATACAAAAGCTGATATAGAATAGTTTACGAGTACTAAAAGAAATGGGCTTCAGCAACCTATACCGTTTTAGCATTGAAACAAATAAATATCAGACTCGAAGGGAGCAACATACTTCAGCCGATTGGTAAGCTTGTTAAAAAAATAAGAATTAAATGCCAAAAAGTTACAACCATTTTGTGAAGCTTGAAGCAAGATTATAATTTGGGAACGGGGCTGATTATGCACAAGAAAGTGTAATGTGCTAAACAAAAAAATACTGAATACGAAAATTAAAGTTTCGACCGTATTTAAAAAAAAAAATCATTTTGTCGCATGCACAGTTCTTAATATTTTTAAACATATTGTCGTAAGTTTTAATTATAGTTTCTTCTTCATTCATTTTCATGAGGCAGGTTTGTAAAATACATTCGGATAAAACACGTCCAATTACGTTCGAAACAGTATGGTAGATTTTAGAAATTCATAAGTACCGGTAATCCAAAAAATTCTGGTAATCACCCCGGCGTGGCTAAAAATGAAACTTAGGTTTCATATGACAAGTTATAGAAATGTTAATTATCAGTAGTTGGCATAAAATTATCGAGCGGGATGGCTCAGGTGGCAAGTCTGTGTCCTGCATTCGGAAGATCCCGGATTCGATTTCGCTTTTTTTTGTTTATGACCCCTATTTAACTGCTGTGGTCCTTAGCGTCCCATTCTATATTGGGCGTGAAAGACCGGTAATTTTACTCAGAGGCCTTCTTATAAGCCTTGAGGTTCTTTTACGTGCCGTAAATTCAGACATGGAACCACAGGCCTTACTTCCCTTCCGAAGGAAGACATGCTAAGGATTTTTACACCCGAAATAAACTCATCGCCCTCCGCTGGGTTTCAACCCGCGACCTCGGAGAAACATAGGCTAGCATAGTTACCATTACACCGCGGAGGACGACAGTTCTATTTCCGGTGACCGCCCACTCTGAGCAAGGGATTTCGTAGTTTTCCTCTGATCACTTAGCCGAATGTCGGGGTGGTGTATTCGAAAACGATTTCTCCTTTCCCCAATTTCTTCTCATTTCATCTCTCCCTTTCACGTTTCAGGTGTATTTTCCTGCAGTGATGACGGTGCCGGGCAGATGGCGCGGATGGTTGCGCATTGGTACGATTTCTCCCCGTGGACGTCACGGTTCGTTGTCCCGCGCTCCGTCAGGGTCGCTTCGTCGCCCTTTTGAGATTCCTCGCCTCTCTGGTGTGCGGATGTTTACGCTGGGAATATTAGGGACTTTTGTGTGTCTATGTAGGCCTGCATGCCAACGGATCTGAGGCCACCTTCATCTCTCCCTACCATCTGGGGGTGCAGCCACAATAGATCAAGCAGTGCGCGAGGTGTCCTCCTCCGATAAACACATCCTACATCCTAGCATAAAACTACTCTGTTGTGGGCTACCTGCATCTTCAACTCTTTCGTTTCCTGTATATCAAACCCTCAGCTCATGGCGGTGGGGCAAAAATAATTTAATAACTTAGGCATAACTGCCATAATGACAGTCTTCTAAAACCATCGTAAGTTTGTCCCCCATTTTTAAAAGTGTATTTTTCATTTATATTTACGCACTTAAGATAAGAGCGATAGTCGGCAGATGACTCTGTTTACTTAATGTCATTATTTATTTAACCGCCAAAATATGTAGTGATGTGCTTAAAAAGTGCCTCATATTGCAACTCAGCTGTTTATATTAGTACTGACAAATCTAGCCCCACCCTCTGCCAGCGTAATCTCCTCTGTTCCTTGAGCATAATTTAGTCCAAAATATGGCGGAACTGCCGAAGGTTAACATTAGAAGCTAGTTGTTGATATTCTCACCAGGGAAGTACGGATAATTCGTTGGATTTTGGCGCAAAAGTAAAGTATAATAAAAAGAAGTAGAAATAAAGATGACGGTTGAGAACTTATGTTGTTTTCTATTCTTTAAATACACTTAAACTTGTATTTTCATGCTACACTAGCTTTTTATTAAGGTCGGTCATCTTATTGCCGTTCAATGGTGGCAATAGCTTTAACATTCGTATCCATGTCGCTGATGAAAGGTCTCATATAAGGCCTGCTGTCCAGTTTAACGACGGATGCAAATATTCCTTTACCCCTTCCTCTAAAATAAATCTTGTGGCGCTATAGGCCGTGAAAGGCCTGGGCCTGCCAACCCAACTGCTGGCTTCACGCTCCCTTAACCGCGGCAGAGGAGGGCGATCATCCAACCGATCCGGGGAGGTGAATGGCAAGCATCACGCATCCCCATCCGAAAAGTTGGCTCACGAAGTCAGGAGCGCTGCCTATCGCAGCTCCTCATTTTCCTCACGATGCTGAGTGGGCACTGTCTTATGTCCGGGACTTATAACCCACACCCAATGGGTGGGATTGAACCCTGGTGCATTCCGTAGCCGGGAACCAGGACTCCACGCTTAGCCCAAGTGCCACGACGCTGGACACCGTTTCCTTTAGAAATTGAAAAAAGGCAGTATCCGACTACCCCTTCATTTCACATCGATTATTACATCGTTTATTGGTTAATTGTGTGCCCCTAAATTGTTTATTAGCCCGACCACATAGAGAACTGATACCGGCTGGGCGAAGTCAAAGATTGGTTACCTAGAGGTGGAAACCCTATGGAAGGAACAATACTATTACGATCTAGGGGAATGTGCCACTTTTTATATACGTCGGTATATCATCTGCGTGCGTGAGATTGATAGATAGCTTTAGCCGCGTAATCTCGTTCCTACACCATCTACTTATTTTGATCTGTGTGGAGTTTGTTAATGAGATACCCAGTCGGTATTTAGCTGATGAGTGAGAGAAACCAAGAAAAATCTCGGTCAGATTGTCTTGTAGTAAAAGTAGGGATCCTAGACCTTCCAAATGCGAACCACAAACTCAGATTTACAGTTCATATACAGTCGGTAATAGGATCTATTGAATATGCATTTTAGTCTCTGTTAAAGGCGTGTATACCAATCCCAAACATACCCCAATCAGCATTTTGTTGCGAGATATCTAACGAAGAATTCCCACGATGTGTCGATGACTCAAGATAAATGGAGTGAAAGGCAGCTGCCATTGTGTCGGACAAGATGAAGACAGAAAGCCGGTCGACTGCTGCGACACTCGTGTCAGTGTCTCTGTAGGACAGCGGGATATGACGGTATCAGGTTGCATTATAGCGGTTGTTGGGCCTCCCGCGTCGCCGTGGGATTGTAATAGTCCACTCAGTGATTACAAGATGCTGCAACACCTGCTGACTAGTTCTCTTCCAGTCCAGATAACTTGTTACAAATGCTCTACAAACATGCACACTCACAATATTGCAACGTGTACATTCATTAAAATTGCCCAATGCATTACACTGCAATTGCTCCAGTATCTTGTTTA
The DNA here is from genome assembly GCA_030765065.1 of Deroplatys truncata. Taxonomy (NCBI): domain Eukaryota; kingdom Metazoa; phylum Arthropoda; class Insecta; order Mantodea; family Mantidae; genus Deroplatys; species Deroplatys truncata. Next base: position 128,886,797 of record CM060986.1, read on the forward strand.
ATTTTCGTTCTAAAAGCAATTACCATACGGATTGTGAACATGGTCGCCGCTGGAAGTATATGGTTTTGTCTGACTAGTAATGAAATGCTAATAAGTGTCAGTTCGTGTGCAAGAATTATAGCTCACTGATGTAATGATAAGGCGTTGCATATTGTTACATGAGTTTTGAAATAGTAGCTTAACAACTAAATAAGGTTTTAGTATCTTAATAAATCATTTAGCGTTTATAGCTTTTTAAGACACAGGATACTGAAGAAATTTACTAAAAGTGTATTCACACTTTCGTAAAACTTAAAAATATTCTATTGTATGTACTCAGAAACCCTTCAGAGCACAGCCGCCATCTTTGTTGGTCACGGGGATCGAATTGATGGAGGGATATCCTCCCCAACGTAGAGTGCCCGGCACGTAACCACCAATTTTCTTATTAAAGATGAACTATTTCTTCTTGTGCTTAATATATAGCTTAGAAAAACAATGAATTTTCAAACTATAAATAGTCAGTTTGGATGGATTTCTATAGTAGATGAAACATTTGCTTCATTACTTCCGTTACCCTTGTCAAAATTCTTGATTCGAAATCTGGTTGGCCCTATTTGGTTTCATATTTTGGCTCAAAAGTGCGTTTCCTGTGTTTCAGCTCTCTGAGACTCTTAGTCCTTTCTTTATGAATTGAAACATAGTTCGAGCACAAAATGGGAGAACGATTTCCCTTATTTTGCACCAGCTGCAGGGTACCACTGACTATGAAACACATGCTCCAACTAGGAACAAAAAGCTGGATTTAACGATTTACCCAGAGCTCTTAATCGTCCTCTTTTCTCTCTCACCTCCTCTCTCTGCTCTTTCTCTCTATCTATGTCTACCTACCTATCTCTCTCTTTGTTTGAAGTTTTACGTACCTTAATATCGGACGATGAATGAAATGTATGAGAGATGCTTAAATGAACCCGGCGTCTCTAGAGCTTAGTTACTCTATATTCATCTTTTCAGGTTAAGAGAGAACCCTGGATAACTCGGGCACATATGCTACCTCTACACCACAGAGAACGGTTAACCCTCAGTTTTTATCAAACACATTGTGTTATCTTGCAAAAACAAACTTGTATTCTAAAATATAAGGAATTATAGAAATGTACGAGATTAATCCTGTAGTTATTGTTTAATAATATCTGTGTAAGTACGAGTATATTCAATATATTATGTTTATTCTTTGCGGTAATCTGGTTTATTTATACCGATTATGCTTGTTACTGTGATATATTGTTAAATTGTATAGTCGTGATAGGATTGATTTGTTAAAGTGGCCTAAAATGATTAATAAAAGGCTTAGTAGAAACCTAATTAATTGTTCAATCACACGGCGAGCTGAGATTGTATTTTCAGGTTTTAATATATTTTTTAGTACTCAGTGTTGTTTTACCTCTTAAAGCTTCAATGTTTTCTGGAACTAGATAACTTTTACATTTAAAGCCAAAAGGTACAGATTTGAAAAATTATAATGCTACTATATATAAAAATAATATCAAGAAATAGGATGTGATTCCATTAAATTGTAATATAATCTATCGCTTAGTGATGTACAAATATACACATATTAAACAACTGCTATTATATTCTAGCATTAGAGATCTATAGAGGACTGTCCGAGCTCAAGAAGAAATTAAAGCGTAATATGTGGCGTATAGTCCATTAGACAAAATGATTATTAATTCAAACTACGATAATTCTGCTATTTGTATTAATTCATTTTGATATTTTATATTTATAAATGAATCATTATTCACAGATTAAAATAATCTGTAAATATATTTTATTATCCTTTTATCGAGTCCAAATCCTACCCGGGCTCAATCAGACCTCTGTTTGATGTTGAATACAAAATAAGTGTAGTGACGTTAAAAGTTTAATGTTGGCATGGTTTTAGCTTTGTGCTTATCCATGCGTTAAAATCACTTGAAAATAATTTTCCGGGTGTTGTTGCATTCATTAAGCATTGGCTTTCTAATTTAAAAATACAGGGGTTGTGATTTATATAACACACATTATCCTACAGCATAATATCTGTGATATAAGCCAGAAAGCTGACCTAAAACGTATACCAGTGGATGCTACAAAATACGCTTTCTGGTTGTTTTTATCATCTTTAAATACTGACAGTTGTAATAATTTTTTAATATAATATACTGGAGGAAAACGAAATGTTCGCTTTGCAGTTTTGTTCTCTGACAGACAATATAAATAGAATCTTACACTTCTCATACAAAGAAAACCATTCCACCATGTAGTGTTACCATCGGCATGTGCTTCATCAATTTCGTGGAAGACCACCTCCAGCTTTTATAATTTATCGAATCTAGCACTGCTGCACCTTGCAAGAGAGAAAGAAGAAAATAAAAATCATTCAGGTGCATAAGCAGCCCCTTTAAATTCACGCATTCAATTCATTTGACAAGTGTACGCTATAATTCTTCTTTCTCTTGTAAGCACGCATTAAAATCTTAAAGAATTACATAACTATTACTGTAAAAGTGAAAAAAGAAATTATTCATGCATGTTGTTAGTAAATGGAGCCGAGTACTCATCAATTTATGTTCTCACTTATTATGTAGAACATTCAGTGTTTATCCATAAATTTATATACTTTTTCCTATGTGCAGACATTTTTTAAATATGTATAAATATATATATATAGTTTCCTTGAAAGTATTGAATTAGAAGTATCGTATTCTATCCAAAATCTTAATATGGAGATTCTACTATAAATACACGTTTTGAGATCCCCGAATAAAACTGTTTTAGAAAACATCCTCGCGCGCGCGCGTTAAGTCCGCGTAAACACTGTAACTAAAGAGTAATAAGTACGAGTAATATGTATATATGATCTTGTTTGTCTTCCCTTGTTTCTTTTTGTTCAATTCTACAGCTACCTTTAACTGCTATGTTTATATCGAGGGTTTTGACTGAAGCATTTGATGGTGTTTTTACTTTTTGACTTTTTGGTTAGCTTATTGTAAGTTTTCGTCGTTTTAACTTATTGTTACAGGCACATTCACTTTAATATCCAGACTTCAAATATATACCAGGTGGTATCTTTCTAACATTACACATTTTCAAATTTCGTTGCAGGTATTAGAAAAATACAGTAGATTAGATGGATGGGATGAGAAGGTGGGGGTTTTTATTGGAGTTTTATGGACCTCCAACACGTCAGCCTGAATTGTGCAACTCCATTGGAAAGGATGCTTTCATTATTTCCCAAAATCTGTTCCCTGAACAAGTTGCAGTATCTTGGTTACAATGTCAGCATCCTTTCCTAAATATTCTCTTGTTATGGAAAGAGTAAGTCTGTTCTTGCCAGGAATGTTCAGTTAAAGAGGATGCGCGCGGCAGTTTTCTCATCCTGTTTACACATTCTACAAATGGGTTCAATATTGTAGAGTCCAATTTACGTAGATGTTTCTTGAAGTGACCACATTAAAAATTAATGCAACTACTTCCTTTACTGAGATTTTGGCAATATTTGTACTGATTTCAACCACGGGTTCAGGTTCAATATAGGGTATCTCAGTACCCTTACAGTGCGCTAAGTGATATTCAGCTTTTTAAACCGCGGAATGCTATGTGATGGATTTCAATTTCAGTGTTCTCTGAATAACATGGGAGTGTTAAATGACAACCATCTAATCACCAAATTAATAAAATATATTTAATTAGAATAATTCAATTTCAATTGAATACCATTTCAATTGGAATCGGAATATAAAGAAATTAAACAATTAGCATTTTAATTCAAATTTATTTAAATCCCATTCTTAATTTCATTTAAAGATACAGTTCTCCGACTGTTCCTCAATTTATTTTTGGATAATATTTAAAATCACATTTTTGTAAATCATTATGATATGGAATGCTTAAAAAGCAGAGGTTAGTATACTCACACTAGGAAAGGTTTACTGCACGTCAGTCAAACAAAACTCTGGACCGAGCGGGATGGCTCAGGCGGTAACGTTTGTGGCCCGCAAGTAGTATTAGTCCCGGATGAGCCAATTGTTTTAACGATAATCCTGCCGCTAGGGGCGCTGGTGTCGCTAGTGTCGGTGCGTGCGACGGCGGCGGCGGTGTGTTTGAAAAGCGCCCTGAGCGGTAGGATTATCGTTAAATCGGTTGGCTCATCCGGGACGAGTTGAAAGAATTGAGGAAGTGACGTGGAGTGTTTTTGATTGGTTCGTTAATTTGGGGTGGGAGATGGAGGAAGGGAGATGGAGGAGTATGGAGGTCGCGTGATGGAGAGGAGCTGGGTGGCGAGGTGTTGTCTGTGCGGAGGTCGGTACTGAAAGAGGGGTAAAGATGGGGGGCGAGGGATAAAAAGTGTAACAGAAAGTGACGTGTGAAGTTGTGATTGGTGGGAGTAAGAAGTGATTTTATTGGTGGAAAGGAACAAATGAGAGTTGTTGATTGGTAGGAATAAGAGGGATTATGATTGGTGGAAAAGAAAAAGTTGTGGGAGTGGGGTATGTTGGAGGTGATGGGAAAGGTGAGTTTTGCTAGCAGCAAGATTTGCAAAAGCCTGTCTTGAACTGATCAGCAATTTTTGAACGTCGGATGGTAGTTTTCTTGAGTGGATAGAGAGATGGGGGCGATATGAGATGCGGTGGCGAAAATGGGGACTAGACAAGGTTGTTGAGACAAGAGGTTTAAGGACGAGGAAATTTGGAGGTTAGTGGTGAACACGGCGGTCGCAAGAGGTGGGGGTAAGGAGATGCAGTGGTGAGAATGGGAACTAAAAGAAGATGGGGGTAGCAAGAGTTTTAGAAGAGTAGATTTTGAGGTTAAAATAGTGGGAACTAAAAATGGCGGAGGGTCTACGACAAGGAGATGCGGTGAGAACTAAACAAGATGGCGGTCGCAAGAGGAGGGTAAGGAGATTTGAGGTTACAGTACGAAAACACGAAAGGATATATTCCTACGTCAAGCAGGTCCGAAAAATAATTATGCGTGTGGTACTTACCTGTTACCGGTGTGGATGCGTCACCAAAAGCGCGGCACGCGAGGCGGAAAAATAAAAGCAAACTGTTTTTGAAAATGCTTAACCAGCTTTAAGATCAACCAACATCACTACGCACTGATATACCTAGGTTTTTAAAGCGGTACAGACACCCTTTGCAGAGGCGTAATTTAACTATACCAAAAACCTGGTACTGGACCATCGTGATGGTCGCTAGCGTACGTAGGAGCAGGGTTCTCAAGCCGGTCGAAAGCGGTCAAAAACGTGTACGACGTAGGTGTTCGCAGTAGCTGCTGTCGAGTCAACCGTCGAGGTGTGAATAAACGAGATCTGTTCTCGCCGGCAATTTGGTTCGGAGATGTGAGCAGCGGCGAGGTGTTGTGTGTGCGGAGGTCGGGACTGAAAGAGGGAAAAGATGGGGAGCGAGGGATAAAAAGTGTAACAGAAAGTGACGTGTGAAGTTGTGATTGGTGGGAATAAGAAGTGATTTTATTGGTGGAAAGGAGCAAATGAAAGTTGCTGATTGGTAAGAATAAGAGAGGTTATGATTGGTGGAAAGAAAAAGGAATGGGGTATGTTGGAGGTGATGGGAAAGGTAAGTTTTGCTAGCAACAAGATTTGCAAAAGCCTGTCGTGAACTGATCAGCAATTTTTGAACGTTGGATGGTAGTTTTCTTGAGTGGATAGAGAGATGGGGCGATATGAGATGCGGTGGCGAAAATGGGAACTAAACAAGGTGGTTGAGACAAGAGGTTTAAGGACGAGGAAATTTGGAGGTTAGTGGTGAACATGGCGGTCGCAAGAGGTGGGGGTAAGGAGACGCGGTGGTGAGAATGGGAACTAAAAGAAGATGGCGGTAGCAAGAGGTTAGAAGAGTAGATTTTGAGGTTAAAATAGCGGGAACTAAAAATGGCGGAGGGTCTGCGACAAGGAGATGCGGTGAGAACTAAACAAGATGGCGGACGCAAGAGGAGGGTAAGGAGGTTTGAGGTTACAGTACCAAAACACGAAAGGATATATTCCTACGCCAAGCAGGTCCGAAAAATAATTATGCGTGTGTTACTTACCTGTTACCGGTGTGGATGCGTCACCAAAAGCGCGGCACGCGAGGCGGAAAAATAAAAGCAAACTGTTTTTGAAAATGCTTAACCAGCTTTAAGATCAACCAACATCACTACGCACTGATATACCTAGGTTTTTAAAGCGGTACAGACACCCTTTGCAGAGGCGTAATTTAACTATACCAAAACCTGGTACTGGACCATCGTGATGGTCGCTAGCGTACGTAGGAGCAGGGTTCTCAAGCCGGTCGAAAGCGGTCAAAAACGTGTACGACGTAGGTGTTGGCAGTAGCTGCTGCCGAGGCAACCGTCGAGGTGCGAATGAACGAGATCTGTTCTTGCAGGCAATCTGGTTGAGAGATGAGAGGCGCGGTGGTAAAAATGTGAACTAAATAAGATGGCGGAGGCACGAAGTTGAGGTTAAGGAGCGGCGAGGTGTTGACTGTGCGGCGGTTGGGGTCTGAAAGAGGGGGAAAGATGGCGAACGAGGGATAAAAAGTATAACAGAAAGTGACGTGTGAAGTTGTCATTGGTGGGAATAAGAAGTGATGTTATTGGTGGAAAGGAACAAATGAAAGTTGCTGATTGGCGAGAATAAGAGAGATTATGATTGGTGGAAAGAAAAAAAGGTGTGGGAGTGGGGTATGTTGGAGGTGATGGAAAAGGCAAGTTTTGCTACCAACAACATTTGCAAAAGCCTATCCAGAACTCATCAGCAATTTTAAATAACTAGTGTTTCGGGGGTTTTCTCTGGTTGGTAGACGAATGCAAGCTGTTTCTACCATACTTATATTATTCGTCTTTTTCCTTTTTTTTTTTTAAAATGACTAGGTTTTTTTTTTTTTTTTTTTTTTTGGGAGTTTTCTGCGGATGGTAAACAAATGCAAGCTCTTTCTGCTTTTTCATAGGTTTTCCCTGGTTGGTAGGCGTTTTCTGTACTGGTTGACGAAGGCGTTTCTAATTTTGGAGGTTTTCTCAGGTTTTTAGCGGTTGTCCCTGCCCGGTAGGCAAATGATGAAGTTTTACCTTGTCGGCGCACGGATACTAGGCACGTACTGGCGCGCACATACACACACACACACACACACAGAGAGACAGACAGACACACAGACAGGCACACACACACGGACATGTTTCCAAAAATGCTTTTTTTTTTTTTTTTTTTTTTTTTTTTTTGATTCAGGAGGTCTCAAAACGTGTATTTCCGGTGAAATCTCGGTATCGAATTTTTGGGCGGAATGCAATACTTCCCCTACTTACTATACGTAGTAGAGAAAGTAAAAAAGTATTGAAAAATTTAAGGAAATAACAAGCAATATCTCAAAAGTGTACTATCTTGTTTTCAAGGGTTTTCCAGATCGGTAAGCGTTAGAATACTCTTAGAGCTTTTTTCAGGTTTTTTAGCGGTTGTCCCTGGCCGGTAGGCAATTGATAAAGTTTTTCTATAACGTCGTCGTTTTGGCTTGTGGCGCACGGTTCCTAGGCACGTACTCGCGCGCGCGCGCGCACACACACACACACACACACACACACACACTAAAATAGTAGCGTATAAAAAAAACTGATTTGTTACACTCACATAACTTTCTCTACTCTTGTACAATCTAATTGGTAGCTTTTAAGCGATAGTCAAATATTTTAACGCTGGTTGCTATGTGGCGAATTCCATTCTGTTTGCATGTTCAGGACATAAAAAAAAATGAATAAACGAATTTGAGAAAAAGTATAAGTATTGGAAAATTTAAGGAAATAACAAGCAATATCTCGAAAACGGTTCACTCAACAAAAGAAACGTATATGACATAAGTTGTGTATTTTAACGCGATCTACATTTTTTGTGTAGTAAAATTTTGTCTATCTCTTATGGTTTACCAGTTATGCAAAAAAGTCGTTCACAATGAAGAATATTTTTGGAGACATTCCCAGAAAATTCGAGATATACATTTTATTTGACATGACAATATCTTAAACATATGATGTTTTAATCAAAATCGTTAGAGCCGTTTTTGAGAAAATTAAAATTTTCGAAAAATGTTCCATGTAAAGGGTAGTCTGGGGTGGGGGGATTTTCTTGAAAACCTTCGTGTCGCATCTCTGGAAGATACTGAACCTAAATACCAAGTTTGGTGTTTATCCGACTGTTCGTTTTTGAGTTATGCTGTTCACAGACACACAGACACACAGACAGACACACAGACAGACACACACACGGACATGTTTACAAAAATGCTTTTTTTTTTTTGGATTCAGAGATTCTCAAAACATGTATTTCCAGTGAAATCTCGGTAACGAATTTTTGGGTGGAATGCAATACTTCCCCTACTTACTATACGTAGTAGAGAAAGTAAAAATGAATAACGCATTTGAGAAAAAGTATAAGTATTGGAAAATTTAAGGAAAATGGTTCACTCAACTAAAAAAAAATGTATATGACATAAATTGTGTATTTTAACGCGATCTACATTTTTTGTGTAGTAAAATTTTGGCTATCTCTTATGGTTTACCAGTTATGCATACTGAACCTAAATACCAAGTTTGGTGTTTATCCGACTGTTCGTTTTTGAGTTATGCTGTTCACAGACACACAGACGCACAGACAGACAGACACACAGACACACAGACACACAGACAGACACACACACGGACATGTTTCCAAAAATGCTTTTTTTTTCTGGATTCAGTGATTCTCAAAACATGTATTTCCAGTGAAATCTCGGTATCGAATTTTTGGGTGGAATGCAATACTTCCCCTACTTACTATACGTAGTAGAGAAAGTAAAAATGAATAACGCATTTGAGAAAAAGTATAAGTATTGGAAAATTTAAAGGAAATAACAAGCAATATCTCGAAAAACGGTTCACTCAACAAAATAAATGTATATGGCATAAGTTGTGTATTTTAACGCGATCTACATTTTTTGTGTAGCAAACTTTTGTCTATCTCTTACGGTTTATCAGTTATGAAAAAGTCGTTCACAATGAAGAATTCTTTTGGAGACATTCCCAGAAAATTCGAGATATACATTTCATTTCTCTCGACATTATCTTAAATATATGATATTTTCATCAAAATCGTTAGAGCCATTTTTTAATACAAAGAGAACGGGATTTCACAAGTGAAACAGTACTGTGATAACGATACCACTGAAACAAAAAAAAAATCTGATGTGTAACACTCACATGACTTTCTCAACTCTTGTACAAAGTATTTTTACAAACGCTTATTCCCCATCTAGTTCATGTTAATCGAGATAAACATTTGCAAAATCTATTTTATTGCTAATTTTCTTGTATAAAAAAAAAATCTGATGTGTAACACTCACATGACGTTCTCTACTCTTGTACAAAGTATTTTTACAAACGCTTATGCTCCATCTAGTTCATGTTAATCGAGATAAACATTTGCAAACTCTATTTTATTGCTAATTTTCTTGTAGATGTAGGGGAAAATATATTTACAAGGGGAATATAGAAAAACAGTAGCCTTTAAGCACATACATATCTCTTAATAGCTGGTTGCTATGTGCAACACCATTCTTTTTGCCACAGATTAATACTGTTTGCATATCAAAGACAAAAAAAAAATGAATAACGAAGTCCCATTTGAGAAAATAAATATTGGAAAATTAACAAACAATATCTCGAAAACGGTTCACTCAACAACAAAAATGTATATTACATAAGATGTGTATTTTAACGCGATCTACATTTTTTGTGTAGTAAAATTTTGTCTATCTCTTACGGTTTTTCAGTTATGAAAAAGACGTTCACAATGAAGAATACTTTTGGAGACATTCCCAGAAAATTCGAGATATACATTTCATTTCTCACGACATTATATTACACATACGATATTTTTCATCAAAATCGTTAGAGCCATTTTTTTAATACAAAGAGAACGGGATTTCACAAGTGAAACAGTACTGTGATAACGATACCAACAAAACTAATTATTATTCACCCACTGAAACACATAAAAAAAATCTGATGTGTAACACTCACATGACTTTTCTCATCTCTTGTACAAAGTATTTTTACAAACGCTTATTCCCCATCTAGTTCATGTTAATCGAGATAAACATTTGCAAACTCTGTTTTATTGCTAATTTTGTTGTAGATGTAGGGAAAATATATTTACAAGGGGAATATAGAAAAACAGTAGCCTTTAAGCACATACATATCTCTTAATAGCTGGTTGCTATGTGCAGTACCATTCTTTTTGCCACAGATTAATACTCTTTGCATATCAAAGACAAAAAAAAAAAATGAATAACGAATTCCCATTTGAGAAAATAACTATTGGAAAATTTAAGTAAATAACAAGCAATATCTCGAAAACGGTTCACTCAACAATAAAGATGTATATGACATAAGTTGTGTATTTTAACGCGATCTACATACTTTCGTACTCACCTATAAGATATAGAGGGTAGAGGTCGTACGAACGTAGCACTTTGAGAATCTATATTCAACAGTTGGTGTTACTCCTTAGAAAGGAAGTATCTGCTGATTTTTATTTAATTCTTTACATTTTACATAACACGTATGCACTGGCACAACACAAAAGCACTACACACAATACTCAGTTTTAATATTTGCACTAATAACATCAGGAATAACTGAAGTCTGCAAACAGTCATTTCCCATGTGCAGCCTTACGTACAGAAAACGTGTGTGGCTGATCTATGTGTAAAAAGAGCCTGAGAGCGGATGTACGTCAGCGGTAAAATCTTTTAAATGCATTTTTATTGGCGATGGTAGAAATCGTGCAGTGGTGGATCGTGAAAATTCATATAAATGGATGTATCACCTCATAATAAGCCTCTATATACCAAGAATATTGAGTTTTTAAAAAGTCAGCAACTGTACCTGTGTTTCTATACGTGAACGTCAGATGGCAGCTTCGATACGTGTCCACGGAGACCTTAGTGCTAGGCAACTGTACCTCTGTTTCTATACGTGAACGGCAGATTGCAGCTTCGATACGTGTCCACGGAGACCTTAGTGCTAGGCAACTGTACCTCTGTTTCTATACGTGAACGGCAGATTGCAGCTTCGATACGTGTCCACGGAGACCTTAGTGCTAGGCAACTGCACCTCTGTTTCTATACGTGAACGGCAGATTGCAGCTTCGATACGTGTCCACGGAGACCTTAGCGCTAGGCAACTGCACCTCTGTTTCTATACGTGAACGGCAGATTGCAGCTTCGATACGTGTCCACGGAGACCTTAGTGCTAGGCAACTGTACCTCTGTTTCTATACGTGAACGGCAGATTGCAGCTTCGATACGTGTCCACGGAGACCTTAGTGCTAGGCAACTGTACCTCTGTTTCTATACGTGAACGGCAGATTGCAGCTTCGATACGTGTCCACGGAGACCTTAGTGCTAGGCAACTGCACCTCTGTTTCTATACGTGAACGGCAGATTGCAGCTTCGATACGTATCCACGGAGACCTTAGTGCTAGGCAACTGCACCTCTGTTTCTATACGTGAACGGCAGATTGCAGCTTCAATACGTGTCCACGGAGACCTTAGTGCTAGGCAACTGTACCTCTGTTTCTATACGTGAACGGGAGATTGCAGCTTCGATACGTGTCCACGGAGACCTTAGTGCTAGGCAACTGCACCTCTGTTTCTATACGTGAACGTCAGATTGCAGCTTCGATACGTGTCCACGGAGACCTTAGTGCTAGGCAACTGCACCTCTGTTTCTATACGTGAACGGCAGATTGCAGCTTCGATACGTATCCACGGGGACCTTAGTGCTAGGGAACTGCACCTCTGTTTGTATACGTGAACGGCAGATTGCAGCTTCAATACGTGTACACGGAGACCTTAGTGCTAGGCAGCTGTACCTCTGTTTCTATACGTGAACGGCAGATTGCAGCTTCGATACGTGTCCACGGAGATCTTAGTGCTAGGCAGCTATACCTGTTTCTATACGTCAACGGCAGATTGCAGCTTCGATACGTGTTCACGGAGACCTTAGTGCTAGGCAACTGTACCTGTGTTTCTATACGTGTCCACGGAGACCTTAGTGCTAGACAACTGTACCTCTGTTTCTATACGTGAACGGCAGATTGCAGCTTCAATACGTGTCCACGGAGACCTTAGTGCTAGTGCTAGGCAACTATACCTCTGTTTCTATACGTGAACGGCAGATTGCAGGTTCGATACGTGTCCACGGAGATCTTAGTGCTAGGCAACTATACCTGTTTCTATACGTGAACGGCAGATTGCAGCTTCGATACGTGTCCACGGAGACCTTAGTGCTAGGCAACTGTACCTGTGTTTCTATACGTGAACGTCAGATGGCAGCTTCGATACGTGTCCACGGAGACCTTAGTGTTAGGCAACTGTACCTCTGTTTCTATACGTGAACGGCAGATTGCAGCTTCGATACGTGTCCACGGAGACCTTTCGCTTCAGGTGACAAAATAACACTAGGCACTTGTGTGCCGTGGTGTAAGCCGCAATCACGGTATTGGTAGCGTGGATCTCCTTGGGGCTCTCCTCGGAGTTACCTCAACACCACGTACATGACCTGGTTCGTCACGGGTACGCAGGTCTGCACTACCACTTCCTCGGCGTTGAGCAGGCCCAGGAGGCGATCGTACCGGTACACCAGCTAGCACGTGGACATGTTATCGCGCTGTGGTGTTGCGTGTGCGAGGTATGGAAACTCAAGGACGCAAAACATGCACGACCGAGGGTTAAAAAGCAGAACAAGTAGTGACGTGGAGCGTTGTGATTGGTGTAAATAAGACGATCTCTGATAGGTGGACAAATTGAAATAACGTGATGTGATAGGCGAAAATAAAATCAAAGGTGATTGGATGAAAAATGGCGAGAAGGAATTAGCGGTGAATTTGTGAACTAAGATGGCGAAGATTTTTTTTTTTTTTAAAAAAAAGGATAATATAAGTACGGCAACTGTAACGGTTTACGGCAAACGCGCGCCGCGCAATGCGTCACGCCCGGGCAATAAAACAAAAATCATATTGAGCAAGATGCCCGGCGTGACGCATTGCGCGGCGCGCGTTTGCCGTAAACCGTTACAGTTGCCGTACTTATATTATCCTTTTTTTTAAAAAAAAAAAAATCTTCGCCATCTTAGTTCACAAATTCACCGCTAATTCCTTCTCGTCATTTTTCATCCAATCACCTTTGATTTTATTTTCGCCTATCACATCACGTTATTTCAATTTGTCCACCTATCAGAGATCGTCTTATTTACACCAATCACAACGCTCCACGTCACTACTTGTTCTGCTTTTTAACCCTCGGTCGTGCATGTTTTGCGTCCTTGAGTTTCCATACCTCGCACACGCAACACCACAGCGCGATAACATGTCCACGTGCTAGCTGGTGTACCGGTACGATCGCCTCCTGGGCCTGCTCAACGCCGAGGAAGTGGTAGTGCAGACCTGCGTACCCGTGACGAACCAGGTCATGTACGTGGTGTTGAGGTAACTCCGAGGAGAGCCCCAAGGAGATCCACGCTACCAATACCGTGATTGTGGCTTACACCACGGCACACAAGTGCCTAGTGTTATTTTGTCACCTGAAGCGAAAGGTCTCCGTGGACACGTATCGAAGCTGCAATCTGCCGTTCACGTATAGAAACAGAGGTACAGTTGCCTAACACTAAGGTCTCCGTGGACACGTATCGAAGCTGCCATCTGACGTTCACGTATAGAAACACAGGTACAGTTGCCTAGCACTAAGGTCTCCGTGGACACGTATCGAAGCTGCAATCTGCCGTTCACGTATAGAAACAGGTATAGTTGCCTAGCACTAAGATCTCCGTGGACACGTATCGAACCTGCAATCTGCCGTTCACGTATAGAAACAGAGGTATAGTTGCCTAGCACTAGCACTAAGGTCTCCGTGGACACGTATTGAAGCTGCAATCTGCCGTTCACGTATAGAAACAGAGGTACAGTTGTCTAGCACTAAGGTCTCCGTGGACACGTATAGAAACACAGGTACAGTTGCCTAGCACTAAGGTCTCCGTGAACACGTATCGAAGCTGCAATCTGCCGTTGACGTATAGAAACAGGTATAGCTGCCTAGCACTAAGATCTCCGTGGACACGTATCGAAGCTGCAATCTGCCGTTCACGTATAGAAACAGAGGTACAGCTGCCTAGCACTAAGGTCTCCGTGTACACGTATTGAAGCTGCAATCTGCCGTTCACGTATACAAACAGAGGTGCAGTTCCCTAGCACTAAGGTCCCCGTGGATACGTATCGAAGCTGCAATCTGCCGTTCACGTATAGAAACAGAGGTGCAGTTGCCTAGCACTAAGGTCTCCGTGGACACGTATCGAAGCTGCAATCTGACGTTCACGTATAGAAACAGAGGTGCAGTTGCCTAGCACTAAGGTCTCCGTGGACACGTATCGAAGCTGCAATCTCCCGTTCACGTATAGAAACAGAGGTACAGTTGCCTAGCACTAAGGTCTCCGTGGACACGTATTGAAGCTGCAATCTGCCGTTCACGTATAGAAACAGAGGTGCAGTTGCCTAGCACTAAGGTCTCCGTGGATACGTATCGAAGCTGCAATCTGCCGTTCACGTATAGAAACAGAGGTGCAGTTGCCTAGCACTAAGGTCTCCGTGGACACGTATCGAAGCTGCAATCTGCCGTTCACGTATAGAAACAGAGGTACAGTTGCCTAGCACTAAGGTCTCCGTGGACACGTATCGAAGCTGCAATCTGCCGTTCACGTATAGAAACAGAGGTACAGTTGCCTAGCACTAAGGTCTCCGTGGACACGTATCGAAGCTGCAATCTGCCGTTCACGTATAGAAACAGAGGTGCAGTTGCCTAGCGCTAAGGTCTCCGTGGACACGTATCGAAGCTGCAATCTGCCGTTCACGTATAGAAACAGAGGTGCAGTTGCCTAGCACTAAGGTCTCCGTGGACACGTATCGAAGCTGCAATCTGCCGTTCACGTATAGAAACAGAGGTACAGTTGCCTAGCACTAAGGTCTCCGTGGACACGTATCGAAGCTGCAATCTGCCGTTCACGTATAGAAACAGAGGTACAGTTGCCTAGCACTAAGGTCTCCGTGGACACGTATCGAAGCTGCCATCTGACGTTCACGTATAGAAACACAGGTACAGTTGCTGACTTTTTAAAAACTCAATATTCTTGGTATATAGAGGCTTATTATGAGGTGATACATCCATTTATATGAATTTTCACGATCCACCACTGCACGATTTCTACCATCGCCAATAAAAATGCATTTAAAAGATTTTACCGCTGACGTACATCCGCTCTCAGGCTCTTTTTACACATAGATCAGCCACACACGTTTTCTGTACGTAAGGCTGCACATGGGAAATGACTGTTTGCAGACTTCAGTTATTCCTGATGTTATTAGTGCAAATATTAAAACTGAGTATTGTGTGTAGTGCTTTTGTGTTGTGCCAGTGCATACGTGTTATGTAAAATGTAAAGAATTAAATAAAAATCAGCAGATACTTCCTTTCTAAGGAGTAACACCAACTGTTGAATATAGATTCTCAAAGTGCTACGTTCGTACGACCTCTACCCTCTATATCTTATAGGTGAGTACGAAAGTATGTAGATCGCGTTAAAATACACAACTTATGTCATATACATCTTTATTGTTGAGTGAACCGTTTTCGAGATATTGCTTGTTATTTACTTAAATTTTCCAATAGTTATTTTCTCAAATGGGAATTCGTTATTCATTTTTTTTTTTGTCTTTGATATGCAAAGAGTATTAATCTGTGGCAAAAAGAATGGTACTGCACATAGCAACCAGCTATTAAGAGATATGTATGTGCTTAAAGGCTACTGTTTTTCTATATTCCCCTTGTAAATATATTTTCCCTACATCTACAACAAAATTAGCAATAAAACAGAGTTTGCAAATGTTTATCTCGATTAACATGAACTAGATGGGGAATAAGCGTTTGTAAAAATACTTTGTACAAGAGATGAGAAAAGTCATGTGAGTGTTACACATCAGATTTTTTTTATGTGTTTCAGTGGGTGAATAATAATTAGTTTTGTTGGTATCGTTATCACAGTACTGTTTCACTTGTGAAATCCCGTTCTCTTTGTATTAAAAAAATGGCTCTAACGATTTTGATGAAAAATATCGTATGTGTAATATAATGTCGTGAGAAATGAAATGTATATCTCGAATTTTCTGGGAATGTCTCCAAAAGTATTCTTCATTGTGAACGTCTTTTTCATAACTGAAAAACCGTAAGAGATAGACAAAATTTTACTACACAAAAAATGTAGATCGCGTTAAAATACACATCTTATGTAATATACATTTTTGTTGTTGAGTGAACCGTTTTCGAGATATTGTTTGTTAATTTTCCAATATTTATTTTCTCAAATGGGACTTCGTTATTCATTTTTTTTTGTCTTTGATATGCAAACAGTATTAATCTGTGGCAAAAAGAATGGTGTTGCACATAGCAACCAGCTATTAAGAGATATGTATGTGCTTAAAGGCTACTGTTTTTCTATATTCCCCTTGTAAATATATTTTCCCCTACATCTACAAGAAAATTAGCAATAAAATAGAGTTTGCAAATGTTTATCTCGATTAACATGAACTAGATGGAGCATAAGCGTTTGTAAAAATACTTTGTACAAGAGTAGAGAACGTCATGTGAGTGTTACACATCAGATTTTTTTTTTATACAAGAAAATTAGCAATAAAATAGATTTTGCAAATGTTTATCTCGATTAACATGAACTAGATGGGGAATAAGCGTTTGTAAAAATACTTTGTACAAGAGTTGAGAAAGTCATGTGAGTGTTACACATCAGATTTTTTTTTTGTTTCAGTGGTATCGTTATCACAGTACTGTTTCACTTGTGAAATCCCGTTCTCTTTGTATTAAAAAATGGCTCTAACGATTTTGATGAAAATATCATATATTTAAGATAATGTCGAGAGAAATGAAATGTATATCTCGAATTTTCTGGGAATGTCTCCAAAAGAATTCTTCATTGTGAACGACTTTTTCATAACTGATAAACCGTAAGAGATAGACAAAAGTTTGCTACACAAAAAATGTAGATCGCGTTAAAATACACAACTTATGCCATATACATTTATTTTGTTGAGTGAACCGTTTTTCGAGATATTGCTTGTTATTTCCTTTAAATTTTCCAATACTTATACTTTTTCTCAAATGCGTTATTCATTTTTACTTTCTCTACTACGTATAGTAAGTAGGGGAAGTATTGCATTCCACCCAAAAATTCGATACCGAGATTTCACTGGAAATACATGTTTTGAGAATCACTGAATCCAGAAAAAAAAAGCATTTTTGGAAACATGTCCGTGTGTGTGTCTGTCTGTGTGTCTGTGTGTCTGTGTGTCTGTCTGTCTGTGCGTCTGTGTGTCTGTGAACAGCATAACTCAAAAACGAACAGTCGGATAAACACCAAACTTGGTATTTAGGTTCAGTATGCATAACTGGTAAACCATAAGAGATAGCCAAAATTTTACTACACAAAAAATGTAGATCGCGTTAAAATACACAATTTATGTCATATACATTTTTTTTTAGTTGAGTGAACCATTTTCCTTAAATTTTCCAATACTTATACTTTTTCTCAAATGCGTTATTCATTTTTACTTTCTCTACTACGTATAGTAAGTAGGGGAAGTATTGCATTCCACCCAAAAATTCGTTACCGAGATTTCACTGGAAATACATGTTTTGAGAATCTCTGAATCCAAAAAAAAAAAAGCATTTTTGTAAACATGTCCGTGTGTGTGTCTGTCTGTGTGTCTGTCTGTGTGTCTGTGAACAGCATAACTCAAAAACGAACAGTCGGATAAACACCAAACTTGGTATTTAGGTTCAGTATCTTCCAGAGATGCGACACGAAGGTTTTCAAGAAAATCCCCCCACCCCAGACTACCCTTTACATGGAACATTTTTCGAAAATTTTAATTTTCTCAAAAACGGCTGTAACGATTTTGATTAAAACATCATATGTTTAAGATATTGTCATGTCAAATAAAATGTATATCTCGAATTTTCTGGGAATGTCTCCAAAAATATTCTTCATTGTGAACGACTTTTTTGCATAACTGGTAAACCATAAGAGATAGACAAAATTTTACTACACAAAAAATGTAGATCGCGTTAAAATACACAACTTATGTCATATACGTTTCTTTTGTTGAGTGAACCGTTTTCGAGATATTGCTTGTTATTTCCTTAAATTTTCCAATACTTATACTTTTTCTCAAATTCGTTTATTCATTTTTTTTATGTCCTGAACATGCAAACAGAATGGAATTCGCCACATAGCAACCAGCGTTAAAATATTTGACTATCGCTTAAAAGCTACCAATTAGATTGTACAAGAGTAGAGAAAGTTATGTGAGTGTAACAAATCAGTTTTTTTTATACGCTACTATTTTAGTGTGTGTGTGTGTGTGTGTGTGTGTGTGTGTGTGCGCGCGCGCGCGCGAGTACGTGCCTAGGAACCGTGCGCCACAAGCCAAAACGACGACGTTATAGAAAAACTTTATCAATTGCCTACCGGCCAGGGACAACCGCTAAAAAACCTGAAAAAAGCTCTAAGAGTATTCTAACGCTTACCGATCTGGAAAACCCTTGAAAACAAGATAGTACACTTTTGAGATATTGCTTGTTATTTCCTTAAATTTTTCAATACTTTTTTACTTTCTCTACTACGTATAGTAAGTAGGGGAAGTATTGCATTCCGCCCAAAAATTCGATACCGAGATTTCACCGGAAATACACGTTTTGAGACCTCCTGAATCAAAAAAAAAAAAAAAAAAAAAAAAAAAAAAAAAAAGCATTTTTGGAAACATGTCCGTGTGTGTGTGCCTGTCTGTGTGTCTGTCTGTCTCTCTGTGTGTGTGTGTGTGTGTATGTGCGCGCCAGTACGTGCCTAGTATCCGTGCGCCGACAAGGTAAAACTTCATCATTTGCCTACCGGGCAGGGACAACCGCTAAAAACCTGAGAAAACCTCCAAAATTAGAAACGCCTTCGTCAACCAGTACAGAAAACGCCTACCAACCAGGGAAAACCTATGAAAAAGCAGAAAGAGCTTGCATTTGTTTACCATCCGCAGAAAACTCCCAAAAAAAAAAAAAAAAAAAAACCTAGTCATTTTAAAAAAAAAAAAGGAAAAAGACGAATAATATAAGTATGGTAGAAACAGCTTGCATTCGTCTACCAACCAGAGAAAACCCCCGAAACACTAGTTATTTAAAATTGCTGATGAGTTCTGGATAGGCTTTTGCAAATGTTGTTGGTAGCAAAACTTGCCTTTTCCATCACCTCCAACATACCCCACTCCCACACCTTTTTTTCTTTCCACCAATCATAATCTCTCTTATTCTCGCCAATCAGCAACTTTCATTTGTTCCTTTCCACCAATAACATCACTTCTTATTCCCACCAATGACAACTTCACACGTCACTTTCTGTTATACTTTTTATCCCTCGTTCGCCATCTTTCCCCCTCTTTCAGACCCCAACCGCCGCACAGTCAACACCTCGCCGCTCCTTAACCTCAACTTCGTGCCTCCGCCATCTTATTTAGTTCACATTTTTACCACCGCGCCTCTCATCTCTCAACCAGATTGCCTGCAAGAACAGATCTCGTTCATTCGCACCTCGACGGTTGCCTCGGCAGCAGCTACTGCCAACACCTACGTCGTACACGTTTTTGACCGCTTTCGACCGGCTTGAGAACCCTGCTCCTACGTACGCTAGCGACCATCACGATGGTCCAGTACCAGGTTTTGGTATAGTTAAATTACGCCTCTGCAAAGGGTGTCTGTACCGCTTTAAAAACCTAGGTATATCAGTGCGTAGTGATGTTGGTTGATCTTAAAGCTGGTTAAGCATTTTCAAAAACAGTTTGCTTTTATTTTTCCGCCTCGCGTGCCGCGCTTTTGGTGACGCATCCACACCGGTAACAGGTAAGTAACACACGCATAATTATTTTTCGGACCTGCTTGGCGTAGGAATATATCCTTTCGTGTTTTGGTACTGTAACCTCAAACCTCCTTACCCTCCTCTTGCGTCCGCCATCTTGTTTAGTTCTCACCGCATCTCCTTGTCGCAGACCCTCCGCCATTTTTAGTTCCCGCTATTTTAACCTCAAAATCTACTCTTCTAACCTCTTGCTACCGCCATCTTCTTTTAGTTCCCATTCTCACCACCGCGTCTCCTTACCCCCACCTCTTGCGACCGCCATGTTCACCACTAACCTCCAAATTTCCTCGTCCTTAAACCTCTTGTCTCAACCACCTTGTTTAGTTCCCATTTTCGCCACCGCATCTCATATCGCCCCATCTCTCTATCCACTCAAGAAAACTACCATCCAACGTTCAAAAATTGCTGATCAGTTCACGACAGGCTTTTGCAAATCTTGTTGCTAGCAAAACTTACCTTTCCCATCACCTCCAACATACCCCATTCCTTTTTCTTTCCACCAATCATAACCTCTCTTATTCTTACCAATCAGCAACTTTCATTTGCTCCTTTCCACCAATAAAATCACTTCTTATTCCCACCAATCACAACTTCACACGTCACTTTCTGTTACACTTTTTATCCCTCGCTCCCCATCTTTTCCCTCTTTCAGTCCCGACCTCCGCACAGACAACACCTCGCCGCTGCTCACATCTCCGAACCAAATTGCCGGCGAGAACAGATCTCGTTTATTCACACCTCGACGGTTGACTCGACAGCAGCTACTGCGAACACCTACGTCGTACACGTTTTTGACCGCTTTCGACCGGCTTGAGAACCCTGCTCCTACGTACGCTAGCGACCATCACGATGGTCCAGTACCAGGTTTTTGGTATAGTTAAATTACGCCTCTGCAAAGGGTGTCTGTACCGCTTTAAAAACCTAGGTATATCAGTGCGTAGTGATGTTGGTTGATCTTAAAGCTGGTTAAGCATTTTCAAAAACAGTTTGCTTTTATTTTTCCGCCTCGCGTGCCGCGCTTTTGGTGACGCATCCACACCGGTAACAGGTAAGTACCACACGCATAATTATTTTTCGGACCTGCTTGGCGTAGGAATATATCCTTTCGTGTTTTCGTACTGTAACCTCAAATCTCCTTACCCTCCTCTTGCGACCGCCATCTTGTTTAGTTCTCACCGCATCTCCTTGTCGTAGACCCTCCGCCATTTTTAGTTCCCACTATTTTAACCTCAAAATCTACTCTTCTAAAACTCTTGCTACCCCCATCTTCTTTTAGTTCCCATTCTCACCACTGCATCTCCTTACCCCCACCTCTTGCGACCGCCGTGTTCACCACTAACCTCCAAATTTCCTCGTCCTTAAACCTCTTGTCTCAACAACCTTGTCTAGTCCCCATTTTCGCCACCGCATCTCATATCGCCCCCATCTCTCTATCCACTCAAGAAAACTACCATCCGAC
This sequence comes from Deroplatys truncata, assembly GCA_030765065.1. Taxonomy (NCBI): domain Eukaryota; kingdom Metazoa; phylum Arthropoda; class Insecta; order Mantodea; family Mantidae; genus Deroplatys; species Deroplatys truncata. The sequence continues at coordinate 128,908,326 of CM060986.1, forward strand.
GTTCAAAAATTGCTGATCAGTTCAAGACAGGCTTTTGCAAATCTTGCTGCTAGCAAAACTCACCTTTCCCATCACCTCCAACATACCCCACTCCCACAACTTTTTCTTTTCCACCAATCATAATCCCTCTTATTCCTACCAATCAACAACTCTCATTTGTTCCTTTCCACCAATAAAATCACTTCTTACTCCCACCAATCACAACTTCACACGTCACTTTCTGTTACACTTTTTATCCCTCGCCCCCCATCTTTACCCCTCTTTCAGTACCGACCTCCGCACAGACAACACCTCGCCACCCAATTCCTCTCCATCACGCGACCTCCATACTCCTCCATCTTCCTTCCTCCATCTCCCACCCCAAATTAACGAACCAATCAAAACACTCCACGTCACTTCCTCAATTCTTTCAACTCGTCCCGGATGAGCCAACCGATTTAACGATAATCCTAACGCTCAGGGCGCTTTTCAAACTTACCGCCGCCGCCGTCGCACGCAGCGACACTAGCGACACTAGCGCCCCTAGCGGCAGGATTATCGTTAAATCAATTGGCTCATCCGGGACTAATACTACTCCCGCATTCAGAGATTCCGGGTTCAAATACCACGATAGCCGACCTGACTGGTGTTTTTTCGTGGTTTCCCTCAGTCGCCAAGGTAAATCCAAGATTGGACACTTTAACACTATGACTCAAAGTGCCATCTTCAGTATAAAACAATAATAAATCATGAAAAATAGATGCAAAGCATATGCTCTGTCATCTATACACAGATAATGAAAGCAGGTAAATTGGACCACACACTAATGCCATATGCCCAGCGCTTGTGGAGACTACCATCTGGCCGTCAAAAGGTAGAGGTGCAGTTGCTTTACACAAGCCTCTGTGGATATCTGACGAAATAAAATGACATGGTACAGAGATGAGATCTAGAAGGTGAATTGTCCGCCTCACACCGATCTACAAGAGATCCCCTAACACATCAGTTGGGATAGACTGCGTAGTTAAAGTGACTAAATTAATAAATAAATAAATAAATAAATAAAGCTCTAGCGATAGAGAATTGAGATACGGCTGTATTGCTTCCGGTACAGAACTGGGAGGTGTGGGCCAGGTAAGACGATGGAAAAGGCGAAGTTATAAGAGGTTTAATAGGTAAGAGTAAGACAGAAAAATGTATACGTTAATTTTGCTTTCATAATAACACGACACAGCACTCTAACATTCCTTTCGCTTCCTTTACCTAAGATACTATTTAATCGCTCCTACTTTACACATAATAATGAAATGCCTGAATCTGAACCTCTGCTGTAAGGTGGATGCTAAAGGGTTAAATAATTTTTCTACCGATGGTTGCAACTTCTCTATATTGAGCGACCACAGGCAGTCGTGAAGCTCATATTGAACAAATATCTATTAGAAAAATTCAATCACGAGACAAACTTTCTTTCTCAAATGCCATACATCCCATATTATATGGAATTATACCGTAAAAATATTATAGAAGTAAACTATAACTTAAATTACATGCTTAAGAGTTAGCAAAAATACGATATCGAGATATTGAGATATCTTTATAAAAGAAGTACCGAAGGATGTTAGTACAATAAAAAAAAACAAAGCTTAAATGTTACCTTCAACTGTCATATGTAAAGCTGACCGATCTTGACAATGAGTACAAGGAAAATGCAGGAAACAACCCATCCCAAATGAATGCAAGATGTATCAAAGCATTTACCTCACCCTAATCATGAATTCAGTACCAAGTTATTACAATATGATTAATTCTTAAGCGAGTTTTTTATTCCGTGGGTGTTTTCTTGTATCTTACTAGTGAGACGAATTTTAATTAAAGATATTGCCTTTAAACACGGATCAAAATAGGTTTCTTAAAGCTATTTTCCATTGATGTTCCGCTCTATTGTAAAATATATATGAGACACACATGTTGGAGGAGGGTTCGCCGTCAACACGTTGTAACATGTCCACAACTACGCCCTAACCAACGGGGGAGGAGTGGTGTATGTTTTGCCCCGCTACGCCCATTGAGTAACCTGTTGACCCAAGGCATGCAAATTAATTTTTTATTTTTCTGAGGAAGGAGAGAATTTGATACTGTGCTGTTTGCCGTTAAATTGGTACAGAAATATATTTTTACTTCTTTGATTAATTTGAAGATTTCGCCTCCTATATGTTAAATGCCCCAAATGTGGAAAATAACTAGGAGCTTGAGTTTCCCATACTATTCTGAAGTACAGTGTGTCCATAAAAATACTGCCATGCTCCAAACTAGCACCACGTCGTCTTGGATAATCGTATTTAAATGAAATTGGTGACGTTCGAAAAAAAAAACTCAAAATATTCTTGTGCATGTCGACAATAGACAACAATGGATGGGATCGCGGGAATCAAACACAGAAACTAAATTCACTCACGTTTGTGATTAGTCCATATGAGTTAATTTTGGATATTTAGCAGGCACGTTACATGTGAATGTTTGCTTTTAAAATTGTGTTGTTGTTAAAGAAGTTTTAAGGACTTATGGCGAACCCACAAGGAAGCAGTTGCTGTGTTTTGGAATATCACAGCACGCAGAGTCTGGTGTACGTTCAGCGTGCTTTTAAGGCAACGGTTTCAACATCAAGCTCCTATACACACATCAATTTAGAAGTGGTACCGTGATTTTGTGGATCGTGGGTCATCAAAGGAAAGGCAATTCAGGGAGACCATCTGTCAATTCGGGAATTGTGGAACAAGTGCGGGAGGCATTTGTACGTAGTCCTAAGAAGTGTGTCCGTAGAGCTAGTCAGCAGTTAAACATCCCTAAATCCACCGTATCTAAGATCCTGCGTACGTGACTGAAGTTTCACCCCTACAAACTGCCATTACTGCATAAGTTGAAGCCTGATGAATCGTGCAAAACAATTAGATTTCTCTGAACATTTATTGGTACTAATAGAAAATAATGAAAATCTGCCAGAAAAACATTCCACGTTAGGGATAAGTGAACAGACGTAATGTTAGGATTTGGGAGAGCCAAAATTCACATGCAATTCTGAAAATTGAAAGAGGCTCACCTAAAGTGAATGTCTTTTGTACCGTATCGAAACGCCATATCTGTGGCCCATTTTTCTTTGAGAGACCACTGTCAAGGGACCGACTTGTCTTGAGATGCTCACTGAATGGTTATTTCCACAATTGGAAGAAGAAGGCAACGAATTTATTTTCCAACAAGATGGAGCACCTCCTCACTAGAATTTACATGTTTGGGAATATCTCAATGAGCGGTCTCCAGGAAGATGGATTAGACGTGCCGGAAATGATGTCTTGTATAAGTGGCCGCCTGACTTGACGTCTGTGACTTCTTTTTATGGGGTTGCATAAATGTTGTATTTGTCTGTATACCCCACTGCCTCAAAATATGCAAGAAGTGCAACATTCAATGTCTTATGAGGTGTAGTAAAACATATTTGAGTTTTTCTTTCGAATAACACCAACTTCACCCAAATACGACTATCCAAAGCGAGGCAATAGCAGTTCAAATTATGACAATATTTTTATGGACATATTGTATCATAAGTCACTTTGCTCATACCGAGCGAGATGAGTGGTAATGTGTGAGACTCGCATTCCGGAGGTCCAGGGTTGGATTTCTATCGGACCGGCCACTTGTATCTTGGGTTTTTCGTGGTTTTTCCAGATGGGAGCCAAATGATGCATTGGTTCCTATTATACCACGAATTTTCTGTCTACATCATGTCATTTCATTTGTTTTACCTTTATCTGTTTCAGGGTTGTAGAACCAGGCGACGGCGATTGATTCAGAGATTCCAGTTCCTACATGCTTGTTTGCGTTGATGCAGATATAATTTTACACATGAACTGCCTGCCCTCTATTCTTCTTCCTTTTCCTTTTATCAGTTCTACTTCGTACTATGCGTAATGATATAGTGCAAGCGTTTACTGGAAAGGAATTCATTCTATTGAAGAACAAAGTAAATAATTTTAACAAGAATTTAGCTTTAAATACTTAGGTTGTGATATGAGCTTTAATGTAGAAAGGGATATTGTACTGCATATAAAAGGAATAAATTCTAGTCAGTTTGCGGAACTATACACAACACTTTTAAGTAATGAAGTAAGCAAAGAAACAAAAATAAGACTCTGCAGCGTTACTTTAATCACCACACAATTGAAGCTTGGGCTCCAACAAAAAAAATCTGATGTGTTACTTTCACATGACTTTCTCTACTCTTGTACACACTATTTTTACAAACGCTTATTCTCCATATGCTTCATGTTAACCGAGATATCGAGATGTTAATCTTATTGCTAATTTTCTTGTAGATGCAAGGGGAATTGATAGGCTTTAAGCGATAAGTCAAATATTTTAAGAGATGGTTGCTATGTGGAGTATTCCATTCTCTTTGCATTACCAAGACCAAAAAAATGAGTAACGAATTTGAGAAAAAGTATAATTATTGGAAAATTTAAGGGAATAACAAGCAATATCTCAAAAATGGCTCACTCAACAAGAAAATGTATATGACATAAATTGTGTATTTTAACGCGGTCTAAATTTTGTGTGTAGTAAAATTTTGTCTATCTCTTATGGTTTACCAGTTATGCAAAAGTCGTTCACAATGAAGAATACTTTTGGAGACATTCCCAGAAAATTCGAGATATACATTTCATTTGTCATAAAAATATCTTAAACATATGATATTTTCATCAAAATCGTTAGAGCCATTTTTGGAAAAATTAAAATTTTCGAAAAATGTTCCATGTAAAGGGTAATCTGGAGTGAGGGGATTTTGTTGAAAACCTTTGTGTCGCATCTCTGGAAGATACTGAACCTGAGTACCAAGTTTGGTGGTTATATGACTGTTCGTTTCTGAATTATGCTGTTCACAGACACACACACATAGATATGTTTCCAAAACTGCCTTTTTTTGGATTCAGGGGATCTCAAAACATGTATTTCCGGTGAAATCTCTGTATCGAATTTTTGGGTGGAATACAATACTTCCCCTACTTACTATACGTAGTAGAGAAAGTGAAAATCAGCCGACGGAGAAGATGGTTTCTTAGGCAAGTAACGTGATAGGATTAAAATTGAAGAAATAAGAGATGATCTAAAAGTAGAACTTTTATGTGAGAAAGTAATAAACCATAGACGAAAATGGTTTGAGCAGTTGAATGGAATGAGCGAGGAAACTAGTGAGAAACTACCCAGCAAAAGGACAACGAGATGTTGGACGTCCTAGAAAGCGTTAGGCTGAAGTTTCGTGAATCGGAACGGTCATTTTCCAACCCTTGCAGTGACGATAAGGATGCTGCTGATGAATTTGAAATATTAATGGTACTTTTCTGACAAATATTCGTAACTGACAGCAATTTGATAGCATGAATGTTTATAATCCTTGCAATAGTGTTTAGGAATGCCAAACATGTTTATTTTTGCAAGGGGGAGAGAGAAACTATTGAAGCCAAAAATAATCCCTGATGCTCAAGAATGGGAATTGAAAGAAATGCATTTGACTGTTCCCAACATAATAAGTTGATCGTCATAATAAACACATTTACCCTTGGAAAGTATAGGCTGCGTTAAGTTATCAGTGATCATTGATTTATCATTTACTTTATGTGTTTTAAAATAACCGAAAGCTCTCAGCAAGATGAGTTATTGGCAAGATGGATTACACTTTCCTTGCCTTGAAGACGGGATCGCGAAATCCCTTATCCGCTGATAAATACGCATTGCGGTGAATCGCTTAGGAAATTAGTATGATTTCTTCTAATTGTACATCATTTCGTTTAATAACCAAAGTCCAAGCCTCTTTCCTTTTATTTAATCACGTCTCCTCAGAGAATAAACATGGTCACGATTGCGTTTATTTTAATATATCCTCCTCCTCCTCTTCTCTTCCATATTAAGGCTTAGGTTAATGTCTTAATATGTAGTGATCCCTCCATCCTCTTCGGAAAGTTCCAAACTCTTTTACCTTCATGATTATGAAGCAATGCTAGCATTTTTATGTGATGAAAGGAAACGTTGAACATAGACCGAGAATTTCCTGATATCTCAGTGAAATTACCAAATACATTACCATCACTGCGTCATTTGTCTTCTATTTCAGCCTAAATAGTCGAAATTCGACTATTGTTATAACATGCCTTGAAAAGTTTAAGTATCTATAACAAAATATAAAATTACCATTTTGAAGCCAAATTTAGAAGAATTATATATAAAATATTACTTTATTCCTAAAGTAATCCTAACGAATATTACTCGTGGGTCTGAAATTCCCAGATGGGCTATCTTAGATCCATTGTAATATTACTAATTGTGAGTATTTGAACTATACTTATTTATATTATTTTTTTACATAAAAAGGAAGAAAACGTTGAATTTAAATAAGTTATGTTATAACTAACAATTTATTTTCGGATTATTACTCCCCTAGTTCCTGTTTAACACATAAGTCCAGAACGTTTGCATCAATGGCTGGTAGAAGCTCTGCTTAAATGTTAACATTTATACTTTAAAGTTACTGTAGCTTTTATAATGATAATGTTTATTTCTTCAACCTTAGTTAAAATTTAACTTAGAGTGCCTGTTAGCTCCTATTAAGTTTGAGGTTAGGTGTGTTCTTATTTGTGCTGTCTGTAGTTATTTTATGTAGCAAAGATGATTTTCTGTTAAAAGGCCGAATTTGTATCTTGCTTTATTACTTTTCTTCATAACAGTAGCTGTAGTTTATATATGCCATCATATTTATATTTATCGACAAAACCAACATGTCAAATGCAATTAGTATATAGAGGGTGGACCATATAAGTTGAGACTGTATACTATCTCCAAAACTAAGCGTTGTAGAAAGAAATGCCTCTAATAAATAATACTTGATATTACGGGGGAAAGTAAATGCTATTAGTCGTTTTTTGTTTGGAGGATATTATCGTGGCCATTTTAGGGTCAATTAGTCTTTTTTAAATGGGAACCTATAGAGTTCCCATCACAACGTCCTCTAAATAAAACACAACTAATGACATTTACTTTTCGCCCATAATATCAAGCAACTTTTATTAGATGCATTTCTTTCTACAACGCTTAGTTATTGGAGATAGTGTACAGTCTCAACTTATATGGTCCACCCTGTATGATGAGAGTTCGGTGTGTGGGATGTTGTGCGATAACTCTACAGGACATTGATGACAAAATATTATATTTTTACTTTAATTGCATAATAGCATTTCCTTCAGTTTTAAACTTAAGAAGAAATATTTCCCTGATGAAAGCAAGTGTACCACACACATCTCTGTGTTTTCTTTGTAACCTGCATGGTTTATTGGAGCTATTTTCATATTAACTTAGAATGGATTTCCATAGGTTCATTATATTTACTCAGCACTCCTTGCGGCAACTGGTATCACTCAATTTTCAAACAGACTCGAGATCTCCTAATACCGTTTATAGCTATAACCATATGGTTTCAAAATTTATCTGTTTGACATTTTACTAATGCTACGGATCATGGATTTGGTCAGCAGTATAGAGGTTATCTTAAGAATTCAAGACCAACACTAGCTTGATTATTCCTTTACCGTAAAGCTAGAAAAGCGTGTTCATTCCTTCAGAACAGAGATTTCTCAATCAAAAACATTTAAGATATTCTCTATAGAGGTTAGCATATCCTAAAACGTATCCTCTTAAATTTACCTGATACGGATATGTTCTCTTGGTTAACATGAGGATATAATGGGATACAGAAGTTAGGCCCAAACGTGAATCAATATCGCGCACATGTAAATGGAGATGACGCAGCGTTTTTATACTATTGTTAGTGTTAGAGAGATAAAGAGGAGTTTGAATATTGATGCAATTCTTTTTGTATGAGTTTCTGACTTTTAGCTATAGTTGCAACGATGAACTCAAAATAACAAATAATAATAACCTGAAATAACAATCTGTTTGTCGAAACTCTTAAAAAGAAATCTCTTAAGTCGCACATTAAAATATTTTTTCCATCGTGGTTGTGCAAATAAGTATTAAGTTCTTTGCAAATTTTCAAATTGCAAAAGTACAAAAATTAAATCGAGTTTTATTTATGGACGCTCTTTAACTGCTGCAGTCCTTAACGTCCCATTCTATATTGGGGTGAAAGACCGATAATTTTGCTCAGAGGCCTCTTTATCAGGTTTGAGGTTCTTTTCGTGCCATAAATCTACACGAAACCACTGGCTTTACTTTCTTCCGAAGGAAGGCATCTAAGGATTTTTACGCCCGAAAAAAATCAATCGCCCTCCGCCGGGTTTGGACCCGCTACCTTGCATTTTCTGGAATGCAATGTCGCTGCTTCCAACTCGGGAACTAGAGACTAGCATGGTACATCTAGTCAAGGGAGGACGACATTTATAATTGCAGCACGGTTTTTTCTGCTAATATTTAAAAGTATTAACACAAAATGTTAATTGTTTTCACGGCACTTAAGCACTATAAATATCAGGAGTAGAAGTAGAAAGAATTTAAAGCTGTACTGTAAAAGGAAATGATTGTTCTATTAGAAAACTACTCCCAAACTTAAGCCTTAATCGCTAATTATTTGGATCGTTCCCAGAAAGAGTGGGTGAGGAATGCCGAGATCATAAGAGAGAGCGCGCGTACATACGACTCAAAGCTTGAGATTATTGTTCACTTGGGGGGTCCTAAAGCAATTAGCTGTTGATATCGTTTGTCTGTAATCTTAACATTGCGGTCCGTAGCGAAAGCATTACCAACGCAACAGATATAAACTGAGGCGGGACCGTCGGCATGAATAGGTAACAGGGCCTACACCTGCACATTATCATCTGGGACACGAGTAATCCATTGCCAGTCATTCCTGCCTGAAACTAGAGCTCTTTCATGCTTTCCTTTAACTAATTAAGATAACAGGATCTAATTGAGATTCCCTTCCCTACTTTCTTTACCTTTTTGTTCTAAACAAAAGAGAGGGCGATTTCCTCTGATGGAACTAGTTCTGTATTGGTGGATTCTTAAGTGGTACTTTCCACAAATACTCGATAGTTGTCAGCAAAGTAAGAAGTTTGTTGCCATATAAATATTCCACAGGGTGACGTTTTAATGCGTAGACACTGTATTTTACCTGTTTTGCATAATACCCAACCTTTATACTTCTTTCCTAGATCAGAGGAAGTTTGTTAAGATTCCACCGAATCGAGAATTAGCAAAATAAAGAAAGAACAAAAAATCTGAAGTGCTAAATTTATATGACCTTCTCTCCCCACCTATTGCTTATAATTGTGTATACAAATTATTATTACGAAAGTTCATTTTCCTATGTACTTCATTTTAATCGAAATAAACCTTTTCGGAAATAATTGCATTACACATTTCGTTATAGATACAAGGGAATAGCGATAGTCAAAAGTTTAAGAACTGAGCGCTATACGCTGGTCTTAAAATTCCATATTCTCTTCATGACATCGCGAGAAGAAACTGAAAATCGACAGGAGTTTAGAAGAATAGCTAAGTATTGAATAATTCGAACCATTAATAGGCTATAACTCCGAAATGGCTGATGTCACAAAAAATTTGTATGAAACCAATTGTGTGTTTTAAAAACATATACATTTGCTGTGCATACGTTTTCTATCGCTTAACGTTTATCAGTTATACAAGATTATATAAAATTCCTTCCAAATAAAGAGAACTTCACAGGCTATTCCCAGATACACATTTTGTTTGTAACGTAAATATCTTTAATATATGGTATTTTAATAAAAATTGGAGCTATGTTTTAGAAAATAAAACATTAAAGAGATGTTCGACATAAAGGGTACTTAGAAGTGGGGGATTATCTTGATAATGAAATTAAATACTAAGTTTACTATATATCAGACTTTTTTGCGTTATGCTGTTCCCACACACACACACACACACACACACACACACACACACACACACACACACATACACACATGGATCTTTTTCTAAAAATTAATTTTTAGATAACTGAATTTTTTGGGGGATTCGGCGGTCTACAAAAGATGTGTTTTCAGCGAAATCTTGGTATCGAATTTTTGGTTGGAATGCAATAGCTTCTCTACCTACTACGTACGTCAGAGGTGGCGAAAACGCGACTCGCGAGTCATTTTGATTCGTAGGCGCCGTTCCCTCTCTGCAACCGTCCCTTTGTTTTCACATGCTGCTGAGTGATGCGGTGCGTGTTGCATATTTGGTGACTCGAGGAAGGAAGTCGTTTTCGCCACCCTTGACGTACGTGATAGAGAAAATAAAAAATAAATGAAAACAGAAAAACATTTTAGAGAAAGTATTTCAGATAGAAAAGACACAGCATATCTAACTATTATAATGTATTTCTATGGCTACTCTCAAATTATTCCTTCATATTTTATTTTTATATCTACTTTCTGTTACGATAAATATTCGAGGGAAAGGATTTAAATCAGGAAACGCCGAAGAAATAGACATTTTGTAAGCAGACACAGGTCATTTTAAAAGTCTGATGTGATATATACATTCATATGACTTTCTGTACCCTCTATCTTTATTAGTTGGTATACAAGCTATTCTTAATAAAGCTTATTTTTATGTCTACCATACTTTAATTCAAATAAACATTTGGAAATTAGATACTTTGCACAATTCGTATATATATAGAAAGAACAGCGGCTATAAAATATTTAAGAACTGGGTACAATATACTGGGCTAAAACTTCCATACTGTTTCCATGTAATCGCGAGAAACAACTAAAAATCGATGGAACTTAAAAAGAAAGAACCAGTATTGAACAATTCTAATCTTAAATGACAGATATATCAGAAACGGATTATGCTACAAAAAACTTATTTTAAATAAATCCTGTGTTTCAAAGAGATCCACATTTCTTGTGTAGTAAGTTTTTGTCTATCGAATAAGTTTTACCAGTTATACAAGATATTCGAACATTTCTTCCGAATAAAGAGGACTTCCTAAGCTACTCCCAGAAAATTCAAGATATACATTTTGTCATGTAAATATATTTAATATATGGTTGTTAAATAAAACTCCGTGGTCAGTTTTAGAAAATCGACATTTATCATGTAAAGGGCAGTTGGGGTGGGAGGTTTCCTTGAAATCTTCGTGTCTCATCCTTGGAAAATACTTAACTCAAATACCAAGTTTAGTATTTATCCGACTTTTGTTTTTGGCTTATGCTGTTCAGTCATACACACACGGACATGTTTCCAAAAATGCTTCATTTGGTTTCAGGGGGCCTCAAAACATTTATTTCCGGTGAAAAATCTGTAACGAATTTTTGGGTGGAATACAATACCTACTCTACCTACTATGTACGTGGTAGAGAAAGTAATATATGTAGGGTGATAATCACATATAATTGCAATTTTGAATGAGGCAATTCGCAATGCTAGGTACAACGCTTAGCAGGTAAGGGGTTGAATGCCCTCGCTCTGCTTAGCCTAGCTCACACGCCTACTGAGAGTAACGGGGTTGGATTGACTACGGAGGGAACTCGGCAGCGATCCAGATTGGATATGGTACCTACACCCCACAAGAGGCATCCCCGGTAGAAAGGACGAGGAGAGAGGAGACACCGGGGCCCGGAACTAGGAGCGACAGCACAGCAATGGCAGGTTCCCTAAGTTTCAAGATAGAGACACCCCGCAGGCGGACAAGCAGACCATGGACCCCACCCCACACAGAGGGGTCCAATGCCCCTCAAGGGGGTTCGGATAACCCAGTAGCCAACCGAAAGCTGAGAGAATCAGAGAGCATCCTTTTCTCCTGCCATGCTGCATTGAAACACCATCGCCGACACTTACAACCCTGAAAAACACCAACGGAAAGAAAGATGAAGGAAATGAAGAATGAAATGAAATGAAGGGACAGGAAATTCGGAGGATGAAAGAAACCTCTCCAGCATTTGCCTAACGTCCCGGGAAAACTCCCAAAAAATCATGGGTCAGTGCGCGCACGCCGGGGATCGATATTGGGACCTTCCGAATGCGGGCCAAAGACGTAACCGCCTGAGCCATCCCGCTCGATGAGAAATAGGGTATAATTCAGTTAAATGTTGTTTAGCTTGCGTGTATAGGGAATTAAGTTATGTGAAGTTGTTTATTGATTGCGTTTGTATGTAGATATTGTGATTTTTAGTGTTAATTGTTGCTCGGAGTCCTATATAAACTGTCAGTTTCAATTTATGCAGCAATTCCCTGGGCTAAGATTACAAGAAAAATGCTTAACAGACTAGGTCCGTGTTAGACAAAAGAAACATAGACAATAGTTCTTAACGAGGAAAAATTAGACGTCTTCCCAGACCTAGCTGATCCTGAAATTCGCCTAACTTAATTCTCGCAGCTGAATCACGGACTTAGGTCGTCCAAGATAAGGCATAAGTTGGCCACTAAATTCCGTTCGACACTGAGCTCTTTACGCTAGATAAATTCTTCATTTTACGATCATTTTGTATTTTTTCTAGTTTATTCTCTAGTCACGTGATTCTTTGTTTCACGTGACAGATTCTAACTCACTGTTATTGCTTACTATGCTTTAGAAAATCCAGGCGCCTTTCATCTGCAATTATTGCATTATTTTCGCTAAGATTATTTCATAAGACTGTCTTTGCGATCTGGTGGTTAACATGTCACCTTCAAAATCCAGAGGTACCGTGTTCGATTCCCGGCTGGAGGATTGGGATTTTTTCTTTAGCAAGGATTTTTTTCCATCCTCCATAGAGTCTGGAAGTATGAGTGTGTGAAATTAGTGTGACATCAACAACCCTAAAAATTAACGAGAAGCTAAACGAGTGAACTTCATTGCAAATGAGCAATTGTTCTAAAGGCAAAGCCGCTGGTATGGCCTAAGATGTTAAAAACAGCATATAAATGGAAACATTAATGAAAGTAATAGGTATTTCATATATTGTTTAACTTAACTTACTGCATATCAATTAGAAACAATCTGTCCGATCGACTTTTTTGGGGGGTAACTACCTTTTCCATCGCAATGTCTAAGCTTTCGGACCTAAAAGTTACTCTTTGCTCTTAAACCTTTTATCTTCAGCTAGCTGAAAGTTATTTGTATCTCCATACCTAACGTTCTCGGTTCGAATACTGATTTTGGCTTATTACATTTGCTTTTCTTAATACACATAATATATAGGTTGGCCCATTTAAGTTGAGACTGTACAATATCTTCAAAACTAAGCATAGTAGAAAGAAATGTTTTGAATAAAAGTTGCTCGATATTACGGGGGAAAGTAAATGTTAGTCGTTTTCTAATTGGAGGCGGTAGTGCTAGGCACTTTAGGATTAATTTAAATTGACCCTAATTGTAGGTTCCCATTGAAACAATGAAATTGTTCCTAAAATGACCATCATAACGTCCTCCAAACAAAACAGGACTATTGCACTTACTTTCCCCCATAATATCAAGCAACTTTTACTAAACGTATTTCTTTCTACAAGGTTTAGTTTTGGAGATGTTGTCCAGTCTCAACTTAAATGGTCAATTTTGTAATATACATATAAAATCTTATGTACTCTCTTTTAATAAGCCCTCTTTTATTGCGATTCCTTAGTGTGCTCCATTTCATATTTTTATTCCTAATAAAGCTTTGATTTTCCTGTTATTGTATTTGTTTTCTATGTTTCTATACTACAACCTCGGCCAAAACAATAATTGTTTTTTCAACCTATTTTTATTTGTATCTTCCGAAACGTACACCATAGTCTTTGAAACTACATAGGACTTGAAAATACTTAGGTCAGCGCGAGGAAACGAAGAATTACCGCCCTTTGACAGTGATAGACCAGTTAGTTTATAAAACAGGCACAAATGCCAGAAATGTTTCTCCTATTAATCAACTAAACTGGTGTTTTGTTTTAGCCCGAAAAGCTGAGGCAACCTTCAGCGCTTAATGCACTCGATGATGAGTAACGGCAATTCAATCAAGCCTCCCATCTTCTCTGTTCATAAACAACTCCATAATCAATTTCACAGAAGAAACGTCGAGGCGGAAGCCGCATGAATTAGCCGTTAAGCCAACACACTGAGGCTAATGAAGGCTAATAACAGCGACTTTTATATCTCAGGAGAAGTCCAGTCATCGCCGTCAGTCAAGATCGCGCCCACGCGCTTAGGATGATCGGACACCTCAGAGGTAAGGGTGTGGCTCATCATTTGAACCAATCAATCGAAAACAACGCTTCCATACACGTAAATAAAACATAAGGTATTTTATGATGGAAGAAGAGGTTGCAACAAGCTACAAATCAATAGCTAGGCAACCGTAAACAGAAACACGCTCGTGGAGTTATGTTTTATATCTTAGGTTTATTTACTGCTATTGGCATCATTATAAAGCAATATGTTAGGAAATCGATTTATTGAAAAAATATGACTGGGCCATAAGAGGCGGTCGTCGTTAAGCTATATGGATATTCTCTTATTTACATGTTCCCTTAAAAATAATCAGAATGAAAGCAACGTATTGTAGCATTTTAATTATAATTGTTACAGCAGTGCTTTTGAATATTTTGTATGAAGTCCATTGCTAACAGAGAGAGCTCTACGAAATGCAGGCGCATTTCTACACTCTGCACGAGAACGCAACACTTGGGACAGTTTGCAAAAACGATGTGCTGTTTAAGGACTTAAACAATGTTCAGTTAAACATCGTCTAAACGTTGTCTAACTTTGCATTACTAAATCCAAGTCTAGACGCTGTTTAGCTAAGCAGTATTTAAAGCGCCATCTGCTTCGAAAGTGAACGCGGTAACACCGCTTCTTAAAGTTTTTAAATTTGTACACCACGCGACGTGTATCTCCGGAAGTAGAAGAAGAAAGGCTTCGAAAATTTAGAATATTTTTTCTACAAGCGACGCGGAAAGCAAACTGTCTGAAAGAGTATAAAATTTCAGCATTATTATAAGAGAAACTCTTTTGAAAATATTAAGAGAGTTTGAGGTATAACACTACCAAAGCAGTGCTCGCTTTATAAATAACCATGTAAAATATAACAAAACATAGTCAGAAAATCTAAAAGCGTAATATTATAGCTGATAAAGCACAAATTTGTTTACCATAATAATTTGTAAAAAGAAATCCAAATTACTGAAGAAGTTTCTTCACTGAACCTGAAAAATACTATGTGAATGTTAGGTGATGCCAAAATGTAAATGTACAAAAAATCATGGCTTGGTAGTAGGCACATCCAGTTTAAAGAACTGCTATAATGGATCTTCGGCATTCTGTCTGCCAATGCTTACACTGACTTAAGCATGTGATACGTTGACCTTTGGCATACATTCAGCTTAAATCTGTGGATTGTCAAAATGTGTTATTAAACGGTTATTTCGTCACCATATTCCCAGTATCTTTCGGTAATCTTCGATGCATTAAACCTATGTATTTTATGGATGTGCATCAGAAATATTCTTGAAGCTCATCACACAAGGTACCCAATTATTTCACTTCAATCCTAACACCAGGAACGAATGAATGAACCATGATTGTAGTAATACATGCTTGCATCATACAGGTGTAGCAATGCATTAGCAGGCCTGCATACATCAATTCAATAGAACCACTAGTTTTCAAACGCAGAATAAATTAATGAATTACATTTCATAACTATCTCCACATTATATTTGCTTTCACTCCATGAAATCTCATTAAAGAAGAGGTTAGGTAATGTCTGCCTATTACAGAGAAAAAGTACATTCTTGCTATTAAAATTCTACACCTACAAGAAACTATCTTGTATGTATTAACCCGGGAGCAAGGATACTAAATTGTGCTGAAATACATATATTAGTGTAATTCTCATGAACGCAGTGTTGTCTAAGTTAGTGGAGGTTAGATTATTTTAGCACATGTTAAAGTGTATTTTGGTCATACAACTGTTAAAAACTACAGGAAGAATACAGGAAGTATTGATTTAATTTGTGTTATTTAGTGTTACGGAGGTACTAGCTCTAAGACCACTTCGTTTATCAAATATGCATCTAGATTTATCACCCAAATGTTGCCTTGAATTCCCTTTGGATGTAGTGCTCTAAGTGATCAGAACGGACTCTAAACACACTTCGCGGCCGCATCACGCTTGTTTTCCTTTCTGAGTGTAAAACTCCTTCATATCATGCAACAATATCAAAGAATCTCATAATCATCATCATGTTTCTCTGCTCTCGCTCCGTACTTGTCTGAAATAGTAGTGGCGTTTAAGGTTAATCTCTGTCTTAACTACCTCTTATGCAGTGTATAAATATGGACGCTATTTAGACACTATTTTAACACTACGTAGGGTTGTTCACGATCTATGATAACAATATCAGACGAGCACAATAGTTCTGCGCTGAAACATTTGAAACCGAATGAATGTTCAGCAGTATAAGTGTATCTGTATGTTTGCTCAATTGTGTGCTCTTGTTCTTGCTGCATCACATGAGGTCAAAAGTAGACTGATAAGGGTACATTATTGCCCTTTCCGATTCAAAATATTTGCACTCTTAAGATTATTAAGCAGTGCAAGAGACTTGGTTTTACGATATCCAAGAAAGTGATCGCATATGCACATATGCACTCAACAAAAAAGGCCACATCAGGACTTATTTCAAAGGACAAGAGACACGGAAATCCACGATCGGCCACCAGTCGCACCCCGTAGATAATTTGGAAGGCGAAGGCCCAGGCCTCTGGACCAAACTCAGAGGTCCATTGCACTGCAATAAGGGATATCTGTTACTACTGCGGACACCATAATCAACCAGGATTTGAATCTAGAAATGTGCCATAAGAGCAGGGGATAAAGCTGTTGCTAAACACATTGCAGAACGTGCCACTAACAGAAAAAGCTGTGTGGACGATATCTAGCTGGTGAAAAGTGGAGTTACTTGTCTTTTTAGATGAAGCATATGTTTATCTAAGTTACTGCAACAAACCATGGGATATATATTACCAATCAAGGGGAGACAACAAATTAAATTTTATATAAGGAAACCAGCGAAAATTTCACCATTGGTTTCATGGTAATAGCAAGGTACAGCTACAATGGCAAATTAACCATTCATCGCGCACATACAAATGTGAAAATCGACTTGGCATATTATGAGACTAACGTCCTGATACGAATTTTCCATGCGGAAATCCCTGCTCTCTATGGTGCAGATGTAAATAAAGTCTGGTTGCATCAGGATAATGCATCAAGCCATATCTGTTTCAACCTACACATGTTTGGAGAACAGAGAGAGAGAGAAATGGGAATACATTCTGTGCTTTTCAGCGACATCCGTGTTAAGTTATCTGCATCACTGCTGGAGCTTTTGTGCATTTGGGTTACTGAAAAGATCCCTTGGAAGCAGACGGCCGCGAGCTTTGGATGTTCTCTGGGAAGTTGCCAGGAGGAATGGAATAAACTGGACATCCTTGTATTTGTAGCGGTTTACTTCAGTGGAAGCTGTGCTGCAGATTGATAGCTCAAGCTAAAGGCTGTCAGATAGAACATCACTGCTGGTGGAGGCGTGGTTTTTCATAAGGCAAGGGCGTCTTAAGTTTGTTATCATAGCGAACAACCCTCTGTTACATCCTTCTTCAATGAGTTAATAGCGCTAAACGTTGTCTAAACATTGATTTTGCAAGCGGCCCTTAGTGTTTCTTCCCTTATATTTCGGCATAAAGGCTTCTTGTTGCCCGGAACTTCTGTGGGCTAAGTCGGCGATCTGCCTTCTGAGTTCGTTCACCGCAACCGGGGGTACCATTCAATTACTCGTTTCGGACGCTAAGTAATCAACACTTAAATTTGTAATAGGGCTATTATGTTCCGGGTACTTAGCTGATTTGCTATTAAACTGTCACAATGAGCTTAACTGCGTACAGTAATTATTCTCAGGATAAAGTTTATTTATTATATATGAATGGTGAGTTACGTGGGATATTATATGTTTCTTCTAATACTTGACGTGTAAAGATAAGTTGAAACGAAAAATCTCAATACTTCTGGTATGCTCAAGTTTGGCATACAGAGTTAGTATCTGTATATTTGAAGTTAATGCCCTTGTAAAATTTCATTTAAGGCCGTATTTTGAAATGCTTTGAAAATTATGACAAAGGATTATCGTCTGGTATCGAAATTCTTGATGTTTTAGTCGTCCTCTTGAAAGATCCGTAATATGTATTCTTTGAAGGCTTATGTAACACTTTGTAGGTGTTAACTGCCAATTCCATTATTTCCAATTACCAACATTTCTTGGTAATTTTTGGAGATATTGTTCGCTGTTACCAGAAAACAATTAAAATGTAAATGTAATTCAGGCGTTTCCAAAGGCAGAAACAACACCAGACAGAAAATTCTGTGATAAAATATATGATGTGTTGCATGCACATGACTTTGTCTCCATCCTTTGCTTATTTTTCTATATACCGTGCGCCAATCGAGATGAAAATTAGCAGAAATGGTATTTTTATAAATTTCGTTGTAGGTAGAAGGGGGATACAGAAAGTAGAAACGATAGTCACATGTCGCTATAGTCGCTATATGAGTGCCCTTAGATTCTGTGCTGTTTTTATCATACCGGGAGAAAAACTGAATATCGGCAGCAATTCAAGAGAAAAAACTGATGTGTTACACTCATATGACTTTCTCTACTCTCGTACAAACTATTTTTACAAACTCTTATTCTCCAACTATTTCATATTAATTGAGATAAACATTTGTAGAAACGATCTTTTGACATGCAAAGAGAATTACATTTTACACATAGCGACCAGTTCGAAAAATATTTGACTATTGCTTAACGCGTACTGTGTTCCCGTTGTTTTGAAATTGCAAGGGCAATATAGAAATACAGTAGCCTTTAAGCATCGACATGTATCTTAATAGCTGGTTGCTAGGTGCAGCACCATTCCCTTTGCCACAGATTAACACTCTTTGCATATCCAAGACTAAAAATGAATAACGAATTTCCATTTGAGAAAATAAGTATTGAAAAATTTAAGGGAATAACAAGCAATATCTCCAAAATGGTTCACTCAACAAAAAAAAAATGGAAAATTTTGTCTATCTCTTATGGTTTATCAGTTATGCAAAAGTCCTTCACAATGAAGAATACTTTTGGAGACATTCCCAGAAAATTCGAGATATACATTTCACTTGTCATGAAAATATCTTAAACATATGATATTTTAATCAAAATCGTTAGAGCCATTTTTGAGAAAATTAAAATTTTCGAAAAATGTTCCATGCAAAGGGTAATATGGGGGGATTTTCTTGGAAACCTTCGTGTCGCATTTCTGGAAGATACTGAACCTAAATACCAAGTTTGGTGCTTATCCGACTGTTCGTTTCTGAGTTATGCTGTTCACAGACACACAGATACACACATGAACATGTTTCTAAAAATGCTTTTTTGGATTCAGGGGGTCTCAAAACATATATTTCCAGTGAAATCTCGGTATAACATTTTTGGGTGGGATACAATACTTCCCCTACTTACTATAGTAGTACAGAAAGTAAAACATTTTTGAAATAAATATTGTGTGCTTTAAAGCGATCTACTATTTGTATGACGCAGTTTATATCTTATGGTTTACAATCATAAGAAATTATATAACATTCCTTCCGAATAAAGATAACTACACAGCTATTCTAAGAAAGTTCAAGATTGCATTTTATTTGTCGTGTAATTAGCTTAAATACAAGGTATTTTGATCAAAATGGTTTGAGTCGTATTTGAGAAAATCAAAAACATTGAAAGCATTCCTATACAAAGGGTAGTTCGTGATTGGGTTTTTTTTGAAAACCTTTTGCTTCGCATCTTTGGAAGATGCTGAACTGAAATATGAAGTTTGGTATTTATCCGGAATTTCGTTTTGAATTATGCTGCGCATAGAAAGACGTACACACTTTTTTATTAAAGAGACCTCAAGATATGTACTTCTTGTGAAATTTTGACATCAAATTTTTGAATGGAATACAATAGTTTCTCTGGGTACTTAGTGTAATAGAGAAAGTAAAAACCGCAATTTGTATTCCATCTTCGTATACATTGAGGATTACTTTTGACATGTTTTGGGCGCTTATGTGGTGCTTCTTCGATTGTAACAAACACATCTAACGTGAAAGTGAACGTGAAAGTAGTTTTAATTTTATTAGACGTAACACGAAAGCGGTTCTCATGATTTATGTCGTGTGGATATTATTGAGAGTTATTCGATATCGATGCAGGTCTCGAGGTTACACTTTGTAGTTCGCCGCCAATCCTTGATTATGATCTACGGGTTTTAAATCGAGTAGTGTTGTTGGCCCCTGGTGCTACAAGAGAGTGTTATCCTGGGACTACCGCTGCGAGGGAAAACGTTATAAAAATCTCAAACCCAGTTATTTTATAGCTCAATTTTCTGGCGCCTGTATCCCACATCTCTGGACGCCCTCTCGTTTATAGGAATATCTAAAATGCAATGTTAGTGTAACGTCCCGTCAATAAATATAGGTAAGTAAGGCCTTAAAAATATTTGTTACTTTTATACCACGCTAGGATATTGTTGGACCCTGAATTATTAATCTTTGAGAAGGATGATTCTGAGTTTAACAAGCTAATATTCTTATTTAAGCCGTAAATAATTAATATAAGGACACGCAAGTTGTGAACAGAAAGCTTATGCAAGACACACCTATATAAATTATCATTGGTAGCTAACAAATCAAGAAACTTATTGTATCCTTAAATTCTAAATCATTGAGATACAACGTTGAATAGCTCCTGGACTATATGCTATTACTTTCTCTAGTACTTACCAAAAATAAGTAGAGAAAGTATTGCATTCCTTCCAAAATTAGACACCGAGATTTCACCGGAAATACACAGATTTCTTAGACTCCCTTAATCCCCCTCAAAAGAAAATAAGTAGAGAATGTCATGTGAATAAACTCATAAGATTTTTTTAAAGCAGAAAATGCTGAAAAATATTTTAGCTAAAGTAGTCCTCGTAAGTTACTTCTTGAAATGCTGTGCACCATTTTGTTGTGCCTTGTAGGGCGTATACATTTATATTTATTTATATTATTGGGCAATCAGAAAGACAAAAAAAATCTTGTCGGAATATAAATGACAACAAATAAATTAACTGTAAAGATCCAGTTTAAATAACTACTTGTAACACTGAGAATATAATTCACAGAAAAATCTTGCGGAGATTACATGAGTATAATATCGTTTCTAACGCTCCCCATATAATCTATGACCTTCAGGATCCTTTGCCTCTGATGGGTCAGGCGGTTATATCTGTGGCCCGCATTCGGGAGCTTCCAGGACCAATCCCCGGCGACCACCCACTCTGGCCCATGGGTTTTTCGTGGTTTCCCCGGGTTGCCAGGCGAATGCTGGGATGGTTCATCTTCTACCACAGCTCTCCTCCCTCTCATTTCCAGAACCCATCATCTTCTTTGCCATCTGTTTCAGGTTTTTAGGACCAGACGACGGTGTTCGGCGGGTTGCGGCTGGGCGGTGGCTTGCGTTCTGTAAAGATTTTTTTTCTGGTGTCGCTATGGTACCGCTCAGTTTGGTCTCTCCTCCGAGTGGGCTCTGCCCTGGACATTCATCGCTTGTGGGCAGGGATTGTGCGGCGTCGGATGCGTTCTATCTGGAAACGTTAGGGACACCGTTCATACTTGCGCCCATCGGCATCCGGATCTGATCGCTCTCCGGGTATCTCATTTTCCCTCCTAGGGGTCACGTTGGAAGCGTAAAGGGCCGACTGGCCTGCGTGCGGTGCTGTGTGCTGGTTCTGGAGCCCCTCCTTAATACGTACGCTTCCGATGGGAGGTGATGATGAGGATGGCGTTGAAATGAGAGGACATAGAGCTTTTACGTGGACTCCGAACCACGTGGGACCTTGGGGATACTTCACATGAGCAAATCACAGCGTAGAAATGACCGACTTATAATCGCCACCCCAGAGCTGTAGATCTAACACCGGTCTCAGTACGAGAGCCGGGGAAAAAAAACTGCGCTACCCCGGCGCCCATGAGTATAATGTAAAACAGTGCATTCTAATAACCAAAACTACAAAATAAACGGGATCGTATAGATGCCTAAGTATAGAGCTCACATTAGCAGTAGTAAAGGTAATTCTAGTATAAACAAAGAGATTAAAGAAAACAGAAAATAAAAACGTTTCTACTGGAATATAGTCATTACTATTACAAGATAGAATGACCATACTAAGTAGATAAATGGTTAATATGGATAATATTGGAAACGGTATCCCATAATGTAGAAAAATCTGTGTAGTAGACAGCGATATCAAATTGCAATCAGCACTTATGGCTTCTCATAGCCCCTTATACTTTCTCTACTACGTATAGTAAGTAGGGGAAGTATTGTATTCCACCAAAAAATCCGATACCGAGATTTCACCGGAAATACATGTTTTGAGACCCCCTGAATCCAAAAAAGCATTTTTGGTAAAATGTCCCTGTGTGCGCATGCGTGTGCGCGTGCGCGTGTGTGTGTGAGAACAGCATAACTCAGAAACGAACAGTCGGATAAATACCAAACTTGGTATTTAGGTTCAATATCTTCCAGAAATGCGACACAAAGGTTTTCAAGAAAATTCCCCCACCCCAGATTACCTTTTACATGGATCATTTTTAGAAAATTTTAATTTTCTCAAAAATGGCTCCAACAATTTTGAATATAATACCACAGGCTAAAGACATTTTTATGGCAAATGAATTGCATATCTCGAATTTTCTGGTAATGTCTCCAAAAGTATTCTTCATTGTGAACGACTTTTGCATAACTGGTAAACCATAAGAGATAGACAAAATTTTACTACACAAAAAACGTATATCGCGTTAAAATACACAATTTATGTCATATACATTTTTTGTTGAGTGAACCATTTTCGAGATAGTGCTTGTTATTCCATTAAATTTTCCAATACTTTTTCTCAAATGGGAATTCGTTATTCATTTTTTTAAGTCCTGGACATACAAAGAGAATGGAATGCGCCACATAGCAACCAGCTCTTAAAAGATTTGAGTATCGTTTATTCCCCTTGCATTTACAAGAAAATTAGCAAGAAGATTAACATCTCGATTAACATGAAGCATATGGAGAATAAGTATTTGTAAAAATAGTTTGTACAAGAGTAGAGAAATTCATGTGAGTGTAACACATAAGATTTTAACTTTCATTGTCCCCTACGTATAGAAGTTAAGAGGAAGCAATCTATTGGATACAAAACTAACGACGTCGAGATTTCACAGCAAATACATGCTTTGAGGTTCTATTAATCCAGAAAGAGAATTTTTAGATAAAAGCTCCATGTGTATGTGTTCGAGAGAGAGAGAGAACAGTAAAATTCCAAAACGACGTGTTCCATAAACAACAAACTTCGTATTTAAATTCAGTATCTTCCAAAGATACAATACTAAGGTTTTCAAGAAAATTCAACAATCGCAAACTGTTCTTTACATGTACAAAGTTCTATATTTTTGATTTCACCTTTATCACTGCCTTAAGTCGTCACTGTTTTTCTCTTGTGTAAAACTTTATGCACGTTTTTGTATAAATACCAGTTGTGATATGAAAAAATCAAATCTGGCATTTTTCTTTCATTGCATATAATAAAAGCAATATCTTTTAAAAGACAGTCATTTTCGTTTTTGAAGGAAAAATATACGGTAGAAGTAATTAATGATATTGACTAAGCAGAAAACAGAATGTTACATTAACGATACTTACCTGCTAACTCCAGCAATAACAAAATTAGTGTTTTACACTATATTTGCTCATTACATTCCAAACTAATCTGTTGGAAACTTCAGATTTTTCGTATTTCGCTTCATCTCATTCAGTCACATTCATTAATTCCCGTGTTTATGTGAAATCCTGAAAAGTTTAAACATCTTCATAGAATGCAAGAGCGAAGAACTGGTTTCCAGAATACTTATTCATTACAAGTGATGAAATCGAACTTGTTCCGTTACAATCGAATTACTGAGACATGAAGCAGTTAACGCCCTTAGAACTTATTTTGGAGGAGCTATTAGATTTAATCTTTAATCATCATCTGACACGAAAAGGAAATTAAGCGTGTTACTGAAAGAATGGGAAGTCATGCAATGTGCCCGTAACAGTTTCTATTTTGGGTACGTCTAAGATAACTATCTTGCTTAAGTAAATACAGTCCCCCGAATTAGAAACACTAATGGGTTTAGGGTGTACAAAGCATAAAGCAAATTGCATTCTGCAAATTTGTATTTTAGGTATTAGTTATAATATTCTGTAAATGTTTCTTAATACAAGAGACCAGTTTTTATTCTACCCAGAGCATTTTAATTCTAGCAACCTTTTACTTTCTCTAACACGGTAGAGAAAATGGTGTATTCCACCGAAAAACTAAGATTACACTGCAAATACTGCTTTGAGGCCCCTTGAATCCAAAAAAGTGCAGTTTTAGAAAAAGGTCCTTTTGTATGTGTGTGAACAGCATAATTAAAAAACCAAAAGTAGGATGAATACGAAACTTAGTATTTACGTTAAGTACCTTCCAAAGATATGACAGGGATGGTTTTCACGAAAATCCCAAACCCCAATTTACCCTATACATGAAATAGTTTCAGAAATTGTTACTTCCTCTACTAGGTGTAGTAAGTAGGGGAAGAATTGCATTCCACCCAAAAATTCGATATCGACATTTCACCGGAAATACGCGTTTTGTGGTCCTCTGAGTCCAAAAATAAAAAAATTAAAAAAAGTACCATGCATGTGTCTGTGAACTGCATAACTTAAAAACGAAAATTCGGATATATACCAAACTTGGTAATTAGGTTCAGTGTCTTTCAAATATTTGACACGAAGACTTTCAAGGAAATCCCTCAACCCGGGACTACCCTTTACATGGAACATTTTTCGAAAATGTTGATTTTCTCAAAAATTGCTCTAACGATTTTGATTAAAATGTCATATGTTTTAGATGTTTACATGGTAAATGAAATGTATACCTATCTTGAACTTTCTGGGAATGTCCCCGAAAGTCTTGTTCATTCTGAATTAATTCTACGGAGCTGGTAATCCGTATGAGATGTTTTTCTACACACAAAATGTAGATCTCGGTTAAAACACATAATTTAAGTCATATACATTTATTTTTTCGAACGAACCATATCCAAGTTATTCCTTGTTATTTGTTTCAATTTTCCAATACTTATAATTTCTCTCAAATGGGAATTCGTAATTCCTTTTTTATCTCCTGGACATGCAAAGAGCATGGAATGCTCCACATAGTAATCAGCTCTTAAACGATTTGACTACTGCTTAAAGCCTACCATATTCTCCTAGCACCTATAAGAAAATTAGCAATACGATAGTATCTGCAAATTTTATAACGTTTAACATCAAGAGGGTGACCATCCTAAGGGGTGAGGTGAGAGCGAAATAAATTGGGAGTGTAGCTCTACGGCTCAGTGGAGAGCAAAGTGAAAGGACATGAACAAAAGGCAGCAAATCTGCTAGACCCACTCCAACAGTTTTCGGGTGGACTACGCAGGACTACATAATACAGCGTCTTAATGCATGCGAGAACTATATCTTTAAAACTATAAGTTGTAGCAGTTACTTTGCTACAAAGTACCAAAAAAATCAGATGTGTTACACTCACATGACCTACTCTACTCTTTTACAACGCTTATTCTCCATATGCTTGATGTTAATCGAGATATCGAGATGTTAAAGTTATTACTAATTTTCTTGTAGATGGAAGGGGAATTGGTAGGCTTTAAGCGATAGTCAAATGTTTTAGAAGCTGGTTGCTATGTGGAGTATTCTATTCTCTTTGCATTACCAGGACAAACAAAAATGAATAACGAATTTGAGAACAAGTATAAGTATTGGAAAATTTAAGTGGATAACAAGCAATATCTCAAAAATGGTTCCCTCAACAACAAAAAATGCATATGCCATAAATTGTGTATTTTAACGCGACCTACATTGTTTGTGTAGTAAACTTTTGTCTATCGCTTATGGTTACCAGTTATGCAAAAATCGTTCACAATGAAGAATACTTTTGGAGACATTTCCAGAAAATTCGAGATATACAATTCATTTGCCATCAAAATGTCTTAAGCTTGTGGTACTTTATTCAAAATCATTAGAGCCATTTTTAAGGAAATTAACATTTTCGAAAAATGTTCCATGTAAAGGGTAATCTGAGGTGCGAGGAGCTTCTTAAAAACCTTCCTGTCGCATCTCTGGAAGATACTGAACCTAAATACCAGGTTTGGTGTTTATCCGACTGTTCGTTTCTGAGTTATGCTGTTCACAGACAGACAGACACACACACGGACATGTTTCCAAAAATGCTTTTTTTGGATCCAGGGGGTCTCAAAACATGTATTTCCGGTGAAATCTCGGTATCGGATTTTTGAGTGGAATACAATACTTCCCCTACTTACTATACGTAGTAGAGAAAGTAAAAAGAAGCGAGTCTCGGGTAGCAACGCTCAATTAGTTTGTTTTTTTTGTTATTTATGGGCACTCTGTAACTGCTGTGGTCCTTAGCGAACCATTCTATATTGGGCGTGAAAGATCGGTAATTTTGTTCAGAGGCCTCTTTATCAGGCTTGAGGTTCTTTTACGTGCCGTAAATCTATGACACGGGAAGCAAGCTAAGGACTTTTACGCCCGAAAAAATCCATCGCCCTCCGCCGGGTTTGAACCCGCGACCTTGCGAACTAGAGGCTAGCACGGTACCACTAGTCCACGGAGAACGACAAGCTCAACTAGTGTAATGTAGTAAATTGAGCCAGCCCTGTTGCTTCTATTACTCCTCTTACTATAATAGACCTGCTTTAGAAATATGCTTCCAAGTGATGCTATGTTGTATTTGCCTTACTACTGACTAAAAAGAAATCTGATGTGATACATTCACATGACTTTCTCTGATCTCTATTGTTTATTAGTGAGTGTACAAACTATTCTGAGTAACGCTTATTTTTATAAGTACTACGTTCTAGCTCAAATAAACCTTTGCAGAAATAGCTACATTACAGTTCGTTATAGATACAAAGAGACAGCCATAGTCAAATGTTTCAGAACTGGACGCTATATGCGCCTTAAAATTCTATGTTCTTTCCATGAAATCTCGAAAAACAGCAGAATGTTTACAGGACTTTAAGAGAAGGACCAAGAAATGAACAATTCGAACCTTTAATAACGGATATCTCAAAAATGGCTTATGCTACAAAAAAACTTATTTGAAGTAAATTGTGTGTTTTAAAAGGTTCTAAAATTGTTGTAGAGTACGTTTTCGTCTATCGTTAGCGTTTACCAGTTATACAAGATTATACAAAATTCTTTCCGAGTGAAATGGACTTCACGGGCTATTTCCTGAATATTCAAGACATACATTTTATTTCAATGTAAACATATTTAATAAATGGTGTTGTAATCAAAATCTTCAGAACGATTTTTTAGAAAATAAAAAAATTCGTAGAATCTTCCATGTAAAGGTAAGTAGAGGTGGAGGATTTTTCTGAAAAACTTCGTGTCGCATCTTTGCAGGGTACTTAACCTAAAAAAAATTTGGTATTTATCCAACTCTTTGTTTTTGAGTTATACTGTTCACAGGCACGCACGCAAACACACACAGACACAATCGCGGACCTTTTTATAATTTTGTTTTATCTCGGTATGGAATTTTTGGGTGGAACGTAATACCTTCTCTACCTAGTATGTACATGGTAGAGAAAATGAAAAATCTTATGTATTAAAATCCACATGAATTCCTCTACCCTATATGGTTCATTAATAGGTAAACAAATTATTCTTGCGAAGGCTTATTTTTCTATATACTTCATTTTAATCGAGATAAACATTTTCAAAAGTAGCTAAATTGCATATTTTGTTATAGATACAAAGGAAACATCAATAGTCAAAATGTTTATGAACAAGATGCTAAACTGGCTTTAAAATTCCATACTCTGTTTATGGCATCGTGAAAAACAACTGAATGTCGACAGTACTTAAAAAGAATGACAAAGTACTGAGCAATTCAAACAATAATAACGGTTTTCTCGGAAGTGGCGTATGCCACAAAGTTATTGGAAATAAATGATGTGTTTTAACGAGATCTATATTTTTTGTGTTACACGTTTTCATCTATCGCTCAACGTTTACCAACTGTACAAGATTATAAAAAATTCCATCCAAATGAAGAGGACTTCACAGCTACTCACAGAAAATTAAAGATATACGATACTTTAATAAAACCGTAATAGCTACTTTTTGAAAAATCAATAATTTTTAAAATTCTTCTATTTAAAATGTAGTTGAAGTGGGGGATTTTCTTGAAAACCTTTGTGTCATATCTTCGGGAGATACGGAATCTAAATGGCAAGTTCGATATTTATTCAACTTTTCTTTTTCTAGGTATGCTTTCCACGGCACACACACAGACCTATTCTAAAAATGCTTATTTTTACTTTCTGTACTACGTATAGTAAGTAGGGGAAGTGTTGTCTTCCACCAAAAAATTGTATATCGAGATTTCACGTTTTGAGGCCCTCGGAATCCAAAAAAAGCATTTTAGAAAAAGGTTCGCGCGTCTGCGCGCGTGTATATCTGTGAAAAGCATAACCCAAAAATGAAAAGTCGGATAAATACCAAAGGTGGTATTTAGTTCAATGTCTTTCAAAGATGTGACACGCAGATTTTCAAGAAAATCCCACCATTCCAGACTGCCCTTAGCATAGTAAATTTTCTGAAAATTTTGATTTTTACAAAAATGACTAACCATCTTGATTAAAATATCATATGTTTAAGGTATTGTTATAGCAAATGAAATGTACATCTTCAATTTTCTAGGTATGTTCCCAAAAGTCCTCTTCTTTCTGAATGGCTTTTGCATAACTGGTAAACCGCTGGAGATAGACGGAATTTTACTACACAAAAACTGTAGATCTTGTTAAAACACAACATTTTTGTCATGCACACATTTATTGTAGAGTGAACTATTTCCGAGATATTCCTTGTTATTTGCAACAATGTGGGATCCATACACAGGAAAAAGACACCGCAGAAGACCAAGATGCAGATAGATGCACCTCTTCAAGGAAAAAACAGGGGCTCAGAGGTCCAGATACACCGGATGCATGAAGAGATGGGGAGAGATTGGAGTGTCAACTGCGCACTCCGTAAACACAAAACAGTCAGTGTAACAGTCAAATGTTCCATGATTCATGATTACTTCTCACGGAGTAACTCACCGTGAGAGATATATAGAGAATTTTATTCCAAGGACAAAACAGGCTTCATTCATTCATTCATCCATCCTTGTTATTTGTTTGAATTTTCCAATACTTATACTTTTTGTGAAATGGAAATTCGTTATTCTTGTTTCTTAATATTTTTTTAAAATTTTATTTAGGGTCGTTTTAACCTTCCTAGGTTTTATCACGACCTTTCATGTACAGTTGCTTACATTATGGGATTAAAATTATAATATTTATACATTATGTATACATGTACAATTACTATTTGGTTAAATGTATTGATACATATTAATTAATTTATGAAAAATAATTATTTTCTGGATGATAGTTGCATCATTGAGTGTTGCAGGAATATTTCTAGACATACCAACCTGACTACGTTGATTTTCAAATTTCGGATATGTTAGTGTAATATGTATTACTGTTAATGCTGTTTTACATGTTTCACAAATTGGCGGAGAGCTTCCATTTAACAAATAAGAGAGTGTCAGTTTAGTATGCCCAATTTGTAGTCGGAATATTACAATTTGGTTTCGCCACTGTAGCTGTCTTATTGGATATTCTTGAGTTGAAGTTACACGTACATCATGAAGTTTACTTGTAGAATTGTTCATCCAGCTGGTCAGTTATTCTTTGTGTATTTTCTTCTTAAAGTATGTGGCTGCATCTTGGAGAGGTATTTTGATATCAGTATCTTGTGTTTGGTAGTTCTGTAGCTTGTTTTGCTGCAGTATCGGCTCTTTCATTACCGGGTATGTTTTTATGAGATGGTATCCACATGAAATTGAGTGACTTTTCTAAGTTATAAACGATGGTAACAAGATTAAGTATGTCGTTGACAATACTATTGGTAGAGAACGTGTCTTGTATTGAGTTTAAGGCTGATAGTCACTGATAATTATGTAAGAGTCACTATGTTCAGTTTCCAGA
The DNA here is from genome assembly GCA_030765065.1 of Deroplatys truncata. Lineage (NCBI taxonomy): Eukaryota > Metazoa > Arthropoda > Insecta > Mantodea > Mantidae > Deroplatys > Deroplatys truncata. The sequence goes on from CM060986.1 coordinate 128,938,562, forward strand.
GCGTATTCTAGTGCCTAATAATAGTGTCTTAATAGCATATAATTCACAACTAAATACAGAGAACAAGGATGGTAATTTGTATTGAAGGATAATATCTCCACATACCACAGCACATCCATTGTCTATTTCAGTTTTAGAACCATCTGTATAGATGCAGAGTTTGGATGTGTATTTTTCTAGTTTTTCTTTAAATAACTGCTTGTAGTTTAGTTGGTTGGTATTTATCTGATTTTCTTGCATAAATATATATCAATTGGAGGTATTTTCTTCTTCCAGGGTGAATGATCCGACTGCAGTTGCCTTGAGGAAATATTAGGAATTGTGGTGTTCATTTCTTTGAGATATCTGTTTCTTCTGATTTGAAATGGCAATGGATGTGATTGTTGTGTGGGGAAAGCATCACAAAGACTTGAAGAAATCAATGGGTACATTCTAGATTTCGGTTTTGCTGCTATTTTGAGAGCGTAGATAATGTTTAATTATTTAATACGGCATTGTAATAGAGCTTCATTGGCTTCTATTAATATGCTCTCTTCAGGACTAGTGCGATAAGCACCTATTGCAATCCAAATAGCTGAAGTCTGTATTTAATTAAGTATTTTTATAGCTGATGGCTTGGTACTACTGTATATTAAGGATCCATATTCCATTTTAGGGCGTGTAAAAGCTTTATAACTGCACATTAGGTCCCCAATTCTGTGTTGCTAGCAGTTTTAAGATGTTCAATCTTCACTGATAATGATTTTTAAGACTTTTCAAGTAGGGCCGCTATGTTAACTTTTTAATGTTCTGGACACGCAAAGAGAATGAATGCTTTACATAGCAACTAGGTCTTAAAAGATTTGACTATTACTTAAAGCCTACCATATTCCCCTTGCACCTTTAAGAAATTAGCAAAAGATAGTTCTTCAAATGTTTATCTCGATTAACATTTATTATTATTTTTACAATGTTTATGTTATAAATAAAGAAAGTAATATGGGTAGAATATGGCAACATAATAGCTTGGGCTGATGTATAACTATATTCTAAGGAAGATTGCCAGCACAAATAAATAAATGAGTAAAATAAAATAAACATGAAATAGGTGGAGAATAAGCATTTGTAAAAATAGCTTGTACAAGAGTGGAGAAAGTCATGCGAGTGTAACACATCAGATTTCTTTTGTGTCGAATGAATTACTTCCCATACCTTAGATTCCTAAATGGCAGAGATACTCAATCTCATCCAGACTAAGTGTCGCTCCCATGTAATGTCAACCACTAAAAATTGTGTTCACGTATGTTCGGAACCGGCCACAAGAACGGGTTCGTTCTCTTGAAGTACCTAAATGCCATAATTTATGTTCTTCCTACTGTTATGCTAAGCATATCGATTTTGGGACCACAAAGCAGAGTTTATGTTTTAATATCCCTGCTATTAGAGCGTGCCACCTCTGTTTTTATGCTCGCTGTTGTCTCTACATACACTCGTCAACGCCTGCGCGAACGCCGTCCAAGATTTAATTAACATTTGTTTCCCATATTAGCTGGCTATGGTTGTCACGCGGAATTTACAGTCGTACTCTCCATTGAAATAGCTACGGGACGTCGCAAGTGTCTGTAGCAGAGACCAAGGTGTGACGTAATAATATTTTCCGGATCGCGACCATAATGCTGCGCACCCCCTCGCCTTTTTGAGTAAGCATTCCAGTGGGATTAATCATAGTGGAGCCACAGCCATATTTGTATAGCAAAATTAAGAGACGCACAGAAGAAGCCAGAAATGAAATTCAGAAGGAAAGAATGGTAAGGGATCACAGAAATGGGTGGACGGGAAAGGTAAGACAGTCACAAAGTAGAAACTGAGGGGGCGATAAGCGGGAGAAAGAAGTGACCACTACCATGTCCTTGATGTACTTCATATGTGTGACAGAAAAATGTGGAGCTATGTATCTCTTGAGGGAATCCAGATAGAGCAACTGCAGTTATGAATAAATGATTTCCTTTTCCCTCTTAAGGCACGGATAGCCAAGCTGATTTCATAAACATAATTATAACAACGCTTTATAGAATATGAAATTACATTAATAATTTCTTCTTCTTCTTCACTATCACGGATTAGGCTTGCACTCTCTTCGGACTTCACTCCAGCCATCTCTTCTTCCTTCTGGTTTATATTTTATTACTTAACTGTTTTTTACATTTCTCATTCTTTTAATAGGTTCTATCCATTAATATGTATCTTCTTATGTACGTTCCTTAATTGAAAATATTTTTTAATTCTGATCTTATTTCTTCGTTTCGTATTTGATCCAGTATTGTACAATCCTTTATTTTTCTTAAAAACTTCATTTCTGTAGTCTGCATGTTTCGTTACTCTTTTTACTTTTTATATTACTTATATTAAGTAGGGTAATATTGCATTCCAACCAAAAATTCAATGACGGGGAATTCACCGGAAATACATTTTTTGAAGCCCCTTGAATAAAAAAAAAGCATTTTTAGAAAAAGATCGTGTGTGTGTGTATGTGTAAACAGCGCAACTCAGGAACAGAAATTCGGATAAATACTAAACTTGGTATTTCGGTTGTGCGATGCGAAGATTTTCAAGAATTTCCCCCCACCCCAGACCACCCTTTACATGGAAAAGTTCTCACGATTTTGATTAAAATATCATATGTTTACGTTATGTTTAAGATATTTTCATGGCAAATATATATATAGCTTATATTTTCTGAAGATATCCCTAAAATTCTCTTCATTTCTGGCTTTTGTCTAACTGGTAAACTGTAAGCAATAAACAAAATTTTACTACACAGAAAATGTAGATCTCGTTAAAACACACAATTTAAGTCTTACACATTTCCGAGATATTCCTTTTTATTTGCTTGAATTTTCTAATACTTACACGTTTTCTCAAATGGGAATTGGCTATTCGTTTTTGTTTTTTTAATGTCTGGGTATGCAAAGAGAATGGAAAGCACCACATAGCAACCAGCTGTTAAAAGATTTGACTGTCGTTGAAAGCCTACCATATTCCCCTTGCACCTACAAGAAAATTAGCAATAAGATAATTTCTGCAAGCGTTTATCCCGATTAACATGAAGTAGATGGAGAATACGCGTTTCTAAAAATAGTTTGTTTGTACAAGAGTAGAGAAAGTCAAGAGAAAGTGCAACACATCAGGGTTTTTTGTTATTGTACATGATTCACTTCTGTAGTTTAAAACTGTATGGCCGTTAACCTATAGAACTGGTCTCTTACCTTGGTTTTTTTTAGTCTTCTCGTTGTGTTGCGCCGCACATCATTTGACATTTATTAAGTTTATTTTTCATAAAATGTTCTCTTTATAGCTTATATCACAACCTAAAGCTTAAAACTGAAATATTTGTTGGATTATATTATCATTTATTATAATCTTGAACGAACAGGATATTTTCCTCTGAATGTTACGACTTTATATACTTAGTGACAAATAACATAAAATTCTCTTATGTGTTATCTTCACATGACTTTCTCTACCCTCTTTCTGTTATTAGTAGGTACAAATTATTCTTACGACAGATTATTTTCCTATTTACTTAATTTTTAATCCTGATGAACTTTTCCGGAAATAGCCACATAACAAATTTCATTATACATACAGAGGGAATAGAATAATCAATCGTTTTAGAACTGTACACTATATGCCGTTTTTAAAAAAACACAATTTTTCAATACAATCGTGAGAAACAACTAAAGTCGATAGGGCTTTAAAGAATGGGTAATAACAACAATTAATAACGGATATCTCGGGAATGGCTTATGCCACAAAAATTATTTGAAATAAATTGTAAGTTTTAAAGAGAATTACTACGCTCTTTGTGTAGTGCGTTTTTGTCTATCCCTTAACGTTTACCATTTACGCAAAACTGTAGAAATTCCTTCCGAATGAGCTGGGCTTCACAGACTATTCCCAGTAAATTCAAGATATACATTTTATTTGTCACGCAAACATCTTTAATATATATTTTCAGCCATTTTTTAGAAAATAAAAAAATGTAGAAAAATATTTCATGTAAAGGGTAGCTTTGGGCAGGGAGATTTTCTTGAAAATCTTCCTGTGATGTCTTTGGAAGGTTCCGAATGGAAATACCAAGTTTGGTGTTTATCAAAGTTTTTGTTTTTGAGTTACGCTGTTCACATACACACATTTTTCTAAAAATGATTTTTTTATTCAGGGGCCTCAAAACAGGTATTTCGGTAAAATCTGGGTATTGAATCTTTGAAAGGAACAAACTACCTTCGATACGTACTATGTACGTGGTAGAGAAAGTAAAAATTCTAGTTTCGCTACCATTCTCCTAAAGCACAGAAGACGCCCGAAACTTCGATACTATCGGAAATCCAACGGAAAGCCACATTTTGAGGTATCCTCATTATAAAAAAATGTCAATTTAAAAACAGTATGTGCAATCGCGCTACGCTGTTTGAAAAGATCACTGAAACTAAAATTAATTGTGTGCGCAGGACATTACGAGTAAAACTACAGGTAATTCGGTATTGCCTCCTCTACACGGTCTATCCAGTAATACCAGTATACTGAGAAACAGAAGGTGAAGTAAAGGGTGCTAGCGTAAACAACCCAGTGATATGGTTAGTCTATTTCATGCTAGCCGGTGTTATGGTAATTAAACACAGCTTTGCATTGTATTTCAACGGTTTCTTCATTAAGATGATGCTGATAATAATAACAATGATGATAGTACATACAATTGGATGCAATAAAAGTTGCATCCAATTGTATGTTTGATACTGAAATGTGTAGCTCGCTTTTCAAGCGTTTCTGTTGCATAAATTTGATTGGCAAGTTGCTTATGTTATCCCCCCAAAATGGCCGGTTGGTCCTTGCCAGTGAGGTCTATGTTTTTGCTAGTTGAGCATCTTCTTTTTTCTTCTTCTTTAACGGATTGCTTTCCTTTTTATAGGATTTACACCCCCAAGGACTTGAAAGCCAGTGGCTTGAGTCAGTAACCTTTCGAGGAGCAAACTAACTCTGGATCATAGCATATCCAGGATGGGTAAACAGCCCAATACCTGGTGTGACGGTAAAGAAGAAGGAAATGAAATGTAATGATTAAAGGGATGACATGAAAATTCGCAGATCAAATTATCCAACCCAGCATTCACCTAGAGACCGAGGAAGACCGCAAAAAACCCTTCGGTCAGATTGGTCGGTCGCTGGGATTTAAACTCGGACTGTGGGCCGCAGATGTTACCGCCTGAGCCATCCCGCTTGGCTATAGAGTATTATAAAGTTAATAAAAATTATGATTTATATTAAAAATTGTCCATGGAATGACTTGTTTATATTAATGTTACTGGGTTTAATTTTTATAATTTTTGTTATAGTGGGAGCTACATTTTTTACTTTATTGAAGCGAAGGTTTTAGGTTGTATTCAACCTCGTAAAGGCCCACATAAAGTTGGATTGCAGACGCCTACTGCTTACCAGGATCATATCAGCACCATTATCCAAAAGTAATGGAATTAACTAAACACAAACAAACCAGTACTTTTTTGCAAGCCTCCCAGGCTGAAGGTATGGGTTCAAATAAAAGTTAAGGTTGCTGTATTAGGTTGTAGTCGAGATATTACCACATCCTTAACACATTTGCACATCTTAAAGGCTGTTAAACTACAAAATGCAGAATATAACATGTCCCTGCCCATTAACGTTTACCATTACTCGTATCTCTTCTCCTAAATATTATTATAAATTTTATTTTTCTACCTACTTCATGTAAATAGATAATAGTTGCAGAAATGGGTTCGTTAAACATTTCATTGAGCCTTGAGGATGCAGGAGGCTGAAATGATGCGGGTTGCTGTATGCTGACTTTGAAATTCCAATTCTTGCATGACAACATGAGAAAAGCTCTTGTTTGTACCAATTATACAAAATTCATTCAGAATGAAACGAAATTCGCAGGCTATCCGCAGAAAACCCAAATCGTACAAATATTTTAAATATACAGTATTTTATTCAGTCATTATAGGCATTTCTGAATAAATAAAAGATAACGAATAACGCTCAATGTAGAGTACCTAATTATGTCGGGGATATTTTTTGGAAAATGCATGTTCAGAAGTTGCTAAAATTAAATAATAGTTCACTATTTATCCAACACTTCGTTTTTTATTTATGCTACATATATATATATATATATATATATATATATATATATATATATATATAGGTATAGAACGTAAAGAAGGAAAAAATCTAACGACATTTGCCTTGGCATTGAGAAAAGAGATGGCTGTTTTAATAGCATTTCCAAAACAAAAACAAAATCTGATGTGATACATGCACATGACTTTCTCTGCCCTGTGTTTTTATTAGTCAGTATGCAAACTATGCTTACTAAAATTTATTTTTCTATCTACCAAATTTTTATCCAAATAAACCTGCGCAGAAAGAGCTACGTTACACATTTCGTTACAGACACCAAGAGAACAACGATAGTCAAATAATTCTATATGCTATATGCTGGCTTTAAAATTCCATACGGTTGCCATATAATCGCGAGAAATAACTGAAAATTGATGGGACGTCAAAAAGAAGACAAAGTATTGAACAAATCGAACCATTAATAACAGATATCTTGGAAAGGTTGATGCTACAAAAAGTTATTAGAAATAAATTGTATGTAATACAGAGATCTAGATTTCTTGTGTTGCACGTTTTCTTCTATCGCTAAACGTTTACCAATTATACAAGATTATACAAAGTTCTTTCCGAATGAACGGGACTTCAAAGGCTATTCCCTGAAAATTCAGGATATACACATTTGACTTCCAATCAAAAAGTCTATATTCAATTAAAATAAGTAATTATAATTGTTTCCATGTAAATATCTTAAATATATGGCATTTTAATCGAAATCGTTAAAGCCAATTTTTAGAAAATCAAAAATTTTGAAAAATGTTGCATGTAAGGGTTAATTTGGTTGGGGGGGATTTGCAAACAAATTCTTATGCAGCATCTTTGGAAGGTATGAACTTAAGTACCAAGTTTGGTATTCGTTTTTGAGTTATGTTATTCCTTAGCACACACACGGACCTTTTTCTAAAAAGGCTTATGTGGAATTCAGGGGCTTCAAAACATGTATTTCTGGTTACAACTCGGTATAGAATTTTTGGATGGAATGCAATACCTTCTCTGTCTACTTTGTACGTTGTAGACAACCTAAAAAGAATGGCTGAACTTTTTAAACCTATTACTGTATGGCTCTCTGGATGAACTGATACCGTTTCTTTTCTTTAAACACTTATAGCAGGATGTACCATATTTGTTACAACGGTGTTTTTTAAAGTTTTGTGTCTTTCAATGGCATTTTTTCTAATTTCATATTACACTAACCTAAAATACAGCTATTTATAGCTGCTTTATGTTGTAAAAATCTGATGTGTTACACTCACGTGACTTTCTCTACTCTTGTACAAACTATTTTTACAAACGCTTATTCTCCATTTACTTCATGTTAATCGAGATAAACATTTGCAGACTCTATCTTATTGCTAATTTTCTTGTAGGTGTAAGGGGAATATATATTTACAAGGGCAATATAGAAATACAGTAGCCTTTAAGCACATACATATCTCTTAATAACTGGTTGCTAGGTGCAGCACCATTCCCTTTGCCATAGATTAATACTCTTTGCATATCGAAGACAAAAAAAATGAATAACGAATTCCCATTTGAGAAAATAAGTATTGAAAACTTTAAGGTAATAACAAGCAATATCTCGAAAATGGTTCACTCAAAAAAAAATGTATATGACATAAATTGTGTATTTTAACGCGATCTACATTTTTGTGTAGTAAAATTTTGTCTATCTCTTATGGATTATCAGTTATGCAAAAGTCGTTCACAATGAAGAATACTTTTGAAGACATTCCCAGAAAATTCAAGATATACATTTTATTTGTGATGAAAATATCTTAAACATATGATATTTTAATCAAAATCCTTAGAACCATTTTTGAGAAAATTAAAATTTTCGAAAAATCTTCCATGTAAAAGGTAATCTGGGGTGGGGGATTTTCTTGAAAACCTTCGTGTCGCATCTCAGGAAGATACTGAACCTAAATACCAAGTTTGGTGATTATCCGACTGTTCGTTTCTAAGTTATGCTGTTCACAGACAGAAACACACACACACACACACACACACACGGACATGTTTCCAAAAATGCTTTTTTTGGATTCAGGATGTCTCGAAACATGTATTTCCGGTGAAATCTCGGTATCGAATTTTTGGGTGGAATACAACACTTCCCCTAGTTACTATACGTAGTAGAGAAAGTAAAAATATTAATTTTTTAATAAAACTGTAGTTTTTTAAATAATACAAAGCAAAATCCATGCAACTGCAGCAAAATATAGTCCTCCCAACATCCAAGCGTGCCACCACACCAGTTATTTTACTTGGGTCTTCCCCGTCCTTTACCAGAGACTCATTTGACTACAGACGTTTGTCTTTGAATAGGTGGCTAATTCTTTTCGTCTCGCTTTAACGGTCGCTGCTTTTGGAATCGTTTCGGTGGTGGTTGCCGGTGAAAGGGGTATAAAAGCGGCTTAGGCAATAGAGGATGCAGCAAAATAATGCTAGTAATAAAGGGTTAAAAGAACCACTGTTATGTAGGATGAAATAAAAGCAAGTAAACAAAGGTTCTCTTAAACCTGTATTACTAAGTGTTTCGGTATAATGTGTTTTTAAGATTTTAAGACATTGCTTAAATACTGTGACAGTTTTAGTGTTTTAAAATGTTCCAACTACTTCTTTATCATAATTTGGGAAAGATTGCAGCAGTGGACCTCATCGTTTGTTTCTAGCAAGGTAGTTGACAATAAATACATTTTGGTAATAATAACCCATAAACGTATTTGTTATTTATTTATTAAACTGTTTATTTTTGGATGGCAATTTCATAAACAAAGGCCTTCGAGATGTCAAAACCTTCTCTTAATGTCATTATGATTACATTCTAGGACATCTCCAAAGATATTACTCAATTAATTGCCTTTCTGTTCTTCAGTTTTTGTTAGTTCGATTTTAAAACTGTTCGTAACTCTTGTATAAAACTAGATGGACATAAAATATTTCTAAACGGTTTACTGACCTGCTCTAAACCTTCTCGCAACGCTCCAGGGTTTAGAAAGAGTCAGATTGAGAGAGAGAACCTATATCCGCAGCAAAAGACGTGAGTTGTCACAGTAAATAAGGTAGCTGTCCATGAAAAGAGAATCCCCTGCGGCTATCTGCATTGCCACAGGAAAAAAAAACTGGAATGCCGTTGCATGCGACGACCGGTTCACGGACTCCAAGGTGGATAATGACGGCTCGATGTCGTTGAGGGTTTTATGCAAAAATTCCCACATCAGAATGTCACAAGCAATCATGAATAACGCATGGGGAAGCTAATGGGGCCTTACTCAGGACTCGAACCTACAGCACAAAGAAAACCAATAGCGTGGAAAGAGCCCCATCTGTATTTTAATCTCCGCCTATATAAACGAGATTTATAGCCCATAAAAGTAAATATGTAACCAAATGAAAATTATAGGAAAAAACGAACGCGGCTTTAGAAAACAGGCCTGTATATCTAAGCTAAAAAGCCTGTTTTTGCTTGCTGACGGTGAGCTCATTATAATGCTAGATGATTTTACAGCACACTTTCATTCGTCACACGTTCCAGACCATTATTATATTCGTTTAATGGCATCCCTCCTGTTGACATTAATGAAATAATGAGATCCCACTAGATCATCAATCTCGCAAATGCTGTTGTGAAGGGTTTGGCTGACAACATCGGCAGATTATTCGATAACACGTGGAGTTCCTCGCACAGGGACCTGCTTTTTACTTACTCTACAACTTGCCAAAATAACTGAAGAAGGTATTGTATTATACCCAAAAATTGTGTACCGAAATTTCACTAGAAATTGAGGTCCTTTAAATGCACGGGCGTGTGTGTCTGTGAACAGAATAACTCTAAAACGAAAGTCGGATGAATACCACACTTCATATTTAACTCCATCTTTCGAGGATGATATTCCCCATCTCAAATACCCTTTATGAGAACGATTTTTATTATTCTTTATTTTTGGAACGGTAGAATCAGACGATGAAAAATTCAGTGTCATAGCCGGGATTTGAACCACGGATCTCCCGGTCTCCGTCTGATTGCTCTAACCACTGATCTACCATGCCAACATGCCGGCACGACACTAAATTCTTCAACTGATTCAGATTTTTCCGCTAAACCACAAGGAGATCTTAAATTGTATTGAGATAGTATACCCCAATGGCGACTTACAATGTTGTAAGAGCTTTAAGCCCCGGGCTTATCCGTGGCTCAAATCCCGGCTATAGCATTGCATTTTTCAGTCGTCTGATTCTACCCTTCCAATTTTATCCAATACTCAGCTCATATGGAAGAACAATTAATTCCATTCTTTATTTTTGTCTTATAAACGCCTTTAGCGATATTTATCGAAATGTTAAATGTTATGAATGCTTTTATGAATTTTACACACACATATACATACAGACATATATATCTTGAAGTTCCTTGGAAGATCCTGTGAAGTCATCTTCATTCAATTTGAATTGTGTATAATTTTGTAAAAGTTAAAAACAATAAGAGATAAACAAAATATTACTGTAAAACTGAAGAAATATACAGAACTTTTCCCTCACACTGTGGCCGCCGCAGTAGCCGAGACAGTTATAATATCCACGCAAACGCCCCACAGATGTGTACTGTGATCTTCTCTGTCATAAATAGACGTGTGATGATCTTTCTTCATTTTGAACAAGATACTCTGCCTCGCTTGTTGCATTGTCTTTAGAATTGTTCGGTCTTTACCCCAGTCGGTTTAAACGCATGACGTCATTATATCAGCAAGGTCCTTGTCTCAAAGGGAAGGTACGGTATTTAACCTTGGACTACAAGCGTTTCCGATTTTGTAAACATGTTGATGTACTGCGGCAGTGCAGAACTGTTTTTCAATTTTGTGCGTACTTTGCACGCGAAATGGAAAGGACCACGATCAAAGAATTTGTATGGCCGAGAGCTAAGCCGAGACACACTACGCTACAAAAACCGTCTAGTTATTTGAGTTACCTATCAGCATACATATGCTGAGATTACGAGTTTACGAGGCGCAAGTGAAAGACGTTCCAAATGTAAATACTGGAAAGGTACGACACGCGTCCCATTTTACTAAGGTGACCTCGAAACTGTCAACATCCACACCTTCCACTCATCTTTCGCTAGTCCTCTGCCAGATGATAAACTCGCTTCAATGTGTTGACTTAATGCGTAGACAACCGAGTGGCGGCGACAGCCGAATAAATGTGAAGGCCCCGTAGTTACAATTACAATGATAATAAGCACATAGTTTATCATTAGAGGTTTTCCTTATCTCTCTGCATACTTATGATATCGTCTCAGGAAATTTTCATTCACACTCGAGAGTTTAATATCCGAAATTGGGTGAATTTCTCGTATCATCCAGCTATACTGAAGATGGGAACAATGTATGTTCCTGAAATGTCACTTTTTAACCAACTCTACATCTGGATGGAAGCCAAGAAAATCTAGAGTAGGTAATGTCTTTGTTCTTTCCGTTAAGCTGATTGCTAGAATACTTTTTCTTCAGACAATACATGGTCTGTTTTACGTATATTAAGTCGCAAATATTATAGTTAAATTACACAATAAATAAACTTTTGGGGTTGTTTTAAAGTTTAAAAACATAGTACACTTAACATTCACCTGGTTTTCGTTGTATTAAGCACAATTAACGAAAACAATTAAAATAATATTAATGGGTACTTCTTTGAGCTGAATAAAATTCAAATAAATTCAATTATGTTAAACTCCGTCAAATGTACTAATTAAATTTTTCTCTAATAATACATGGCTTACTTTCGTGAATAAAGTTCTGCTCTGTCGTAGTGACTCAAATGCATGGAAAACTAAAATGAACGACAGGTACCCATTGCCTGAAATTTAATAAAAATTTTCAAAACATAAAAAAATGGTATTTTTCTCTCCAAAAATACTTTGAACCTTTAACTCCGATTACATGCTACAGCTTTCACTCTCAGAGCCCCTTAAAGCTTCACAATGTGACAACATAAACACCCAAGAGCACACGGTCTAATGTGCTGTATTTACTTCTAATGCCTTTTACTCGACTTTGACTTTTTATTACAGTGTTACGCATTAAAAATATTCCATACGAAGAAGTTTGTAACCAATTCTTCAAATTATCAAAAGAAACTCAGAAAAATAACTTTAGAAACTGGTTATGGTTTTTATATATTATTGCATTTATTAAGAGCTCACATAATTAATTCGACCACTCAGGATAAGTGTTACAAACATTATATTTAAACATTTAATTTTTTATGAAACAACTAGAGGAGCAATACATTTTCTACTTGTCAGTTTTTTGTACAACTGTTTAAATAGTTAGATAGTATTTGTATTTTTTAAAAATTATTTTTTCTAAGCAACTATTAAAGATGGGCGGCGCCGTGGCCGAGTGGTTAGACCGCTCACCTCCCACCGAGGCGGCAGGGGTTAAATCCCAGGGACCTGCATGTGGGATTTGTGGTGGACGAAGCGGCGTCTGGGCGGGTTTTCTCCGGGTTCTCCGGTTTCCCCCGCCATTCATTCCACCAACTGCTCCATTATCACCTTTCCTTTCATCCATTTCACCAACATTTCGTTTCATCTACTTCCTTCATCCCATACCAGGCATCGGGCTGATCACCCATCCTGGATGTTCTGTCTGATCCATGGGTGTCTGCTCCTTGACGGGCCTCTGAGCAAAGTTACCCGCTTGTAAGTCCTGAGGGGTGTAAGTCCTACATAAGAGGGTAAACAGATAATGAATGAATGCATGAATGAACTATTAAAGATACTACGTAACAAAACGTTTAAAACAGCTAGACAAAAACTGTTAAATTTAGAACTTTCACCTATGGATACCCATAAGCTGCTAACATAAACCAAATTACATAGATTCTAGAATAGCATGAAGCACTTTCTATTACACAACTACGAATAACTCTATTTGCTTGCGCTAATGCATTTGAAAGTAAGCTTGTAAGCTAGCATCTAAAAGCAATGCACTTTATTAGCAGAGGAGAAAGGTTTAAAACCGCGTCATAAAATAATACCAGAGGACGACCTTGAATGTTACGACTACGAAGACTTCATTTGCGGATGATAAATTACCATGAGTCATAGTAATTAGCGTTAATGAGAGCTGCATAGCATCAACAGCTGAACTCCTGTTCAAGATTGTTTGCATTATAGACATTTAAGCAATGGGAACTAGGAACGTACAGAATGTTTTCTTTAATTACAATTAATATTCAACACACATTCAGTAAATCTTTACACATAAAGTACTGATGAAAGTATGTGGCAACACACAATACTAATCTAAACTTTTTGTTAAGTAATTCCTGTTCAGCGCCTGGTTAGTCTTGATTTACAGAACCTGTTTGTTTTCTTCTCCCAACCCCATTCTCATTTAACATCATACACAAAAACTAGCTCATTGAAGACAGGCGATCGAGCACAACCTTCTGCTCTTTGTAAGGTAAACTTCATATATTACACATAAAGCTGCCATTAAAATGCTGGGAGCGTAGCGTACAAAGCTCTACTCTTTTATGGTAGGTAGCGTAAAAGCAGTTCAAGTTCTTGCCCGGAATAATGAGGGGAGTAGGAGGTAACAATTCGTTAACCTCCTTCGTGGAATGGTATAAGGAACTAAAGTTTAAGAACATAACACAGGGAAATGTGAGCAGCGGAAATTTCTGGGTCTCTGAAATTTCAACAGTTTTCTTTAGAAATTAATCTTTGAGTTGCTATATCTCCGGATGTGATATCTACTTTTAGGGGCACCTGAAACAAGAAGTCTCACGTCAAGTACTAGTCGGCCACGATATGAATGCGTGCGATGAAAAGAGGTACTGAATAGTTACGGAATAAGTGGGCGGGGCATTGGAAGGACACTCACGTAAAGAGCAAGGCCTTTACTAGCAAGGCTAAGGTCTGCAAAATCTCTGATCCCTAGCCTTGATGACGTTAGGCAGTGTCAAAAGATAATGGGGCCCTCCTCCAAGCGCATTCTTAACGTGGCCGACTAGTACTTATAAAGAGGTTGCAATATACGAGAGGTTGCTAAAGTGAAACTACCTTATTAATCAACTCCGCAAAATACTCACCTGTTACATGTATTGGGAAGGTTAGCTATATTGTATTTGTTACGTTGACATTCTGTTTTTATACTCGCAGGCGTTCAAACTTTGCACGCCGGTCATTTAGCCGCCACTGGGCTCCGATTATAATATTAATTATATTACACATTATCAATTATACTACTAAGTCTATTAGTTTATTCATTTGCATTAGTTTAATAATACGAGCTTCACTTAATTTTTATTAATTCTTACCTTTGCAGTTAACTATAAATTTGAATTGTTTTTACAATTTTTGGTGCCAACATTGTCGGTCTCGAGTTTTACATTTAGAGGGAGAAGATCTGCGTAGAATAAAACAAAGAAATTTAATTGTTTGGTTTACGTAAGTACGCCGAAGTCATATTAAAACGTAACTGTAAGTTGTCCTTCATGCTGTTAAACATTTAGTAATATACTTGTGTCATATAAATTAAGTTCATAGCACGGTTCACTGCTTAATTTAACACTTAGATGCATCCAGATTATAGGTTATAGGTAACCAACAATTATGGTACCGAAGAAAACAATATAACAGGGCAGTTTATATGATAGTGGCTCATAATACTAGTAAACAACCTATTTACCCTTTGTAAATAGGTGGTTTGTTGATTTCTCTGGTTATATATCTAATAACTTAACCGAGCAGGGTGGCTCAGGCGGTAACTTCTATGGCCCGTATTCGGGAGGTCGTGGTTCCTTTCCTGCAACCGACCTTCCTGACCCAAGGTTTTTTCGGGATTTAACCGGGTCGTAGGCGAATGCGGAGAAGGATCATTACATGTCCCGTATTTCCTGTCCCTCCATTTCGCCTCTATTCTCATTTCACTTAACCCTTTATCTACTTGTTCTCTTTCAGGGTTGCAAGTGTCGGTGGGAGGTCTCGGCGGCAGGGGAAAAAGATGTTCTGAATATATCTTCGTCCCCTGGAATGGAGGCGATCTCCGGCTCCCCTAGAGGAAGTTTAATTCCACGGGCTGGGGGTAGCTGGCTGCCATCTAGGGAGTTTAAATCTCTAAACAGTAGGGACCTGCCTTTGCTTCCTCTCACCTTATCCGTCCCTTCCGGGAGCGCCCCGCCAGGGGCCTAGGTACAAAAGATCTGCTTAGGTTGAGGTGCTAAGTCACACTCCGTTTCTAGTTCTCTGCTATCCTATCCTATTCTATCCTATTCTAGTGACTCAAGTTAGAACGTTGACTGCCCTGACACGTGTCATCAGCCATATTTGATTTTTTAGTAACCTGAGTTAGGCTGCGTTCCCTTCACTAGGGATTGGACCTCGATACTCGTATCCATACGGAACAGAAATGCAGGAAAATACAAAGTGGCGATAGTTGTCAGCTGCATCTGGCTTTTTAATGAATGGAGAAAGAGATCGCGCATTCTCAAAATTGCGACTGCAGCGGCAAAATATTATCACGGTATTTACTTTAAAAACACCCTCGTATATTTACTTAGGTAAGTAGTAGAGAAAGGATTGAAGATGGTTTGTTATGTTATTATTACGTTTGGAAAGCCGATTTGAAGTAGATGTTTTTGTTGTATTGTTATTAGCAACACGCTTTGGGCGTCAATTTGAAGTAGGTTGTATTGAAGGAGTTGTATTGAGTTCAACTGTTGGGGAGCCGAACTTGAAGTAGTTGCAACCGCACGTATGGTGCCCGGTAGCCTTTGCCCCAAATTTTAAAAATATTACCTATGTAATTTGACTGTTTCTTTAAGTATTAAATATTTATGTTTGCCTCGGCTGCGTCAGTATTATTGTTAGAGACACTTTTCTCTTAGCAGGGTTGTGGTTCGACTAAGAATGTAGGCTTACACATATTATAGTTTTACTTCACCCCTTTTATTAATGCTTGATATGATTTAAATAACACTTCACTGATAGAGAGAGGGAGAGAGAGAGAGAGAGATGTGAGATGTTTTTATTAAATACTTGCACTTTTTAACACGTATAGTATTTTTGTCTCACACGAATATGATTATACTTCTCAAGGACCTGTCTTGCGTCCGGTTAGGAACACTGTTTGTAGGCAACTGAATTGATTTCAACCGCCTAAACTTGTAAATTTCTGTATTTCAAGTCTCTGATTGGCTATTCCTAATCCAATAGAATACCTTCATTTAACTAAATCTTTTTCTTGTTGATTGGCTATTTTATAAACTGTCTCAAAATTTACATTATTGTTGCTCCAATAATGACTAGTAGCATTTAGACTTTCAAATTCATTATTGCCTCAAGGTTACCTCATTGTTAGCAACTTTTAAACTATTATTTTCACAGCTCCTACAATATTAAATTACGTAATACATTCATATAACATTATTTAACATGTGTACAATAATATAAGCCTATACAGTGACTGTAATATACACTTTTTATATATTGTTACATACACATATTGCTTTAAGGCGGTCTGTTATTGAATTATATATATTACACAATTAGACTGAAATCATTTTAGTGTTAAAAATACTGCCTCAGGATATAGCTTACATAATTAACAATTCCACGGAGATTGGAAGAAGTGTGGTAGGGTTAAACATGTAAAGTGATCACGCAGTTCATATCTTTAAAGAAGTGAGAGACACCTTGTTGCATACAACCAGAATCACATGCTAATTCAACAGGTATCCTTGTTTTCTTCCTTTTTTGTGTAATTTTGATTGTGTTTTCCTTCCAAAATATTCATTCGTGTAAAGTAATTAAGTCTTATATTTTCTTCTGTCCACTCTTTGTGTTGCATAGCATAAATTAACTAAAGTACACTCTCTTTGGAAGTGTATGAGTTGATGGAGGGAAAAGACTCGCCCATGTCCATCGAGAGGACCAAACTCTCCGTAGGTACCCACAACACCTATCATATAGGTTCTCTGAGTTCCGTGTCCATTAGCGAGCTGCAGTTTCTCGAGAGTTTCTACCAAACTCTGGACACTAGTCTATAGAGGCCACACCTCTAGCAAACGGCTGATATTCAAAAAAGGGGTACAAAATACAAAGAAATGAAATATAATAAAAGGAAACAAAAGTACGTTCATAAAATGTTAAGGAATAATTTAATGCATTAGCTTGAGACAAAATTTAAAATACTCCTTTGTAATCTAAAGTTGAGTTAGATTTTAGGAATTGAGTACAAAAAACGGTACTTGAAACGGATACCTAATTGTTTGAATGACTAGAAGCCCGGAAATTCTAAAATTGTTGCAGATTGGGTAGACGCCTTTAAAAGTAAGACACATAAAGGTAACTTGAGGTCGCCATGAAGGCAAGTCGAAGTGTATAGAGAAACCTTTGGAGGCATCGCCTCAGTGGTGGAGCACAGGGCCGGTAAATCAAAGATAGTGTGTTTGGAATCCCGGGCGTAGTACTGATATTTTAAAAGCTGTATCGCTTTCTAAATAAGACTATTATTATAAGAGATAATTTAAGCAATAAATATTAGGACACTAGCTAAGTGAAAGGTGCAAGAAATAATATTAAGAAGGATATCAATATCATAGTTACTGACATAACGAGGAATAGGCATAAGTGCAGGCATCTTATCATCCAAGCTATTACCATTCAAGTGTTTATAAAAAATAACATAGTATTTAAATGTTCTATTACTTTTTCTACCACGTACAAGAAGGTATTGCATTCCACCCAAGAATTCGATATCAAGATACAACCGGAAATACATAAAAAAACACTTTTAGAAAAAGGTCTTCGTGCGCGCCTGGCACAGTGGCACAGTGAGCAACATAACTCAAAAACCAAAAGTTGGATAAATACCAAACTTACATTTAGGTTCCGCATCTTCCAAAGATGCTACACAATTTTCATGAAAGTCCCCCACCCCAAACTACGCTTTACATAGAACTTACTTCGAAATTTTTTATTTCCTAAAAATGGCTGCAACGATTTTGATTAAAATGCCAAATATTAAAGATTGAAGTAGTATTATATCTTTACGTTATTTGCACCACGCTTTGGGCGTCAATTTGAAGTAGGTTGTATTGTAGTTCAACTGTTGGGAGCCGAACTTGAAGTTGGTTGCAACCGCACGTATAGTACCCGGTTTCCGGTATCCTTTGCCCCAAGTTTAAAAATATTAACTTTCTAATTTGACTGCTTCTTTAAATATTATATATTTATGTTTGCCTTGGCTGCGTCAGTATTATTGTTAGAGACCTGTTTCTCTTTGCAGGGTTGTGGTGTGACTGACGAAAGTAGGCTTACACAGATTATAATTTTACTTCACTCCTTTTAGTAATGCTTGACACGATTTAAATAACACGTCACTGGTATAGAGAGAGCGGTGAGATTTTTTATTAATTACTTGAACTTTTTAACACAAACTATTTTTGTCTCACAAAATACGTATTAAATTTCTCGAGGACGCATCTCGCGTCCAGTTAGGAACACTGTCTGCAAGCAACTGAATGATTTCTACCGCCTAAATTTGTAAACCTCTGTATTTCAAGTTTCTGATTGGCCAATACTAGTCCAATAGAATACCTTCATTTAACTAAAGGTTTTTTCTGGTTGTTGATTGACTATTTTTAAACGGTCTCAAAATTTACAGTATTGTGCTTTCATATTCATTATTTCCTCAAGGTTACCTCATTGTTAGCAACTTTTGACCTATTCTCACAACTTCTACATTATTAAATTACGTAATACATTCACATAACACTATTGAACATGTATACAATAATATAAATATTTACAATGACTGTAATATGCACTTTTTATATATTCTTACATACACATATTGCTTTAAGGCGGGCTATTATTGAATTTATATATTATATAATTAGACTGAAATCATTTAAGTGTTAAAAATACTCCTCAAGATATGTACATGACTTGCACTATGTATATCTTGAATTATCTGGGAATAGCCCATGAACTCCTCTTCATTCAGAAGACATTTTGTATAATCTGGTATCATTCGTAAACTCTAAGCAGTGAACAAAAACGTACTCCAAAAAAATGCAAATCTCTTTAAAGCACACAATTTATTTTATATAAGGTTTTTGTGGCAGAAGTAATTTCTGAGGTATCATTTTTTAATGGTTAAAATGGTTCATTACTTACTCATTAATCTGTCAACATTCAGCTGTTTTTCGTGATTGCGTGGAAACAGCGTAGTATTTTAAGGCCTGCATACAACATCCTGTTTTTAAACATTTAACTGCCGCTATTGCTTTTGCATCTATAACGAAATGCGTAATGTAGCTACTTCTGGAAAATCTTATTTGGATTAAAATGTAGTAGATAGAAAAATAAGTTTTAGTAAAAGTAGTTTGTATATCCTCTAATAAAAGATAGAGGGTATAGAAAGTCGTGTGAATGTATCACATATTTTGCTAATCATCGTTCGTATTTGCCAGTCATGTAGGTAATGTCACTTGTGCAACGTTGTAACATTCACAGAAAATTGCCAACATCATCTAAACTAACAGAGTGAGAAGATATTTATGAAATGATCCACAGAAACAGGTGAGAGACAAGTATTCCTAATGATTACTGACATTGATTTTAATCTAGGGTAAGTCATAACCTGACATATTACTTAGACACTTAAAAGCCTTCTGGTAAAAATTCATTCTAGAGGAATTCATTCAGACATTTTGAAGATGCCCTCACGTACAGAAAAGTTTTTCCTTCCTTTTTCGCGTTCCAGTGACCCGAGAGATGGACCAGTCTCTAGGAACTCGCCAGACAGGTCAATTGTGACCAGACGCTAGGTGTGGTAGTTGCGCTGATTCTTCAGGTTAGAGGTTGTCGAAGGTCAGCAACCTTCCAAAAGCAAAGAGACAAGAACTGACGAAACAATCAAGTGTTTGAACATCACTTGCCTCTTAGGCGGTTCCTTTGGCAGAGACTTCCGAAAGTAAATTTACCTGAAGAAGAAGAAGAAGAAGAAGAAGACTACCATCCCCTTAGGATGAAATTGATCGGCAAACAAAAACGTTTGATTGAACGCATAATAATGAAGAGATATCCGAGCAACATTGTTTTCGTTTATTTTTAATGCTTAGAAAAAGAGATTGCGGTCAGCACAGATAGTCATCTTGATTGTATCTTGTAGGCATTGATTAAAATTGTGGACTTTGCAATTTCTTCGCTCTCCTAAAACTGATTGCTATGTAATCAAAGGAAAACGCGTTGGTAACACTTTTCAAACTCATTTTATTCAGATTAATCCTCGTTCATTTCAGTCTTCATCTTTCAAAAGACTGATTTCGTTCAAACTACTACCATATTAAGAGTAGATTAAGTTACAAATGGTGTTTTGTGAATTTCTTCGCACTCTGTTAGTAACTAAAGTATATTATTAAAGTCGTTGTAGATCACAATCAATGAACCCAACAGTTTCCTACAGGTGCTTTTCTATGAGATAATTAAGCCAGTATTTTGAGATGGGTAATATTAAGTGTTACATTTTGTAATTTCTTTGTTACATTACTTGGACTAGTGTTGAGTTTAGGAACATAAAGGTATAGAGCATTTTGAGCATATTATTAGGGGTCGCCTTACTGAAGTTTGAAAATCATCGTGTCTATTTGTTTGATATACAAGCTGTTCCGCTTGTTTAATTAAAATAGCCTCATGCTAACAGTCACAGGGCTCTTTCTACTCAGGTCAAATTCTAATGTCTTCATTACATCTTATTATTTATATAAAGGATGCTTCGTCTATTCAAGTGTATAAAATTTTGCTTACGAATGGTTTTAAATTAAGTAAAAAGTGTTCGGTTACTTAAAACATATATAAAGAGCTTGGAATGTAATGGATCTAGCTTTGCATGGGAAGCAAAAAGAACGAATCGCACATTTTCAAGCAAATTATTTTCAAATGACGTAGGTACTTGGAAAAGTGTAATCATTCAACATGCAATATTCCAAAAACGGGTAACCTCGCGAAACATTTTGACACAAATTATGTATTCTAATGAACTTTATATTTCTTTGTGGATCCCAAATTTTTGCCTATCTCAGGATTTTCGATTTATGCAAATTTATGTCAAATTTAGTTAGAATGAAGAGTGCTTCTCATGCTATTTACAGAAACTTAAAGGTCGAAGGACCGAGAATGTTCTACAGAGAGCATCTTTCTCCCCTGCCACGCCGCACCGAAACATCATCCGACACTTTCAACCTGCAACAGCCCAAACGCGGTTAAGGATGACTGAAGTGATTTATGAAACGAAATGGAGTGATAGGAAATTCGGAGGATGAAATAAACCACTCCACCCCCCAAAAAACATAGATCAGAGTGGACTGTCGCCGGGGATCGAAACCGGGGCCTCCCGAGTGCGAGCCACAGACATTGTCGCCTGAGCCATCCCGATCGTAGAGCCACTGTTTGAGAAAATAGAAAGTAGTGAATACTCCATATAAAGAGTAGTATGGAATGCAGTTAGGGATTGTGTCGAATTCTTCAAAGATACTAAACTTAAGTACACTGGCTTCCATTTATGCTGTCGCCGATGCTTTGGGAGGTATTCTACTAGCCTTCATATCATGTGAATATGCACAGGAAGTAGGAGGTGCGTGTATGTTTTTATTTTTTCGCGCAAGTAGCGTCCTGTTTACGTGCACAATTCTAAATAATTCTCATATGAATGTACAACTTTGAGCAATAATGTTACTCTTCACTTAATGAAGTGATGAATTGTAACTCATAATAACCATTTTAGAATAACATATAGCTAAATAAAACCATATTTTGCACAATATCTCCACGAAAAAAGTGTTTAATTGCAACATAATGTAAAACCGAAATATATTATACTTTTTACTCTAAAAGAGGACGTATTTACTAGACATTATTGGAATCATACGTCCAATCTAATTATACAATTATATAAAATACTGATTTCCACAATTTCTCAATGAAAAAATATTTTATTGACAACATAATGTACACTTTTTTTAATAATAAAGAAGCCCATAAGCACTGAGTATGAAAGTACTTGCAATGCCAGGTTGCCATTGAGATTGTCATCCCTACTGTGATCTATCTGGGAAAAAAATTTTAGTTAACTGGGGATTTCAATGTCCCACCGGCATGTTGTCACAGTAGCTCAAAGGTTAAAGCAACCCCACGGAGAGCGGAATAACAGTATTCAAATCCTGGCTGTGGCATTGAATTTTTCAGTTTACTCTATAATAAGAACTTGCCAAGTCCAGGCAAAGGCCTCTAAAAAGTATAATTAATTTCAATTAATTATGTACATAATAATTAAAAAAGAAAGAATATAATGTACAACTGAAGTAAATCATCCTTTTTGCTCTAAAGAGGACACATTTGGGGCGGCTCCGTGGCCAGGTGGTTAGACCACTTGCCTCTCACCGAGGCGGCCCGGATTCAATCCCAGGGACCCGCATGTGGTATTTGTGGTGGACAAAGCGGCGTCTGGGCGGGTTTTCTCCGGGATCTCCGGTTTACCCCGCCATTCATTCCACCAACCGCTCCATTATCACCTTTCCTTTCATCCATTTCGCCCTCATTTCGTTTTATCTACTTCCTTCATACCATACCAGGCATCGGGCTGATCACCCATCCTGTATATTCTGTCTGCTCCATGAGTGTGTCTGCTCCTCGACGGGCCTCTGACCCCAGGCACCCGCCTGTAAGTCCTGGGGGGTGTAAGTCCTACATAAGATGAAGTTAAACAGTGAATGAATGAATTAGGACACATTTACTAGACATTTCAATTATCTCCCCAATCTCCATTCTTGTCCAATACCAGATTTAGCCGCCTGGCACTGAATCATTCGTCGCCTTCCGGAACACTGCCATGAAATGTGGTGGTATACCTCGTATTCATTTAGAGTCAGGCGGCACTGAATCACTCGTCGCCTTCTGGAACACTACCATGAAATTTGGTGGTATACCTCGTATTCATTTAGAGTCAGGCGGCACTGAATCACCCGTCGCCTTCTGGAACACTACCATGAAATTTGGTAGTATATCTCGTATTCATTTAGAGTCAGGCGGCACTGAATCACTCGTCGCCTTCTGGAACACTACCATGAAATGTGGTGGTATACCTCGTATTCATTTAGAGTCAGGCGGCACTGAATCACCCGTCGCCTTCTGGAACACTACGATGAAATTTGGTAGTATACCTCGTATTCATTTAGAGTCAGGCGGCTAAATCAGGTATTGGACAAGAATGGAGATTGAGCGGAGTATTAAAAATAATGTGTAGTAAATGTATCCTATTTGAGACTAAAAAGTATGAATTTCAGCTTTACATTATATTATTATGTTATATTACATGTAAGTGATGATGAGTAAACCTATTACTCAAAGTTATGTATTCATATGAGAATAATCTAGAACTGTGCACATAACTTGTGTTAAAGTATTTATAGGTAAAGAAGTTCGGTTATCAACTTCGACTAAACGAATATTATATAAATTTAATTCATTTTGAGGAGGACGCCACTGCACGCGCGAAAACGTAAACAGATACACGTACCTCCTCCTTGCTATACATAGTCACCTGTGAAGGCCAGTATAATGCCTCCCAAAGCTGTGGAGACGGCATAAATGCACGCTAGTGTACCAAGTTTGGTATTTGCTCAACTTTTCGTTTTTGAGTTGTGTGCACTCAACTGTACATTCCTTATCCATTATGTAGCGGGGATAAATGAGAAAAAAGGTTTCTTGGTATCGGGTTTCTGACTTGAAGGGTTGTTGTTGCCGGCTGTTCAGGTAGAGGGTTATTGGTTGGGTGACTCTTATATCAGGGAGTGTGGATAGGAGTTGAATGATACTCACAGTCCTCCTTCAGTGGCCCGTTTATTCTGATAATCCACACTGCGTTCCTTTACCGAATCCCCATCACACAAGACTTGATTCCGTCTATCATCCCCACCTAGTATTTACGTGCTTTCTCCTTTTCTAATTATCTTTAGATGTTGAAAAATATACAGATGTGAATCTTAATGACTTGACTTTAGTCATTTCTAGCTACCTTTCCGCACTTTTGCTGAACACTAACTTTCGAACACACAAATGCTTTAAGTTTCGACATCTAAACTACTTCCCTGTACGACACGAAGTGATCCATCTTACACACGTCTCAAATTGCTCTCCATCCTAGATAATTTTTCTATTCTCCGCCTATTTTATAGTTTCATTCCTGTCTGTTCTTAAAGTATTTCAGTTTTCACAGATTTCACTATGTATCTCTTCGCTCTAAAATACGCATTTTCCTATATTTTATTTCACGTTCTGATTATTTATTCGTATCTGTTCTTTACTTAATTTCTTTCGTTATGATTTTATTCCCCCCTTTTCTAATCCTTCATATTATCTTTTATTCTTCCTTCTTATTATTATTCCCATCCTTTATTTTGATTATGATGACTATTAACATTATTATTATGGTTATCATTATTCTTATTACTATTCTGCGGATCTTATCACTTCAATTTGCTTTTTATTCTTTATGAATAGGCACCAATCTCCCTGATATCATTCACAAAAACACATAAAGTAACGAAACAGCTAGCAAATTCCGTGGTATGTTTGTGTACCGCGGTACACGGTTTGAGAACAATGCTGCCCTTCCCTCACAGTTTAGGAAATACTCCAGTGGCAGAAGAATGCGTTACCAAACAGAGTGATGTAGGTGGTGCCCACCTATGTTGCAGCCACAGGTGCTCTGATTTTGTCTTGTCTGAAGAAGCTAAAATGTGAATGAAACATGAACACGTGAATGGGACGAAAAACAGCATAACACAAGAATATGGGTGGGGAGAAAAATCCCCACAGTGCAGAAAATAAAAGTAATGAGCGTTAAGATGTCATGTCTCACGCCTGCGCACAAGTATTCATAGGAATGGCATTTAGCTGCAGACCCACGCTTCAGATGAAAGATGTATTCCATAATCTCTGGAAATCCGTGGGCACTACGCATGTCCGCTAATGAAGACCGGGCTTGATCCAATAGGCAGTAAGCGTATACATTATAGAACCTTGTTTTGGTTCCTGACGGCAGGTAGGATGAGCATGAAACTAATTACGTCTGATTAACTTAAGGCAAACTTTTATTTTGTTTATGTTCAGCATCAATTTATTACGCCTTACAAGCTATGCATAAAAAGAAGCATCCCGAAAACACGCCCGTTCGGTTCTTATTTTGGATACCACATCATGTTCTATTCTTGTAACTTCAAACATTTTGGCCGTGCAAAGTAGTAGGCAGGTGTTTCACATCATGTGTAAAATCTAGAAAGCACTAAACTAGTTCTGAATAATGGTTTAAAGGCTAAAACATACACGGTATCTTGTATAGTCGCTCATAAAACTTAACAGCGTGTTCCGCACCTCAAAAGTAATTAAAATGCCCCAATAAAGTTGGCTCTTTAGCCTCTCCTTTCCCAGCATAGACCTTGAAGTACGACCACCTACATGGAAGGACAATAGCGACCGCAACATTATGCAACATGTTGCTAGACTTCGTAATTAGGATGTCATAAAACCGACAAATGACTCGGCGAAAAGGTATCGTGGTGTCTCAAATGCCAAATATCTAGATCACACTGGATCCACTGTTAAACAGCATTGTCCTTAAGCTAATCAAATAGGCATGTTACAAAATATTATCACCCACAAAAAATTAAATTGAGTTTTATTCGTGCACGCTCCTTAACTACTATACTTTTTAGCGTCCAATTCTAAATTAGGCGTGAAAGACTGAAAATTTTGCTCAGAGGCCGCTTTATCAGGCTTCAGGTTCTTCTACGCACCGTAAATCTACGACACCGGCTTTACTTGCTTTCCGAAGGAAGCCATACTCAGGATTTTTACGCCCGAAAAGATCCATTGCCCTCCATGGTACCCCTAGACCACGAAGGATGACTGATCACCCGCAGGGTTGTCGTATTGGCTTTACCTAATTTCACTAAATCTGAACGCCTTGCAGCCAAATATTGCCAATTTTCTTCTTTAAGTTCAATACAAAGTGATACTTTGTTCATAATGTTTTAATACATTATTATTTCCGTCATAAACTCTGGTGCTTACTTCACATACTGAATATCACAACTTTATAAATTATATATTTTTGCCATTTTAATGAAAACGTAAAAGCAGTGATTTGTGCCAGTACTAGTAAGTTTAAATAACTTAATCCGCATCTTAATTTAATAAAATTGTCGGAAATGTATTGTGTAATCTCCTAATTTCTATTATAAAGCATCGATACATTTGATTCTATTGGAATTGTGGGAAATACCGATACACATATCGTGATTTGATGTTAAATATGTTAATTACATCTGTAGTTCTCTCATAAATATTACATAAAACCTTTAAACCTTATAAATAGACTTGCATATAAGTAAACTTAACTTAAGAATACTTAAACGACGCCATACGTGTCTCTTCCCTTTCCTTAATTTTTGGGTGTGCTTATTTACATAAAAAACCGATGGAATGTTGAATTGACTCGACTACAGAATCTACAATCAAGGCAGCGACTAATAGAGATGAGTGTAACCTTTCTTTTAAACATCTTAATTCCTTAGTTTAGGGTTATTATCACTCGCTTCTTGTTGAATAACGGAATAATAAATCATAGCTATGTCTCAAAAGAAGTAATGCATTTAGATTACCTCATTACAAAATATCTGTCTTGAAATACTTATATTTCCGCTTAAAATGGATGAATTATTTTAGTATGTCCATTTTGGAATATAAACGTTTACATAAAAAATACTTGCAGCATTCATTTACCTTCATATATTGCTTACTGTATTTCTTTTCAAATCTGCCCCACGTCCGTATTTTAGACCAACACAGATCAGCATGAAATTATTAAGCCAAGGACCACGGGTAGTTAAATCTTACCGTTAACACAGTTTATCTTTGCAATCTTGCGATTGTGAAAGGGAAGAAATTGGAAAGAGCGTGTGATTTTTAAGAAGGTGAAGACTGGTGACGTTTAACTTCGCCATTACGAACTTGCGATTAGGAAGAAAGAGAGAGAAAGGAGGGTTTGTGTGTCCCTTCGAATGAAGAGGATTTTATTGGATATTCTCCGAAAATTCCATATATACATTTAGTCGTGTAAATATCCTTAATATGCGGCATTTTAATCAAAATTGTTAGAGCCATTTTATAGAAAATAAAAAATTTCGAAAAATGATCCATGTAAGGTCTGGTTTGAGGTGGGGGAATTTTGTTTAAAATCCTTTTGTCGTATGTTTGAAAGATATTGAACTTAAATACAAGTTTAGTATTTATCAGACTTTTCATTTTTGAATTATTCTGTTCACAGACACGCACAGACATCTTTCCAAAAATACTTTTAACGCGCCTCAAAACATGCATTTGGGTGAAATGGAAAGGAGGTGAAATCTCGGTACGAAAGTTTTGGTTGGAATGCAATACTTCCCATACTTAATATATATAGAAGAGAAATTAAATGTTCTACTTTAAGTAAAATATTTTTATGATTGTTTTATAAATATAATTTAAATATAATGAAATTCCGTTTGTATATTTAGCAATAATTGTACCTGAACGAATTGTGCCTTTATTAATAACTCAATGTTATAGAATATTGATATATTTACGTGCAAACTAATTCAAATGTGATGATAAAGCTCAAAGAACCCATCCGCTGCAGGTGTTTAACATGGCTGTAAAATTGAAGTTTGATATCTTTTATATTCCTGTAAAATATTATTTTATGAAATGACTTGCAAATGTGACCAAGCAACGCTTGTTAAACGCACATGTTCCCTTAATCATACAGAGTGGACCATTTAAGTTGAGATTGTACAATATCTCCAAAACTGAGCGTTAAAATACCTTGAATAAAAGTTGTTTGATATTACGGGGGAAAGTAAATGCCATTAGTGTTGTGTTATTTGGAGGACATTGTGATGGTCATTCTAGGGTCAATTTAATTTTTTAAATGGAAACCTACATTCTGTATGTTGTTTTCTCATTACAAAATGGTTCATAAAAAGCGTTTATTTTGTGATGAATAGGGAAAAAAGAATAAAAAACTGTTGGTTCCTAATTACGATACGTAATTTGACCTTTAAATGCCCATCCATGGATGGTCCAACCATTTACTGCACTCTTCGTACTTAGCCATTCAGAATTTTCGTTAATTACGTTGTTGTAAGAACTATTGCAGTGCTTTATACAAATGTTGTTTAGTTTTTATGAGGAGCGAGAAAACAACATAAAAATTTAGTTTTCCATTTAAAAAGCTAAATTGACCCTAAAATGACCATCACAACGTCCTCCAAATAAAACACGATTAATGAAATTTACTTTCCCCCATAATATAAAGCAACTTTTATTCAAGACATTTTTTTCTTCAATGCTTAACTTTGGAGATATTGTACAGTCTCAACTTAAATGGTCCACTCTGTATACCGTTTATGTTTTCCTAATACAAACTTCAGTTCTCCTACTTTAGTGCTCTCTGGCACATTCAGGTCTTTATTACATGCTCCTCCGAAACCTTTTTTACAGGCTGATTTAATTCTTCCAAGACATCCGGAGAGGATGCAATATCTCTCGTTCTATTTTCTGTCTTTCTTTACAATTTCTCGTCTTAAAAAGTGCAGGCAGAAGCCGGAAAACATCATAAAGTTTAATCATGATTTCCGTAGTGTATCACATCAATAGATTGAGCAGTGTGTCAACGCTCCCTTATTTGTCGAATTGCTATTATGTTTGCGGCAGCCTGCTGCTATCATACCGCTCCACTCAAACACTTCTGCTGTATCTATAGGAATACGATGTCTGGCAGAAAGATTGGGCGTCTTGTAACACTCAAGTTCAGCATCATCGACGCTACTGTGAGAAGATGGTTTGTTGTATTGTTATTTGCCCTAAGCTTTGGGAGCCAATTTTGAAGGTTTGTTGCTGCTACACATGGAAAGCCGTTTTGAAGTAGGAGTTGTATTGTAGTTCAAATGTTGGGGAGCCGCACTTGAAGTAGTTGCAATCGCACTTACGGTAAGAAGATTCCGGTAGCCTTCGCCCCAAAATGTACTTTCCGGTGGCCTTTGCCTCCCCCCAAAAATGTTTAAAAAACATTAACTTTGTAATTTTTGACTGTTTCTTTAAATATGATATATTTGTGTTTGCCTCGGCTGCGTCAGTATTTTTGTTAGAGACATGTTTCTCCTTGCACGGTTGTGGTGCGACAAGAATGTAGGCTTACACAGATTATAATTTTACTTCACTCCATTTATTAATGCTTGACACGATTTAAATAATACTTCACGGATATAGAGAGCTGTGAGATTCTTTTGTTAATTGCTTGCACTTTTTAAAACGTAAACTATTTTTGTCTCACACAAAATACGTATTAAATTTCTCGAGGACGCATCTCGCGTCCGGTTAGAAACGCTGTCTACAAGCAACTGACTTCTGAATTTGTAAATTTTGTTTTATTTTAGTTTCTGATTGGCTAATCCTAATCCAATAGAATACCTTCATTTAACTAAAGCTTTTATCTGGTTGTTGCTTGGCTATTGTATAAACTGTCACAAAAATTACATTATTGCTTCCAAGAATCACAAGTAGCAATGTTAAACTTTCAAATTCATTATTGCCTCAAGATTACCTCATTGTTAGCAACTTTTGACCTATTTCTCACAGCTCCTACATTATTAAATTACGTAATACATTCACATAACATTATTACACATATATAAACATACACAATGACTGTAATATACACTTTTTATATCTTGTTACATACATATATTGCTTTAAGGCGTGCTGTTATTGAATTTATATATTATATAATTAGACTGAAATCATTTAAGTATTAAAGATACTGCCTCAATACAATTGTACATACTTGTACTACAAATAATCTGCACAGGAATAGGTTTAGTAAGTTCCGCTGATGGAAAACGTGCGCCGCTCAGACAGTTGGAGCCATTGCATTAAGCTACTCCGGCTGAGTGGTCTTTTGGTCACGTATGGTGGAAACGACAAGCGGCAGGAGATAACGCGACCCCATGCAGGGATTCGCATGTGGCGAGTGGGAAGTTCACGGGCGACTTATGAATGACTGCTTCCACGATGATTTACTTCGGCAGCAAGAACAACGATGTTGCTAATTATTCAATATACGAGTGCATGAATTTTTACTTTCTCCACCACATACATAGTAGGTAGAAAGGGCATTGTATTCCTCCCAACAATTCGACACCTACCGAGATTTCACCGGAAATATGTTTTGAGATTCCATGAATAAAATAACAGCGTTTTTAAAAAAAATCTGATTTGTTACACTCACATAACTTTCTCAACTCTTGTACAAACTATTTTCACAAACGCTTAATCTCCATCTACTTCATGTTAATCGAGATAAACATTTGCAGACTCTATCTTATTGCTAATTTTCTTGTAGATGTAAGGGGAATATATATTTACAAGGGCAATATAGACATACAGTAGCCTTTAAGCACATACATAGCTCTTAATAGCTGATTGCTAGGTGCAGCACCATTCCCTTTGCCACAGATTAATACTCTTTGCATTTCCAAGACAAAAAAATGAATAACAAATTCCCATTTGAGAAAATAAGTTGAAAAATTTAAGGGAATAACAAGCAATATTTCGAAAATGGTTCACTCAACAAAAAAAATGTATATGACATAATAAATTGTGTATTTTAACGCGGTCGGCATTTTTTGTGTAGTGAAATGTTATCTATCTTTTATGGTTTACCAGTTATGCAAAAGTCGTTCACAATGAAGAATACTTTGGAGACATTCCCAGAAAATTCAAGATATACATTTTATTTGTCATAAAAATGTCTTAAACATATGATATTTTAATCAAAATCGTTAGAGCCATTTTTGAGAAGATTAAAATTTTGAAAAATGTTCCAGTAAAGGGTATTCGGGGTGGGAGGATTTTCTTGAAAACCTTCGTGTCGCATCTCTGGAAGATACTGAACCTAAACACCAAGTTTGGTGTTTATCCGACTGTTCGTTTCTGAGTTATGCTGTTCACAGACAGACACACAGACACACACACAGATATGTTTCCAAAAATGCTTTTTTTGGATTCAGGGGGACTCAAAATATATATATATATTTCTGGTGAAATCTCGGTATCGAATTTTTGGGTGGAATACAATACTTCTACTTACTATGCGTAGTAGAGAAAGTAAAAATCAGCACGCGCGCGCATGTGTGTGTCAACAGCACAACTAAAACAACAAACTAGAATAAACACCAAAGTTGGTTTTACTTTTTTATTATTATGTATAATTAATTTAAATTAATTATAGTTTTTACAGGTCTTAGCCGGTCTTGGCAAGTTTTTAATAGAATCAACTGAAAAATTCAATGTCACAGCCGGGATTTGAACCTGGTTCTGCCTTTATCCGTGCGGTTACTCTAACCATTGGGCTACTGTGACAATATACTGGTGGGACACTGAATTCCCCAATTGACTCAAGTTTGGTTCCCAGACAGACCACCAAGGCATCTCAGTCGAGATGACGATCTCGGTGGCGACCTGCAATCGCAAGTACCTCGGTGCTGCGTGTATATAATAATAATAATAATAATAATAATAATAATAATAAAGTAAAGCCTTAAGAAACCCATAAGTAGTGATAAAAAGTAGTTATCCTATTCTTGTTAGTGTCAAAATAAACGGTTGTATAGAATGTAGTTTACATCCATTTATTAGTTTTTTGCGGACTATCCGGCTTTTCATTCATCCGGATTATCTCCGGTCTCACCTAGTGCGTGTAAACGAGATCCTTGAATAACGAGAATACTTTTTATTTCAAAATACGTTAGTTGAATTTTTACTATACCTTGAACGACTACAATATTCATTGCTCTACCAGAAAGCTGCTGAGAGCTTTATATCTTTTATTAAACCGTACATTTATTTACATTTATTTCTTCGGAATTATTAAGAAACTACATTTCTTCACTCATCTAAACACCAACCTGTTTCGAGCTATTCACGTTGTAGCGATATTTCCGCCGATTAAGAAGACATATAAAGGAACTCTATAATAATTGGATTTTAGGAATTATTAATAATTAATTAATATTCAATTTAATAAATTTACATAATTTTAAAGCCATAGGATAAATAATTATATTAATCGAAAGCCCTTCATAAGCTGTAAATATGTTTTAAGTTTCCATAATATTGTAAAATAAATAAAGGCATAATTGCATTAGAAAAACTGCAAGATTTAGGCAAGAATAAGAGTAGCTTCGATTCAGACTATCCATTATGTTTTCCGAGCGTGGTGCCATAAAAATCGAAACCTTCTTTTGTACTTCGAGGGTACGAGACAAGTTTTCAAGCAAACAGACGCTATGAGGCAATGGACATTTCCTACAGTTAAGCTTTGAATTTTCAACCAATAAACGTAAAGAATAAGTGCGAGAACCAATAGAAACATAGGAAGACACAGTGACATGTATAAAATCTGGAGGAAAGCAGTCGTTGAGATGTGGGAATGCGAGCGTGGTTTTGGGACAGTCTGCCATGATTCTCCGGTAAAGAAACACGCATCACGTTGAGTCCAAAAAAAAAAGGATAAAAGTTCCAAAATTTACGAAGGGCCGCACCACAATGCAATCATAAAGTAATGCATGTTGAATAATTATATAGAGTGTTAGATTGTGTTTAAATTATTTTATCCAAGATAATAAATAACTAACACGCTGCAAGTAATGAATTTAAGTTCGCGGGAACCAAAATAACGGTGATAGAGCGCCTTAAATAATAAACAATTATCCGGAGCAAAACGTTAGTGGACCAAAGGGTAAAAATATTTTTTATATAAGAACCGTACGGGTTGGAAAAAGAACAAGAATCTTACAGGTTTTCTGGCAGGAATACGCGTGTTAGTGAGGAAATGAAAACGTTTTCTTCAAGAATAATATCCTAGTGATACCCTCCCGTAATCCTACCCTGACAATAACTGTAGGGAATTTCAGACCGACTCGCCAACAGTTGACCCTGAGATGCGACGTCCATAAGTGCTTCCTGACTGATATCGGCGATCTCGAGTCCTGAAGACTTCCCCTACAACGACGCAGAGGTAAGGGTTACACAACAAAGTAGCACCCAAAACGCTACAACGTTTACGTTATCATCCATTGTAGACACTTCATCCAGATTAGTTTTTTGTAGCGTTTAACTCCTGTTCTTACTACATACACACCACATGCGGTGAACATTGATGATGCACGAAATGAAATTATGATTTTGAAAGGAAACTTAGGAAAGAAACGTTTCAGGCCAAGTTTAAGGTACCTTCCTTGCGTTTGCAGTTATGAGGACTGAGGAAAACCTGGATAGAATCTCAATCAGGGAGAACGATCCTGGCTGAATTTGAATAACGGACCTCCCGCTTACGAGTCCATGCTTGATATCCAGATGGTAATGACATGGCGAGAGAATTTCTATGTTCTTCAAAGAATAAGTGTGCTTCAAGAGTTCGAATACAATACGTAAACATATGCAAACCACTTCTTAGTTCTGTATGATCAGTGAGACCTTAGTGAACAAACCCTAAAGAACATATAGAATGAAATATGTTATTATATTAGCTCTTTCTGTCTATCATGACTTGAACAATGACTGAATAATAGAGTATGCCATTATCAGAGATAAGATAAATATTGTTTAGCTTACGAGTACATGCAGCTAGTTTGTATCGACAATGCAATGGGGGGGGGGGAGGGAGGAACAGGTAACCTGGAACTATAATCAGAAGCGTCAGAGCTCACGGAGAGCAACTCTGCCATACCAATAAAGTAAAGTAAAACCTCTGACTCAGCTGTGAAGCTCTGGGTCCCTGTATTCAGTATACGACGTCACGTATACTAAGTAGGATGGTAGTTATGCTTTTTCATTTATGGACGCTCTTTAACCACTATGGTCCTTAGCGTCCCATTCTATATTGGGCGCGAAAGCCCAGAGACCTTTTTATCAGGCTTGAGGTTCGTTTACGTGCCGTAAATCTATGACACGGGGCTTCCGGCTTACTTCCCTTTCGAAGGAAATCGTGCTAAGAATTTTTACGCCTGAAAAAAAAAAATCCATCGCCCTCCGCCGGCTGTGAACCCGCAACCTCGGGAACTAGAAGCTAGTATGATACCCCTAGATCACGGAGGACGACTGGTAGTTAGATTGATTCCTCGCTCAGTGGATGTTTGTCTTCTCTAGTCATTATACAGTTGTCGCAGTAATCTGGCTCGTGTTATTGTTGTATTATTTTGACTTTTGGGTTCTTTGTTCTCCGGCTAGCTATTATTAATCAGTCGAGCAAGTATCTCTGAGCAAGGCGTGTAAACGGAAAGGAGTTGTTGCTAAAAGATAACACTGATAAAATAATTTGTTTCTACACTTTTATTGCCGTCACACTTAATTAATAATTCACATATTTGATCTTTATACACGCCTGACTGAAACTGTTATATTTCCGAATGTAATTACTGTCGTATTAGTTGCCGCGTACTTCACATTTTGTAACTAACTTTACAACGTGTACCTCGCGAGAGATTCTTCCAAACTGTATGCGTGTACCTCACGAGAGATTCTACAGAACTGCGCGATACTTGTTTATTGCTCGAGAATATATACTCCTTCACCCCGAATTGTCTGAACATTATAATAGAGCTGCTATTGGTTACCAAATCGCGCCAACATTAGCGTCTGTTTTGTCAGCCAATCACTATTACTAACATATATACTCTAGGGAAGATATTCCCTCCATTTCTAAAGAAAGGCACGCCTCCCTGATGCCATTTGTTTGTCTCTTCTTAGTGATAAACAACTCACCCCTTCGGTTTATTGTTACCCACTTCTATTGTCAGTTTTAGTGAGGCTGTGTAAACTTACTTCCTAACAATACTTATGGCTAACAAACATCTAAAATCCTGTACATACAATAATACTAATTTACACTCAATCACTCTGGCATTCACAGTGTTGTGATATAAAATACTGCCTCACAGTCTGACCAGTTAATAACACAAATGTGCGTGCGCGCGTGTGAGATATTACAGACCTATAGTATTTAATATATACTTTTAACGCTAATTTGTTTCCACTAACTGGAGATAATAATATAAGCATAACTTAATGCTGATCTATGTTGATGGACATTTGGATTAAAAAAGAAATTAAACAATTATAAATATTTCTATGCTATTTATTCTGTTTTAAAACATTTTAGAAGACGTCGTATTTCTAACATCTGAATAAATTTAAAAGTTAAGACGTTTTTGGTTGCAATTGTAATAGCCGTCACCATTTAAACCACCGTGAATGCATGATATCTCGATAATTACGTTTCTGCTTATTTACTTCTTGCATTGGAGATCCGCACACATTTACTATACACAACAAAATGTTTCAACTAAATAAAAATTTTTGAGTGTACGCAACTTTGCAACGCTCTGATAGGTGCCAACACCAACCCTCTCAATTGTCTGTTTACTGGTAAAGTGCCCAGGTTCATCTGGAAGTAATAATACGCAGAGTCGATGGGTTTTCTGCGATCAAACCGTAACTACAACAAACGTATTAGCTGTTTGCTTACTTTTTACACATAATTTCTCTGTAGTCCCTTATTGTTTTGTCCCATTTTATCTAAAATAGTTAAAATATGGCATTCACATTATTTCATACCTTACTATACATATAAATATTATTCTGCTCGTAAATGCTCATAAGTTTACACCTCTTCGGAACTTAGTTTCAATCTCCTAACTTTTATTTTTTCTTTGCTTCTTTTGTTTTATTAAAACAATACAATAGAAAGGCAGGGTTTCTATTCCAACTAGTTTATTGCTCCACGAATTGACAGATACTACTATCTTAATACAAAAATAATAATCATAGTGGTATGGATGTCGCGTGTTAATTAGTTAAAACGTACTTGTTATAAACCGAATTGCCCAGCATGTTTAGGTGAATATTGTTAACTAATTAGCTAGAACTTGTTCAGTCCGCTTGTACTTACTAGATACTGCAGTATGGATTACTGCCTGTTCAACGACATTTTAGCTAGTGGGGAAGGATGGCTTATCTCTCGGATAAAGCTTTAGCTGTTGGAAGGGGTACACAATATGCTGAACTTCTGCCGCGCATGACGCGTATAGTGAAAAACAGCCAACAATCTATCACTATCACGCATCTTTATCTCTCACTTGCCTCATACGAAGTAAACACTACCTTCTTCAGTAGCTTTACCCCTATGTACTGCTTGGAAGTGCTCCCCACCCACTAACCAAAATGTCGTGGGACGGACAGTAAGAATAACACAGGATAAACGTTAGATTTATGGATATCTTCATATTATTATGTTAACCTCTTCTCATTTGTTTGTTTGTTTCTTTCTTTCTACGTTCCTCTCCACTTTCCCACTCTCACTCTCAATATCTCCCTGTTCATCTCTCCTTACCCCACTCTCTCTCTCTACAACGTAAGTATATTTTATGCGATATTATTAAAACCCTAATAAGGATGATCTTTCTGGAGTATTAATAAAAGTATAAGCATCTTTATTCCTTCTTTATCATACGAAACTAGTTTTGTCCCGATTATAACCAGAAAATGACAGTAAAAAATATAGATTTGTACCAAACGTATCCGTTGTGTACGAATAGTAATGAAAATTTGGTGTTTAACATTCTGCCAGACGATTAGATATTAATACACACACAATTTACAAGTTTTAAAAAACATCTTGATTTGTTATTATATTGGTTATTGTCAGTTATTTACCCCCCACCTCCAAAAAAAGGAAAGAAACCCTTTGGTTGTCGCTTTATTTTGTATAGTTACAAAAGTTATATTGCTGCTTATGGAAGAAGAGGACCAACATAGACTAATGTTGTGAAACACAATAAAAATATAAAGGAACAAAGAAAAAAGAAAAAAAAGGTGCAGAGAAACAGAACAAACATAAGTAAAGTTTAATTTCAGATTTTAAGGCTTGCCTCTTAAGGGGTAATTACCACATTAATGTGGCAGTTTAGCTGTAATGAAAAAGCAAATACAGAAAAACCTTTAGGTGTGCTTAATCTTTT
Source organism: Deroplatys truncata (assembly GCA_030765065.1). Classification (NCBI taxonomy): domain Eukaryota; kingdom Metazoa; phylum Arthropoda; class Insecta; order Mantodea; family Mantidae; genus Deroplatys; species Deroplatys truncata. The sequence goes on from CM060986.1 coordinate 128,975,936, forward strand.
TATGCAGCAGTGTCTCCAGCAGGTGGTGCAGAAAGTATACGCCCAAGAAGAGATTATGTATGATGTTGTAACATTTACTTTTGTAAGCTTCTGCCCGAGTTGGGAAATACTATTAAGAGCATGAATAGCGGCACATCAAAAGATATTCTGCGGAAAAGAGAAGGCAAACTAAAACAAGAATTAAACAAATGAAAAAAGGGATGGTAGGAATAAAAACAAGACCAGGGAGAAAAGAAACAATCCCGCTTACGAAATAGCCTAAGTGAAGCTTCTGGCTTCTCAAACTTTAAATTATTCAACAAAATCAGTACGACGACCGCTCTCTATTAAATGAAATAATTTTTACACTTTCTCATGTACTGTTTAGCTTTTAGATAGCGTGCGCGCATGCAAATTAGCTTTTCCTAAAACCATGTACTGTTACGTACAATAGATATTGCCAAAATAGGAGACAACAGCTTAGTGAAATTTGAAGTCTCTCCTTTTCCAGTGCCAACTTTCTCCGATTTCCGCCTATAAAAAATTTGAAAGCAAGCGTAATGTATTCTGGTAATACAAGAAAATTACCCTTTACATGAATCTCTAAAAGTTTTTATAATTCCACTAGCTCATTTCTCATTTGTAAGGTCTAAAGGGAGGAAACTTCTTCCTATTTTGTAATATGTTTTCATTGGTTAGGTTGTATTTCTCAAAATTTATCTTAGATGGAGTATGAAGTTTGCACGTGGTAAAATCTCGCAACCTTCTGGAGGAAACTCCTTGCTTCGACCTCGGGAATCGTTAGAATTTTTTGTAAGTAGTTGTACAGTAGAGGTAACAGACCTGACCAATATAAGGCTGGTAAAGAAATGTGTAGCTCTATCCTCTGCAAGCCTCCCTTTCTGCCTCTCTTGCATAACAATTCTAGGTATATCATTGAATAATTATGGCTTACATTCCAAAATTCGGGTGGGTGTTTGATACTACCAATGAGTTGTGCATGTTCTTGCTAGTTGACCAAGTCATATGATTTATTCACATGACTTTCTGCGCTCTTCTTGTTAAACACACAAAATTCCATTACTTTTTACACATTGCTTGTATATACAGAAGACTATAGCTATATGGTCATATTTTTAAGCATTAGCTCCCTATTTGATGGCTTTGAAATTCCATGTTCATTGCACGACCAGGATAAAAAATTGAAAAGCGACCTATCGCTTGAAAGAATCTGATGGGTTGCTTTCACTTGAATTTCTCTACTCACTTTCGTTTATTTTTCTTATAGCTTCTATAAACTGCTGTTACCAAAGCTTATTTTTCTATCTAATACATGTTATTCGAGATAAACCTTTGCAGAAATAGTTTTATAACACATTTCATTGTAAATACAAGCGGAATAGAAGAAACAGAATCGAAAGTCATATGTTTAAAAGCGTGTTGAATTGTTGAATTCCATGACATCGCGAAAAATAACTGAATAGCGACAGCACGTAAAAACAGTATTAAATAAAAAAAATCTGATGTGTTACACTCAACGACTTTCTCTACTCTTGTGCAAACTATTTTTACAAACGCTTATTCTCTATATGCTTCATGTTAATCGAGATATCGAGATGTTAATCTTATTGCTAATTTTCTTGTACATGCAATGGGAATTGGTAGGCTTTAAGCGATAGTCAAATATTTTAAGAGCTGGTTACTGTGTGGACTATTCCATTCTCTTTGCATTACCACGACCAAAAAAATGAATAACGAATTTCCATTTGAGAAAAACTAGGTATTGGGAAATTTAAGAGAATAACAAGCAATATCTCGAAAATGGTCCACTCAACAACAAAAATGTATATGACTTAAATTGTGTATTTTAACGCGATCTACATTTTTTGTGTAGTAAAATGTTATCTATCTCCTATGGTTTGCCAATTACGCAAAAGTCGTTCACAATGAAGAATACTTTTGGAGACATTCGCAGAAAATTCGAGATATGCATTTCATTTACCATGAAAATATCTTAAACATATGATATTTTAATCAAAATCCTTAGAGCCATTTTCGAGTAAACTAAAATTTTCGAAAAATGTTCCATGTAAAGGGTAGTCTGGAAGATACTGAACCCAAATACCAAGTTTGGTGTTTATCCGACTGTTCGTTTCTGAGTTATGCTGTTCACAGACAGACGCACGCACAGACACACACGGACATATTTCCAAAAATGCTTTTTTTTTGGATTCAGGGGGTCTCAAAACATATATTTCTGGTGAAATCTCGGTGTCGAATTTTTGGGTGGATTACAATACTTCCCCTACTTACTATACGTATTTCTCTTTAATCAAAATCATTAGTCATTTTTTGGTGCAGGTATTTTCCTGAAAGTCTTCGTGTCACATATTTGGAAGACAGTGAACATAGATTTAAAGTTATGAATATTTTATCGGAATTTTCGTTTTAAGGTTATTTGTTCACAAGCGCACATAGAAATATTTTTAAAATGTTTATTTTTTGTGTTTAGGGGCTTCAATATGTGTGTTTCGGGTGAGAACTCGATCTAGAAGTTTTGAGTGGAATACTTTAGTAGGTATTGCAAAGCACGTAGTAGAGAAAGTAAAAACCTTGGTGTGTTACAGTTGAAGATGGTGTTTTGTAGTATTGTTATTTGTCCCACGCTTTGGAAGCCAATTTGAGGATATTGTTTTACAGTTACGTTAATTTTAGCATCACGCTTTGGGAGCCAATTTGAAGAAGGTATGTTGCTGCTACGTATGGAAAGCCCGTTTGAAGAAGGTGTATTATATTTCGACTGTTGGAGAGTCAAATTTGAAGTAGTTGCAACCGCACGTATGGTAAAACGTTTGCGGTAGACTTCACCCCAAAATGTTTAAAAAATATTAACTTTGTAATTTTGACTGTTTCTTTAAATATTATGTATTTATGGTTGCCTCGGCTGAGTCCGTATTTATATTTTTTTAGAGACATGACTGTCTTAGCAGGGAGTGGTGCGACTGAAGAATGTAGGCTTACACAGATTATAATTTTTTCTTCACTTCATTTATTAATGCTTGACACGATTTTAAATAACACTTCACTGATATACATGGAGAGAGAGAGAGTTGTGAGATTTATTTTTTATTAAATAGTTGCACTTTTTAACACGTAAACTATTTTTTTCTCACACAAAATACGTATTAAATTTTTGAGGACGCATCTCGCATCCGGTTAGAAACTCTGTCTACAAGCAACACGTCCAGTTATGAGCACTGTCTACAAGTAATTGACTTCTGAATTTGTAAACTTTGCTCCAATTTAGTTTCAGATTGGCTAATCATAGTCCAATAGAATACCTTCATTTAACTAAAGCTTTTCCGGTTGTTGATTGGCTATTTTATAAAACGTCACAAAAATTACATTATTCTTGCTCCAAAGAATCACAAGCAGTATTGTTAAACTTTCAAATTCATTACTGCCTCAAGGTTACCTCATCGTTACCTCATGGTTAGCAACTTTTAACATATTTTTCTCACAGCTACATTATTAAATTACGTAATACATTCACACAACATTATTACATATGTATACAGTAATATAAACATATACATTGACTGTAATATACAATTTGTATATATTGTTACATACACATGTTTCTTTAAGGCGGGCTGTTATTGAATTTATATATTATATAATTAGACTGAAATCATTTAAGTGTTAAAAATACTGCCTCTCAGTCGCATGACTTTCATTACCAATTCTTCAATAAATTATTCTTACAAAAGCTTATATTTTTACTTCAATGTAATCCGGGTAAACATTTGTAGAAATGGCTTTATTACATATTTCTTTGTAGGTACAATAAGAATAGTTAAATATAGTAGGCTTAAGCCATAGTGAAATATAGAGCTGGTCGCCGTGTGGTGTCTTTGGAATTCCGGGCTCGTTGCATTACCACGAAGAAACAAACTCGATGTGATACATTCATATGACTTTCTTTACACTCTATCTTAATACAAATAAACCTTTGTAGAAAGGTTTACACATTTAGTTACAGATATAAAAAGAACTGGACGTTCGCTATATGCTGGCCTTAAAATTCCATACTGTTTCCATGCAATCGGAGAGGCAACTGAATATTGAAAGAACTTCAAGAAAATGACCAAGAAATGAACAATTCGAAGTTTTAATAACGGATATCTCGGAAATGGCTTTCGCCGCAAAAATTATTTTAAGAAAATTTGTATTCTAAAGAGATGCACATTTTTGTGTAGTGCGTTTTCGTCTATCGCTTAACGTTTACCAGTTATACAAGATCATACAAAATTCCTTTCGAATGAAGAGGGCTTCATAGGGTATTTCCCAAAAATTCCTGATATACATTGTATTCGTCATGTAAGTATCGTTCATATATGGTATTTTAATCAACATCGTTAGAGCCATTTTTTAGAAAATGAAAATTTTCGAGAAATGTTCCATGTAAAGGGTAGTTTTAGGTGGGGGTGTGTTGAAAATCTTTGTGTCGCATCTTTGAAAGATACTGAACCTAAATACCAAGCTTGGTACTTATCCGACTGTTCCTTTTGTGTTATCGTGTTCACAGATAAACACATGGAAATGTTTCCAAAAACGTTTTAATTGGATTTAGGGGGCCTCAAAATATGCATTTCCGGTGAAATCTCGACATTTGAGATTTTGGGTAGAATACACTACCTACTTCCTCTTCTTACTTTATGTGGTAGAGAAACTCAAAATGAAGGTAACTCCCAGAAAAAAAGGAACGTAATTATCATAATGGAAAAAAAAGAAACAGTGGTCTAGTAAACTTTCCGACCTGTTATCTGACCTATGCAATCTCCTGCCGTCAGTCATCGTGATGGCTCCATTGTTTCGGTAAAACGGGGGCGTACTATATTTCACCGTTGCTCTAGGCATTTCTCTCCACATTATTTACAGTCTCTTTCATTTTGTTACACAAGAAAAACAGTTTTATATTTTTACAACGGCTCTAGAGTAATCTGCGATCTATGGTTGGATAATTATGCACGAATACAGCTTGAAGAAGTAATTGAATTACAAGAGCCTTTTATTACCAAGAATAAAAATAAGTGATGGTTCTTGAAGGTAAATATTGTTATCTGATTTCAGACATTCTCAGTAATGTAATAGACTGGAAAGCGGAACTGCTTTTAGTGAGGGAAATAAAAACAGAGCTGGTTGAAATCATTCTATGGCCGTTTAACTATGTATGTAATTGTTTAGTTTACACACTTGATACTTCAATGTGGCTGAAGAATTACAAGTGCACAGTTGTTTATAACCTTGTCTCAAAGAAAGTTATCCTCAATGAGTAGCCTACAATGTTTGTGAGTGTTAGAAGGTGCTTTATAACAAAGTGTGAGCCACTGGCAATAAATGAACGTACGGAGAAGCCCTGATGTCCGGTTTGCGGTATGTGTATGCGTTAGGACTAGGCCTCGAGTAGAGCTACGGAGATCTTTTGTGCCTAGGCACTAACGGAGCGCCCCCGGGACGGAGGACTGAGATGAGAGGAGACAGAAAACAGCCGGATCAAGAGTCACGACACGACAGGGCAGAGGGCAAGGTCCCAACATCTCCAAAATAAAACTCCCCGGAAGGCAGCTGGTATTACCGGCTCCCCCCTCCTGCAGGTTTGCACATTCCACTGGGGAGCCTGGGACTATGAAACCGCCATAATTCCGGGGACGAAGTCTTCGAGAGAATCCTGACGAGACTCCCGCCGACACTTGCAACCCTGAAACGACCAAGTATATGAATGGTGAAGTGAAATAAGAATGGAGGTGAAATGGTGGGAACAAGAAATTCGAGGTATTTAAGTAACCGTTCCAGCATTTGCCTAGTGACAACGGGAAAGCCCTAAAAAAAAAAAAAATAAAAAAACATGGGTCAGTAAGGTCGGCCGCTGGAATCGAGTCCACGACACAATACTTGCCACCTGAGCTATCCTACTCGGTGTATATTCCTTAAGTACAGTTAGGATTTGCATTAGGCATAGGACTGTATTTCTCGATACCCGTTACCGATACTCACTTTGTAAAACATATGAAAACAACGGCATTTTTGTTGAATTAAATGTCATAATTTATAGTGCGTAAAGATGTGTAACCAATAATGTTTAAATATTAACAGTAATAATAATTTATTTATATAAGCTCTTATGCTGAGTCGGGTGAGAGTGCTTCACCGTTACATTTGAAGCTCACATTGGGAAGGTCCCGGTTTTGATTCCCGTTGCTCGGATTGATAGGCGAATTCTGGAGTAGTTCCCCTTCTACCACGAATTTCCTGCCCATCCTTTCCTTTCAGCTGTTTCAGCGTTGTAAGACTAGGACACGGTGGTTGGTGTATTGCGGCGGGACGGTGAAGTTTGCGGTATTGAAAGACTTCTCTCTGGTTCTTGGCGGGACTGCTGGGGTCAACTTCCTTTCTTTCTATTTCCGAAACCACTAGGTTGCTGTTTACTGTGACGGTGCTAGCCGGCGTCAGCTTTGATGTCATGTTAGAATTAAATCATTAGGGACCCCGTCCTTGCCAGCGCACATCGTCGCAAGGATCTGATCGCCCTTCCGGTCTGCCCTTTTTCTCTTCCTCCTAGGGGTCACATTGGAAGCTCAAAGGTCCCACTATCACCTACGTGTAGTGCTGTGCTCCAGTTACCGAAAGCCCCTATGTCTGACCACTCTTAAATCCAATAGTATTCTGGGCCGAATATGAGTGTCTGAAATGAGATTCTCACAAGTGTGGAAAAACTCGTGCCCTATTTTCCAAATGGAGGTTTTGTAAGCTTCACCTGTATAGATTTAATGCTTCATTGTAACATGCATCAGTGTTGTATTGTGTAACTTAATGCCGCGCAGAAATGTTTTCTGCATATTTTACACATTGCTCATTGTTAATAGGTGCGTTCGCTTCAGAATAGTTCCACGTTTCACGAATAGCTTAATGGCACCATTGTGCATAACCTATTACATTAAATTAAATAAATCGGTACAAATGTGGACTGCATTTACAGGAAAAGTATGATTTTACCGTAATTGCGTATCCACAATTTAACAGAAAGAAGGGAAAATGATTTTTTTCAAACACTGAATTATTATGTGTTTTAAATTATAGTTCGTTTCTTTACTTACTCGGATCACTCTATCCAATTTACCGGTTTGAGTAACCGGAGTAAATAAGGGTTAAGATCGAGTGACTTACCAAGCCAGGCGACTAGAGAAACATTGCGATGTGGTGAGTCAGGTAAATCCGTTTTATCAACAAATCCGTTAACGCAGAAGGCTAAGCGTTTTTCTCCCCTTCAGCCTTTGTTTAGCACAGTGCTGCCCAACTTTAAACGAAACAGGGGAGGGTAGATTTACCCCCACGCATTTTTTCTGAATTATGCTGTATTTATGCGGTCATGGGTCGTTGAAACTCCAATCTTTGATTACCTTGTAACATGGCATTGTGAACTGCCGTCAGTGTATAAGTGAAAGGGAAATGCTTCATAACACAAAGAGCTGGGGTAAGGTGACAATGTGACGTCATTAGTTCATAAGAGACAAAGTTGGACTTCATTGGTTTAGCATGTTATTTGTACATAGGAGCCAATTAAAAGATTTATTGATTCACCTTTAGGAAATTTATCATGGATAGGGGTTAATAATGATTAATCCAGCAGTAGTTAACGCATGCTAGGTAACAATATGAAGTTTCACCTGCGCTTTACTCATTTGCCCTTATTTATACAGTGAAAGATGATTGCATTTCAAGTCTTAGAGTTTGAATTTGTATGTACAATAAAAGAAAATTGAAAAAACAAACTAACATGATATATTAAGGACATTTTATCTATGAAAATAATCTTAACTATTAAACTGATCAAAATACAGTAAATACACTGCCGTTTGTGAAAATTTCAACCCCAAGAAGGAAACGTATGAATTCAATACCACAGGTTAGGTACATGACAAGTAACAAATGGTAAACTTGTTAAATCTATACATGACCTTTGAGCCCTAATATTCAGTATTTAGTGTGGCCTCCATGCGCTGCAACTGGAGCTGTATACGCCGTGGCATTGAATCGAAAAGCTTCTGAATAAGCTCCTGAGGGATTTACCTCCACGCAGTTTGTATTGGAGCCCACAAATCCGTGACACTGGTTACTGGAGGACCGTGATGAATTAGGTGCTGACCAATCTTATCCCAGACATGTTCGATGGGCGACATGTCAGGCGAACCTGCAGACCAGGGAAGCAATGATACCGGTCGCTCTTCAAAGAAGTCTTGTACATTCCTCGCAATATGTGGCCGGGCATTATCCTGTTGAAATGTGACCTGTGGAGATGCCTGAAGCAAGGGGAATACCTCAAGCTCTACAGCCACCGTTAGGTGCCGGTTGCTGTTCACAGTGCCCTCAATTCGTAGGAGGCGAGATCGGTTGTTGTAAACAATGGCGTCGCAAACCATCACACCTGGTGTTTGTCCGCTATGCCGCTCAACAATGCAGCTTTCCAGGTTGCGCTCACCACAGTATCGCCGGACAGGTATGCGACCATCACTGGAGGACACGTTGAAGCAATATTCGTCCGAAAATACATCATTTTGTCACCTTCCCAGTGACGGTGTTCACGTGCCCATTGCAGTCGGAGGAGCTTGTGGTTTCTGGACAATGAAAGCCGATGTAATGTCATGCATGTAACCAGTCCAACCTGCTGCAGACGGCGACAAACCGTTGATGCAGACACGTTCACACCTGTTTAGTGCTCCAGCGTCGAGCCAACACTGTGGATGAAGCGGAACCGTCCGTTATGGCCATGAGGACAAGATGATGATCATCCCGTGTTGTGATCATGTTCCGTGATCCTGTGCCCGATCTTCGCTGCGTACGACCTTCATCTATCCACTGCTTTCACACACGCATCACTGTCGTAGCAGCATGCCCTGTACGAACCGAAATGTCACGGTATAACAAACCCGCTTCTGCCCCGTTAGAGCTCACTCGCATGCCGTTATGGCTTCCTCTGATGTCGAAGAGGCGTACTGACACTCACTTTATTATTTCCACCTTGTTTGACACCTCTGCACTGATTACACTGGGCGCGACACTGACGTTATCGGACCGACACGAGAGGGATCTGCTTGGTCTACGTCTACCCCATCTCTCTGCAAACCTAATCACTTATTGCTTGCACACTTCTTGATTTCTACCAAGTTTGGGGTTATTCGGAAAATTCTTTCCTGATGCAATTTTCACAAACGGCAGTGTATGTATAAAGCCTTAAGGATTTGTCTTTTTAAAACTAGCTTAAGACATCCCGGTTAAAAGCTTTTTGGAAACGTTTTTCCCTAAAGCCTGTATACTTTGGTATTAAGGTCATAAATGCACTTGGCATTTCGCATTCTTAAAATTGAGCGACAGTTAAAATTGAACATATGGGAAATTAAAGGTTCATATTTTGCAACATATTATATGTAAAATTCAGTGAAATTTAAAATCTTACTACTTTTAGAAGTCTTGAAAGAAAACGACTTAAAATTACATGTAATAAAGCAGTAAAAGTGTTGTTTATTTCTGAAAAATAGAAGAAACCTTGCACAGTGATATAATTAATGGGTACTTTGTAAACTTCCTTTACCGTCTATGATATAAAGGCTGATTTCTGAATTTATGTAATATTATTTTATCCTTCTTAATTTCACCCTATTCATCATATTATAAATACGAATACCAAAACTAGAGTTATTTTTGGCACTCTCTAATTAAAATTGAAGTTTTAGTGTAAAAAAACTTAGTTTTCAAACAATATAAATCAATATACTTTTAAAATAACTAAATCGTTTACACGATTTTCAATCCAGCATTTAGAAAAATTCGTGTGATTTCTATGTGTTACCTTAATGCCCAAGGTAAATGCGTACATCATTAATATTGTTATTATTGTTGGTAATTATATAATTACTCTGAATATCTCTTTTATTTGCTTTGCATACGGGACATCTAATAAGTCTACCTACCATATTCAAGAAAATTTCATCTTCTCAAAGTGATAGTTGTAAAAGTAGAATCTAAATTTATCCCAGATGATAAAATGATTGATTTTAAATTTACTAGAGAAGAAGATAATAGTGGGTAAAGAATAGAAAGAAGAATGTCAATAAAAACGCGCATTTACATAAATAACAGAAGTAAGGATGTACAAATACAAATTAGAAATGAATGCCGACTAAATGCATAGAAAGAATGTATGAAGCATTGGTAGAATCAATAATTTTATTTGCAGTTTAAATTAACAGAAAACCAGAAAATAGCAGAAAAATTAAGCAGAAAAATAGACCAGAGCTATAGAACGTGCTGTAAAGAGCTATTTCGGTTACCAAGATCAGCACCAGAGGTAGTGGCATTAGTGAAATTAGGAAGAACAAGAAGAAAGATAGTGATACTGGAAAGGATATTCAAATTTTGTTTGGGATGCCTAAAGAAAAAGGATGAAGGATAAATTTGAAATATATGTATGGAACAACAAGAAAAATAAAGATAGCTGGTGGACAGGGGTAGAAGGAACTATGGAAAGATAGGAATGGGATATATTTGGAGAACAAGAGAAAGAAATAACTACGGTTTCTGGACAATAGTAAGAAACAAAGTGGAGAACATAGAAAGACAAGATATTTGGGGAAGCTTAGAGAATGGAAAATTACTAGCGTTCTATAAATTAATAAAAAGGAAATGGGGGAGAGAAAGGTATGCGGATTATTGTAATAGAACTGAAAAAGAGGCGTTTGCATGGATGAGAACAGGATCAATGTACCTGAGAGGGCTAAGAGGCGGAAAAAGCGGAATTTGTGAACTATGCGGAGGTAGTGAAACCACAGATCATTATATGACAGAATGCAAAGAATTAGCAGAATGGACGTATGGGAGAAAAAATAGACGAAAGAATAGTAGCAATTAATATGTTAACAAGAACAGAAGAAGAAAAATATAAGAATATAGGGGAGTTCTTAAAGAAAGTAAAGGAAAAATGGATTAGAAAAGTAAGAGGGATAAGAAAGATAAAAGGGAAAACGATGGAGGGAGAGGATGGATCATAAGTGATTAAGGGTAGCAAGGGCTGCTGAGCTGAGTCATAAGGCCAGGGTGCCAGGCAAAATGAGCAGTATAGGTAGAACATAGCTGACAAGAAAATTTGTACATAGGTTAATTAGTTTACAAGTGTAACATTGTTAAAAAGGATGGCGTATAAAAGATGTACAAATAAAATTTATTAATTCATTCTACATAAATAAATATTCTACTTTAATAGGATTTTAATGTGATTAAATAGTATTCAGGACTGTGTAAAATCTCAATTTACACTAGTGCGTTAAAATCTATAAGATAGACTGTAATACGAATCAAGACATATAACGCAATTTACAGCTTTGTCTTGGGCCGTGACAGACGCCGGTATCGAAAGATTAGTAAACAAAAATAATAAAATCCAAAGGGAGTGATAAATATAGGTGATAATGTGACATCGAATACTGAGATTAAATAGGCGATATTAGAAAACTTATCGGAAGAAATATGACGTAGTTCAAAGCCTTTATTTGGGAAAATTTTCAGAAATTATAGACTAGTCGTAACTGCTAAAAAAAGAAATGCATAGAGCAGATAATGGATAAGTACTGTAAGCAATACACGAAGTGGCAATAAATGGACTAGCTTCTGAGATGTAATCGCGCTGAAAACAAGAAATGTGGCTAAAGACAAGCTCAATTTAAATTCCTTGACTTATATTTCATATAGCAAAATGGGACACACCCTAACCGGCAGATACGATTCAGAAGGAAATAATTAGGTTAGATTGCTCGTGCTAGCCTTTGAGAGCTTTGGCACATTAAAATAATGTGTATTGCCCTCCAAACCAGTTGTGACTTGCGCGAGATTCGAACAACGACTTTTCATTAGCAAGTATGATAAGTGCAATTTTTTAAAGAAGATTTTGCCCCTGGCTTAACGCTAAAGCGAGGATGCGTGTTTAATGAGAAAATGCCATTTTATTGGACATTAACATTTATCAACCTCTTTTGTGGAAAAATATGAGCAAAACTTGCAAAAACTTGAGAGCTGCAGACAGACACGTTAACGCCAAATAGGTTTGTTGTAAAAAAAACTATGCTTCTCTTTCCACAAATATTTCTGTTTCTCTACATTCTTAGTTCTGTAACAAACATTTTACTTTTTATTCATAGTTGGATCCCTCTCGTCAATCAACGCATACATCTTCATTTTCTCATACATGATGACAGGGAAAAGAAACTAGGAACATAGATGGAAAGAAATAAGGAAAGAGGAATAGAAAACCAAGAAAGTGTTGTAGAAAACATACTAATTACAGAAGCTTGTGATTTTTATCTTTTGTACAAGCATATTCCCAGTAATTCTCTTTCCAGACAAGATCAGGTTTTAATATCCTGATTTTGAATGGACCTACCAAGATCACACTGTTAGCTTCTTTCAAAGGAACAATCACCCATCTGCCACCAGTGTGATATACTGTTAACGACGAAACACATAAACGTGGAATGTCCACAATACGATCAATGGAGACAATACTAGCAGATACCCAATGATTTACAAACAGCACTCAACTATTGGATGTACCCTAAGATAGTTAAATTCTTTAAAAACATAAACTTATATAACTTTATATAATGTTCAATCAATTTGATTAGTATAGCATCACAATTTTATACTCGTTCATTGTAACGGTTCAAAACTTCCAGTATGATACCTCATTGTTTTATTGTTAAATATTTATTTTATAAAAAGTTGTAAAGTCGCGACATGATTAACATGTTAAAGTGACTATAAGCTTTCAAAATAAAAAAATACTACACCGAGCGGGATGGCTATGTGTGACTCGCATTCGGGAGGTCCCGGGTTCAAACCTCCGGGATCAATCTGACCGAAGGTTTTTGCGCGGTTTTCGTTGGTCGCTAGTCGATCCGCGAATTTTACTATCATCCCTTTCATCACCACATTTCATTTCTTTCTTTATCACGACCATACCAGACATTGATCTGATGAACCATTCTGGTTTTGGTATGATCCAAAGTGTGCCCACTCCTCTACAGACAGCTGACCCAAAGCAATGGATTGCAAGTCCTTTGCGTGGCAAGTTCTCCAAAAAGGAGGGTAACCGAATAAGAACTACAATACTACCTTGTTTTCTGTTTTCCACAACAGTATGTGACAGTGTTATAATAGGCTTGTTATCTTGGGGACGGAAAACAAAAGTTAACTGCATTACAGTATATAAACCAGTTAAATCCTGTCTACTGAGCTATATACAGACGCACTCCGTCAAGAAGGCATAAAGTAAATTGAGCTTTATTTATGGACGCACTCTAACTACTATGGTCCTTAGCGTCCAAATCTATATTGGGCGTGAAACACCAGTAATTTTGCTCAGAGGCCTCTTTATCAGGCTTGAGTTTCTTTTACGTGCCGTAAATCTACGACACGGGACCACCGGCTTTACTTCCCTTCCGAAGGAAGCCGTGCTAAGGATTTTTACGCCCGCGCGGTTTGAACCCGCGACCTTGGGAACTAGAGGCTATTACGGTACCATTAGTCCACGGAGGACGACAATCAAGAAGGCAGATAACATAAAAGCACTGCTCCCATTCTGTCGGTCCGGAATATTACAAGCTTAGATAAAATAATAACTTTTTGAGTTGTCTGAAAATCGTGTTTTCAAAAATTAACAGAACATTCATTCCTTTGCATATTTTATACAAATACTAAACTGTTTTAAATTTTATTTCGAAATCTGGTTTGGTTCTAAAGCTCAAAGCGCTAATCTTATCGTCTTATACCAAGTATTCCACAGGCGAAGTTTGAAAAGGTATACTTATTTTAAATATCCAACATTTTCGTGATAATGGGTCATAAAGTTGTGAAATAATTTTTGAAGTAGAGAAAGTCATGTGAAAAAAATTCATCATATTTTATGTAAATAACCGCTAATGGTTTAGGGCACAGAATCGAAGTTCTATGACTTCCTTTGATTCATTGAGGTGTAGAATGCATTTCTGAATTTTATTATTTGTTTGAAATAAAATATGAATTATATAGGTAATAATCCTATAGCTTTCTACAACTTACAAATTGCTGTCGTTCAAATTTTAGAGTAATCACTGATGCCACTCTTTGTAGCTGCCGGTCGACCGTCCCAGCAATGGATCCGACACTGCGCATGGCAGCTCCGAATTACATTGCAGTTTGTGAAAATTGCAACACCAAGAAAGAATTTCCCGAATAACTCCAAACTTGGTGGAAGTGTAGAAGAGTGTGCAAGCAATAACTGATTGGGTTTGCAGAGAGATGGGGTTCACGTAGGCCGAGCAGAGCCCTCTCGTGTCGGTCCGGCAAGGTCAGTGTTGCGCCCAGTGTACTCAGTGCAGATTTGTCAAACAAGGTGGAAACAATGAAGTGAGTGCCAGTATGCCTCGTCAATGTCAAAGAGAGCCATATCGGCATGCGAGTAAGCTCGAACGGAGCAGAATGATTGGTCTCCGGGAAGCGGGTTTGTCATGCCGTGACATTTCGGCTCGTACAGGGCATGTTGCTACGACAAGTGATGCGTGTGTGGAAGTAGTGGATAGATGAAGGTCGTATGCAGCGAAGAGCGGGCATTGGACCACGGAACATGACCACCGGACGGAATGACCGTCATCTTGTCCGCATGGCCATAAAGGATGGTACAGCTTCATCCACAGTGTTGGCTCGACGCTGGAGCACTGCAACAGGGTGAACTTGTCTGCATCAACGGTTCGTCACCGTCTGCTGCAGGTTGGACTGGTTGTATGCGTGCCATTACGCCGGCTTCCATTGTCCAGAAACCACAAGCTCCTCCGACTGCAATGGGCACGTGAACATCGTCACTATATCTATGATACCATAAATCATAATTTTATTATAAACTATTTAAGTATAATTATGATAAAAAGTTCCAAAAATGACACAAAAAGATTTCTGAAATAATAAATAAAATTATTCCTGGAGTGGCAAAATGTAGTCTTTTCGGACGAGTTCCACTTCAACGTGTCCTACAGTGATGGCCGCATACGTGTCCGGCGTACCGTGGTGAACGCAACCTGGAGGGCTGCATTGTTGAGCGGCATAGAGGACAAACACCAGGTGTGATGGTTTGGGGCGATCTCTCCTCCTACGAATTGAGGGCACTTTGAACAGCAATCGGTACCTAACGGTGGTTGTAGATCCTGAGGAACCTACTTCCCCTGCTTTATGCATCTTCGCAAGCAGCATTTCAACACGACAATACCCGGCCACATACTGCGAGAAATGTACAAGCCTTCTTCGAAGAGCGACGGGTTTCATTGCTTCCCTGGCCTACACGTTCGCCTGACATGTCGCCCATCGAACATGTCTGGGATGTGGTTGGTCGGCACCTGGTGCGTCATGGTTTACCAGTAACCAGTGTCACGGATTTGGGGCTCGAATATATACTGCGTGGAGGGAAATCCCTCAGGAACTTATTCAGAACCTTTTTGATTCAATGCCATTGGCTTATAGCAGCTCTAATTGCAGCGCATGGAGGCCACACCAAATGCTGAATATTAGGTCTCAAAGGTCATATATAGATTTGAAACGTTCATAATTTGTTACTTGTCATGTACCTAACCTGTGGTATTAAATTCATTGAATTCATGGGGTTCCTTCTTGGGGTTGCAATTTTCACAAACGGCAGTGTATACAATGGTAATGCCAGTCACAAAAACTGCTACCAAAACATATGTCAGTTAAGCATTTAAATCGGGGAGTAATGTTTCAAACATAAAAAAATAAAATAAAACTGGGCGTTCTCAGGAAGTTGAAGAAATTGATTGTGGCGTTCAAGAATCCATGGGAAAAGGAAAGCTTTGCACAGTAGATAAATAATGTTGGCAAAAAGCGAGTAGTAGCCTTAGGATTTGCATTAATTAAGTAAAATAAGCAACTGAGAATCGTGTAGCAGCCCAGTGTTTCTCGAGTGTAACAATCTGTCACAAGTCCGGCAGAATTAATGCGAAGAAAACACTTTCGAACACCAGCTAATGATTTTGCGGTTTCTTCTCTACGAGACTTTTTGTTGTAGTGATAAATTACACAGCCGCCTGTAGCTTGTTACAACAAAATTAACCTGTTTGTAACCGAACTCGCTGGTTAGATTTCTCACCAACCAACACAGCAGACTATTTCTAGAGAGAACGTGTATGTTGCCTTGGAAACTAAGGCGCCATTACAGAGTTTTAGCCTGAGAGCACCAATGACATTAGCATGAAGAGCGTAATTACTGTTAGCTATGGCGTGTGTGAAGTTTCCTTCATTAGGAGAGTTAGCATGACTGACACGTGGCAGAAAGGAGATAGACTTGGACACGAGCCTAAATGCTTGAGGTGAACGTTCTCAAGTCAAAGGTTTAACGTTGAAATTCATTGCTACTAACACTCATGTTTTAGATGCCATAGTTTGCTTATTGTCTATAATGAATTTACAAACAATACAGATCTTATGAGAACAGCGTAGTCACTGTAATATACTGTAGGACCTTGGTAGGACCCCACTACATTTATGATGGATGCAGCATTTACGTACCTGTAGGTGTCTTGATGCCCGTACTCTCGTGACGTATCTCGACGTTCTCGTAGACTGGAATTTGATGATCGTATATCCGTATGCTTCCGTGTGTGTTAGTATGCTGCTGCATTTGTGTGTAGCAGAAAAATTGTGTCTTGTCAGGGTTAGGTTATGGAGAGGATTAAAATATTTTGCACGCACGTAATCTGTAAACTATTTCACTTGTATTTTAGATAAACTACGTATAAATATTCACAATTTACTATCACATTCGTTATGTTAAAATATGTATAACTGGTAGACTTTAAATACGTAGTTTTAGCGTCTATTCAGAGACGAGTTTATACACCACCTTACTGCTTGAAGACTGACAAGCTTCTGTTAGCGTTCGCTTCAACCGTTTTCTTAGCGTACGTATATTGAATTATAGGATTGTATTAATGTACCTGATTGATGCTACTATCCAATAACATCCAATAGCAGTTTATGTTTCATATATATGTTTACAGACTTCCGTCGTCATAATTATGAATCCAAGGTTCGTTGCATGCTTACGTATATGCTACTGCATTCCCGTAATTTTTATTATTGGTTGTATAGCTAACAATGGCATTTTCCTCTTATCAAGTATTATATTTTACAATATTATCAAAGAAAATACATAACACGTAGAACTTAGAACAAAATATTGGAGAAAGAGATTATTAATGTGTTGATGATGAGAAGCTGTGAATTAGATATCTTGTTACATTAATAATTTGTTGTATTAGTTTTCCCGATTTTGAAATCTCAATACATTTATAACTTGGTGCTACAGCAAGAATAAACACTGAACACACTAATGAGCAGGTAATATGGCAAACAAGCTTAATATCGATTTGAATACCACTGTGGTGCGGTTAACATTGTGAAAATACCCAGAGCTAATGAGCCGTACCTTTTACTGTACACATCTTTCTGAGTGCACTTTGAATTTAGTTAAAGGTTTTATCTGATCGCCGGGCAATAAGGAAATTATGTTTCGCACAACCTGACTGGCACTTAGTTCTTAGGATAGCGGATTTGCTTAGAAAATTCAGTGTACCCAGGGCATCAAATTGAACAGCCATGCCACTGCTGTCCAGTCGATGAGCTCTCCATACAATCTCGATAGTGTTTTATAATCTCCCGTATGTTGTGTGGCGTAAATAAGTAAAATGCCGAAAGGAAAGCAGGGGCAAATAATGAGTAGCAAAGAGCGTAGCTAACGTTCCATATGCATAAAAACAAAACGAAGGCGTATATGTTCGACATGTTGTAAGGCTGTTGCCATAAGGCTTGAATTATTTTGACAACCGTGGCCGCATTTTAGCAACATATCCATAGCATTATAAATGTAATAATATAAGAATGCAAAATGAAGCGATATTTTAATTAATGACAGCAATTAATTTTAGTTTTTATGACTACTTTACACTATAACCAATACTTACTGCTCGATAAACACATCTTTATCTTCTCTACTGAGGCAGTATTTTTAACACTTAAATAATTTCAGTCTAATTATATAATATGTAAATTCAATAACAGCCCGTCTTGAAGCAATATGTATATGTAATAATTTGTAAAATGTATGTAAGAGTCATTGCACTTGCTTTTATTATTATATCCATGTGTAATAATGTTATGTGAATATATTACGTAATTTAATAATGTAGGAGCTGTGAGAATAATAAGTTAAAATTTGCTAACATTGAGGTAACAATGAGGTAACCTGGAGTCAATAATGAGTAAGAAAGTTTAACAGTACTACTTGTGATTCTTGGAGTAACAATAATGTAATTTTAGTGACAGTTTATAAAATAGCCAATCAACAACCAGAAAAAGCTTTAGTTAAATGAAGGTATTCTATTGGAGTAGGATTAGCCAATCAGAAACTTAAAAGGAGAACATTTTACAAATTTAGAGTTCAGTTGCCTGCAGACAGCGTTACTAACCAGACGCAAAAAGTGTCCTCAAGAAATATATGTATTCGTATGAGACGAAAAAATAAGTTTACGTGTTAAAAATTGTAATTCATTAATAAAAAGAATCTCACAGCTCTCTATATCAGTGAAGTGTTATTAAAATTGTATATAGGATTAATAAAAGGAGTGAATTAAAAATTATAATCTGTGTAAGCCTACATTCTTGTCGCACCAAAACCCTGCTAAGAGAAACGTGTCTAACAAATACTGACGCAGCCGAGGCAAACATAAATATAATATTTAAAGAAACACCAAAAAAATACAGAGTTAACATTTTTAAAAATTGGGGTAAAGGCTACCGGGTCTCATACTGTGGTTGCAACTACTACAAGTGTTCGGCTCCCCAACAATTGAAATATAATATAACTCCTTCATTACAAACTACATAAAATTGACGCCCAAAGCGTGGTGCAAACGTAAAGACAATATCTACTTCAAATTGGCGTCCATACGTAGAGCTAAATAAATAAACAACTTCAAATTTGCTTCCATACGTGTAGCTAACAAACCATCTTCTTCACTACCACTGTATAGAAAATAGAGGAGGCATTGCATTCCACCCCAAAATTCGATGTCGAGAATTCACTGGAAATACATGGTTTCAGGCCCTCTGAATCCAAACAAGCATATTTAGAGAAAGATCCACGTCTATGATGTATGTCTGTGCGTGGGCGCGCGCTTAGTATTTAAGTTCAGTATCTTCCAAAGATGTGACACTATGATTTTCAACAAAATCCCAAACCCGAACTACCCCTTTAATGAACAATTTTTAGGCATTTTACATTTTCTCAAAAATTTCTCTTAAAGATATCGATTAAAATTATTAAATATATGACAAATAGAAATTAAATAAATGGAATGTGTTTTAGAATAGCGTTAAGTCTTCTTCATACAACTATTCAACGTTAAGGGATAGACGAAAACGTACGACTCAAAATGTAGATGGCACAATTTATTTAAAAAAACACTTACTTATAGCAAAAGCTATTTCAAAGATATTCTTTATTAATGTTTCGAATTCTTTAATACTTTGACGTTGTTTTAAATCCTATCGAAATTCACTTGCCTCTCACGGTTGTATGGAAAGAACATGGAATTTTATGGCCAGCATATAACCCCAGTTCTGTTGCTTTTGTATCTATAATGACATGTGTAATGTAATTATTTCTGCAAAGGTTTATCTCAATTAAAATGAAGAACACAAATACATTTTCGTAATTATGACTCTTATACCTGCTAATAAACGATAGAGGGTCGAGAAAGTAATGTGAAGATAACACAGATAATTTTTTTCTAAAATGTGCTTTGTACATTAATAGAAGCCTACGAGTAATAATTATATCCCGGCGAAACGTCCTGGAGAAATCTCTCCTCTAGCACCAGTTAAATACCGGTGATTTTATCTTAAGAACTAAATTTATTTAATATCCAACAAATAACTTAAAAAGTACAAAATTTCCCCAATTTTATCCTTAGTATGTGTCAAAGCGGTGTAGGAGTTACTGCTAACAGCATGATTTCCGATTTAAATCTTTACTTATACGAGCGTTCAAAGCCAAGCATTTTACTATTATCTACTGTACGGTATTATAAATAAGTGTATAAGAACTTTTAACAACACTTTGTTTACCTTGGTATTGCCATTTTTGCCGTTCATCTTTGCGCAGACTTTAGGTGTCAGTGAAGGAGCTGTTGATTACTGTTCTGTTAACACATCACGTTAAAAATGCAAGTTTTCGAAGCTGGCCTCGTAGCGCAGTCCGTAGAGTACCTGGTATTATTGTTATAAATAATGATGTACGAGGGTCCCGGGTTCGGTTCCCGGCTGCGAGAAATTTTTCTCTAGCTAAGATATTCCTATCCTCCAGAGCCTGGAAGTATGAATGAGAGTGTGAATGTATGTGTGTGTCTGTGTGTGTGATTTAATGAATATAACCCATAGTTTATCGAAATCCGATGGCACGAGTTAACATTATTGCTTATAGACAATAATATATTCCAAGGGAAACGCCGATAAAGCCATTGAAGTTAAATGCGGAATGTGATTGGAACTAAAAAAAATGATAAGATGCATTCAAGTGACTTTCTCTACCCTCTATCTTTATTAGTGGGTATACCTACTACTGTTACTAAAGCTTATTTTTCTCTCTACTACTTTTAATTCAAATAAACCGTTCTTTATAGATGCAAAGAGAACAGCGATAGTCAAATGTTCAAGAACTGGACTCTATATGTTGGACTTAAAATTCAACATTGTTCCATGCAATCGCGAGAAACAACTTAAAATCGATTAAACTTAAAAAGAATAAGTGTTGAAAAATTCGTACCTTTAATAAGGAATATCTCAGAAACGTCTCATGCTACAAAAAATATTTCAAATCAATTGTGTGTTTTAGAGACATATACATTTTTGTGTAGTATGTTTTCGTCTGTCTCTTAACTTTACCAGTTATACAAGATTATACAGAATTCTTTCCAAATGAAGAGGACTAACTAGGCTATATCCATAAAACTGAAGATACACATTTATCTGTCATGTAAATGCCTTTCG
Source organism: Deroplatys truncata (assembly GCA_030765065.1). Classification (NCBI taxonomy): domain Eukaryota; kingdom Metazoa; phylum Arthropoda; class Insecta; order Mantodea; family Mantidae; genus Deroplatys; species Deroplatys truncata. The sequence goes on from CM060986.1 coordinate 128,997,113, forward strand.
TATATGGCATTTTAATCAAAATCTTTAGAGCCATTCTTAGAAAATCAAAATTTTCGAAAAATGTTCACGTAAAGGGTAGTTTGGTGGGCGAATTTTATTTAAAGTCTTAATGTCACATCCTTGGAAGGTACTGAACTCAAATATGAAGAAGTGATGATAGGTAGGTGTTTGGAAGATGATTTATTGAAGCTGGTTACGTAATAAATGTTTACGCAAACTTGAAGAGTTGTTATGTATTAATAGTTGCTTTGAGCGTCAGTTTGAATTAGTGCTTACGTAATATTATTGTTTGAATCTGCCTCGGCTGCGTCAGTCTTAATTTAGAGTCATTTATCTTGGGTAGGGCGTGGTAATGACAATTATTGTAGACGTCACAGAATTAAACTTTTAAATTTTCACTTTTATTTATAAACTACTACACTTTACAAAGAACTGTGAGAAACTTATATATATAAGTATATATATATATATATAAGTTAGCGCGTATATCTGTTTTTACTAATCACCCGTAGAGAACACATTTTTCTATCTTGACTCTATCAAATCTAGTCAGCAACTGAATAACCTCAACGGTCAAAACCCATAAGCTTCCGTATTGCAAGTCTCTGATTGGCTAATTCTAGTCCAATAAAATTTCTGCATTTAACTTAAAATTTTTCTTTGCTGTTGATTGGCTAATTTAAAACTGTTACAGAATTTACGTCACCATCGCTATAATCATGACCAGTACATTTTCAAATTTCAAACACATTATTGCCACAATTACCTCATTATTACTCATTGTTAGTAACCTAAAACTTATTGTTCTTACAGTTCTTGCATTATTAGAGTATGTAAAGTATTCACATAACATTAATAAAACATATTTACAATGAAAATCAGCATTTGTAATGACTATTACATACAATTAAAATAATTATTACATAAATATTGTTTCAAGGTATGCTGTTATAGAGTTTACCTATTATTAAATAACAATTGAAATTATTCAGGTATTAAAATACTGCCTCAAATACAAAGTTTATCCGACTTTTCGTTTTTTAGCCATGCTAATCAGACACAGAGACACAGGAACACACACACACACACACACACGAATGTTTGCAAGATACCTTTGTATGGATTCGGGAGGCCTCAAAATAAGTCTTTCCAATGAAATCTCGGTATTGAATTTTTGGGTGAATGCAATACCTTCTCTAACTACTATGTACGTAGAGAAAGTAAAAAGGGTTTCGAAAAACCGGAGAAGCAGATATTTGCCTTTCACCCATCGATTCATCACTATTGCTCCAAACTATCCATGTTCTTGTGCCTTAAGCCCTTCTGGAACTAGTCCCTATATTCAATCTGGATTCATTTATTAACTCTTGACCTTATTATTCGTTAGTAGACAATCACAACCTTTAAGATTCAATGACTACCTAAGAAAGCTTTATAAAATAAAAGATTTGCCGGAATACCTGATATAACCATAAGGCGATATGTACAGGTAAAGCTTAAGGACCTTTTCTCATATTAAACATGAGTGAGAAAAAGATTGATACATATTGTGTCGCAGAGCCTGTGGCCTTAAGTTACCGGGCGGTCGGCGTCAGGCAGCCGGAGAGAAACAAAGATAACTAGCGCGCACCAACGTAAACACCGGGAGCGCTATCGGCAGATAACTACAGTTTTATGGAGGTTTCCTTCCCTCACCTCCAGAATGTGTGTCGAAATAGTTTTATAATATTCTTTGCATTGCCTGTATAAGCGAGTTAGCGAGTACGTTTGTGGTGCGAAATTAAGTGCGATTCTCCGAGCGAGTTTGTAAAGACTGCTGTGACGCATATTTGCTGCAAGAGAAATGGAAGAAGTTTTCTGATCTATTCCCGAGCAATGAACCGTCTGGAAGAAGAGGCTACTGTGACAGTGAAGACTGAGAAATTACAGTTGAAAAACTGGACAAAGTCACAATATTAAATTATGCTGCATTCCGCAACAAACAATAAAACAGTGAGAACTTTAACTGAATAGACAAGAAGAAAATTGTTTCGTTCCATGAAGATTCTAATTAATCCCTTAAGATATTCTTTCAATCATGGTTATATTTTTCAACACCTTAACTTTCAAAATAATAAAATGTGAATTTTGGTTCGTCTCAGTTTGAAATAAAATACTTTTTTCATTTGCGTTTTCAGAAAAAGGCAGCACAAAATTATAAGGAAGCTAATCTCTTTTCCAACATTACTGACGTGTGTTTTTCTGCCAAAAATGGTAGTGCATCTCCCCCTTGCCCCGCCATGAACCAGAAGCTCGAACGGGTAACTTCTGCTGCAATGTAATGCACTTATTAGTTCTTTGGTTCTATGAGTTAATTAACTTATATAAGAGATGAGTAGAACTGTCACAAAACAAGGTAACATGAGCTTATTCAAATTATATTTCGCGTGTACTTCGTTGTGAAAGCATAACAAGATTAATTTTATTTAACCTTGGAGCAATAATCAGTCCCATTAGCTGCAAATCATGCTGGAGGGTAAATGATCAGTAGTTTATGCCATTATCGAAGAGATGCATTAAGGGACTATGTTGCGCCCCATTTTCATCGCAAGAGATTTTTAATGGCACTACTAGCCCAAGAAGTGTTCCCGAAAATGTAAAGAATCCAAAAATAGTTAAAAATTAGATTACATACGAGTATGTAACCCACATGACAATTTATCGAATAAAATACTACATGACTACCGTAGGGTAAACGATATAGCTTTTAACGTGTTTTATAACGAACATTTACTTATTTTCAAAAATTATTGTTTCTCTGAAACCAAAAGCTGTAAAATAGGTTGCATTGATAGCAAGACTAACTTGAGTTATACTTTTCAAGGTTAATGACGGCGTCCTTTTTATTTATTTATATTTACCTGGAGAATGTAGTCCATCGGTCATCTGAAGCGTATTGCACATCACCTCGGCTGCTCGTTGAAGATCTTGTCTGGGTTCGAATATCTGTTGTAATTGTTTTTATGGTAGAAACATGTTTTTGTTGATCTCCAGGGCGTGATACGTAAACGTTCAATTGGCTAACAAAATAACACACATTTTCTTTTTATTGTTCTGAATTGTAACAGGAAACCTACAACCAACTTTTCAAGTTGTGTGTTAAATAAAGTACATGGTTTGGTTACATTTCGACTTCCACCAGCGCATAACTTAATCACTTGTCTAACAGCGTATAACAAGACTTCTCCATGTTTAGTTTCTCTCTCTCTCTCTCTCTCTCTGTCTCACCTCTCTGAGCTTTTTGTCACTCTTAGCACATATATTGCTTTCACGGCTATGTTCCAAAAATGAGTTACATTCTTAAAGTAATTTCGGCGCGAAAATTTTGTTACGAGGAGCATAGGTCCCTTCTGCTTTTGGAGTCCAAAGCTCTGAAATTTTAACAAGCTCCTCAAATATATACAGTTCTGAGAGGAACGAGTGCAAAACTTACAAACTAATTCTATTGATCCTCGAGTTGGCGCAAATTTACTTTAAACACTAACAAATTTCTCTTAACCGGGTCACATGGTAGAATACATTGAAAAATCCCCTGCTTCTGGAATATTCTGGGATTTCCGTAGCGTCAAGTTTCTTGTTTGCACGCTAACAAAGACTTTTACGAACATGTAACACACAGTGCAATAACCATTACTCTTTTTTTAAAGCTTGTTGCATTTCTGCTGGTGCGAAAGTCTAAAATTAATAAAAATAAAATATAGGTCCAGACATATTTTTTTACAGTGCAAAGTGAATGAACCCTGCTATATAATAAAATAACACATACGAGACAATAAACATATAAACATAATTGTATCGTAGGAGAGATGTAACTATGATTTCAAATATTAAAAATTAAATATTCGTACAGTATGATATATAATAAATGTCTTTTGAATGAAATCGATAATATTCCAAAACTTCTGTTTGTTTTAATACATAGGTGGAGAAATATCTTCTAGAACCTCTGGCTGAATATATTCAACCTGGGCTTTACTTTTTGTATCCTCCCATTATTAATAGCTTGGTGTGGACTTCCTTTGTATTGATACACGATAATGACAAACAATGCTCCATAAATTTTTATAGGCGTTTCTTGTAGGAGTGTTTTATTCAAGGAAACGTAAGGAATGGGAATATTCTTATGCTGCGGGTAATTACAAAGTGAAGAAGTAGGATGTTTATGAATTACTTTTAGGGCAGTAAACATCTGTGGATAACAAAGCGAATTAGACACCTTGCTTCAGAAATGCTTGTCTCTTCCTGCATTTCTTTCACTTCAATTTTGTTTATTTATTTGATTTAAATTTCCAGAAGGTTCTCTAGGATGCAGCTTAAAATTTATCTGCATAGAATTTTACAGAAGGGTCCGATGTTCACCTTAAAGGAAAACTATGATTGTGCCCAAAAAGTTGCAAGTTTACGAAGTTCATAATTAGATTTGAGGCAGTATTTTATATCACAACACTATGAATGCCAGAATGATTATAGTGTAAATTAACATTATTGTATGACAATGATTTGAGATGTTTGTTAATTATAAGCATTGTTAGGAAGTAAGTTTACACGGCCTCACTGAAACTGACAATAGGAGCTGATAACAATGTAGCGAGGGGGTGAGTTGTTTATCAATTAGATGAGACAAAGAAATGACGTCAGAGTAGCGCGCTTTTCTGTAGAAATGGAGGGAATGTTTTCCCTAAAGCATATGTGTTCGTAATTTTGATTGGATATAGAAATAGACGCTAATGTTGGCGCGTTTATTAACCAATAGCAGCTCTGTTATAATGTTTAGGCATATCGGGTTGAGGGAGTATAAATGCTAAAGCCAGAGACAAGTATTGCCCAGTTCAACAGAATCATTCACGAAGTACACGTTACGCAATTCTACAGAATCTCTTCCGTCGTAAAGTTAGTTAAAAAAATGTGAAATACGGAATTAATAATGTGCGGCAAATAAGTGATTATAGTTAAATTCGAAAACATAACAGTTTCAGTCGGGCGTGTATCAAGAGTAAATATGTGAAATTAATGAAGGGTGACGGCAATAAAAGTGTAAAAACAAATTATTTTATCAGTGTTATCTTTTAGTAACAACTCCTTTCCATTTACACTCCCTGTTCAAGAGATTTGCTCGACTGAGTAATAATAGCTAGCCGGAGGACAAAGAACCCAAAAATTCAAAAATAGTAGAACAATAACAGGCGCTCAGCAAATAAGATAACACAAACGATACCGCGACAGCTTTAGCAATATACTAAAATCCGCCTTGTTTAAAACTTAATCCGTTATGTTCCTGATTAGTTAAACAATCCCTTTCCTGAAATTGCAGTGCCAATTTGAAGCGGGATTTTTTAAAACAAATGTTGAGTTTATTGAACGATAATATATCTTTATATATAGAGGAAGATGGTAACAGGTGGGATTTCTTTATAAATAATCCTAACACAGATACTTATTTCTCAGCATGAACTTGCTTTTAACTAAAATCATTTAACCTTTATAAGTAATTAATATTTTCAATTTTAATTCACGCTAACTAACTTATGCATATATCCATGATTATTTAATACAGAATGATAATATGTATAGTATGATAATTAATGAAGAATATAAGTATAAATTGAGTGAGTGCTAATTAAGAGCTGACTAATTACTGTGAATATTCTGTATTTCTCCTTGACAGTATCTTAAGTTTTGTTTAGTTTTCTCTGTAAAAATAACAATTTTGTTTATTCCATGGTTATATTGTAGAATATATATCATTTTCTCTATTTACAAATTAAGTTAAAGTTGGCTATGTTATAAATAAATGATTTTAGAATATGGATATATGTTCATTAATAAAGTGTACATGTATCATCAAACAAATAAATATAATAATCATAACGATAACCCAAGTAGTTCAAATAATACAATATATAAATGAATTATAACAAGTAACTTATGCTTCAATCATTTCATATATACACCATCCTAAGCTTTATTTCCCGAGGTCGTCCCTAGCCTCTAGTTCCCACCCGATGGAGGGCGATGGATTTTTTCGAACATAAAAATACTTAGCATAGGTTCCTTCGGAAGGGAAGTAAAGCCGGTGGTCCCGCGTCATAGATTTACGTCACGCAAAAGAACCTCAAGCCTGATAAACAGGCCTCTGAGCAAAATTAACGGTCTTTCACGCCAAATATAGAATGGGAACTAAGGACCATAATAGTTAAAGAGCGTCCATAAATAAAACTCAATTTAATTTTAATTTATTTCATATATACACAGGTAACGCAAGTATGTCAATAAATACCTCTGCTGTAAATTTTTAACTTCCAAATTTATATCTAGATCTTAAAACAATGTCTAATAGCTAGTCTTTCGACTCTTCTAGGCGGGCATGTTTAATGTTAGTTGTTCCATATAATATCTGAAAGTCAGTCATATCTCGTGCATAAGTGTACTGGTAGGCATTGAATACAGTGCTGAGTGTAAACCAGTCAATTAATAATAATATTACCACTTGGGTATAAAGTATAGCCCATTCTCATAGATCGCATATAGGTTTTGTCTTCTAAGGTTTCTATATTTATCCCACTAACGCTTGACTCCATGCAGCACCTATCACTATTGCCTCTATGACTAGGTTGAAACAAATTCAAAGCAATGGCATGACTCAAAATTAAATTAAATTGCGTTTTATCTATGGAGCTCTTTAACTACTGTAGACCTTAGCGTCTCATTATACGAGGTTGGGCGTCAATATCGGTAATTTTGCTCAGAGACCTCTTTATCAGGCTTAAGGTTCTTTTACGGCCGTAAATCTACGACATGGGACACCCGGCTTTACTTCTCTTACGAAGGAAGCCATGTTAAGGATTTTACGCCCGAAAAAATATCATCACCCTCCGCAGGGTTTGAACCAGCGACCTCGGGAACTAGAGGTTAGCATGATAACCACTACACCATGGAGGACGACTAGCATGACTCAGTGAGGATGTTATTGCAACATTATTTCGGTGGGAGGGCTAGAAATAGCCTCTATTAATGAATATTGGTCTAATTGTTTTAAATAACTACGAGTGGCTTAGCCCAGTGTAATATTATTAGACACTATTTATCCTAGAGAGATGTATGGGTGGAAATGAATAGTGTTAAAATGAACATCATAAAAATTTAATGGTGTTGCGCACACATGCCTTCCTCTACTCTTATACAAACTATTTTTACAAACGCTTATTTTCCATCTACTTCATATTAATCGAGCTAAACATTTATAGAACTATCTTATTGCTAATTTTCTTTCGAATGACAAGGACTTCACAGGCTATCCCAGAAAATTTAGAACACACACTTTGTTTTTTCCAGTAAATGCATTTAATGTTTGGTATTCTAATCAATTTTGTAAAAATTAAAAGTATCGAATGGAGGTTAGTTTGGGATGGGGATGTGCTTCAAAATTTTCCTTCATATCCTTGGAAAATGTTGAACTTAAATAACAAGTTGGGTATTTATCCGAACTTTCGTTTTTGAATTATGATGTTGACGCATTTAGCCACATTTTAAAAATATGATGTCACAAACTTACATGACTTTCACTACGCTCTATCGTTTATTAGTGGGTACAAAACTAATTTTATTAAGGCTTGTTTTTATATCTACTTTATTTTAATCCAAATAAACCTTTGCAGAAGTAGTTACATTACACATTTCATTATTGATACAAAGAGAATAGCGATAGTCAAATGTCTAAGAAATTAGATTCTATATACTAGCGTTAAAACTCCATACTGTTTCCGCGAGAAACACTTGGATGTTAAGTGGACTTTAAAATAATAATCAAGTATTGAACAATCCGAATCATTAATAACGGATATCTCAGAAATGGATTATGTTGATATATTTAATATATAGTATTTTAATCAAAATTCTTAGACATTTTTTTAGAAAATACAAAATTTCGAAACAATATTCCATGTAAAGGGTAGATTGGGGTGGGGATATTATTTAAAATATTCCCTCATCTCTGGAAGGTACTGAACCTAAATACTAAGTTGAGTTTTTATCTGATTTTCGTTTTTAGATATGCTCTTCACAAACTCACACGGGCCTTTTTATAAAAATACCTTTTTGGATTAAGGGGCTTCAAAATATGTATTTTCGATAAAATCTCTGTATATTTTTGGGAATGCAGTACATTCTCTATGTACTATACGTGGTAGAGAAATAAAAATACATTTTTGAGATTCAAGGAGCTCAAAACATGTATTTCCGGTGGAATCTCGACATAGAATTTCGGATTGGAATACAATACTTCCTCTGTCTACGTAGTAAAGAAAGTAAAAAGTGTGATTAAATATTAATTTTTGGTAGAATTCATAATTTTAATTTCTAAAGTTAAGCTATTCTCAATTATATGGAGAAATAAACAAACACCCATAGGTGGACATTTTTTTACGAAGTTTTATTTATTTATGGTTCTTAGAAACGGTGTAAAATCCCGTTATTAAGTTTAGTGTAGAATGCAGTACCCGCTCTACTTGCATAATTATCAACCGATATAGGAAAAGCAAAGTTAACTTGAGGAAAAGGTTCCGTGCTTTGGTATCATGACAAGTATTGTGTAAATTATCTACCTCGTTATCAGAGCACTCAACTCTTTACTCAATGTCTTGATTAGTCCTCAGCTGTTACCTAGATTACACAGAAATTGCTCTTACGTGCACCATTAAATAGAGTAATTTTAAAATACACAACAACCTGCGCGTCCACCATATTTAAACACGAACCGGAGTAACCCTTATAAAAGAATGCTCCCCTATTTACTGCATTAGTGAAATTACAGCTATAACTTCGGACTGCGTTTAATTACAGGACGGTTTTTGCAAAATGAAGATCTACTACACGCGCGTGTATGAATCCAGTTATACCTACACCTGAGAAAATTTTACGCTGCCTTTTAGGTTTGAGTGCTAGGAAATTTACGGGCGATTGCCCTCATATCTCATGTTACTATTTTATTGCTACCTTAAGGCCAACCTCATTTAAAATAGCAAAGAAATAAAAAGTACCTACAAATGATAAGTCTTAATAGCTGTTAAGACCAGATTGCATAAATTCTTACAGGGTGGATGCTTCTGTCTTTTTTCTTGATGCACACGAACCAACAAAGTGGTGCAATTTTGATTCTCGGAAGGGTATGTAGGTACAATTTACAGAAGAAGGATGTACTCTAAATAAGTACAGCTTTTATATTTCACATTTATTAAACTTAAACTCAAGAAAACGTTTTAAATATCCGGCAGTAAATTCTAGTGAATTTCAGTTACTCTTTTTGCTCGCATTTTTATTTTGAGCAAACAAGATCAAGCTAATGCCTGTTGTATTTCCAGTCTGCACACACAGAAAACATATTATAATATATTTATTATATCATTGTTGTTATTTATATTTATCAAAGAATTGGATCATTTCAAAGCACAAGCAAATACTGAGATCCTCTGTATATATGTGTGTGGTGTGAGAGAGAGAGAGAGAGAGAGAGAGAGAGAGATAAATCATGAAAAGTTGGATAAATACCAAATTTGGTATTTAAGTCCATCATTTAGGGATGCAACATAAATATTTTCATTAACTTTTGCCATCTGAAACTTTGCTTTACATGCATGTCTCTAACCATTTTGATTAATATGTCATATTTTGATATAACGGCATGAAAAAGTAAACTTTAGTGACATTTTTGTGAATAATCGACGAAGTTCTCTTCTTCTAACCTAATTTTGGAGAGCGTTATATATATGGAGGAACCATAACAGAGAGACAAAAATTTACTAAGAAAAATGCAAAAGATAAATACGAGTTGTGTTTCTAACTTTGCTAGAACGATTTGTGTTCTTTTGTGTCTCGTTAGGTGACGCAGAGAGCACCAATGATCAAACTCACACAGCAACTTGGTTATTAAACATTTTAATCTTGTATCAACACTCTATGCTCTTGTGTAGCAACAAAAAAGTATGTAATGAAATTATTTAGATAAAATTATACGATGCATTCACATGGCTTTTTCTACCCTTCATCCTTTATTAGTGATATACAAATTATTATTATTACTCGGCTTATTTTTCTATCTACTACATTTTAATCCAAATAAACACGACACGTTTTGCTATAGATACAAAGGGAACAGCGACAGACAAATGTTTAAGAATAGGGCGCTATGCGCTGGTCTTAAAATGCCATGTGTTTGCATGCAATCGCTAGAAATAACTAATGTTGACAGGATTTCGAAAGAATGATCAAGAAATGAACAATTCGAACATTTAGTAACGGATATCTTAGAAACACAGCTTGAAATTAAAACAAACTTACATTTTAAATGTATTTATTCATTTATTAAATGATAAGAGATTTGCCCCATATTCGTCCAGAATTGATTAACGTTAACTTAATATCTTCAGTCACGATTAGTGACCAATGATAGCGGAAGGAATCAAAGCGAGAGTTTCCCAAAACCTGTCTTAAATTTCTTGTGAACTTTTAGATTTTCTCTGCGTTCATGATATAAGGATATTTCAAAAATAGAGGGCATAATTTTAGGTATGCATTCCCAATATGTAGACAATAAAAAGTCAATCAACATGTATCCGGAAATAGTTGATTTCTGAGTTATAGCTTTCAAAATAATTATAATCACCGGAACGTATTTCTTACTGCAGGTAGTTTTCTTTACAGAAAATGTTCCAAGTGTCCACCTCCTGCTTGAGTACAGGCCTCATATCGACGTCTCATGGCCATGCGAACACCACCCTAAATTCCAGGAGTATTGCCTACTTCCTCATAACCTGCCACACAATTCGATTCTGAAGGGATTCCATGTCAGGTGCCGGAGACGAATACATCAACGCTTTTAAATTGCCTCGCAAGTAGAAATCGATTGGGTTCAAATAAGTTGAGCGTGGTGGCCAAGCAATTGGCCCACCTCTACCTATTCATCGATTATAAAACCTTCGTTTCAAGTACCGGCGGTACGACTGAAGTGTGCAGGAGTTCCATCATGCAAGAAGTGAGCTTGTCGAGGAATACTCAGTAGAGTGTGTTCATACACATGAGGTATGGTGTTTTCCGGAAAGTTTGTGTACGCCTGCCCGTACGTCTGTTTAAAAGTATACGGGGGTCCAACTAACCGATCACCAATGATACCAGCCCAATATGTTGAGAGTAAGCTGCACTTAGTGATGATATGGAACAATTGCATATATATGTTCATACATGCTGATTATGCCAATTCGAGTGAACTGTGCTTCATCTGTAAATAATACTAAAGCAGGAAAATTTGGATTTGTAGCACACTGCTGCACGAACCATGTCGTGTGCAGAGAATCCTGAATCTCCCCCTCTACATCTCTACATTGTAGATACTAGTCGTCCCCTTCCCAAACCAGGAGATGTAAACTTCCCTGAGTGCACAGACGACGATGGAGACGTTCAAATGTCTTCCGATCTCGACATGTTCGTTCTGGGTAACTCTCTTGGTACAAAGCATGAGCCAGCGCAGCATTGCCGTCCGCCTTGCCGTACATGAAGCGCATTTCTGCCAACTCCTGCTTTGAGAACATACACCACACTCAATGTACCCTTCGCCTCGGAATGAACTGTCAGAGTGTCCTGCTAATATCTTCTTCGCGGCAACCACCTGCGAGAAGAAAAATAAATATCACTGTTTTGATGGCCATAACTCTGAAACCAAGCATTTCCGGACACATATAATGGATTTTTTTATTGTCTACATATGGGGAATGCATACCTAAATTTATGCCCTCTATTTTTACTTTCTCTACTACGTATAGTAAGTAGGGGAAGTATTGCATTCCACCCAAAAATTCGATACCGAGATTTCACTGGAAATACATGTTTTGAGACCTCCTGAATCCAAAAAAAGCATTTTTGGAAACATGTCCGCGTGTGTGTCTGTGTGTGTGTGTGTCTGTGTGTCTGTGTGTGTGTGTGTCTGTGTGTCTGTGTGTCTGTGTGTCTGTGAACAGCATAACTCAAAAACGAACAGTCGGATAAACACCAAACTTGGTATTTAGGTTCAGTATCTTCCAGAGATGCGACACGAAGGTTTTCAAGAAAATCCCCCCACCCCAGACTACCCTTTATATGGAAGATTTTACGAAAATTTTAATTTTCTCAAAAATAGCTCTAACGATTTTGATGAAAATATCATATGTTTAAGATAATGTCATGAGAAATGAAATGCATATCTCGAATTTTCTGGGAATGTCTCCAAAAGTATTCTTCATTGTGAACGACTTTTGCATAACTGGTAAACCATAAGAAATAGACAAAATTTTACTACACAAAAAATGTAGATCGCGTTAAAATACACAACTTATGTCATATACATTTCTTTTGTTGAGTGAACCGTTTTCGAGATATTGCTTGTTATTTCCTTAAATTTTCCAATACTTATACTTTTTCTCAAATTCGTTATTCATTTTTTTTATGTCCTGGACATGCAAAGAGAATGGAATGCGCCACATAGCAACCAGCGTTAAAATATTTGACTATCGCTTAAAAGCTACCATATTCCCCTTGCATCTACAAGAAAATTACCAATAAGATTGACATCTCGATATCTCGATTAACATGAAGCATATGGAGAATAGGCGTTTGTAAAATTAGATTGTACAAGAGTAGAGAAAGTCATGTGAGTGTAACACATCAGATTTTTTAAACAGTGTGTATACTCTCACTAGTCTTTTGTGGTTAAGAAGTGCTGTGGGTCTTACGTAATATAGCCTATATTAATAATGTAGTCATTAGAAAACAGCTTACTGATGCAGATGCTTGCCAATGAAAGGGAATCACTCCAAAAAGATCAAGTAATTTTTCACTCCAGTTTTGAGAGCGTGGTTTGTTAGCATTGCATACTTACATGATTTTAGAGATGATATACTGAGGCAGATGGTTATTGATTTGCAGCTGTCTTCAATGTGTTAGCATCTAATACTTAAAAAGAATTCATAACTTGCAATCAATATTAAATGAGAATTGTTTTTTTACAAACATGTTGATGTACGCTGTCGTGAATAAAGAGTGGCCCATTCCCCTAGATCGGCCTTACCTCTGTAAAGTTTCGAACTTCAGGTAACCAAATTTGAACCCGCCCAGCTCATATCAGTTCTCTATGTGACTGACCTGGAAAACAATACAGGTATTCAAATTGACGATTGAACGATACTTATAATCTATATGGAATGGAGGGATGGTTAGGATACACCTATATGAAAAGATTTCGTTACGATTGACACACAACGAAAGGCTAAACCAATTGCAATATAGTTTGGCCTTCCAGAGGAAGGGGTGAAGAATTATTTGCATGTCTGGTTAAACTGAATGACAGCTACAACATTTGCATATATGAGAGCTTTCATCAGCGACATGAAAATGAAGGTTAAGTTATTGCTGCTCCTATACGGCAGTAAGAAAACCGGCATTAAGAAAACGGTAGTGTAGCATGAAAATATAAGGTTTAAGTTGTTGAACAAAATCTCTGGGAGGTAAAGCACCCTGCCAATCCAGTGGCTAGAATTATTCTGGAAAAACAGAGATGGTCTCGCTAAGGGGGCGGGAGCAGATTTTGTCAGTACCTACCAACAAACAGATCCGTTACATTATGGGCCAAATTTTATGCACGACAGTGCATATCAGCTCCTAAATAACCTGGCGGTTTATTGCAACAACGGGGAACATAGCTAGGATTGGCTTTGGAATCTATGACGTCAGGATTTCCGATAAGTTAGGGAGCTTTTACACTCCATGCAACGAAATACAAGATGGCTTACCTCGCTACTATCATTACCACAAAATAAATAGAAAAAAATCCATATTGCGATACAAGTGTGGTAATTGTATCTTTGCAGAACGAGGAAGAAATTCGAAAATACGATATAAACTCGAGCATTTTTGTTTTCGAATTTTGACTACTTGTGCCAAAAGAGTAAGTAAATGTTAAAAAATAAAGAGAAGTAAAGACGATAAAATTTAAATGGTAAAATTTAATTATCAAGTATGGTTATATTCAATATGTACAACAATCAATATACACATCTGCAGTTCTAGGGTTAAATACCTTTTATTAACCTCTGCAATAAAAAAGAGCAAATTGTACGGAGTGCAGAAATTGTAACTTTCCACGCAGGATACCAGCAGCGAGAAGTGGATAAAAAGTCACTACCGTCAGAAAAAGCATGTTTCTCTAAGAATGGGGGTTACATTATATTTGACCTGTTCTGAGAGATGTGAAATACGTTAAAAGTAAAATCATAAACGAAATGGGAAGTAACCTGTTTACTTTAGTTATTGATAATTTATTTTCTATAGTTCATGAGGATTATACAAATATATAAACTGCAGCAGACTTTAGCAGAAAGTCACGGGATCTCTCACTGCAAATTACTCACCAACGACGACGACGTGGCCGAAGACAGATTCTGATCCGATGGCAGAGCAGTTCCAACGCTGGTACCGGAACTGGTCCTGACACTCAAGCTTCCCGAGGCGGACGCCGTCCCCGACAGCAACCATGGCGTCGGGAGCCGCACGACACATGTCCCTCTGTCGCGTCGTCAGGCCCGGGATGCGTCCGCAAATGACGTGAGCACCCAGTGCCACCACGCTGGACATTGCCCTGCAACGGTAAGTAACTGTTACTTCTCAGCTAACACTGGCGGTCGGCAGGTACTGCAGCTGGAATATACAGGATGGACCATTTAAGTTGGGGCTGTACAATATCGCAAGAAGAAGTGTTGTAGAAAGAAATGTCTTGAATGAAAGTTACTTGATATTATGGGGAAAGTAAATGCCACCAATCATGTTTTATTTGTAGGATGCTGTTATGGTCACTTTAGGGTCAATTTAAATGGTCCCTAATTGCAAGATCCCACTTAAAAAAAATTAAATTCACCTTTCTTTCTGCAACTTTTAGTTTTAGAGATATTGTACATTCTCAGCTTAAATGATCCACCCTGTATACACTCGAGTGCACGGAAACGTGCCGATATAAGAGACAGTTGGTAATGCAATGTTAAAGAACCTCTACTTCACCGTAATGTAATTTTATCAATTTCTTGAGTTGACTGTCACTGCACACTAGCCCTTTAGAGAGGCATATGGACCAAAGAGGTAAAGACCGCAAGAAGGTTGAGTTTCTAAATCTAATAGATTGAACAAATTAAATAAATATTATCAGTTAATCATATAATTCTCTCCATTTAATTATATGCACATTTTATTTTGAAGTTCCCCGGAATTTTAGTGAAAGAATACATTTTAATTATTTGCATAGATGACAAAATAATTACTTTTATGTCTTTTCAGGATGTCTTTTATATCTTATTTTAAACGGTGTTATTCCTTATTTAAGGGTATTACATATTCCAGACTAAATATTAACAGATTCATAAAGATTCTAAACATAATAACCAAGTACGCAGTAGAAACAATTATATTTCGTAAAAAATACATTATATTTTGATTTATTTTAATAATTTAATTTATTTAAAAGGTTTTGGAATAAAGAATTAAGTGAAATATATGGGAAGAATTTGAACATCTTTGAACTACGTCCACATTAAAATGTGAAAGCGCAAATATTATAATAATATAAGGAGTAGAATACTTAAAATATTTTATCACACTCAGTTTTCTTAGCTCAGTATCATATCTAATCATGTTCTATAATACTTCAAAAAACCAAAAGAGTTAAAACTGCGAGAATTTTATATTGCTTAGCAGACCTTGTAGCAGTGTAACCTTTTCAAAGCACAATTACTTTTGGTTTTCTGTCCATGTTCACTTCTGAAATGGTGTACCTATAATAGTGTCGGTCAGCCTTTACAAGTAAGTGCCCATTAATCACTATGCTTGGCTTATTATTACTCCTTCCTCTCCATTTTAAACCTAGGGCTTATCTTTGTTCATAGGTCAATGTTTTTGCGCGGAAATGCTTTTGAAACCAACACGACACAGACTCAACAAGGGATTGTATTGGAAAACAAATGATAAAAGAGGTTCTGCTTCTCAAAACATGCATCGACATGGTTTTTTTCGTTCAAATTTGCATAGAAAGGAGCAGGACGATGGCAGTACATGAATCTAAGCACTAGCAATGCGCTGGTGCATGGATACTGTTGAAGGATTTAAGTAACTATATCACTCACACTTTTACATTACCACACAGCTTTCTGATAATCGCCCAAAGCAGTAATTACAGTCTTGAATAGAACCAGGCAGCCTGAGTTAACTGATACTAGAACCAGAACCTCAGCAGAGGTACCATCGTAGTTGCTGTTTATAACCTGGTTGTAATAAACGTCAACTTATAAGGGATCATTAAATGCATTCGGATTGCAATAATGCACTTAAGCCCTTCACTAACTACTAATGCGAGAGAAATTCAAAACACTCCTTTAAATAATCTGCCTTCATAAAATAAACCCCACTTTGAGATTTGGACACTTTTACCGAGAGGTTTGTTGCGTAACGAAGTTTTAAACGTGAGTATTGAATGTAAAAAGAAAAACACTGGTTTTATAAGCATAGACTTATAAAAACAATAGTAAATATATTATTTTAAACAACACCTTGACATCAGTGTGAATGGTTTTGATTTCGTAAGTGTATTTTATTTTTACACATCGTTTACATGTTCGGTTTATTTCATTAGTAGTTTTACAAACGTACGTTTGGAGAGGAAGAACTTACATCTTGAGACACATCGTTATTTGACTTAGCTGAGGTTACAGTATTGTTCACAGAGGGGATTGATAATAACAATAATAATAATAATAATAAATAATAATCTGATTCTTTTATTTGTGTCTACGCATCATGGTATCACTAACCTAAATGGGGCTCTAGATCCTATGTTTGGTTTCATTATGATACCATTGGAGAGTTCAAAGTGCGTTTACGTAACCAGATAATATTTAAAACTCCCTGCCTTACCACTAAATATAAATTTATCTTAAAAAATTTAGAATTGAGCTTAAACAACGTTGATGTACGTCATACATACAGGGTGAACTATTAAAGTTGAGACTGCACAATATCTCCAAAACTAAGCGTTGTAGAAAGAAATGTCTTGAATAAAAGTTGCTTGATATTATAGGGGAAAGTAAATTCCATTAGTGTGTTTTATTTGGAGGACGTTGTGATGGTCATTTTAGGGAAAATTTAATTTGACACTGTTTGTAGGTTCCCACTTAAAAAATTAAATTGACCCTAAAATGACTATCATAACGTCCATCAAACAAAACACCATTAATGACAGTTACTTTCCCCCATAATATTAAGCAACTTTCCCTAAAGACATTTATTCCTGCAACGCTTACTTTTGGAGATATTGTACAATCTCAACTTAAATGGTCCACACTTTATGTCTGTTGAAAGAAGAATGAATGTGTATGAACGTAATTTCTGCTTTTACTAATATAGAATTATGATAATCAGAGTAATTGCCTGCAAAGCGTTTGAAATAACATCATCACCTTTGTAAACGTATCCAGCTGAATTTCAATAAACAGAAACTTAAAACACAATATGTAATTTCTAAAATTAAGTTTTTAAACTGTACTGCATATGAACGTAAAATGCTAATATTGTGATGCTGTTCGTGATGCTCTACAGGATTTTTGTGACTTCAGTGATGTGTATTAAAACATCGGAAACGGTATTCATTCCTATGGAAGAAACAGTGGAATAAACTGTGGATATATTTCCCTGATGATGCGATTTTACAGAATCACTTATTTTGAAAATGCTGTGCGTTGTGATTTAATTCTCGTTACTTTACAAGACATTTTGCATCGGTCACTAAAGCTTTCCTTTCGTTGCTACATATATCACACTTTTTAAATAATAGATTGTTTAATTGTTTGGGGATGTATATGCTCTGAAAGAAACGATAAATCAGTACAATAAGATGACTAGTTAAAATATTACTTTATTCCCAGCCGACAGCTGCAGCACACCCTTACTATACATTCAGCCGTGCCTTACAGGCATGCTGGAGTAGTTGCCGAATGAGCCGGGGGATTTGCCTCGGGCAATTGTTAGCCGAAAGGCAAGCAGTCAATTGACTTATTTTTCAGGTCTGATCTTAAGACTTCCAGCAAATAGCGAAGGCAATTTGACGGAGGGATTAAAAATTCTGGAGCTGCTTTCTGTTCTTTCTAAGTATATGTCCTGGGATTTTAAAGTTCTTCTGTTTCACAAAATATTCAAAATTATATACGAACGAAACAATGCGGAAATTAGAACCCATTCTTCTATTTTCTACACCGCTATAGGCAAAGAAAATTATAATATTGTAAATATTTTAAGTTTCAAGGAATAGGATTTCACAATTCTATTACAGATTAATAATATATTCGTCATACCTCGTTCTATTTTCCTTTTCTGACTCTTTCTTCCATCTTATCACACTCTCTCCCTCTATTTTTGTAACTTTATGTGATTGACATTTTGAAAATCGACATAAAAACCCTTTTTGAGGGGGCTGGATCTTAATATAATGTTATAATATATATATATAATAATATATCATATATGTATGTTCCTCACAGACGTTTATACCTTTTCAGAGATTTCTACCAAACTTGGCACAGATAACACAAGGTAAAAGTGACTGTCTAGCTTAGAATTTGCCCCATTTCCTCGTTCTCCGTGATCTAAGGGTACTATTCTAGATTCTAGTTCCCGAGGTCGCAGATACAGTCCCGACAGAGAGTGGGGAAGGGAAATAAAGCCGGTGGTCCCATGTCGTACGTTTACGGCACTTAAAAGAACCTCAAGCTTCATAAAGATGTCTCCAAACAAAATTTCCGAACTTTCACGCCCAATATAGAATGGGACGCTAAGAACCATAGCGTTAAAAAGCATCCATAAATTATGTAAAACTAAATTTATTTAACCCCCGGTTTCACACGATTAGTTATTTAATTTTATGTGATGACTGCATAAGCTTGCAACTCATCTGTATATTTCTCAAGATAATCGTAATAGAGAGAGTTGCGAACATAAGAATAATAATTACTGAGGCTTTCATATCTCATAAAACAACAAAGGAATACCGAGTTCAATATTCGTTGATCTCCTCTCTGACATCCATCATGGAATAATAAAAGGAGATTTCACTATCGGAAATTAAAAAAAAATATTGCAATTAAGAAAAATTGTAAGGAAGAGAGGTCGTGAAGACCTAAATAAGATCAAACACGCACTCAAAACTGGAACATTTTTCTCAATCTGCAATTTTTTTTTCACATTCAAGTAAATAATTTAAACAGCTATGCTATTTATGGCTATGGTTGCGTAAAGGCGTTACAATTTCTTGGTTGAAAAATTAACAAACGAAGTTGTTGAGAGATCAGTTTTGTACCTAAAGAATGGGAGAATGTTAGCAAAGAAATATTAAAAGTTACGATAATGAAAATACAAAAGGAGAGGAATATAAAAAGGATAGGAGAATATATGGGCAGAGTAAGAGAAAAATGGTTTAGAAAAATAAAGCAATATGAATTTGATATGACCCACCATGCATAAATAACCACGGTGTTAAAATGCATGATGGACTAAAGGAAAAAAAATACGACCGTCTTGCCTTCAGTAGAAATTAGCTATCCGCTCCATTGTCTTTCCTGCCTGCCAGTAGCGTCCAACATGCGCCTAACTCCCATTCGTGGTAAAGGATCACGGTAAATATTTTTCCCTCCATTCCTCCGTACCACTACAGCTTGCCAATATTTGCACCCATGACTCTTCCTCCTCGCAAATAGGGCAGATTCTCCTACCACTTTCATCAGTAATTTTTATCATCCGCCATGGTCCCAGTCTAAACCACGCGAGCCCGTGTCTAATGAGTTTGGTGCCCATTTTGATGTATTGCTCCAAACTTCACTCAGATTTTAGCCCTCACTCTGAGCAACTATAGGCAAATGTTATTTATTATTTTTATTGTGTAAAATTAATGAAATTGATTACAGTTTTTGTCCTATTCGTTATATTGGCGTTACATAAACTGCTATTATTTCTTCCCAACTGTGATTTTCTCTATAAATAGCAACGAGGCATCCAGAATCACCAAACGCCTCAAACACCGCTATCCAGCACATGCGCTTCCTCCACTCACATTGTTCGGCAACAAGATCCAATGGACCGACCGCGTTAAATACTTAGGCTTACACATAGATCAGGGTCTCACTTGGAAACACCACGTCCAAATCTCCCATAAAAAGGCCAATGCACAGCTACGCAAACTGTACCCGCTCATAAACTACAGCAACTCGCTAAGTATACACACCAGACTTACCTTGTACAAAACATTAATACGCCCTATACTCACATTTGCTGACCCCGTCTGGGGGTACGCGGCACCATCTCACATCTAAAGACTTCAAGGATTCCAGAACAAGGTCCTCCGCATCACAGCCAAAGTACCCAAGATCGCCCCTTCCGACATACTACACGCAGAACTCCGAGTACATACGGTAGAGGAACACATTAAGCACCTCATCTTCAACTTGTATGCCCACCTCCCCCGCAACGATCTCGGTCGCTATAAAACAGATCACGACAAACACAATCGCCCACTCTCCCTCTTTAACCGCAACCTTAAACCCAACCTATCAGCCATAGATGCCAGAATCCATCTAGCCCAACTAATACCACCATGATGCATCCAAAATGTATCAGCTACTTTGTTTCAGCCAACATCAAGGAACCAACATCAACACCCACGACCAAGGAATACCTGAATCAACTACGACGTCTGACACCTGCACGCACAGCAATGAACCTGAAGGAGATTAACCGGTAATGCTGCGGTAAGCCCCGCCCCACATCACACATCGATCACTGCATGCCATCACCGTCATTCCCGCGTACACAGCATGTATACTAACAAACCTCCGTACTAACACATCTAACCAACTCACTACATCTCATCTGCATGCTATTAAACACTGGGCGCCACTCAAGTTGTGCCATGGGTGTTGCCCAGCAATCACGTTGACACGCTCGCATGCTTACATGCCAGCTCGACTACTAACGCTACTAACCGGGGTGCTCAAGCGGAACCCGTCCCAGCTAATGCTAGTATGCTTATACTAACCCGAGCACTGTTAGATACTAACAGCATGTGCATGGGGAGACGATGTAGCCTCAGCGGATGATTGTCACCGGGGGCGGCGGGTGTGGGGCCGCCCCTACAAAAAAAGAAGAATGTGATAACCTGAAAGTCGCTCAGCTACATTCACGAGAAAGCAGCACTATAAACTGTGGTATTTGTGATTGTTCAATAGTGTTTTTGCATAGTGTTTTCTCAGTATTTTTATTTTGTTCTTTATAGTGTTCTGAGAGCTTTAATTAATTTTTTGGTTAAGTGTCTTGTAGTTTCATAATGTACAGGAAAGGAAGGTAAAGGAAATTAATTACATTGTCATTCGAGTTTATAAAGATACCTGTGCAACGTCGGATAAACTAGCTAGTGACAATTAAACATAAGAGGTTAAACAGTACACAAATTTGGGCTCCCTCCCATTGCGATCGGAATTATATTGCTTGTTGTGGTAACCGGTTTACATGCATAACAGCAACGAATATCTTCTGTAACTTCTTATTCAGTAGCTTATTCAATATTCTGAATAATATACGACATATTTTGATCTTTTGATTTTGTGCCCCATTAGAACCTTTGGGGAAAGTAATTACGATTATACCTAGAGCTTATATAGCAAATAAGGTATGTCAAGGAAGATGGTCATTCGCCTGCGCGCGCACGCACACACACATGCATAAACATACATGCATAAATTTAAAAAAATGAAATTTATAGTTTTATGTATGTATGCATATCTCTTTAATAGGTATTCCAATTTATTCAGGATAGTGGAATTTCAACTATATGTTACCCACTTGCTAAAAAAGCATTTACTTTACTACTACAAATTTCAAATATTTCCATCATACCTTCTTTAGAAGATTTGTAAATAACAATTTGTCTTTCCCAAGCACATTTTAAGTAAAGTACTAAATATACGCACAGTGTTATAAGCACGTTTGATTAGTGGCGAAAACAGTATGGTAACATTGTTAAAAACTGTTAAGTTATATTATGGGGGACAAACCTAAAAGTCTGAATTTGTAAGAGCCTCTCTTTAAAATAAATTTAAAACTTACACTACATTTGTGATTGTTACATGCGTAGAATAGTAGTTAAAGTAAAGCTAATAAGTAATTTATAGTATTAAAGAATCCAACAAAAATTATTAAATTTTCTCCCAACAACGAATTCAAAAGTTGTACTTCAGATTCTTGTGTTCAGCGTTATTTCCAGGTTTTTAGTTTAACACTAATTATAATGGGATATGGAATATCACCTGTTCATAGCATACTAACGTTAGAATTCAAGAATAGTATCATTGCTACTTCTTAATTAAGGCCACAATTCCTATAAATAGGGAACATTATTTGGTGTAGCTTTAGAAAGCAATTCATAACATGAATTAACTCATTGGATTTAAAGCAAGTCGTACTCCGTGGTCTAGGTGTACCATTGGTTGTACCTTTGGTTCCCAAGATCTCGGGTTCAAACCCGGCGGTCACGTGTCGTAGATTTACGTAAAAGAACCTCAAGTTTGATAAAGAGGCCTTTGAGCAAAACTTCCGGTCTTTCACGCCCAGACCGTTGTAATAAAGAGCGTCCATAAATAAAATGCAGTTTATTTATTTTATTTAAGAGAATACCTGAAATTTAGACAAATAATTGATATTTACTGGGCTTTAAAACAGCCTTAAAAAGCTTTTACTTAGTCTCCCTACATATTCTGTATGACTCAAATTTGCATCTCAGTTCATTTTATTTAACTGGATAAGGGTTTTCTCCAGTGTTTGCCTTATGCTGAGTAGGCAAATGTGGGGTACTTTTAGGCTCACTGGATCTCCCTAATAATTCAGCATTCATTTCAAAATAATCGTTCTGTATGATCTATAAGGTTAAAATACGTTGAATTTGCTGAAAATAAAAATGGTGTGTAGGTGTATGTGACGCTTAGAAGGAAAATTTTAGAATACTGATGCTTAAGCTCTCCTCGGGCTTGTTTTGTCTATTTTGGGAATGAAGGAGCATTGTACTAGTCGGCCACGATATGAGTGCGCATGGAGAGGGCGTCACTGTGTTTGTTGACAATGCAAACGTCATCAAGATAAGGCATCAAAGGAAAATGAGGCGCAAAGCAATAGGGAATGTACAGTCGCGAATTAAAACAGTACATTTGTAGGCCTCCTAGTAAACGTAACTCGGAACTGCTATGTTTTCTTACCCGACTGTGTTTCCGAAGCCCCGCCCCCTTATTCCGTAACTGTTAAGTTCTTCTTCTCCTCACCGATTGGTAAAGATACGTAAGTACATGGTGGAATTTTACTTAAGCCTGTGGTTTCATAAGAAAAGTTTAATAATTATGCATTGATTCTTACTTTTCTCTTGCACTGATAAACTGTATGTTAAGTGTGACCTAAGTGCTCATAAGGGGGATGAGAGGAAATTATTATTTATTTAATATTTTTCCTCCTGTTTTACTTTCGGGCACAAGCCCTAAGATGTGTGTGATCCGGTTTTCAAAGTTAACTTCATAATAGGTAATAAAATATGTAATAGTTGTTTTAAGTATTATTATAGAATTCTTTTTTTTCAGTTTTTACAGAACAGGACATACTACAGACGTATTTATCTTTAGATAAACAACTTCAGCTATTTACTAAAAGTTTATGTAGTGACGTTTTTAGTCAAAATACCCCTTTAATAGGTTTAAATTATAAAAATTAAAGTAGTAACCGCTTTTGAAATTCTTTATATTAAGTTTAATTTATAATCACTAACGTTTTGACACGAAAACAAAATACCAGAAGGAAGAAATATTATTTTCATTTTAAGTTATTTTAAAAAATAGGAAAACTAAAATAATTATAGGCAAAATTTTTATTTTTAAAATCAATAGAGGTGCAGCTAGATAGCCGGTTGTCTTGCATAAAGCTTAGATTATGTCATTTTTCACTTATAATTGTCGTGTTAAAAATTCCACGAACTCTACAATTAGCGGCCATCACTGTTCTTGTAGTGAGCAGCATTTGAGGTTTCACTTAAACCTAATTCAGTAAACCAGTTGACGGGGCCTAATGGAGTACCGTAAGGGTCCTGAATTAAAAATAATAACCGGAGAATACTCTAGTGGAATGCTTCATAGAGCAGAACACACGCGTGTTACATCGAGGTGAAAATCGCTTTTAGTTGGCCTCGATTATAATGTTTGAGCTCATTATATCATCAACAGATCTATAATTCACTCTAATTGGAAAGCCATTTTCATACATAACGATGAAGGGCAACCAAACGCTTCCAAACACCCACCGTATCAAGGGGTATGCTCTGTAACGACTGCAGGTTTTTTGTTTCTGTTTTGTTGCACGTATGATAAAAAATAATGGTGGGGGGCGCAAAAGGGCTGGAAGCGTAAAGAAGAGAATGTGACGAGAGTGGCCGAAGCAAACAACAGAGAGAAAAATGCTGCAATTCATTTACATTGGAATGTGAAACATAACAGTAGTCGTGGAATTTGGGAGCTCCTTTTTGCAGCAGTCTGCCCACTTCGTGCACTAGGCATTCTTAGGAGGAGGAGATTGGAGCCTTGGATCGTAATTTGGAGTTTGAAAAACCGATAAATTAACCTCAAAGGCTTTGAATTTCACGCTAATGAACTTGTAAAATATGAAATACGGTATTTTAATTGCAAAAAGCTGAAAGATAAACATAAAAACAGCTATTTGCTTCTAAAATGGGTATAAATTCTACCTTTAAAATGCCAAGAGAACTCGTCGAATGGAACGAAAATACTTTGAACCTTTGGCCTATTTCCAAGCATACATTTAAAAATTAGTGATTTGGAATGCAGTATTTGGTGACGTTGCACAAAGAGGCCAAGTGCTGAATGCGTCATAAGATCCTTGCGGTAGGTCACGAGATATGTGTTGAAAGGCTGGAATTAATATTAAAGAAACCGAGTGGTCAAGCGATCATTGTCATTTTCTTTACGACAAGCGTACGAAGCAAGCGGGAAGTGTGCATAACATTGGAATGTTTACTACCATCACACTTCTCAATAAGAATGACAAGCCTGGCCCCGTAGCTCAGTCGGTAGAGCACCTGCCTACTATGCCAGGGGTCCCGGGTTCGATTCCCGGCTAGGGGTGGGACTTTTTCTCTAGCTAAGATTATCCTCCCCAGAGTCTGAAAGTATGAATGAAAGATGAGAGTGTGAATGTGATCTAATGAAGAAGAAAAGAAAGAAAAAAGGCGTTACACTCACATGACTTTCTCTACTTTTGTACAAACTATTTTTGAAAACTCTTATTCTCCATGTGCTTCATGTTAATCGAGATAAACATTTGCAGAAACGATCTTTTGACATACAAAGAGAATTACATTTTATTACACATAGCGACCAATTCTAAAAATATTTGACTAACACATCTCAATCAGCATTAAGGAAGGCTTTTGAACACCAAGTGTTTGCATTTTTCACTTTCACATAAATTATTGAGAAATACTGCCAAACACATGTTTCAGGCTTGATATTAACACATTAAGAATGAAGTAACAAAGAAAAAATTACAAACAGACACACGAATCGCAGATCTTGACAGATCATTCTCGAAAATAAATTTGCCAATTTCTTATGCCAAACACGTTTTATAAGTCTAATGTAAACCGTCAATGGCTGCCAGTTTACGTAGGTATGTGGCACCACTGAACTAAAGATAAAGACTATTTGTTTACCACAACTCTATATGCTAATGTAATTAAAACACTAGGTTTAAATAATGTTTCCCTTTTTTACCTTATTCCTTTCCGTTGTTTAGAGAATATATTCTCCTATTTTCAATGGACTTACCGGTGTCTCTTGGTATAGGAAATTGCATTAATCACATCTTCGTTGAATAATAGGCATTCAATAATGTATAAAGTTTTAACAATCAAACTTAGCTACATAATTTCCAGCTGCATGTCTAGAACCACATACTAGTTTCCAGTAAATTCAAAATTTTTAACCGGTTTCGCTTTGTGAAGATTTATATAGCTGATATATTTAGTCACATAAATACAAAATGTTAACGCAATTCTCTTATCAGCTAATTTGATTTATAGTCGACGTGCTTAACAAAGTCAGGGGTTGTGTGACAAGAGGCAAAAGAGGCATTGTATGACGTTGCGAAGGTAAAAGGTAAAGGCACTTATCATGGAGGGGCCTCCGGAACCAGGGCAGAGCACCGCAAGTAGGCCAGTCGGCTCTTTTTGCTTCCATGGGAGGGAAGAATAAGGGGAGAGACCCGAAAGTCCCTATCCAAAAGCCACCAACCTCCAGAGTTCCCCGAGCAGGGCCCCACGCTGAGGAGAGACCTAACTGAGCGGTACCACAGCAATGCCAGGGAAGAAACTTTTTACAGAGCGCAAGTCACCGTTGGTTTATTCAGTGACTTTAAGAGTTTTAAAGTTAAAAGTTAAAAAAAAATGAAAGGCTCCAACCTAGCCTTTGTTTTTTTAATTAGAAGATATACATTATTAGATTCTTTTTATTATCAGTTAAGAGTCACCGTACAGCCGCAAACCGCCGAACACTGCCGCCTGGTCCTACAATCCTGAAACAGATGACAAGGAAGATGATGGGTGCATGAAATGGGGAAGGGAGTCATGGTAGAAAATGAACCACTCCATCATTCGCCTAGCGATCCGGGGAAACCCGAAAAACCCAATAGCCAGAGTGGGCGGTATCCGGGAATCGATCCCGGGACCTCCCGAATGCGGGCCACAGAGGTAACCGCCTGAAGCATCCTGCTCGGTCGTTGCGAGGTGTACTATACTACGAAAGTTACGATTGTGCAGAAACTTCAAATGGAATTTGTAAAAAAAATAAAATAATTAATTTTACCACATATACTAAAAGAAATAAATTCTTTGAGTTCGTTTTAATTTGTCCGAAGCCACACTGATAATCAACAGCATCAAGTAGTAAATATGTAATGAAGTTACAACGTATCTATTGCTCAAAAAGGGTTATTATTATTATTATTACTATTATTATTATTATGTTTCGTTCAGTAAATTATGTAAAATAAGCTATCCTTAAGCTATTAATATTCTCTCTTTTTTAAAAAAGCTGTGTTCAAACATTCTTCCCCGGCGAGAAGAATACTACTCCGGGGTGAGAGGTAAGTGGAGTTTATTTGTTCAAGTTAACAGTTTGTTTACTGTGCACTGCGGTGTCATCCGTTGCGGAATTTTGCTACGCCAAACGAACGCGAGACGAGCCTGTTTACCGGTCTTAATAGTAACTGCTTACCGTCCTGTAAATTCATTTCCATTGTGGAGTTATACCGTATTTAGTTGTCTATCCTATGTATGAATGCAATTGCAGGAACGGAAGAGGAAATGCTTACGTATCACATTACTGTTACTGGCATTATTGTCATTTGCATTGTAATTGACCGTTTCAAATATCTGTGTACAGAAAAGTGAACGTTGTTATATTTAGTTTTTAATTTCTCTAATGTTTTGATTAAAGTATTCAACATTATTTTCAGATATCTGCATGACAGTTATAGCATCTACATAGAGCTCTTGTAGATTCACAGTGAAGAAGTTCTTGTCTTGAAAAATAAACGTGTGTGACTGAGTGAGTTTGTGTGTGTGTGTGTGTGTGTGTGTGAGTGTGAGAGAGAGAGAGAGAGAGAGAGAGAGAGATAGAGAGAGAGAGAAGGGAAGGAGGAAAAATTATAACCAGATTTTAGTTCAGCATCTTCCAAGAATGCGACAGGCAGATTTTGAAGAAATCCCCTACACCAAACTAGGTTTGAAATAGAGAATTTTTTGTTATTACTTTCTCTACTACGTATAGTAAGTAGGGGGAGTATTGTATTCCACCCAAAAATTCGATACCAAGATTTCACCGGAAATATATGTTTTGAGGCCCGCTGAATCCAAGAAAGGCATTTTTGGAAACATGTCCGTTTGTGTGTGTGTGTGTGTGTGTGTCTGTCAGTGGAAAGCATAACTCAGAAACGAACAGTCGGATAAACACTAAACTTGGTATTTAGGTTCAGTATCTTCCAGAGATGCGACACGAAGGTTTTCAAGAAAATCCCCCCAACGAAAATTGCCCTTTACATAGAACGTTTTTCGAAAATTTTAATTTTCTTAGAAATGGCTCTAACGATTTTGATTAACATCATATATTTAAAATACTTTCATGACAAATAAAATGTATATCTTGAATTTTCTGGGAATGTATCCAAAAGTATTCTTCATTGTGAACGACTTCTGCATAACTGGTAAACCATAAGAGATAGACAAAATTTTACTACATAACAAATGTAGATCGCGTTTAAATACACAATTTATGTCATATAAATTTTTTTATTGAGTGAACCGTTTTCGAGATATTGCTTGTTATTCCCTTAAATTTTCCAATACTTATACGTTTTCTCAAATAGGAATTCGTTATTCATTTTTTTATGTCCTGGTCATGCTAAGAGAATGGAATGCGCCACATAGCAATCAGCTCTTAAAATATTTGACTATCGCTTAAAGCCTGTCATATTCCCCTTGCACCTACAAGAAAATTAGCAATAAGATTAACATCTCGATTAACATGAAGAATATGGAGAATAAGCGTTTGTAAAAATAGTTTGTGCAAGAGTAGACAAAGTCATGTGAGTGTAACACATCAGATTTTTTTATTATTTCAAAAATGGTTCTGAAGACTTTAATTAAAATTAAAATAAATAAATGTTTCAATTATTTACATCACCAAAAACATGTATATCCCAAATTTTCAGCGAATAGTCTGTGAAGTCTTGTTTATTCGGAATGAATTTTGTATAAGGGTAAACAATAAGAAATAGACAGGAACTTACTACACGAAAAATCCAGATCTCATTAAAGCACAGACTTTTTATGGCACTAATCATTTTCAAGATATCAGCTGCTATTGATTTCAATTTTTCAATATTATGTCAAACTGTTTTTAGAAGTGTTAAGTGTCTTGTTTCTCGTGACGTCATAGAAATAGCCTGGAATTTCCAAGCCGGTATATATCTCGATCAACCCTTAAATAAACAGAAAAAAAAGTTTTCAGAACATTTTATAGAGATATGTGCAAATTATTTATCATGGTGCGTAGAGAAATTAATGTGAATGTAACACATAAGATTTTGAATAGGAGATTGTATATCTCAGTCTGTATAAATTTGAATACCATGATACTGCCGAAATGAAAAGGTTTATTGCCAAAATTTATCAGAATTAAGTGAGTGTTGTTTCAAACATAAACCCTTGTATAGATAATTTGAAAGAGACTAGGAATATAAATATTATGGAATAGTGAAAATCGTTCAGCTATTTTAAAGTAAATATGTTTCGTTAAATTTAATATATTTATGCGTTTTCTAATTTATTACGCCATACTATGTCTAATAACGGAACGTCGAATAAAAATCTAATGGGTTGCGCTTCAGTCGCTTCTATATTCATTTGTTGAAGTCGAATTGCGAAAACTGCCAGAAAAGATGTCATTTTTAGTTCATGATGCAGTCTTAATTGGTATTTTCTCTTTAATTTGATATATATTTATTCATTTCAAACACCACATTTACATTTTAAATATATTTTTAAAAATGGTAATGCATCTGCCGTTTTTACTGTGAATTCTGCAGCACTTCACAGAAAAAAGTCATAATTCCTACAACTTTGAAGTAGAGAGGTAAACTTTAGCCTATCTTTGAGGGGAAGCTATGTTCTACAAATAGGTATTACTGTTAAATGTGACAGCCTCGGTGTACTCAAGCCCTGGGTTTCTTTCTTAGCAAGTATGAGATTTATTTTCTGCATTTTTGCTTTGGTAAACTTTTTTTTATGAATAAGTTTGTTTTGGTATAAATGAACCGTTTACTCCGAAACCATTGAAGAGAGCTAATAGTAGGTTATGATACAAGTGTTAAAAGTAGAGTTTTATTTTTCTAGTAGGAATATTTGCCAGTAGGAGTGTTTCGCTATTCTACGAGCAAAATTAAACCATTTTAACGCTTGTGGCATGTATTATTTTTTTGATTCCTAAAACTAAGAGAAATCGCATTTAGAACGAGATCAACTCGCGTGTAGGGAGATTCTTGAAACCAGAGAAATGACGTTAAATAACGAGATCAACTCTCGTCTGCAGCCAGACGTCAGATATTTTGTTGATTCACTAGCAGTAATTTTCAGTGAATACATATTACTTCCTCTACTACGTATAGTAAGTAGGGGAAGTATTGCATTCCACCCAAAAATTCGATACCGAGATTTCACCGGAAATACATGTTTTGAGGGAACTTCATGTTCCCTGAATCCAAAAAAAGCATTTTTGGAAACATGTCCGTGTGTGTGTGTGTGTGTGTGTGTGTGTGTGTGTGTGTGTGTGTCTGTGAACAGCATAACTCAGAAACGAAGAGTCAGATAAACACCAAACCTGGTATTTAGGTTCAGTATCTTCCAGAGATGCGACACGAATGTTTTCAAGAAAATCCCCCCACCCCAGACTACCCTTTACATGGAACATTTTTCGAAAATTTTAATTTTCTCAAAAATGGCTCTAATGAGTTTGATTAAAATATCATATGTTTAAGGTATTTTCATGACAAATGAAATGTATATCTCGAATTTTCTGGGAATGTCTCCAAAAGTGTTCTTCATTCTGAACGACTTTTGCATAACTGGTAAACCATAAGAGATAGACAAAATTTTACTGCACAAAAAATGTAGATCGCGTTACAATACACAATTTATGTCATATACATTTTTTTTGTTGAGTGAACCGTTTTCGAGATATTGCTTCTTATTCCCTTAAATTTTCCAATACTTATACTTTTTCTCAAATTCATTACTCATTTTTTTTATGTCCTGGACATGCAAAGAGAATGGAATGCGCCACATAGCAACCAGCGCTTAAATATTTGACTATCGCTTAAAACCTACCATATTCCCCTTGCATCTACAAGAAAATTAGCAATAATATTGACATCTCGATATCTCGATTAACATGAAGCATATGGAGAATTAGCGTTTGTAAAAATAGTTTGTTCAAGAGTAGAGAAAGTCATGTGAGTGTAACACATCAGATTTTTTTTGAATTTTTTGTCATACTCGAGTCAAGGAAGCGATGAAATGCTATATCATATTGCTTTCTGGATTTTTGGGGTACTAGTTATACTTTCTGCTGCTTCTGTAATTTCACCTGGCTCTGCCATTTCAGTTTCTTCTGAATTCATAACTGCAACCATTTAACATTTATGTATATTGCTATAGATAAAACAATAGTGCACCAGACTACCAATATAAGGTATAATTATTTAACTTTTTATGGACGCTGTTTAACTACTATGGTTCTTAGTGTCCCATTCTATATTGGGCATGATAGACCTGAAACTTTGCTCAGAGGTCTCTTTTGTCAAGCTTGAGGTTCTTTTATGTGCCGTAAATCTACGATACGGGATGTTAAGTATTTTTACGCCCAAAAAGTCTATCGCCCTCCGACGAGCTTGAACCCGCGACCTCGATAACTAGAGGCTAGCATGGTACCCCTAGACTACGGAGGATGATATATATATTATCACATACATTTCAGGTTAAAAATTACAAATTATGTTACATTTATTTATCATACGTTTACTTTAATATGCCTGATAACCTTACTTTGTGCTGCCTGGCCTTCAGCACTGCTGTGCAACATTTACTTCTCCTTATTAAAGCCTCATTACAGTTCATTTTATCTTACCTAATGTAAGTGTATTGTATTAGTAAACTGAAAATTTGTTAATGTACGTCTTGTTTAGGTAACAAGGTGCCGGGATGGAGTATTACAGATTTTATTTATTTATTTATTCTTATTTCTCCTCCCTCTCCCTCCTTCCCTCCTCTTCTGTTTGACTTTCCTTACCCATTTCTCTTTCATTTTTATTACAGACTCCCTTACTTTTCTATTTCTTTCTTCCTGCTTGGTTAACATTTTCAATGCAACTAAATCACCTCCCCACATATTATTCCATTTCTTGTCCCAGATTTTCTCTCTCCATTTTTTTTAAATCTTCACAGTCAGTTAGATAATATTCTACACTTTCCTTGCCATCACAAAATTTACAAATTCCTTTAACATTACCACTTATGCCACCTAAGAATACGTTCCTTTTCTCATTCAAGCTAACCCTTCTTTTTCTCTTTCATTACACTGCTCTAAATATCTTTCTCTACCCATTTCTTTTTTATTTTCCTGTAAAATTTCATTTTTTGAGGGTTTTATATACTTCCCCATATCTCTTACCTTTCAATATCCTCCCCCTCTTCCTCACTTGATTTAAAAAAACTTGCACTATTAAGCATATAGCCTTGTAAGCATATATCTTTCATTCCTATCTCTTCCAACACTTTCTGCAACTGTTCTCATTTTTTATACTCTCTTGCTATAGTATACAACTTCTTAATATATCCGCTTCTTTCCTTGTCAAGCATTTATACTAAATTTTGCCATCCTGCGGATCCGTTTGCAGCAATGCTAATAGTGCTTTACAAAATAACCTGTAACTCTGGTCCACCTTATTTGTTAAATCTGATCCCACCCCCCCCCCACAATTCCGCTCCGTACAACATTCTTACTTCCACCACAGCCGCATATACTCTCTCCAAATATTTTGTGGAAATTTCCTATTTGACTTTAAATGTTCTTACATTTATCAATACTGCTTTGCTTTTTGCCACTATCTTTCTATTCTGAGCTTCCCAAATTCCTCTACTACTTAGTCGCACCCCTAAGTAATCAAATTCCTGGACCACTTCCAGTTTGTTCCCAATCATGTTCCATTGCTCGTCTTTCCTTAATTTCACACCTTTTTTAAACCCATAATTTGGAATTTATTTATATTTACTTCTATTCCCTATTCTTCGCAGATTTTTTGTATTTCATTTATTGCTTTCTGTAAACCTATTGCTGTTATGGCTTCTACATTACATCATCTGCGTAATGTAACAGTCCTTTTATGCCTCTGTTTGCTATAGCTGAACAGTGCCAATTGCTTCTACCTATTCTTTCAATTATGCAATTTATAAAACAGTTAAATAGAATGGGACTTAACTTACACCCTTGTCTTAAACCTAACTTTTGTTTCCTATTGCTTCCGTTATCCCTTCTCCTCCTGTCGTCACGCAAAACGTTTCATCTTTGTATATTTTCTACTTCTACGAGTTCCTCACTTACCCCCTTCACTGTATGTTTCATTGCAGTGCTTCTCTATTTACCGTATCAAAAGCGTTTTCAAAGTCCGCTAGAAACATGTATACGCTTCCATTTTTTTCTATAAATGGATTTATTATAAATATGTTGTCCACGTTTGTGTGGAGACCATGAAGAACGACGAATACATGTACAACAGAGGAACGATATATATAATAATATATAATAAATTACGATAAATTGAAGTATGACGATTTGTATTATGAACGGATAATGCCACCGCCATGGGAAATTAATCATGCAAAAAGACATAATGAAAAGTAAAATCTAATCAAGCCAAGTCGAATTATTAAACATGTGCAAATACAAAGGGTAATTTCCATATGATTGGACTTGAAACCAAAGTTGGTCACACTGGAGTGGTATAAAATTATATCACACTAGAGCTATAATGTAAAGCTTTTAGTTCGTCTGCACTATGTTAAGTGTTCTACTTTTAGGCCATGGTATCAAAGAATACATTTTAGAATTCTAAAAATAACTTCTAAGTGCTGTTATGGAAATACCTTGGGGTTAATAACATGTTTAGTTAGTTTTAAATAACAATTGCTGCTACATTTTGAGCAAAAGATGGTATAGTTGAGAAAATAATCCTATCTTCCTTAATAAACTAACTTATTGCATGAAAGTAGATAAGTAAACTTATAAAGCACGCATATATATTCCGTATGAATTTCAGTCTGATATCTTAAGTAGCTTCTGAGATAATGGGTCATGAAATTACGGATTTAATATTGGCGTGATAGGGTTTTTAATGTCCCCATAAATAAAGATAAATCAAGAGGCGTTTTGCAGAGGATTTACATTTTTTCGATTTAGAAAGAAACTAGAATAGGATCAGTTTATTAGGTCGAGCTTTTATGGATCACCTTAGTGGTACATTTATATAAAAACTCTTGACAACTATTTTTCTTCTGTATATGTGCTTGAGTCACATATAACCACATACCAAATACCGACAGTTAACCTTCTGTATTTTTTGTACACCAGTAAGAGTTGGTACATTCTTCAGCGGACTGACTGCCACAGTGTCTTTTCCACTCAACTAAATGTCAATTACTGCATCGTGAAGACACCTGTGTGTTGTAGGGGGGCTCTCAACCGGTTAGCGTAATTTATGCCCCAGAGGTAGCTTTCCTTTCTCATCTTATTTTTTTTTCCTGTGTTTAATTTTCAACGCAGCACACCAGAGCGCTGAGATGCAAGAGAATGGGCAGAGAATTTCGCGCATGCGAGGAACGCGAAGCCACTTAGCATTTTCATTTCTCTCTCCCAAGGAGAAGGCAAAACTTGACGTTTTTATGTAGGTCTTAAACCAGTCTCTATATATCTTAACCTAGTGCTGCTGCGTGTCCTTCTACCCTTTAGAAGGAACACCAGCTGATGGAATGTTAGAGGAACTAAAAGAAACAGGCTACCGAATTCCTTGTTTGTCTATCTGTTGTGAATAATTGAATTAACTGCTCTAAAATTAATACGCTATTAAAAATGTGGCAAGGAATGAATTATTTTCAAGTTATCGTCGTTAAAATGTTTTTCACCGAGGAATTTCTTCAGATGAAGAATAAAAATGGATGCCAAATTCGGACTGTTGTAAACAAGAATGTTGTGAAACAAGAAGTGCACACTTGAGTTTCATCACGGACGTCATCATTCCTTGACGAAGGCATAGAAAAACTCGTTTCCCGTTACGAGTGTCTGAATAACGGCGGCGACTATGCGAAGTAGTGTAAGGTGTAAGGTAATACACGATGATAAAGTATTTGGAAAATAATGTTCTTTCATTGTTTAAAAAATTATCGGTACTTACTTTAAAACACCCTCGTATATTACATAACAGTACTGAGGGGTACGTTCATGCGGCAACGTCTGTGGTCCGCATTCGGAAGGTCCCAGGTTCGATTCACGGTGGCCGCCCACTCTGACCATGGTATTTTTCGTGGTTTTCCTCTGGTCACCTAGGTGAATGTTGGGGTGGTGTATTCTACCACGATTTCTCCTTTCCTCACTTCCTATTATTTCATCTCTCTTTCATCTTTCAGGAAGTGTCTTCGAGTTCCGTAGTGCGGCTAGTGTTGGGCAGGTGGCATGGTTGCTGCGCTTTGTAAGGTATTTCTCCCCGTAAAAGCCAGGGTGTGTTTGCTAGAATCACTTTGTCGTCCTCTCGCGGAATTCTTCGCTTCTGCTTGTGTCGGTGGATGTTTCAAACTGGAAATATCAGGGACTTTCATGCGTCTCTGTGGACCTGTCTGCCTGCGGTCCTGCGGCTTCCTGCGGCTCCTTCACTCCATCCCTGCCTTCCGGGGGTATAGATCTAGTTGTCAGAGCGGCGAGGTGTCCCCCTCCGGTAAATACCTCATACCTCAAGGCATAAGTTTGCCTCGTTGTTGTAATATTTTTATTTTAAACTCTTTGAAACTATAGGAAGAAGAGTTCTAAGGACAAAGTAGAAATACGCTATACGCTGCCTTAAAATTACATACTGTTTCCATTCAATCTCGAGAAACAACTGAATATTGAAAGGACTTTAAGGAATGGCCAAATTATGAACAATTCGTAACTTAATAACGGATACCTTGGAAATGGTTGATGGCACATAAGTTATTTGGAATAAATTGTGTGCTTTAAAGATTTCTACATTTTATGTGTAATACGTTTTCGTCTATTGCTTAACATTTACTAGTTATACAAGATAATACAGAATTGCTTCTGAAAAGAGGACTTAAAAAGCTATTTCCAGAAAATTCAAGATATACATCTTATTTTTTGTGTAAATATCTTTCATGTATGGTATTTTAATCAACATCGTTAGAGCCATTTTCTAAAAAATAAAATATTTCAAAAACTGTTCATGTAAAGGGTAGTTTGGTGTGGGAGATTTTCTTGAAAATTTTCGTGTCGCATCTTCGGAGAGTACTTAACATTTCGCTTTTGAGTTATGTTGTTTACAGATACACACACACGGATCTTTTTCTAAAAATTCTTACTTTGAATTCAGGGGCCTCAAAACATGTATTTCCGGTAAAATGTCAGTATCCATTTTTTCTTGGAATGCAATACCTTCTCTACCTACTAAGTACGTGGTAGAGAAAGTGAAAACATAAATAAATATCCTAGCAACAGCTACAAAATAATCATCATTTAGCTCCACAATACGCACTAGAAAAGTAAACGTAGAAACTCACTTAAGAGACAATAGGGGAATATTTGATCAGCGCCAAAGGCAAGAGTTTAGGCTAGCCTTTATCGTATATAGACCTTGGACCACTTATAGTTCAAGTCGAAACACAAAGGCGAATGTAAATAAGGCTGGTGAAGTGATCAGCCTTTATATTCAAACTCATGGGGAAAAAGAATAATGTTGTACAGGATTAAAGATTGAGACACTAAGCTAAAGTCTAAAACTTTGCAATTAATAAATGGGCATCTAAATTTAACTGACGTTACAATTTCCTGTACACCAGGACAATTCCTCTAACTTAAGCACAACATATTAATAACTCTTAATAAGAATTCGGAACATCTGAGACTACAGTTCGTAGCTATAGTAGAATTGAGAGTAAAATCGTTTTATGCTATCATGTAGCACAATGCTACGAATATATAGAATAGGAGACCAACATTGTTTTAAAATAAATATCTTATAAGATAAGATAATAAAGTCTGTCTTTGCGATAGGGACAACCCTACAACTTTATAGGCCCCCTTGCTGAGACAGAAAGGTAATGTCTTAGCAGTGTTGCTATACGTATTTATAATAACAGCCTTGTTTAAAGTTCACACGAATTTCTCAACTCATTCTTCTACGAAGTATTCTTACAAATGACTATTCTTTTGTCTGTTTCATACTAATTAGAATAAAGGGTTCGTTGTAGGTATAACGGGAGGTAGAGGAGGCTAAAGCGATATTTAAATGTTTAAAAAGCGGATCGCTATATGCTGCCTTTGAAATTCCACTCCTCGCATGACCACAAGAAACAGACGAACTGTGTCTTAGCACTTCAAAAGGTTTGAAATTTCACACAAATAACATGGAATATCTCAGAAACAGTTTCCTATGGTGTAACACATCTAAAGCTCTTCAAGAAAATTCAAGATGCACGTTTTTCACGCAAAACCCTTAAAAATTCATTCATTCATTCATTATCTGTTTACCCTCCTCGTATGTAGAACTTACACCCCCCAGGACTTACAAGCGGGTGCCTGTTGTCAGAGGCCCGTCGAGGAGCAGACACTCATGGATCAGACAGAGCATCCAGGATGTGTGATCAGCCCGATGCCTGGTATGGGATGAAGGAAGTAGATGAAACGAAATGTTGGTGAAATTGATGCAAGGAAAGG
The DNA here is from genome assembly GCA_030765065.1 of Deroplatys truncata. Classification (NCBI taxonomy): domain Eukaryota; kingdom Metazoa; phylum Arthropoda; class Insecta; order Mantodea; family Mantidae; genus Deroplatys; species Deroplatys truncata. The sequence continues at coordinate 129,034,888 of CM060986.1, forward strand.
TGATGATGGAGCAGTTGGTGGAATGAATGGCGGGGGAAACCGGAGAACCCGGAGAAAACCCGCCCAGACGCCGCTTCGTCCACCACAAATCCCACATTCAGGTCCCTGGGATTGAACCCTTGGTGGGAGGCGAGCGGTCTAACCACTCGCCCACGGCGCCGCCCACCCTTAAAAATTAATTATTTTAATCGAAATTGTCAGATCTGTTTTCCTAAAATCCAAAAGTAATGGGAAGTTTGGGATAGGGGTGTTCAAGAAAATTACAACTTGCTGTAGCATTCTTGTAAATGCTGAATTTAAATACCAAGTTTGGTATTTATCCAAAATTTCGGTTTTTAATTATACTGCTCAAACAGGCACACAAATATTTTTCTAAACTTTTTTTTATTTATTTTAGGTTCACAAGTCTTCAAGATATGTTGAGACGGTATTTTTAACGCTTAAACAACTTCAGTCTAATTATATAATATGTAAATTCAATAATATCCCGCCTTGAAGCAAAATGTGTATGTAATAATTTGTAAAATGTATGTAACAGTCATTGCATATTGAAGTAGATGGTTTGTGGGTAGTTGGAAGATTCTTCATGTTTATCTGCACCACGTATGGGAGCCAATTTGTCGCGGTCACTTCGTGTTATCTTATTGCTGAGCGCCTGTTATTGCTTTACTACTTTAAATGTTGGGTTCATTGTCCTCCGGTTAGCTATTATTTCTCAGTCGAGTACATCTCTTGAACAAGGTCTGTAAACGGAAAGGAGTTGTTACTGAAAGACAACACTGATAAAAGGATTTGTTTTTACACTTTTATTGCCGTCACACTTTATTCATTTCACATATCTTTTGATACACGCCAGACTGTAACTGTTATATTTTCTAATATCACTATAATCACTTATTTTCTGCAATTTATTAATTCGCGTATTTCACATTTATAACTAGCTTTACGACACGAGATATTCTGTAGAATTGCGTAACGTGTACTTGATGTATGCTTCCGTTGAACTACGCGACGTGTAACTCACGAATACTTATGTTGAACTGATCGACGTATTACACGCGAATGCTTCTTCTGGACTGAGTGACGTGTAATGCGTGAATGATCCTGTTGAACTGGACAATACTTGCCTCTGGTTTTAGCTTTTTATACTCCCTCACCTCAATATGCCTAAACATTGTAATAGAGCTGCTATTGGTTAATAAAACGCGCCAACATTAGCGTCTATATTTATATCCAATCAAAATTACGAACACATATGCTTTAGGGAAGATGTTCCCTCCATTTCTCAGAAAAGCGCGCCAATCTGACGTCATTTGCTTGTCTCTAATAATTGATAAACAACTCACCCCCTCGCTCATTGTTACCCGCTCTTATTGTCAGTTTCAGTGAGGCCGTGTAAACTTATTTCCTAACAATGCATATAATTAACAAACATCTCAAATCAATGTCATACAATAATGCTTATTTACACTACAATCACTCTGGCATTTACATTATTGTGATATAAATTTCTGCCACAATATGCTTATAATATTGTATCCATTGTAATAATGTTATGTGAATATATTACGCAATTTAATAATGTAGGAGCTGTGAGAATAATAAGTTAAAAGTTGCTAACAATGAGGTAACCTTGAGTCAATAATGAGTAAGAAAGTTTAACAGTACTATTTGTGATTCTTGGAGTAACAATAATTTAATTTTAGTGACAGTTTATAAAATAGCCAATCAACAACCAGAAAAAGCTTTAGTTAAATGAAGGTATTCTATTGGGTTAGGATTAGCCAATCAGAAAATGAATATAGCAAAATTCACAAATCTAGAAGAAAGTTGCCTGCAGACAGCGTTAATAACCAAAAAGTGTCCTCGAGAAGTATAATATGTATTTGTGTGAGACAAAACAATAGTTTACGTGTTAAAAAGTGCAAGTATTTAATAAAAACATCTCAAGTGTTATTTAAATCGTATCAAGCGTTAATAAAAGGAGTGAAGTAATATTATAATCTTTGTAAGCCTACATTCTTGTTGCACCACAACCCTGCCAAGAGAAACGTGTCTCTAACAATAATACTGACGCAGCCGAGTATTTAATACTTAAAGAAACAGTCAAATTACAAAGTTAATATTTTTTAAACTTGGGACAAAGGTCACCTGAAAGTACACTTGCGGCGAGGGCTACCATACGTGCGGTTGCAACTACTACAAGTTCGGCTCCCCAACAGTTGAAATATAATACATGATCTTCAAACTGACTTTCCATACGTGGAGCTAACATTTCCGATCAGATCTTAGTAACCAATTTTTTGGTGAATACAATACTTACTTGGCCCGTATCTGTAGTGTGAGGATAGCGTGTTTACCTCATATTTAATAAGAGGTCACAACTTCGAATCTCGGTTAGCGTTATCCGAATACGGGTTTTTTCGAGTTTTCCCTTATCCTGAGAAGACGAATGTTGGGTAGATTTAAGCTCTATGGACCCCGGGCTCTTTTGAGCATCATTTCACCCATTCCATTAATTCATCGTCCGATAATACCTACCAGGTTAAATGACGTTAAACTTCAAGCAAAGTGATCTGATGTGATACATTCACGTGACTTTCTCTATCCTCTATCGTTTATTATTGAGTATACAAACTATTCTTACTAAAGCTTCTATCTACTGCATTTTAATGCAAACAAGCATTTACAGAAATAGCTATATTGCACATTTTGTTATATATACAAAGAGAACAGCGATAGTCAAATGTTTAAGAACTTGACGCTATATGCTGCCTTAAAATTCCATACTGTTTCCATGCAATCGCGAGAAGCAGCTAAACATCGATGGGACTTTAAAAGAATGAGAAGTATTGAAAAATTCCAAGATTAAATAACGGATACCACAGAAATGGCTTATGCTACAAAAAGCTTATTTTAAATAAATTCTGTGCTTTAAATACATCTATATTTTTTGTATGGTAAGGTTTCGTCTATTGCTTAACGTCTACTAGTTATACAATATTATACAAAAATTTTTCTGAATGAAGAGGACTTCCTAGGTTATTCCAAGAAAATTCAAGATATACATTTTATTTGTCATGTAAATATCTTTATATATGGTATTTTAATCAAAATTGTTAGAGCCATTTTTATAAAATCAAAATTTTCAAAAACTGTTATATGTAAAGTGCAGTTGTAGTGGGGATTATCTTAAAAATCTTCGTATCGCATCCTTGGCAGATACTGAACACAAATACCAAGTTTGGTATTTTCCGACTTTCCGTTTTTGAGTTAGACTGTTCAGACAGAAGACACATACACGGAAATGCTTGCTAAAATGCTGTATTTGGATCCAGTGAGCCTCAAAGTATATATTTCCGGTGAAATCTCGATATAGAATTTTTTGGTGGAATGCAATACCATCTTTACCTTCTATGTACGTGATAGAGTAAGTAAAAAGCATTTCCTCTAAAAACTACTTCCTCCACTTAGTATAGGAAGGTGTTAGATAAAGTAAAATATAGTTCTTTTTCCAGAATAATTCTGAAGATAGTGATCGGAGTATTTGGAATACTTTGTTCCTCTTAATTTTACTAGTTATATTTATGTCACTAACAAGTTCCCTTTCTATCTGTATATGGCACCGGGTCGATGTCCCCTGTGTCTCTGTATGGAAGACAGCAGAAAACCAGTCATAAACAACAAACCAATTGGAAAAACAAAGCTTCACCAAGGCGCTCTAACTGGAGAAACGATTCCCTTTGCATATTAAATAAATACATGGAGAATAATAAATATTTTCGTGTTAACAACAAAGGTTAAACGATTTGAAATACGACAGTAGCTTTCGCCATATTTCAGATTCACATAACTTTGCACACTTCGCTTGTTCTGTCAAACCAAAGTCTGTAGTCGAATGAAATATTGCATCGGAACAGGCACTTCAGAGTTACAAAAATATTGCCCAATTTCCAACGTTGTAATTCTGTAACGATGTCCGCCCCCTTCAGGTTGTGGGAGGAACACGAGGTGCTGACAAGGAGAACACTGAGAGCGCTGCCTGCTGCCATACGGGGGTGGAATGCGGTGGGGTGTACCTCTACTGAGGATGAACAATATGTTCACTATGGGTGCGCTATCTTAGGGTATGTCAAATTGATGTCTCTAGGTCGTTGGTAATAGAGTTTATTTTATATACAGTCGAGTGCATGGAAACGTGCCATGCTTTTGGTTTTCTATAGTGCTTCTTTATTTAATGCTGGTAGAAACTCCTCCTCATCTGTGTTCCACAATTTATCAATTTGAATTCAAGTTCGACACATACGCGTTCGCCTATGAACAAAGTTCAGTCCTAGGTGAGCAGCGAAAAAGGAGGAGTACGGATATATTTCACCTGAGTGGTTGGAAGGCATGTTTCACCACGACTGTCTACACTAGCCCCTAGATGAGTCTATCTCCTATTGATTTAATGTAAAAGGCCTAGCACTACAACATTAACACACGTTTATTTCAGGCTTAGGAGCGAAGCAAATAGGTAGGGATAAGATATATTAAGTGGAGTGCTAGAACAAGGTACGGAATGGGGACTGAGTGTAGCAGTGGTGATTTAGATTTCCTTACCAGCATAAGCCAATGCGCATTATATTGAGGCAGTATTTTATATCACAACACTGTGAATGCCAAAGTGATTGTAGTGTAAATTAATATTATTGTATGTACAGGATTTTAGATGTTGGTTAGCCATAAGTACTGTTAGGAAATAAGTTTACACGGGCTCACTGAAACTGACAATAGAAGTGGGTAACAATAAACCGAGGGGGTGAGTTGTTTATCACTAAGAAGAGACAAACAAATGACGTCAGGGTAGCGTGCCTCTTTTTTAGAAATGGAGGGAATATCTTCCCTAGAGCATATATGTTAGTAGTAGTGATTGGCTGACCAAAACAGACGCTAAAGTGGGTGCGATTTGGTAACCAACAGCAGCTCTACTATAATGTTTAGGCAATTCGGGGTGAAGGAGTATATATTCTCGAGCCATAAGCAAGTATCGCGCAGTTCGGAAGAATCTCTCACGAGGTGCACGTCACTCAGTTCTAAGGAATCTCTCACGAGGTGCACGTCGCAGTGTTAGTTACTAAAATGTGAAGTACGCGAAGTAATTGGTACGCGGCAAATAAAACAACTGTAGTTACATTCGAAAATATCACAGTTTCAGTCAGGCGTGTATAAAGATTAAATATGTGAATTATTAATTAAGTGTGACGACAATAAAAGTGTAGAAACAAATTATTTTATCAGTGTTATCTTTTAGCAACAACTCCTTTCCGTTTACACACCCTGCTTAGAGACACTTGCTCGACCGAGTTGTAATAGCTAGCCGGAGGACAAAGAACCCAAAATTAAAATAATAAAACAAGAGGCGCTCAACAAATAAGATAACACTAGCCATTAAGAACTGCGTCAATATCGGCACAATTCCATACACTTGACTATAAATTGGCTACTTGTGTAGCTGATCCAACTTGGCTATACATGGCATAGAAAATGGAAATGGTAATTTATTTCTGAAAAAGAGACTAAAAATTCATATCTAGAAAAATTCACACCTGAGCTGATTGTAATACAGTGTAAGTATTTTTTTTGTAATGGCTGCATTATATTTTTTACTTTAAAATACAAGTAATAATTCTACTTCCAATGCAGTATATTAGTTAGCTTGTTAGTTTCTAAATCCATAGTTATCGGGTTCGTTTCCCGGTCGCAGGGAAGAATGTTTCTTTAGTTAGGAATATAAATACTGCCCTCGGAGTCTGAAAATCTGAATTGTATGAATCAAAGTTTAAAACTTAATGTAAAAAAAAATAAAAAAAATACGAAAATAATCAAGTGAGTGTACCTAGAGAAAAACGATAAAAGTGGGTTTTGCTGCTACTAAGTTCTGCAATAAACAAAAGTGAGGTAGTCTTATTTTATTTGGTAAAAATAATTTTTGTTAATAAACTAAACTGTGTGATACATAATAAACGTATTTCAAAATATTCTTTCAGGATGTCTCATTTGGGAAATATTGTGTTGCATGACTCAGATCGTAGAATTTCTGGCGTGAATGAGAATGTTCTTAGAATCCTTAAGTCCCTGAATTTTGTTTTAGGGACTAACTAGAGATGCATGTAAAACTTTGGTTCAGTGTAAGCTTGGAACAAGCTTTTCTGAACTACTTATGCTTCACAGACGATTAGGCGATCGATAAATGACCTTGTTCCGAAGATGGTGATTTAAAATCCCTGTGAGATGTATTCTTTATTAAATAATTATTAAATACTTGTTATAGAGTTTAATTTCGCTAACACAAGTTATGATTAATTAATTATAACATTTAATGTTTTTACTACTCGATGCCTGCTGAGGTATTACTTTTATTTACTTAACTACAATACGTTCCTGAGTTGTGACCATATTATATCTATCACACTGAATATAATTTACTGTAACGAATTATAGTGAACTTAACTGATATTGTAGGCACATTTTAATTAATTTGCTTTAATTCTTTAGTGTGTACCAAAGAGATTACCACAAGTGGAAATTCTAATTATTTTCTTCTGACCGTGAAATTCCCAACTTTAACTTTCTTTCTTTTTTTCTTTAACTTTATTTATAACTTTCACACAACTAAGTGTGTTTACTCTTAGATCCCACTAGAAAATGTGCAGAAAAAGAAACGAAGAAAAATATGAATAATGAAAACATTAAAATATAGCTTTATAACATCTGGTAGCAAATTAAATCAAACTTCCTTACATACTTCCAATTGCTCACTATTTGACATAATTAACCGTGTGAGCAAACTCACATAGTTAATTTTCCCCTTTGTGGTCCCTCCAGTTAGTTTCCTAACAGAAGTTTTGTACTAGTGGCTTTTAACAGAAGCAGTAGAAGTTCAATAGCATTGAAAGGTGGCTAGTTCTACTGCTAGTCCATATATCATTTCCAAAAATTACAAGCTAACAACCTCATAGTCTCTAAACTACCACGCCCATAAAGAACTGAAAAACGACTCCAGAAGAAAACGAAATGTGAAGTTTATTAGTCTGCAAATTATAAATATCCTGTTAAGGTGTTTGCTGAAGCAAGAACGAAAATAAAACAGCAACTTATAGTCTTCACTTCAATTGTTTATGTGAATTTCTGGAGCTATTAAAAACTTGAACATATTCTCTCATATTTTCACCCTTGGCTAAATAATGTAGCAACCAAAACCAAGCTGTAAGAGGAAAACGTAAACTTTAGAAATATGCAAAATGAAACCTCGCTGTGTATATCATCTTCTATGGAGCAGCTTTTTGCAAATGTTAACATAGGGACATTAAAGCCCATTGGCAGTAACTTCAGCCCTCGTCTAGTAGAATAGACAGAGATAAACGATCGAGTTAGTTAGGCGTCTCGACAGGGTACTGCAAAGGGGTGAACAAAATGTGTACTAGGATAAGTGAAATAGGGCTTGCAATAAATTTTATTCTTGTTAATTTTATATTAAATGTGCCATGTGATTAGAATGTCCAATATAACTCCACATAATACTTTAAAACTGCGTTTAATGGCAACGGCCATTACGTTTACGTGCTAGAATTATTGCAGTCCAAACGTTTTTAGTTTCTGAGTTAATTCACATTTTAGGAACACAGGTGTGTTGTAAAATTCATTATAATATTTGAATAAGTTTAAATTTTTGACCCTAATTAGTAAACATGCTTAATTAACCACCATTCCAGCTCCTCCTCAAATCTAGTGTAAATGACGATCACCTCAGATCATTCCTTAGTCTTACTTCTATCCTTAATGTCTCAACTGGAAATAGTGGCAATTTAATGTTGCAAGAGCACAATTATTTCTGTCTATGTAAAATAAATATAAATATGAATAAATATCACCTCAGAACAGCACTAATACATTCTTTCTCCGCTAATACCTCACCAAAAGTGTTGATGTTAGTGTAAAAATACTATTATTGCCACAAAAATGTAACTAATTGTGTATCTTTATTTGGAGATATGACATACTAAACGTACATATAACATGTTTATTTATAGGCACTTATTTTATTCTTTTGTTATTCTAACATCGGGGAGGCGCCGTGGCCGAGTTGTTAGACCTCTCGCCTCTCATCAAGACAGCCCAGGTTCAATCTCAGGGAACCGCATCTGGGATTTATGGTGGACAAAGCGACATTTGGGCGGGTTTTCTCCGTTCTTCTCCCTCCAATCATTCCAAAAATTGCTCCAGCATAACCTTTCCTTTCATTCACTTCACCGTCATTTCATATCATCTGCTTTTCCTCGCTCTTATACCAGGCTTCGGGCTGATCGCCCATTCTGGCTGTTCTCTCTGATCATAGTCTGTGCTCTCCGACAGGCGTCTGACCCCAGGTACCCATTTGGAAGTCCTGGGTGGTGTAAATCTTAACATTGGGGAGGATAAACACAGAAAGAAGAACAAGAACCTATTCTACTATCCAACATAATTTTTATGTGTTTTGTTTATCCATTAGATTATAGTTATAAAATTTATATATTTATATACAGAACTTAAGACGATATCTGAATTTCAATTGTTGCCATATTGGCATTTAGACATAATCAGTCTATCGGTTTATTGCTCTTCCTAATGTTTAAGTAAATATGAAATGAAACAGTATAATACTATGCCTCATTCCACCTCATGCGAAGAGTTTGTACATCAAATAGTCCCTAACCGTACTCGAAAGTATTTTATTTTCGTTTTTATGTGTGCAATGCTAACACTGATATTTCCTGAACACTTTAAAGGGCACTTCAGAAAAGGAGATGGAACAAAATGTAAGAGTTATCGCGGATATGTTTACTAAACAGCTTATAAACTATATTAAAAATACTCACGGAGAAATTAAAAGCAGTTTTAGAAGTAATGCTACTAGAGGAGTAAACATAATTTATAAAGGGAGATTATGCACAGTTAATGTCTTTATATTACAAAAAATATTTGAGAAACATCGAGAATTGAATATAGAAAAACACATTTTATTTACTGACTACACAAAATCACTTAACCTTGGATATTGTACTATCGAGTATGAATGAAAATTTCCTGAGAAAATGGAAAGATAGGACAACATTTCCAATACCTCTTAAAATAAGATACAGGCTTATTAACATTGTAATTGTAAATGTGAGAGCGGGAGGCTGTTGCAGGAATATTATAACTGTTTCAGCTGATATCCGAGTGCTGTAGCAGACGCGCAAACCGCCGTGCAGTGGCCACACCATAAAAGAAAAGCAATATAGATTGTAAGTTGTAGTAACACTACCTAATTGAAAAGCAGCGCTTTCTAATCCAACCTCAGATTCCGCAAATACCTATTATTTTATCATCTACAGAGTTCAACGTGCTTAGAGTTAGATTACCTAAATTAAAATTTGTTTTACACAAGTTTGACATTCCTTGTGCCAGCATCAGTATTAATGTTAAATACTATTGGTGATAAAGGGCACCCTTTCCTTATTTTGGGTTTAATTCAATATATTTATCTCGAACTCCTTTATTCCATTGTCAACTTGAAATGTATTCTTTCATAAACATTTTGAATACCATCTAAGAGATGTTTTGGATACACCTTTATGATCAAAAAATCCCGTAATTTCGTCCTTAAGATTCTGTCAAAGGTTTTATGGTAACCTGCAAATAAGTAGCTTCAAAATTAAATTCAGATGCTTCTCTATTATTTGTTTCAAAATGAATGCACAGACCATGCACGGAAGACCATTCCTAAAAATTTTTGGGTTTCATAGCTTTATTTACTCTTCTTGTGAAACTTTTGACACGGATTTCGTATGCAGATGCCAAAATGCTGATTCCTCTGTGGTTCTTACAATTATTTCTATCTCCCCTCTTGAAAATTAGTGCCACAACACCTTTCTTACAATTATTTGGTACCCTGTAGGTATTCCAGCAAATTAAATATATACTGTAACTTCGTCCAGTTTTTCAATTGTTACTCTCTCAGTTGCCAGGTCACTGTTGTAAGTTCTCATGTAGTTCAATTTCGCTGGGAGTTCACTTCGTTGAGACTGTCACTCAATTCTCCGTCTCTTCACTTACATTGTAACGTAGCCTCTTAACGCCGAACGGTTAATTTCACTTGGGAGTCGAACACAAGAACTCCACAACCCGTCGCTCCACAATAGCACTCGCTGCACGTCACAGCAAACATCGCTTGGAGAATCGCTCTTGATGTCGCATTAAACAAATTCTCGCTAACTCAATCGCTCACGATCTGGCTCAACAACTATGTGCAACAACTGGACTGCTCTAGCGAGAACGCTCGCTTATATAGTCTGTGGAATCTTTCCACAAGGTTCTCGATGGTTCTAGAACTATTTCGACACACTTTCTGGTAGAGTAGGGGACAAGAAGCTTTCAGAAGTATCTGTTTATCTGCCGATAGTGCGCCCGTGTTTACCCTCGCAGGTGGCAGTTATCGTGGTTTACTCGACTGCCCGTTGCCAACCTCGGTTAATCTTGGGCCTTAGCTGTTGCGTCACAAACTTCTCTCCTAACAGCTCTTTGTTCCAAACATATCCACGATGTGTAGCAGGGCGCTCACAATAGACAATCATCAGCTTCCCTCGGGGTTAACACCGAATGTGCAATGGGGCCCAGGACCTGTGTCACGGGTGTCGCATGGCAGGTACCTCTCCCCAGTCGCTTCGAAGATGTAGCCAATAGAATCGCCGACGTAGCTTCGTCGAGGTCTTGTTCGCCTCCAGGTGCCCCCTGGTAGTGTTGGCATGGGTTTATTTGAGGACGTCCTTCACCGTTTTCTTTGAGAGCAGCAGCTGTTCCACCCTAGTCCTTCTGGCTACAAACACTGGCTACACTCTCTTTGATACTCTGTTCCTGACCACCAGGGAGTCCCACCGCGTCCAACAACTTTCACAACTCGGGCCTCTGAGAGAAACATTCGCTCATACGGGTCATACGCCGCAGTCCTTATCCTTCAGGATGGACCCTATATCTCGATAATCCAGCTGCTCCCTTCTCAAGGCTTCCTCGTTCCAACCAACTACAGGTTGATCCGGACTGGGTGTAGAGCTGTAGCACTCTTAAGTCATCTGCTGGTCCAGACGCTCGTCCATTGTGGCCTCTAGGTACAATGTTTCTTTCTTTCGTCTGACAATCTAGTCTTTTTATCGCTGATCTAGGTGTTCTACTACCCATTAATTTCATCTTCCATATCATATTTTATTTCCGTCACTATTTTCTCCATTTTGATCTTCATTTCAGCTCCCATCCCCTCCATCGCAGACTTAGAGTTCATTTCACTTAACAATTCTTTACTCATTGCCTCCGCGGTAGCGTTTTATCCCACTCCTGATACCAGAGTGACTTTGTTCAGTTTTTCAAGTGTCACTCTCTCAGTTCATTGTCACTGTTAGTTCTTATCTAGTTCAACTTCACTGGGAGTTCACTTCGTTCACACTATCACTTCTCTAAGGTGAACTACTTCAATTCTCTGTCACTTCACTTCGTGACGTAGCCATTTCACGCCGGACGGTTCACTTCACGCGGGAGTCAAACACAAGAGCTCCACAACCCATCGCTCCGCAGCATACGCAACATCCGTTACCAATTGCTCGGAGAATCGCTCTTGATGTCGCACCAGAGACGCGCTCCCTAACTCGCTCACTCACTCACTAAATCAACACCTCTCCATTGCTCTCGAGAGAACGCTCATATACAGAGTTGTGGAATCTTCCCACAAGAAGAACTGTAGAACTATTTCCACACACTTTCTGCAGGAGAGGAGAGAAGAAGCTTTCAAAAGTTTCTGTTTATTTTGCCGATAGCACGCCCGGTGTTTACGGTGGCGAGCGGTAGTTATCGTTGTTTATTCGACTGCCCGGCGCCGACCTTCTGATAACCTTGGGCCATAGCCGCTGCGTCACTATTTACAGAGCGGTAATGTATAATGCGTACACTATAGACGTTGCATCGAAGTGAAGAATAGGATTTTAAAGAGAAGGAACAGGAAAGAGGCGCAGTTAAGCAACTCTGGAAAGATTGGACAAATGAAGGTCATTGCTGTAACGGAACAGGAAGGGAGCAAATGAAATATGCTGTAACACTGGATGAGAATAAACTGCCTACCTAGAAATGCACTGGAAGGAATGGTGAACGGGGAAGATGTACGGGAAAGAGGAAGACAAGATTTAGCCAAAATTAGAAGAGGAAAGAATGAATGGAGTTACCTGCGATTCATTGCTTATTTGGTTATAAAACTCTAAAGGTAAAATTGCAACAGTTACACTACGTGATCAAAAGTATCCGGACACCTGGCTGAAAATGACGCACAGGGTCGTGGCGCCCTCCATCGGTAATGTTGGAAGTCAATATGGTGCTGGCCCACCCTTAGCCTTGATGACAGCGTTTACTCTCGCAGGCATACTTTCAATCAGGTGCTGGAAGGTTTCTTGGGGGATGGCAGCCTATTCTACACGGAGTGCGGAACTGAGGAGAGGTATCGATGTAGGTCGGTGAGGCCTGAAACGAAGTCGGCGTTTCAAAGCATCCCAAAGGTGTTCTATAGAATTCAAGTCAGGACTCTGTGCAGGCCAGTCCATTACAGAGATGTTATTGTCGTGTAACCACTCCGCCACAGCCCGTGCAGTATAGACAGGAGCTCGATCGTGTTGAAAGATGCAATCGCCATCCCCGAATTGCTCTTTAACAGTGGGAAGCAATAAGGTGACTAAAATATCAATGTAGGTCTGCGCTGTGATCGTGCACGCAAAACAACAAGGGGTGCAAGCTCCCTCCAGGAAAAATACGACCACACCATAACACCATCACCTCGGAATTTCACTGTTGGCACTACACACGCTGGATGTCACCGGGCATTCGCCATACCCACACTGTCATCGGATCGCCACATTGTGTACCGTGATTCGTCACTCCACACAACGTTTTACCACTGTTCAATCGTGTAATGTTGACGCTCCTTACACCAAGCGAGACGTCGTTTGGCATTTTCCTGCGTGATGTGTGGCTTGTGAGCAGCCGCTCGACCATGGAATCCAAGGTTTCTCACCTCACGCCTAACTGTCATAGTATTTGGAGTGGATGCTGATGCAGTTTGGAATTCCTGTGTGATGGTGTGGATAGATGTCTGCCTATGACTCTTTACGACCCTCTTCAAACGTCGGCGGTCTCTGTCAGTCAACAGACGAGGTCGGCCTGTACGCTGTTGAGCTGTACATGTCCCTTCACGTTTCTACTTCACTATCACATCAGAAACAGTGGACCTAGGTATGTTTAGGAGTGTGGAAATCTCGCGTACAGACTTCTGACACAAGTGACACCCAATCACCTGACCACGTTCGAAGTCCATGAGCTCCACGGAGCGTCCCATTCTGCTGTTTCACGATGTCTAATGGCTACGGAGGTCGCGGATAATGAGTACCAGGCAGTACGTGGCAGCACAATGCACTTAAGATGGAAAACGTATGTTTGTGGGTTGTCCGGATACTTTTGATCACATAGTGTATGTATAAATTATTAAAATGTGTATTTATGCACTCAAACTAGCAGATTTTTATTTATTTTATGCATATATGTATATCTACTACAAAATAGAAGAGGAATATGATGTAGTAGCTATGCGTAATAAAACGTTAACAAAGGCTAAATACCTGATTATTTCTTGACAAGTATCCGGCAGGGAGGACAGTTACAAACTCCACTTCGTATGTCTGTGTGGAGGTTGAGATTCGTAGCGTCTGCTTTTGCTAATTTTATCATTTCCTTTAATTACTCTGAAATTCTACTGCCCGGCTCATGTCAATGATAGTTTTCTCAAATGATGTTTTCCTAAAGATTCCAATTTCTATTCCTTATTGAAGTATTGTAATACTTAGAGCAGCTGTTTGTGCAACAAGACACAATTACTTACATTATAATGTTATTCACGCTTACGTACACATCATGTCAGATTGCAACTAAATTAAGGACTTTTTGATGATGCACACACTTTTCTCCTTTTGATTTTTACATACCAATGTACCCTGTGTGATTGAACTGTATTGTTTGAGGCAGAATTGATACACCTTTAAACATTCTGCAACTGGAAAGCCATTTGTTCACTTCACGATGACCAGACTATAGAACAACGAACGTTTCTTTAGATTAAATCCAATGCTGGGATCACAAAGTGATAAAATAAGAAAAGAAAGAAACTAAGCGAAAACTGATGTGTTACATTCACACGGCTTTCTCTACGCTCCATCGTTTACTAGTGAGTATACAAACTATTTTTACTAAAGCTTATTTTTTTAATCTACTACATTTTAATCCAAATAAATCCTTGCAGAATTAGCTGCATTATACATTTATTTTACATGCAAAAGAAACAGCAATAGTCAAATGTTTTAAGAACTGGACGCTATACACTGGACGTATCTCCATACCGTTTATATGTAATCGCGAGAAATAACTGAATGTTGACAGGAATTTAAGAGAATGACCAAGTAATGAAATATTCTAACCATTAATAATGGAAATCTCAGAAATGGCTCATGCCACAAAACAAAACATTTTTGAAATTGTGCTTTTAAAGGGATTAGATTTTTGTGTGTGTGTATGTGTGTGTGTAAGACAAAATCGCTTAACGTTTACCAGTTTTAGAAGTTTGTACAAAATTCCTTCTGAATGAAGAGAACTTCAAAGGCTATTCACAGAAAATAAGATACATATCTTATTTTTCATACAAATATCTTCAGTATGTGGTATCATAATCAAAAACGTTGGAGCCATGTTTTAGAAAATAAAGCATTTCGAAAAATGCTTTATGTAAAGGATAGTTTGGGATGAGGGGTTTCTGAAAAGTCTTTGTGTTGCATCTTTGGAAGGTATTAAATCTAAATACAAAGTTTTGTATGTACCAACTTTTAGTTTTTGAGTTACGCTTTTCACAAGCACACATGGATATTTTTATAAACAGGTCTTTTATGTATTTCCAGTGAAATCTCTATATGGGATTTTTGTGTGGAATGCAGTATCTTCTATACCTACTAGGTACACGGCAGAGAAAAACATTTGATGTCTATTATTATTTAGAATTCAAACACTTGACGGTATAGGAAGTGCAATCAAGACGTGAAATGAGTCTATGTAAGTCGGTTGAAACTCATTATGATTATATATCTAACGTTTATTTCGGTCAGAAAGCCAGCTGCAATGCAAGAGCAGGCTATGGCCCTTAAAATGCTTTATCATCATACCTACCCTACAACAAAAAATCAAGAGAACACGTCGGCATAGTTTAAGACTCTTTGTGAACGAACATCGGATTCATCCGAAAGGAATCCGGTTCCTATGGCCGAAACGTATTCATTTCCATCTAACAAAGCATGCCTCCGGGTCCAGAAACTCTAAAACAGATTAAATCTTTCACATCTTACTAATTTGAGGGCGCTTATTGTGACTTTCACAGTCTTTACCTATCATGTTAACCGTTTAGTCTAAAGCTTAAAACATCTCGCGTGTTGCATTCCCATGACTTTATATACCTCTATCATTATTTTCATATAGCTTCTACAAACCATACTTACTGAAGCTTTTGTTTCTCTATCTACTTCACGTTAATGAGATAAGCCTTTGCAGAAATAGATTCATAACGTATTTCGTTGAAAGTACAAAGGGAATAGGGGAAGCCGAATCGATAATCGCATGTTTAAAAACCGGGTCGTTATATCTGGACTAGAAATTCCATGTTCATTCCGATATACCGCGAGAAACAACTAAAAAGAGACAACACTTCAAAAAATATGATGTGTTACATTCACGTGACTTTCTCTACCCTCTGTCTTTATTAGTGGGTAAACAAACTATTCTGACTAATGCTTACTTTTCTCTCCCTTCAATTTAATCTGCTGCAGAAATAGCTGCATTACATTACACATTTAGCGATAGACAGATGTTTAACAACTGGACACTATATATTGGCCTTAAAGTTCCATACTGTTTCCATGCAAACGCGAGAAACAACCGAATGTTGACGGGAGTTTAAAGAGTGACCAAGTAATGAGTAATTCAAACCATTGTTCTATACCAACGTAAGTAACACGAAAATTCTGAGTGGCTGGTAGGAAGAACGCAATGAATGGTTGGTCATTTGAGGGTCGAGTTACGTTTCGTAATTGGAAAACATTAATATTTTCTAGTTATTTAGGTTTGGTGTAAGAGCAATTGCAAAGTGCTTTATACAAATGCTGTTTGGTTTTTTATGATGAGTGAGAAAACAATATAAAATGATAGGTTCCATTCAAAAAGATTAAATTGACTCTAAAATGACCACACAATGTCCTTCAAATAGAACAACTAATGACATTTACTTTCTCCCATAATATCAAGCTACTTTTATTAAAGACTTTCTTTCTACAACTTTTAGTGTTGGACGTTGTACAATATCAACTTAAATGGTCTACCGTGTATATATACATAATTCTAAAATATTGGCTGTAAATTTTTACAAGAGCTGTTAGTATGATTAGCATTAGAGATGCGAGTACAACTGCATGTTTGTGTAACATATTTGCCAAGTTAAACAGATTTTTTAGAAAATAGAATGCAGATACTTAGAGGTAGACATTAGAAAATATATTTCGTTTATTTTTGTAAAAACATGTGTTAGATACATTAAATAGGAGAAATTCCAAGGAAAATAAATGAATTTTCTTTGTAAAGTAAATTTAGAAAGAAAAGACTGTACATAGTCTATGCAATGTGCATCTAATGGCCTTAAGATAAACATTACTTCCAGAATGTCTCTACAGCCAGCTTGAATGGAGGTTTGCAGCTCTGATTCGGATACGCTTTATCGTTTATTAGTGGGTATACAAAGTATTCTTAATAAAGCCTATTTATATATCTATTATATTTTATACAAATAAACCTTTGGATAAAAATAGTCGCCAACACCTGCACTTTAACTTCGCGTTTTAAATTTGTGTAACATTTTCCGCATCAAACGCTGGACATGGACCCGTCCCTCAGCTACATTCCGGCTACATTCCGACTGAGGCTATTTAATTTCGCCATTGTATTGTTACTGAATGAGAAGTTTTACTCATGGAGACGTCTGTTGCTTGAGCAACATCTCTTTTGCTGAAATTAAGCATACCATTGCGCCATGTGTTTGTAAAGCTGAGTCAGGATGCCAATTCTCCCTTTACTCTCTGCTTCTAAAGCAATCGGGCCGATTAAGCAATTTGAGATAATCGCTTCCAAACTCCATTATTTTCGTATCACAAACGAAAGCTTTCTATTTCGCAGATAGACAGTTAAGCTAATGGGGAGAGGAGCCGGCTTTAGCCGAGGCGCAAGACCCTCAAAAATGGTATAGATAAACTTTGGAAGCCGGGTAATTATATGAAATTTCATTGAAAGAACTTTTGTTTTTAGACCATGTTGTTATGATAGAAGTTAGGGTGGTACGTACAAACAACCCATCGGAATTGCGCCAAGGGACACAAATAATACACAACCATTGTTACGTGTCTCTGAAGGAAGGTGTTAGGTAGTTCAACAGGTAGCAGTGGTGTTGTGTCATGCTTCTCATAATTAGAGTGCACGTTCTAATTAACATAATCCTTGGAAAATGCACAACGATCACCCATTTACCGATCATAAAGTGTTTGATATCTTCACATTGGGTGAGACAGAATGTGCCCGAATTAATTTTATTATGTGTTAATTTATTTAGTGTTTAATTTGATATATGAATGATGTGTGTATAATGTGAACACCATGTAAACAGCCATTTTATATAACGTAATAATGTAATGTAATTTATATATATATGAAATGTTCCTCTGTCACTAGTTTAGAATGTTTTAAACTCTGCCGTTTGTAGAAAATATGCTATTCGCATATGCAGAGGAAACCGCGTTCTTTTGTGTTAGTCTAGGGTAAGGTTTTATGACTTTATTTGTCTCCGCTCCGAAGTATGGAGTGAGAAAAATATAACACGGAACGGAAGATTACTGAGAGAAGCCCGGGAAAATGCCAGGTGATATATACAAACTAGCCAATAAGAATATATATAAATTAAGTAATATTTAGCCACGCTGAGAGAACCGCGAAAATTCCTCCAATGAGAAATCAGATCCTAAACTTTTTAAGTCGGGGATCGTGGTCTTTAAATAGTCGAGATTTACCCCAAAATCCAAGTCGTTAACTTGTAAATACACACGAGGAATCCGTGCCACTCCGTATGACAAAATTGGCGCGCAAATGATGTTCTTTTGTGCGGAAGTGTAAATGTGACCAATCACATATTTATTAACAATATATCGTGATTCCCGAGTTCTATATAGTAATAAGTGAACAGAACATTATTCAGTGTTTTTGAAGTGAGAAGTGACAATAAATTGCAGTTACCTAAACATTATGATGAGTAGTGAATTCACCTCTGAGCTCCTTTGTACCACTACCGAGATCGACGAGCTTATTAGCAATCCTAATAGGCAAAGTTCATGCAGACATCTCCGCTGAGAAACAACTAGCCAGGGCAACAGCGAGAATTACTGTACAATTAAATCAACCAGCCAGGACAACAAGATGAAGCCACGTCGGAGGAGAACATAAAACAGGTACAATGAATTTTACCATTACTTCTCCTGTATCTACCGCTACACCGCGTTCGACTCCAACTCGAGGGAGCATCGAACCCGGGACTGCAATCAACGGCGCAGTCTTCGAAGCATAGAGGCGCGACGACTGACGCATGGGAAGAGTATGCGTATTTGTATAGTACTTAGTGCAGCCTAAAATTCATATTTCATGCTTGTTCAGTTTCTCATTTAAATAAAGAATAGGAAAACCTTTTAAAAGTAATGTTGATACGCTAAAAAGCTCTATAAAGTTACGTAATTAGTAATTGCATTCCACCCAAAAATTCGATACCGAGATTTCACCGGAAATACATGCTTTGAGGCCTCTGAATCCAAATAAAGCATGTTTATAAACATGTCCGTGTGTGTATCTGTGAGTCAGTGTGTGTGTGTGTGTGTGTGTGTCCGTGTGCCTGTGAATAGTCGGGTAAGTACAAAACTTGGAATTTAAGTTCAAAGTAAACTTAAGTATCTTCCAAAGATGCGACAGGAATACTTTCAACAAAATCCCCCCAACCAAACTACCCTTTACATGGAACATTTTTAAAAAAAAAACTATTTTCTAAAAATGACTAATGATTTTTATTAAAATATCGTATTAAAGATATTTAAATGATAAAGAAAATGTACACCTTGAATTTTGTGCTAATAACCTTGAAGTCCTCCTCATTCGGAAGGAATTTTGTATAATCTTGTATAACTGGTAAACGTTAGGCGATAGACAACAAACAAAACGCTACACAACAAATGTAAATCTCTTGAAAAAAACACACAATTTGTTTCAAATAGTTTTTTGTGTCATAAGCCATTTCTGAGATATCCGTTATTAATTGTTCTAATTGTACACTACTTGGTCATTCTGTTAAAGTCCTTCTTTCTTGAGATTGCATGGAAACGTATGGAATTTAAGGCCAACATATAGCTCCAGTTCCTAAAAATATGACTATCGCTGTCTTTCCCTCGAAATGTGTCATGTAGTTTTTTCTCTAAAGGTTTATTTGTACAAAATATAATAGATAGAAAAAAAAGGTTTATTAAGAATAGTTTGTATACCCACTAATAAACGATAAAGGGTAAAGAAAGTCATGTGAATGTATCACATCAGATTTTTATTTATATTGCCTCCTAAAGTGATTCTTTGCTCACTGCAATTCTTCACAGAATTAAACCTGGCAGGGGTACTTTGCAATGAACCTGTGACAGACCGGCTCTAAGCCTGTCTCTTCATTCTTTAGATACAAACCAACCGGTGTCAAAGAAAATCTCAAATAACCCTTTACTGTTTATTATCAGCCCATAAAATCGATCTTCCTCATATCGACGCCCTCATCGCAGCGTTAAGTAATAGGACATTGTTGTGGTCAAATGGATGCCATCAATTTGGTCGTCATCAAGCGTAAGGCCTTGCGGTATCTCAGACTCCCACAGAAAGGAACGAAGAGTCGTAAACGTATCTGGTATCGGGGCAAGGCATTAGTCGAGGTCCCTGGCCAAGGTATTATACGATAAGCCGCAACGAGCATCGGCCGTAACAAGACCTACGCGGTCAACTGTTTTCCTTCTAGCATCGCTGTCGAGAAAGAATGGTATATGAGACAGCCCAGCAAGAAATTTCTTGAACTAAACCACACCAACTGAAGGCAGGTAGTAAAATAGTCAATATGGCACTACCCGTAATGAAAAGGTAAAACTCCCGAAAGAATTTTGTAGAATAGGTGGCCGATTTAGTACGACAATCTCCGTCGCAGGTAAGCATAAACTATCTTTAGGTAATGAATAAGATGTAAAATAACAATATATAACCAAGGTAGTAACGATTTAGGTATAAAGATTATACGCAAAAAGTGTAATTGGGTAAGAGAAACAACGAAGGGCAACAATACCAGGACTTCTGAAAAAATCTGATGTGTTACACTCACATGACTTTCTCTACTCTTGTACAAACTATTTTTACAAACGCTTATTCTCCATCTACTTCATGTTAATCGAGATAAACATTTGCAAGGTCTATCTTATTGCTAATTTTCTTGTAGATATAAGGGGATAATATAATATAGAAGTACGGTAGCCTTTAAGCACATACATATCTCTTAATAGTTGGTTGCTAGGTGCAGCACCATTACCTTTCCCACAGATTAATACTCTTTGCATATCCAAGACAAAAAAATGAATAATGAATTCCCATTTGAGAAAAGTATTGAAAAATTTAAGGGAATAACAAGCAATATCTCGAAAATGCTTCACTCAACAAAAAAAAGTATATACATAAATTGTGTATTTTAAAGCGATCTACATTTTTTGTGTAGTAAAATTTTGTCTATCCCTTATGGTTTACCAGTTATGCAAAAGTCGTTCACAATGAAGAATACTTTTGGAGACATTCCCAGAAAATTCAAGATATACATTTTATTTGTCATAAAAATATCTTAAACATATGATATTTTAATCAAAATCGTTTGAGCCGTTTTTGAGAAAATTAAAAGTTTCGAAAAATCTTCCATGTAAAGGGTAATTTGGGGTGGGGGGATTTTCTTGAAAACCTTCGTGTCGCATCCTTGAAAGATACTGAACCTACATACCAACTTTGGTGTTTATCCGACTGTTCGTTTCTGAGTTATGCTGTTCACAGACAGACACACAGACACAGACACACACACACACACACACACACACACACACACACACACACCACAGACACACACACGGACATGATTCCAAAAATGCTTTTTTTGGATTCAGGGTGTCTCAAAACATGTATTTCCGGTGAAATCACGGTATCGAATTTTTGGGTGGAATACAATACTTCCCCTACTTACTATACGTAGTAGAGAAAGTAATACAATATGGAAAGATATTACTATAGAGTAGAATAAGTATATTAGCAAAAGGACTTTTATTGTTAAACAGTTTTAAACTAAACTTGCGAAATGTAACAATTGCATGAGTCTCGTGTCAGTACAGGCTTTTCCTGTCCCTGTAACCTTACAGTAACAGTACAATAGTAAATATCTACATTTGGTTACATTTGCTTACTATAGAAGTAACAATATACGAGAGGTTACTAAAGGGCAACTGTGACATTTTTCCGCCATTAGGGATATGACACTAGAATCTGGTTGTTAAGTACCATTCATAACTGTTAACTCCTCCGCAAATACGCACCTGCTGCATGTATTGGGAAGGTTAGTTAAAGTGTATCTCTTAAATTGGCGCCATATTTTTATATTCGCAGGTGTTGAAACTTTGCGTGCCGACCATTTAGTCACCAACTGACCCACTAATTGTAATATTAATTATATTATATATTATTATCATCATCATATATTATGTTACTATTTATATTGGATTAGTAATAATACATTAATTAACTTCATTAAACCGAGCGAGATGGCTCAGGTGGAATCTCTATGGCCCGCATTCGGGAGGTCGTAGAAGGTCGATTTCCGTGGCCGATCTTACTCACTTATGGGTTTTTTCGGGGTTTCCTTGGATCGCAGGCGAAAGTTGGGAAAAATAATTATATCTCCCGAATTTCCTGTCCTTCCATTTCATCTCCATTCTCATTTAACTTCATCTTTCATCTCGTTAGTCTCTTTCTGGATTGGAAATGTGAGTGATGATGTTTCGGTGCAGCGTGGTAGGGAAAAAAGGATGCGCTTTGTGACTCTCTCCGTTCCTCGATTTTCGGTAGTTTCGGGGGTATCCGAATCCCCTTGAGGGGCGTTAGGCCCCTCTGTCTTCTCTCGCATCCTCATTCCTCCTGGAGACGCCCCTTCATGGGGCGTAGTGCAATTCCACTCTGGATTCATGCCGAATCCCTTCCGTAGTCTATCCTATCATAAGGTAATTAAACGAGTATTTAATTATTAATTATTAGGTTATGTTATTAATCTACTAAGTTATTATTAATTATTAAGTCTTACCTTTGCCAGTTCAAAGGTAATTGAAATTCCCAATTTGTTTTGCAATTTTTGGTGTAAACGTAGTTCTTCATACTATAACACCATAGTAATTTTCAACCTTTAATAACATACGCGTGTTATATAAGTCAAGCCCATGACACGGTTCAGTGCTTAATTTAACACTTAAGGTACATTCAAGTTATAGGTTAAAGGTAATCGGCGATTACGGCAGAGAAGGAAGGTGATGACTAAGCATTTGCACCGATGAAAAGAATATTACAGAGTGGTATATATATATATATATATATATATATATATATATATATATATATATATATATGATATGACAATGACTCTTAATACTATCAGAAGATTGAACTAGTGCATCTTTTGTAAATAAGTTGTCTGATGATTTCTCTGATATATCTAGTGAAGCAATTTAGAATGCTGACCGCCCTGACATGCGACATCAGCCAACTTTGTTTTTTAGTTACCTCAGTTCAGCTGCGTCCCCTATAAAATAATTGACGAAAAAATATAGAAAAATAATAAGAATAGCTTAAAAGGAAATAAAATCACAAACATGTCATTAAATGTATACAGTGCTCTGACTCTTAAGAACAATAAAGATCTCGCTCTTATATACCCTCCTCCCTCTTCTGTTGTCTATGGCATATAATTTTTTGCCAACTTAGCTTAAATGATCCCAGTACGTGTCACCCAGCTTCTGACATTACATCCAAGCTAGCCTTCATTCCCCTATTGGAACCCAGAAACTCTAGTGGTAAATATTGCTTTCTTACCGGTTTCTCTGCATTCTGCCTGAATATGACTCCACGTTTCCCCTGTGCCACGGAGTGGACATATTGTTACATGCTGGGTAGAGGCCTAAAGGTTTACAGGAAAAATTAAATTAATTTTTAGTACCCAGCATGTGCTCACTTGGCCGCGGAGGATGGAACGTGGAGTGGAGATTAAGAGGAAGGCGTGGGTTTTTCGCTGTACGAAATCCTCAACACAAATATACTAAGACGTTCCTAGATTTATTTCCCAACCGTTTAGGGTTCCTACATTATTAAACATGAAAGGTGAGGAGAGATATCCACCGATCCAAAAGTCGGCTTGCACGCGCAATCTGCTTCTCTCGGAATCCTCAGCAAGACAGACGCTATATCCCCACCACTCATGGCTGGCAAAAGACGACAACAACAGTATGTCTGGTAATGACAATGAAACCACCAAATTATTTATACGCCACAATATTTCACCCCAGTGTCATCGGTAAAAAAAGAAAATAAGTGGCGTATTTGCATCGGCTGCTGTTGAATAACATTTTTGCCGTGCAGATCATATTAAACTGTTGCCGAATTTAAAGGCGTAGTCGTTTCAGTTATTAATTTGCTTTGAAATAGGCGGTAGTCTCATGCATTTGTCCGTTCGACATAGGAAACCCTTCGCGCTCTGCTCTGTATGAAATGTAGTCTTTATTTGATTTTCAGCCGTCTTTAGTGAACCACCTAATATAACAACTGTGCAGTACTAATTTATGCCACAAGACAAGGGCGAAAACAAAATAAACACAAAATGATAATAGACGTATAAATACTATGAAGCAACACAGTTTACGACTTGTACGGTAGAATGACAAATGAAGAAATTGCAGCGCTTGTACTGCTCAAGATAATTAATCGATGGACGATGTGCCTGGTCTAGAAAAGTTTTCCTCTGACCTCTGCGTCCTTTCAGGATCTAGAGCTTTCTCAGGATCAATCATCTCCTCGACTATGGTGATTGCCGTAATTGTCAGTGATAACCAAGGATACGGGATGCAGGTTTAGGCTGCACTAAAGGAAAACACAATGATTCACTTCTAATGACACTGTTAGAACCACATGGCCCTTATAAAATTCAGTATTATGATACACTAAATATTCCTTTGGTAGTCTGATGTTCTTTTGCTCTCCACTTCTAGACATACGCGTGTATGTAATCTTGTTCTCACGCGGGGATTTATTGTCAACACCTTTACGTTCTTTATAACTCTACAAGGAATGCGCGGTTAATACTTCGCCTTTTAATATATTGCTGATTCCGGTACTTACCTATTTATTCACCTCTCTTTCTACCACTGTTTGTCACACTACAAGGATTTACATATCAACTCGCGAAAAATAACTGTTTATATATTCAAGCACGGCACGCCAACTTGTTACACGAAGACTTATGCGTCTACTGTTTCACCTCCAACTAAGCTTATACAGGATATATCACAATATAGCACAAACTGAAAAGTAGCCAATAATAGAAGCAAAAATATTCCAGTGAACATGCGATGTTCGAGACATATTGTTCCGAATGTGTGGTTATGAGCCGACACTGACGTAAGTTATTTGAGGATGTTCCCCTTGAGCATGGCACATTTTTCTACTACTGTAAGATGATGTGTCATCGTGGAGATATGGTCCAAGGTGGATAGGTCGAGGAGGGCCGGTACCTTGGCCTCTACGATCGCCTGTTCTCAATTCTTTGAATTTTTCTCTATGGGGCCACCTCAAAAGTGTAGTGTACACACTCCCGTTGATACCATTGAAGGACTAGAGCAGAGAATTGTACGCGCTTGTCAAGAATTCTAAGATGATCCGGAGGTGCTTGAAAGAATTCGAAAAACTCACTGCAGAGACGAGTGCAGTATTGCATCCAGATGCAAGAACGACATTTTGAACACCACTTTTAACAGGGAAGCGTGTACTTACAGTATTAATAACATGTAACATCTAAAGTAGAACTGTATTCCTTCTTAAGTTAACCTATGAATGAATTTTGAGGTAACTTAGCATTTCAGGTATTAATCGAAAGGTCTACTTTTCAAACTCATTTGTATTAATTAGGACTATATTGCTTAATGAAATCAGGGCGACTTGTAATCAAACATCTGCAATTATCTTGGACATGGGTCGTTTGTGGACCCATGTTTACTGGAACGTTTTTACTTCTACTATACCTTCTACCGTTACAATTTGCGCGATTAATTATGATACACACTATATACTGCTGGCGCAAACCTTCATGATTTCTACAAGTAGTCACATTTGATAAATTTTCATTGGTTGGATTTATTTATGCTAACTGTGCAGAAGTGCATGCTTCAGACTTTCAAATTTCAAACTGTAGCTTATACTATGTCAAATTAACACTGCTTTTTCACTACATATCGGTGAATCCCCCCGCAAATACAATAGGACTGCGCATCACCCAAGCCAAGGCGTTTAAAATGTAACAAAGACATGAGCGATCGCCTAGGCTTTATTTTGTAGAGAAAAACTTGTAAGTAAACTGCGTTATTACGGGAGTTTATTTATTAATATTTAGAAGAATGTTTGCAATATGGTGACTTTCTCCGGGCTTTATAATGGTGTTAATTTTATATTCCTGAGATCAAAATTGTAGGATTTTACAAGACTTTATTTTTATTAATTGCCAATAGCTTCGTAATTAATAATTGTTAACTGTTTATTTTATCGCTTCAAAATTTATATGAAGTGCGAGTACAGGATGCAATAAATTGGACCAAGGAAATAACTAAAACATTCAGAGGATGCCTGATGATCGTCTATAGGATTAGAACCAGCACATTTTGAAAATATTATGTATTGTAGAAAAGAAGGAACAAATCTAAACGGGTAACGTATGGTGTATTTATGTTCCAAAATCCGATAATAAATGTGGATTCTTGCTTTTAGTTTTACTAAAATTTTAATGTTCACAAAATGCATCGTGCGATGCAATTATTTTGATGAATACTTTCGATGATTTCAAGATGATTGTGCTTAGATATAATAAAAGCGCAGATTTTGGTAAAGCGAATATTTTAAAGAGTTTAATAAATTCTATATTAAACGCATTTATCGGAAAGAAAGCTAAGATTGAATAACTCATAACATTCATTCATAGAATATCAACACAGAAAAATAAAAACTGCAGGGAGCAGTTTAAGCTATAAAATATATACTATATAAATCATATTAACGAGTTAGAAATTGATTTTATTACATCATTCACATTACGAAGTCTACGATCAGAAGTTGAAACTCTTTGTCTGCAAAATGTAGGTGTTCAAAATTTCAGTACTATGTTCCCTTAGACCTTCATTAAGAAAGGTTGCACAAAACGAGGAACAACAAAACTGATACTATTTGTAAAGATAAGGAGCTCTTATACCATCTCATACCAAAGACAAAATAAACGTTTAGTAGAAAAAATAATCATCCTTTATGGGTATTTGAAGAGAGAATTAAAATTAAAGTTTATATTTATTTCGTGTCAAGATGATAGTACATTATTTCATAATGTGACCGCTTATTTATCTGGATTTACCCTCATTACATTAATTTTATATAAAATACTAAAAAGATCTAATGTGAAACATTTACATGACCTTATCTACCCTCTATCTTTATTAGTGGGTATGCAAACTATGTATACTAAAGCTTACTTTTCTATCTACTGCTTTTTAATCCAAATAAATATTTGCAAAAATAGCTACATTCCACATTTTATCATAGATGCAAAGGAAACAGCGATAGTCAAATGTTTAAGAACCGGACGCTATGTACAGGCCTTAAAATTCCATACAGTTTCCATGCAATTGTGAGAAACAAGTAAAAATCGATGGCCTTAAAAATAATTGCGAAGTATTGAATAAATCGGACCATTAATAATGGATATCTCGGAAATGGCTGATGCTACAAAAATCTATTTGAAATAAATTGTGCGTTTTAAGGAATTCTACATTTCTTGTATAGTACGTTTTCTATCGCTTAACGACTACCAGTTATATAAGATTATACATGACTTCTTTCAAATGAAGTGGACTTCACAGGCTATTCCCAGAAAATCCAAGATATACATTTTATTTGTAATGTAAATATCTTTAGTATATTGTACTCTAATCAAAACCTTTGAGGCATATTTTAGAAAACCCAACATTTTGAAAAATCTTTCACATAAAGGGTAGTCCTGGGTGGGGATTTTTCTTGAAAATCTTCGTGTGGCATCTTTGGAAGGTATTGAACCTAAATACCAGGTTTGGTATTTATCCGTCCACACGGACCTTTTTCTAAAAACTGCTTTTTTGGATTCGGGTGACCTTAAAACAAGTATTTCCGGTGAAATCTCGGTATCGAATTTTTGGGGTAAAATGCAATACTTCCCCTACGTACTATACGTAGTAGAGAAAGTAAAATACTCTGCTTGATTAATATACCAAGAGCTATGAATTTTATCAGACCGTATTAGTACTACAGAATAAAGTTGATAACTTGCAGCAAGTATTTGTCACTATCTCCATGTTTCTCAAAGAGTTGATACGGGTGCACATGGGTACAAAGCCTTGTCTCGTATTCATGTCAGGTGACTTATCTGAAATGTTCTTTACAACTTCACAATCGGGATTCTCTCAGCTGTTCCATTTGTAATACCTGACCCTCTTTTTTACTCTTCCTTCCTACCACGAGTAAGGTAAGAGTAGAATGTGAGATAGTGGAAAAGCGACTTAAGTTCATTATGCAGACAGCTAAAAACGTAACGGGTTTTTAGAAGCCGTTGTGTTCACCACTGAGTTGAATTAAATATTAATTTCTGGATAGGAACTGCTCTCAGAGACCGTTATTTAGAAATGTATTCCAAGTGCTGAAAAACTCTAATATAACTTGTTTCTGCTCAAGAAAATTAGCAACCAATCAGTTGATGAATCGATGATTTTCCTATCAAGGTTCTTTGCTGCTATCTAGTCTACACCATTCTCTTTACAACGTTCTTCTTCGTCTCTCTATATGAATGCTTTGTGCTATTTGGAATCTTCTTCTGTCCCGAACCATCTTTGCGTTCACTGTTTCTTCTATTCTATCTCACGTCAAAAAGCTTTCTTGTCACCCAACATCTAGTTAATTTTTTCGTCTCCTGATTGTTCTTACTCTGTTCTTTGCTCTATCTTTATATACATAGCGTTGTTTAATGTGTCTGTTCAATTTACATTATATATTCTTCTGTATAATGAGACAGTATGTATAACACTTAAATTATTTCAGCCTAATTATATAATATATAATGTAATAACAGCCCGCCTTAAAGCAATATTTGTATAATATAATATATAAAATGTATGCAACAGTCATTGTATTAATGTTTATATTATTGTATACATGTAAATTGTTATTGGTATGTTATGTAAATGTATTACTTAATTTAATAAGGTAGGAGCTGTGAGCATATAGGTCAAAAGTTTCTAACAGTGAGGTAATCTTCAGGCAATAATGAATTGGAAAGTTTAACACCGCTACTAGTAATTCTTTGAGCAACAATAATGTAATTTTTAAAACAGTTTATAAATAGCCAATCAACAACCAGAAAAAAAAACTTCACTTAAATAAAAGTATTCTATTGGAGTAGGATTAGCCAATCAGAGACTTGAAATACATGAAATTTGCAAGTTCAGGCAGTAGAAGTCAGTTGTAGTAGACAGCGTTGCTAACTAGACGCGAGACGCGTCCTCGAGAAGTTTAATACGTATTCAGTGCGAGACGAAAATTCATTACGGCAAGAATATTTTAAGGTTTACGTGTTAAAAAGTGCAAGTAATTAATAAATAATCTCACAGCTCACTATATCAGCGAAGTGTTGTTTAATCGTGTGAAGGACAAATAAATGGAGAAGTAAAAATTATAATTTGTGTAAGCCTACGTTCTTTAGCCGTATCACACCCTGTTAAGAGGAACGTGTTTCTACAAAATTAATACTGACGCAGCCGAGGCAAATATGAATATATATATAATATTTAAATAAAACATAAACTTGGGGCTAAGACCACCGGAAAGTGAACATTGGGGCAAAGGCCACCGGAAACTTTGTACAATACGTGGTTGCAACTGCTTCAAGTTCCGCTCCCGAATAGTCGAATTACAATACAACCTACTTCAAATTGGCTTTCCATACGTGAAGCAACAACCGGCTTCTTCACTAACCACCTTTAATTGATTTTTTCCTCATTTCGCCACAAATTATAACATACAATGTCACAATATACACAAAGAACTTCATCTGAGTTTTTCCTTCAAATTTCCGTAAATTTACTTTCTCTATCACGTACTAATAGGCGAAGAAGGTACTGCATTCCACCCAAAAATTTAATACTGAGATTTCCCCGGAAATGCACGTTTTGAGACCCCTGAATCCAAAAAAGTATTTCTAGAAAAAGGTACGTGTGTGTGTTAACAGCATAACTCAAAAATGAAAAGCCATATAAATACCAAACTTGATAGTTAAGTATCATTCAAAGATGCTGCACAAAGATTTTCAAGAAAATTCCTCCACCTCAAACTACCCTTTACATGGAACATTTTTCGAAATGTTTCATTTTTTACAAAATGACTCTAACGATTCTAATTAAAATACCATATATTAAAGATATTTACATGACAAATAAAATTTATATCTTGAATTTTCTGCGAATAACCTGCGAAGTCCTCTTTATTAGGCAGAGATGTATGATCTTATATAATTTAGGTAAACGTTAAGCGACAGACGAAAACATACTACACAAAAGCTGTACATCTCTCCAAAACACACAATTTATTTCAAATGCCATTTTTTGTGCATCACCTATTTTCGAAATATCCGTTATTAATTGTTTAAATTGTTCAATACTTGGTCGTTATTTTAAAGTCCTGTCAACTGTTTCTCGCGATGTCACGAAATAACAGTGGAATTTTATGGCCAGCGTATAGCGATCACTTCATAAACATTTGACTATCGTTATTCCCATTGTATCTATAACGAAATGTGTATGTGTTCTGCAAAGGTTTATTTGAATTGAAATGAAGTAGATACGAAACAATGTCCGTAAGAATAATTTATATACCCACTAGTTATAGAGGGTAGAGAAATTCATATAAGTGTAGCAAATAGATATTTTATACTGAGAGTTTCTTTTGCCAATCCTCTGTTTAACGTCGGGATAGCAGAGCGAGTTACTACATATATATTCTGTATACAAATATAATTTCTCATTTGCTCCAATGCCTCATCTCGATTTTGCAAGTATGCATTTTTCTTCATCTCGCACTACTCGCATTTATCAAAAACATGTTTTTTTACGAATATTCCTCCTCTGCTAGTAATGTCACGTCATCGGCAAATCTTATGTATCGTATTCTTCTTCCTTCTCTCAACCTAATCCCAGAAGCGATTTCACTCAAATTCTCAAATTAGATGTTCAATAACGCAGGTTAAATAATGCACTGCTGTCGTCCTCTAAAATTCTCTTCCAATTTGATTGGATAACTTGTCCTAGGATTTGCTTATTTCTGTATATATTTGCTCATATATATATATATATATATAATTTTTAGTCGTCTCTGAAACTATGTTATCAGTTTTAGTGGAGATTGTGCACAGTACTACTGGAAATGTAATTCATTAACTTGCAACACTGGAAGAAAATAGATAGAATTTTGCAGAATGTTTCATATCTGCCGTAGATATCCTTAAGGAGACTTACTCAAGGAAATTCTTGCTATATGAACGAGCATTGACAAAATATTCTTGAAGACCAAGTTGTTTTTCCTATTTGAAAACAACTAGCGTGTCACAGCAAGCAGATTCTGGTAATACGTAAAATTATTTCCCAAGCTTTTAGTAGCCGTTGGATGACACCAATCTACAATTTTCTTTGATGCTTTAAAACCGACTGTCATAATTCTTTGAGCCTGCAGATTTTATAACCTAAAATAGTGTTAATCGTAGATTAAAATCTTATTCTAGTAAAGAAAGTGAATATTCAAACACTGGGTAGTGTCGCTTGAGACAAATTTTTATGTCAAAGTATGAATCTAAGAACAGTTCATTGAATGAACCACCCAGGATCTGTGTTCAAACACTACACCATGAAACTATCAAGAATAAGACACGATGATAGCGCTTTGTGAAGCAGAAAATGCATTTCACAGATATACAATGGCACTATAACTATTCGGAGACTGCTAACATATGTTCCAGCTGATAGATGCAGCTTCTTGAGAGATGACATACTCTATGACTTGTAACAGGAATAAAACGGTGAATAACTGTCAGTAAACATTTAGAGAGTAGATTTAGCTGAATTATTCCGAAAATGACAAGGAAGAATAAGAATTACAAGAGACGAAAGGTAATGTATAAAGATGATTTGTGAAATGATCGAAACAAATTAAATTACTTAATAATTGTAAATAGTCTTAGAGAAGTGATGTTAAAATAATTTGATATGTAAATGATCATTATATCATTATATTAGATATTTAAAATATTTCATGTAATTAAAAATATATGTTTACAGGATGAACCATTTAAGTATCCACAAAACTAAGCCTTTTAGAAAGAAATGTCTTGAATGAAAGTTGCTTGATATTATGGGGGAAAGTAAATTCTATGAGTCGTGTTTTATTTGGAGGACGTTGTGAGAGTCAATTTAACTTTTTAAAACAAGACCCTACCTTTTTATGTTGTTTTCTCACTCCTCATAAAAAGCAAACAACATTTGCATAAAACACTTTGCAATTGTTCTTACACCAACGTAAACAAGAATGAAAATACTGAGTGGCTGTGTACGAAGAAATGACTGGTTAGACCACCCATGGATGGTCATTTGAGGGTGAAGTTACGTTTCGTAATTGGGAACCAACATTTAACTTTCGTTTCCTTATTCATCACTAAATAAACAGTTTTTACAAACCGTTTTCTAATGAGAAAATAGCATACACAATGTAGGTTCCCATTAAAATAAAAATTAAACTTCCCTAAAATGACTATCAGAACGTCCTCCAAACAAAACACGCCTAATGCCATTTACTTTTCCCCATAATATTAAGAAATTCATATAAAAGACATTTCTTTCTACAACACTTAGTTTTGGAGATATTATACAGTGTCAACTTCAATGATCCTCCCTGTATGTGGTTTAGACTGCGGGGCTGGAGGGCACAGAAAATGACTGACGATTCTGGCAGGAGAATCTGCCCATTCTGTGATTTGGATGAGGACTGGGTACATATTTTGGCGAAATGTGCACAGAGGGAGAACCAGCAAACGATTAAACTGAAAGAAAAATTCTTAAGTCCCTCAAGAAAGAGATTGGCATGTTGGGACCTACTGGCTGACCAGAGGAACTAACAAAACATGGGCAACTTTTTGGCTAAAGTGTGCGAAGCTAGATCAAATTTTTTCAGTTAGACGAAGGTAACTGATTCCCTTTTTCTTGTTTGTTTTTGTTGTGTATTCTTTCTCGTTTGCTTATTTTGTCACCCTATTGTATCTTAAATATGCTTGCACGGTCAATGACCCATGTACTAAATACTTGTGAAATAACTTCAATAATTTGAAACCAATAAAGATACCTTATCTATCTATCTATCTATCTATCTATCTATCTATCTATCTATCTATCTATCTATCTATCTATCTATCCATCCATCTATCTATCTATCCGTGTATCTGTCTGTCTGTCTGTCTGTCTAAGAGAACCGATATTCTACCCGTTGCTAGGGGGAATTAACACTCTCAAGAAAAATTTTCACAAGGTGGCTTAAAGCAGAAACTGCGCTACCCCACAAGAAGTAATCCAACGGCGTTAAATCACAAGACCTCGTGGGCCAGTTAACATCACCACCCCGGGAAATGATAAAACCTCTGAACTTCTCCTTCAAAAGACCGAGTAGTATGACATGTAGCACCATCTTGCTGGAACCAGATGTTTCTGAGATCCATACCATCCAATTAAGGCCACAAGTAGTCCCTTATAAGAGCCCGGTGTCTTTTTCCATTGACAGTTAGAGCTTCTCCATCTTCATCTTGGAAAAAATATGGACCAATGATTCCACCATACCAAAATCCACACCCCACAGTAACCTTTAGGGGATGAAGTGGTCATTCTTGAATCTGCATTGGATTTTGATTGCTCCAATGGCGGCAATTTTATTGTTAATACAACCATCCATCCAAAAGATTATTTTTCGACAAAAATCCGGATCAGCTTCCAATTGCTCCATAGCCCAGTCAGCGAATACACGCCGCAACCTATGGTAGTTGGGCTTGAGTTAACACCATTTTGTAAGCCTGAAACGTCAAGTCCGGATGCAGAATTTGCCAAGTTGTGGTCGGCAAAAGCCCCAATTGTAGCGCTCGACGAGCAATTGATTTGTTTCCGTTCTCGCGTACACTCTCACGAACGGCGCCTATGTTTTCATTGGAGCGCTTACGTTGATTACGTACAAGCGTTCTTTGATCGCTGACAGAACTACTTCTTTCAAATTTATCAATCAAACGCCGAATCGTTCTCTCGCAGGGGCGATTATGCACAACGTAAACTTCACGCAATACACGGAAGATTTGGCGATCAGATGATCCATTTTCATAATAAATTTTCACAACTTTCACGCGTTGCTGAATGCTGTAACGTTCCGTGGCTATTTGCCAATAACAGCTGTAACCACATGAACAAAATGACTGCTGTAACTCCATAACAACGGCAGCTGTCACATGTTAAAGATAGGACACTCTTGTTGAAAGACCCTTTACTTGATGCTTGTTTTAAGATAGAGCAGCTTGTTTGTATTGCATTTATTGACAGTACTTTTTTACAACCTAAGTAGCTTATTCAATGCGCTGGAAAGATAGCTGATTCAGCAAAAGAAATGTAGCTATCTCACCATGCTAAAGTTACTGCAGGTATGTATTCCTAACTCGGCTGCCGAAGAAAAAGACAATAATTTATCAGTCCGTTCAAAGAATTTAGTAGTATTGTCTTTGGGATGTTGTAGTTGTCACTGACGAATTATTGAAAATTTGGTAAACATTCGAAAGCAGGAGAATTAAAGGGAGAGGCGAATCTGGAAGCCAGTAGTGTTAAGTGGAAACCTGAGTAACTGTCCAGGGCGTATCCCATAAGAAACTAAGAAAAAGCATCCTTGTTGAAGGTTGGGGAACATCAACCCTTATTCCAGAAGATATAAATTAAGAAAAGTCAGAGGTAGTTGCCCTCTTGTCGCCTTAGAATGATTTGTTTGTTGAGTTACATTTGTGTATCACATAGATAAGGCGCGCGAGATGGATGATGTAAAACAACGAATTCGTTAACTGCAAACTACGTGGCAATATATTACCCGTGTAGGTTAGCTTATTAATTAGACTAGGTGCAAATTGACTCGCCCAACATGCGAAATCTCACGGCGCTTCTCACTAGTGGGCTGTAAAAGCTGGCGCACAGAATTGCATTATTTTAACCTTCTCAACATAAGGAAGATAATTAGTTTCCACTGTTTCTTTCTCTTCCTGGTTCTTTATTTTTAATTTATTGAGGCAGTATTTTTAACACTTAAATGATTTCAATCTAATTGTATAATATAAGAAAATAATAACAGCCCGCCTTAAAGCAATATGTGTATAATATAATATATAAGATGTATGTAAAAATCATTGTATTATGTTTATAGTGTTGCGTACATGTATAATAATGTTATGTGAATGTATTAAGTAATTTAATAATGTTGGAGCTGTGAGCATAGAGGCCGAAAATTTCTAACAATGAGGTAACAATGAGGCAATAATGAATTAGAAAGTTTAATAGTGCTACTAGTAATTCCTGGAACAATAATGTAATATTTAAAAACAGTTTTTAAATAGCCAATCAACTACCAGAGAAGCTGAAAGTTAAATAAAAGTATTCTATTGGAGTAAAATCAGCCAATCAGGGACGTGAAATAGAAAAAATTACAAATTTAAGCGGTAAACGCCAGTCGCTAGAAGACAACGTACCTTAGCAGTTCGTTCGCTCGGTACGTATTCAGTGTAAGACATATGAAATTCATTACGGCGAAAATATTATAAAGCTTAAGTGTTAAAAAGTGCAAGTAATTAATAAAAAAAATCTCACAGCACTCTATATCAGTGAAGTATTATTTAATCGTGTGAAGGATTAATAAAAGGAGTGAAGTAAAAATTATAATTTGTTAAGCCTACATTCTTCAGCCGCATTACGCCCTGATAAGAGATACGCGTTTCTACAAATTAATACTGACGCAGCCGAGACAAACATAAATACAAATATAATGTTTAAATAAACATTCAACAAATTTAAAAATCGATTTTTTAAACGTTGGGGCGAAGGCCACCAGAAAGTAAACTTGGGGCGAAGGCCATCGGAAAGTGAACGTTGGGGCGAACGCCACCGGAAAGTTTGTACCATACTTGGGCTGCAATTATTTCATCAAGTTTGACTCCCCAACAGTAGAACTACAATACAACTCCTACTTCAAATTAGCTTTCCATACGTGAAGCAACAACCATCTATCTCATTATCTACCTTTTATCAATATCAGAGAAGGTAGAGCACTCGAATAAAAAATTCAGTATTGGGATTTCGGCAGAAATACACGCTTTGAGCTGTTCTAAATTAACACAAAGTTTAAAAAATTTCCCTGTCGTTGTGCATGAGTAGCAGCACTTCAACACGAAAATTCCGATAAATACAAACCTATGTATTCACGCATAACAACTTTTAAACATAGGCAACAAAAAGTAATAAATTTGAACTACCCCGTTCCCACCCCAAAAACAATTAAAGAGTAAGTAATTATGTTGTATTTTCTAAAAAAAATAGCCCAAAATTATCATTATAATATTAAATGTTGGGATATTGCTGTTATTTAACATTATTTAAACAGCTTATTAAATCCTCCTTATACCCATTCAGTTTTATATAAATGGGAAACCCTAAGAGCTAGATAATAGATTACTACAGCTATAAAACATACAATTTATATACAGCAATAATTTTTATGACAACCATTCATTTACAAATGAGCGTTTTCACTAAAATGTAAATACTGATCTCCATGACTGACATAATAAAGAATCGCAAATAAAATTAGAAACATGTTGTAAGTTTAACTCTGTTATTCTAGATTTGTAGACAGTTTTACAAACAACACACACTCACTCAGCAGATACTAAGTTTACAACCAATGTTTATAGGAACTGTTTTTCTTCTTTTATTGCATACTACCTCCTCTGTAAATATTGGAAAAAAATTTCAGCACACCCTATACATTCCGAGATACTAAGATTATTTTGAGATTTCCAAACACATGTTTAACAAAAGTCTCTTACAATAGATTTAATATGAGTGTAGCTTTTCTTTAAGTAGCAAATGATACAGCCCTTAACTTAAGTTTTGAAGCAATGGATGAAGTGAATCATATTAATACACTACCATAGATCCGAACATCTAATTCCATTTTAATACCTTAATGGCAATGATTTACACGAGAGACTGTTTTGAAATAAGTAAAAACTTAAAACCTGTTCCACTAGAACGCACGGAATAAACACCTTTAGAGTATCAATTAAAATATACATTACAGAAATTTGCATTTTAATGTAAGATGCTTTTAGGAAAAAAAACATAAACCATTTTTTGCTTCTCTGTGTTAAACGTTAAGCTGTAAATGAGAGATCAGGTGTCACTTCAGTTTAAAATGGACTTGTAACTACAAAAAGAGAAGGGTTAAAAATCTCTCACATTAACGAAACCTACTTCTGGGACGTGTTACTTTTAGAAAAAGAGAGATAATTAAGCTTTTGTGTGTAAATGCCACCGCCTGTACCTCTGTCACCTGCTTAAGTATCCTTATAAATTACTACGTGACAAGGCAAAGTCTTAATTAATTTTCGTTACAAGTGGGATGCCCTAGTCCCAACTGATTGTTCACTCTTCCTTGGACAACATGAGAGATAAGGGTCGGATAGGAAGGAATATTAAAACGGCTCAGGGCTTTCTCTGTTCCTTCAGCAGGATTAACCACTCTTGTTTCGTTTTCATTAGGTCTGTTCACTCTGGGGTGATCTGTTTGAAGCATGACAGCGTACTGGAGGGTCTTCGAGTTTTGTTTGGTTTGGTATACTAATTATGTTTACCTTTTTAATTGTTCTTTCACACTAGCAGTGCGTAGGCTAAAACTGGAAATTTGAATAAGATAGGAGTTAGGACTAGGGAGGAGTCTCCAGCAACTGGAGCATAGCTCCGCAAGTAGGCTATAGTAAGCCCTTGGCCCCAAGGAGGAAGGGATAAAAGGCGACCAGATCTGGACGATGTGCGCTAGCGAAGACAGGATTCCTAAGGATTCCAATATGATATCAATCCTGACGCCAGTTAGCCCTACCTTAGCGACCCGTAATCTGGGGTTCCGGGAATAGTTGAGAAACTCCAGGAAGGAAGAGGGCTGTATTAGTCCCACCAGACGCCAAGGAAAAATCTTTTCAGAGCACAGATTTCACCGTACTGCCGGAACACTCCAACCGCCGTCGCCTGTTTCTATAACTCTGAAACTGATGAGGATAAACAGGTGAAACGAAATGGACAGCACTTATCTACCGATCCGAGGAAATCACCCACAAACCCCTGGTATCGAACCTAGAACCTCCCGAATGGGAGTCTCCACGCTACCACGGATCCATCTCGCTCGGTTTTGAACGGGACAAAAAATACTTATTGCAACGGCTGGGATTTGAACTAAGGATCTTTGGCTTTCTTTGTGGATGCTCTACCAGGAAAAGACACCCGAAGACCCAATAAATATTCTCACCTGACTCAAACAATTTAAAAGCTTAAAGGTTATATAAATAAATAAATTAGTGCTACAGTGCGCAAAGGGCCTGGACTACCAACCCTATTGCCGGCCTCAGGTCCGCATTCGCACGCAGAAGTGGGCGAACATCGACCGTTATGGGGAGGTGATGTGGCCACCATTATGTAACCCCCAGTCGGAAAATTGGCTCACGTGGCCTGGACCGTTGCCTATCGCAGCTCCTCACTTTTCTCACGATGTTGAGGTCCTGAAATCCGCACCCCCATGGGTATGATCGAACCCCGGCGCATTCCGTGGCCGGGAAGCAGGGCACTACGCTCCAGCACACGCGCAGACTTAAAGGTTATACATTGTTATAAATACTTTTAGGAAATTTTTCTTTAACGCAACTTTATTATATTTACACTTAAGAAATATCTCATCTACTCTTTATTAGCTACTGTCTGGGGTCAAAGAAAAGTGTTTGTTCAGTTCCATTTTCAAAACTTTGTTAAACATGCTAGTAAACGGAGCATGTTAAAGCAGAGCATTTTAAAATGGTAAGTTTTATTTATATTTCAGTTTCTTAATAGTTATGTAGTTTTATAGTTGAAAAATAGGGAAGAACTGGACACTATAGGTAATTATGGTCTTGTAAATGTTGGCATTTTCGTAGCATATATGCACAACGCCAAACAATAATTATGTAGTAATTATTGGTATACTAATGATTTTTGCTAGTTTCTTCTAACCTTAATAATTGCAGTATAGTAATCATAATTAAACACACAGGGGAATACAAATACCAGAGAGTAAAGATTACACAAGCTGCAAAATAAAGAAAGGGAATAAGATCAAAGAAAAACTTAAGAAATCACGCTATATCCAGTTTAAATGGTATATTATAGGATAAGTAGAAAAGAAATTAAAATATAGTTTTTAAAATAACAGAAGTATTATAATCTATGGCTCCGACGTGTGGCCTCTGAACTATCAGTTTAAAAGGAAAATTATTAGCAACAGAAATGGTTTATTGGAGGAGATTTGCTAGGATATCTAAAAGAGAAAAACCTTAGAAATGAAATTATAAAAGAAAATATGAATGTTCAAAATTTAATTTTAGATTTTATTTAACCGAAGTAGTTAGAACGGTAGGTGGCGCCGTGGCCGAGTGGTTAGACCGCTCGCCTCTCACCCGCGTCTGGGCGGGTTTTCTCCGGGTTCTCCGGTTTCCCCCGCCATTCGTTCCACCAACTGCTCCATCACGTTTCCTTTCATCCATTTCGCCATCATTTCGTTTCATCTACATCGGGCGGATCACCCATCCTGGATATTCTGTCTGATCCATGAGTGTCTGCTCCTCGACGGGCCTCTGACCCCCAGGCACCCGCCTGTAAGTCCTGGGGGGTGTAATTCCTACATATGAGGAGGTTAAACAGAGAAAGAAGCAGAAGAATTAGAATGGTATGGGCATGCTAAAAGATTGGAAGATGAAGGATTATCCAAAAGAAGAACAGAGTAGGCGCCACCAGAAAGGAGGAGAAAAGGAAGGTGGCATAACACGTGGAT
This sequence comes from Deroplatys truncata, assembly GCA_030765065.1. Taxonomy (NCBI): domain Eukaryota; kingdom Metazoa; phylum Arthropoda; class Insecta; order Mantodea; family Mantidae; genus Deroplatys; species Deroplatys truncata. Next base: position 129,074,698 of record CM060986.1, read on the forward strand.
TCAAGAAATTAGAGGGAGAGTAAGACAAGAAGAGCAAAAAATGATAAGAAGATATTAAAGATGTTTTGGGTGCCCGAAAAAGTTTGTGTGTTGTAAGTATATACATTTAATTTGAGAATGTACAATACCTTCAAAAAGTAGACGTTGTAGAAAGAAATGATTTTAATAAAAGTTTCTTGATATTATTGGGGAAAGTAAATAGCATTAGTCGTGTTTTGTTTGTAGGAAGTTATGATAGTTATTTTAGGATCAATTTATTTTTTTTAAAATGGGAACCTACAAACTTCCTCCAAATAAAGCATGACTAATGGCATCTACTTTCCGCCATAACATCAAGCAAATTTTATTCAAGGCATTTCCTTCTACGACGCTTAGTATTGGAGATAGTAGTATTGGAGATGCTCTACAGTCTCAAATTAAATGGTCCTGTATATATGTATGTAAAGCTACTAATGGAGGATAAGTCTAATAAGTAAGAAATGGTTGCTGAGAATCAAAGAAATTGCAATTACAAAGATTTTTGAAGTCTAGAAGCAGATTTTAAAACTAGTGGAGTTTTTGTGGAAAGTGAAGATGAAAATAATCAGTGAAAAACAGGCAAATTTAAATTAATTTTTAGTTGAAGGACATCTACGTAATGTGTTAAATTTTGTATTTCTATACTGAAAGAATTACGGCTGATCAAATAACTAGGGTTAAGGTCAGTCCATAATCATGTATAAACTTATCACTTAAATAAATAAATATAATAATCTCTTCTATTTTAATGTAATAGTTCTTGGTTTTACCTTTCCATTTCAGAAGTAACTAGGTCTACAATTAGAACATTTAAACCAAAATTTTAACAAAATATTTTATATTACAATTTATATTTATACAAAGTACCTAAATGAAAATTATGAAAAGACCTTTTGCCTTATTTTAAAAAAAAATATTTAGGATTTTAAAAGTTTTCCTCCAAGTCATTAGCTAAGGTTCATAACAGGATTACCTTCCTTATTATTGCTAGTTATTAAAAATAATGATATTCTTAAACGATAGATTAATTTTTGGACATACATATTTGTGCTCCTCTATGCAGTTTTCATAAAATAAAAGAAAAATAAGGAATATCAGCTAATTGAATAGATATGGTGTAAATTGTAATTTCTTGTAATTTAATATTGCTACAAATCTTTACAATTTGCAGTAAATTGTAATCTTGATTTATTATATATAGAATATTCATATGCCTTGTAAGTAGAAAAAGGAACATTTGGATTGGAAAAAAACTAGATAAAACGTACTCGGACCGATCACTATAATGCAAGTGTGAAATCTCGGACTTGAAACGAAAAACCTTGGTAGGATTAGTTGGCTTTATGAAGTCTAAATTAGTGTTTTCTCATGATGTATGTAGCTTTAGTATTCCACATTCCCAAATATATTAATACAGTCACTAATTTCTTTCCAATATTCATCCATCATCTAATGTGATTTCTCGGTTTAAAAGAAATTTAAATTCAAAAAAGAGGAAAGAAAACCCCAAGTATACCAGGCATGCGGATAAATGACTCGTGAGCTCTTCCGCTCCAAGCGGAAAATGGCTCCCATTGATAGTTCACTTCTGTTTCGCAAACATTCGCTTGGGAAGCAACGGCTATTACGTCTTAGAATGATGAGTGCCATAAGGATTTATTTTACTTGTATAAATAGTAAGGTTTTGATGCAGTAATTTGTATCACAAATTATTTAAATGTAAAGAGTGATTATAGTATGAATATGCATTATTATGTGACATTGATTTGAGATGTTTGTTGATTGTAATTATTGTTGGGAAGTAAGTTTATACTGCCTTACTGAAACTGACAATAATAGCGTGCAATAATGCAGCGAGGGGGTGAGCTGTTTATCATTATTGGAAACGAGGAAGTTACGTAATGTTGGCGCGTTTTTCTTTTAGAATCTTCTGGAACATTTCCCTAGAGCATATGTATTCGTAATTTTCATTGGATATAAAAATAGACGCTAATGTTGGCGCGTTTTATTAGCCAATTGCAGTTCAGTTATAATCTTTAGGCATATCGGTGTGTAGGTGTATAAAAGGTAGATTAGAGGTAAAGACCCCGTCAGTTCATCAAAATTCTTTGTACATTACACGTCGCCTTCAGTCCGTCAGTTCATCGAAAATATTTGTAAAGTACACGTCGCCTTCAGTCAGTCAGTTCGTCGAAAGTATTTGTACGGCACACGTCGGATATCAATTTGCAGGTTACGCGTAACAGAGTTATGAAAAATCGCAAGTGTTATAAAGTTAATTATACAAAAAAGTTGAAGTACGCGAATTAAGAATTATCAGTAATGAAGTTATTATAACAGTTTCAGTTTGGCGAGTGTCAAGATCAATGTGTAAATGTGATAGTTAATGTGTTCGACAATAAAAGTGTAAAACAAATTTCTTCATCAGTGTTATCTTTGGATAAAAGATTCCTTTCCGTTTACACAACCTGTATAAAGAGAAGTGCTTGACCAAAAGATCATAGCTAGCCGGAGGACAGAGAACCAAAATTAAATAAAATAACAGTAGCATTCTCTCAAACGAACACTAATACTGCCGCAAATTGCTAACACCAGATGGAGCTAACAAGCCTAACAAATGAATCACGTCACAAGATGGCTTCACCATGTGAAGTAAACACACATACACAAACATTATAAATTTACCATCGCAAATTGGCTCCCAAACGTGGGGCCCAACACATTAAATAAACATTAAAACACCTTCAGTTTCCTGCAATTGTATGATATATTCTGTTATTCACGCAAACAAAATGTTTAAAATTCTGGACAAAGTAATATGAGAGAAGTTAAAATCGGACATGGTATGTCGAACCCAAACTGCATTGGCTATTGAAGAAGATATTTATTTTGTTACGTATTGTTTTTACGTAATATTGATGATCGTTATTTAGCTCCACGCTTGGGAAGCCAACTTGAAGAAAATGTGTTGTTGCGTAATTTTTATTTAACTTGAAGAATATGTATGCTTACGTAATTGTATTTTACGTAATATTTATTTAGTTGCATATAAGGAGTTCCTGGAATATGCTTTGAGCGTCGTTTTGAATTTGTTGATTACGTAATAGTTACTGTTATTACGCAATATGCTGCTACGTATGGGAAGCTGATTTCAAGATGTGTTCTTGTTATTACACTCCAAGTTTTACATTATAATATTTAACTTTGTTATTAACACTGCTTCTATATATTATTTATGTTTGAATTTGCCTCGGCTGCGTCAGTAATGTTTGTAGAGTCATGTGACTTAAGCAGGGCGCGGTATGACAATGATTGAGATATCATAGAATTTAAGTTTTTAAATTCACTTCTTTTATTAATTCTTGCACATTTTTATAAAGTACTATACTTTTTAAGAACTGTGAGAATCTTCAATACTTTCACTTAGCGCGTATTCTTATTTTACGATTCACACGTATAGAATACATCTTCCATCTGTTCACTACCAAGGCTTGCCAGCAACTTTCAACGTTTAAAACTCGTAAGCTTCGGTATTTCAAGTCTCTGATTGGCTAATTCTAGTCCAATAGAATATCTGCATTTTACTTAAACTTTTTCCTTGCTATTGATTGGCTAATTTTAAATGCTACTGAATTTACCTTATTTTTTGCTTTAATCATGACTAGTAACTTTCAAACTCTTAAACTCATTATTTCTACAAGTTTACCTCATTATTACCTCATTATTAGCAACTTAAAACTTATTATTCTCACATCTCTTGCATTATTAAAGTATATAATGTATTCACATAACGTTGATTAAAATGTTTACAATAAAAATAAGCATTTGCAATGACTGTTATATACAATTTAAATAATTGTTACATACATATTGCTTCAAGGAGGGCTGTTATTGAATTTACTTATTGTAAAATAAATTTTAACGCAGTAATTTGTATCACAAAAATGTAAATGTGAGTGATTGTAGTGTGAAAATGCATTGTTGTGTGACATTGATTTGAGATGTTTGTTGATTATAAGCATTGTTGAGAAGTGGGTTTATACGGCCTTACTGAAACTGACAATAATAGCGTGCAATAATGTAGCGAGGGGGTGAGCTGTTTATCATTATTAGAGACGAGCAAATGACGTCAGAGTGGCGTGTTTTTCTTAGAATTTGCGGGAACATTTTCCCCAGAGCATATGTTTTCGTAATTTTCATTGGATATAAATATAGACGCTAATGTTGGCGCGTTTTATTAACCAATAGCAGCTCGGTTATAATCTTTAGGCATATTGGGGCGAGGAAGTATAAATCCAGTGTCAGGGTCAAGTTTCACGTAGTTCAACGGAGGCATTCATGGTGTATGCGTCGCACGAAGTTCATCAATGTTAAGCGTAGCAAATTTGTAAAAAATCTCTCGTGTCGTAAAGTTAATTACACAAAAAGTTGAAGTACGCGAATTAATAATGGGCAGTAAAGAAGTTATTATAACAGTTTCAGTTTGGCGAGTGTCAAGATTAATAGATGAAAGTGAATAATGTGTTACGACAATAAAAGTGTAAAACAAATTCTTTTATTAGTGTTATCTTAGGATAAAAACTCCTTTCCGTTTACACATCCTGTATAAGATAAGTGCTTGACCGAGAAATCATAGCTAGCCGGAGGACAGTAAACCCAAAAATTAAATATAATAACAGGCGCTTAGCAAAAGATAACACGAAGTGACCGCGACAAATTGTCTTTCATACGTGCGGCAGATAAACAGTAGCATCTTTAAACTACCAACATTAATACAACTACATATTGTTTCCCCAATGTGGGACGAACAACAATAACACCCCCGCAAATTGAAATTATTTAGGTATTAAAATACTGCCTCACTATTGAGGAAACAACTATTTCCCGTTGCTTTCGAGTTTGTGGAGTAAGGAAGACACTTCCTTCCCTACTATGCTGAGTTTCTCCATACCTGTATACTTATATTTCACAGGTTATCAGGATCATGGATGATGGTGTAAATGACTGCATCGTCGGTTCTCCTATTTATGGCAGATAAATATATCCAGGCAAATCCCTGAGAAACTTTTACCAATACAACTATTGAAAGTAGGAATCGAATTCTGTTCTGGAAGAAGATATGTTTCTGGCTTGGTATTGCGTGTTTTACTTATGGACCTATTTTTCTTCTTATAAAATATTATGCTGATTTACAACAACGGAGAACAAAGGACCCTTACAATTTCTCTTCGCTTTACTAGCAGTAAAGCAAGATTAAAATATAGACCAGTCTTTCACTATCAAAAAACCACACACGTAAACAATTAATTTAGCAAGTCTTTCTGTATCAGCTTTTCAACAGTTTATTTCGGCAAGACGGATGAATAGGGTTTTGTGTTTCTTCTCGAGATTCTAAATTTATGTACCATTTGAACGTCATTTGCGAGAACAAAATGGGAGGTTCCTATTATAAATCTCAGAAGGAGTGTGCGACTTGTATGTTAGTGATGCTGCGTGGACCCAAGGCACGTCCTCCACTTTCCTGTCTCACTAATAACTCATATTTCATTCTGATATCATTTGCATGTCGCGCACAAAATAGCACATCATTAAAGGAAAGCAATCAAAGAAAACACGTCAGAACTCAAGTAAAATAAAGGCCGGAGACAGTTTTGGTAAAGGTGTATAGCCAATTATATACCCCTATCAAATCTCCGCCTATGTATACAAAGGATGATACATTACCGGGTACCTATGCCGCATCCCCCATGATTTTCCGCGTGTGGGTTTCTCTACATTCGAGTGTATAGAATACAAACGAAATATGGTACAGTGTTTGTGATCTTAATAGGTTTCTATCTTAATTAAGGGGTTCTCTATTATGACATAAATTATCTTTGATTTCATCATCGGCTTTCGTTAGTGATAAATGTAGGATATAGCACAAATAATTATATTTGTTGTATTCTGAAATGAAAATTCGAGCTTTGCTCGGTGATGAAGTTGTAGTCTCTTATTTGAATTAAGTCAGCAGTTTTCGAAAATGGAATCACATAATTTTACTCTAAATTTCATAGTGCTTGTAAAAACTCTCTTTATACACGTGTCTCACTAGTTGATTTGAAAGGACACACATTAGAATAAAACAGCTACCATTTCCCTTTGAATCTAAATACATGTTCGATTATTCCTTTCTATACCATTTACCTAGTACCATGTACCTAAAACTCGACACAGGTATTGTTAGAAAAAAGATTCATGTGTGTCTGAACAGCATAACTCAAAAATAAAAATTCGGAGAAATACTCAAGTTGGTATTTAAGCACAGTATTTTCAAAAGATGTGACAGGAAGACTTTTAAGAAAATATCCCTATCCCAAACTACCCTTTACATGGAACATCCTTCGAAATGTTTTATTTTCTAAAAAGTGGCTCCAAAGATTTTGATTAACGTACCATACGTTTATGAACTTTACGTGAAAAATATAAAGTCCACTTCATTTAGAAGGAACTTTGTGCATATATCTTTAAAACGCACAAGGCATTTTAAATAAGTCTTTTGTGGCATAAACCATTTCTGAGATATCCGCTATTAATAGTTCGAAATGTTAATTTCTTGGTTATCCTCTTTAAGTCCTGTCAACACTCAGTTGTTTCTCGCGATTGCATGGAAACATTATAGAATTTTAAGTCCAGCATACAGCGTCCACTTCTTAAATATTTGACTATTGCTGTTCTCTTTGTATCTATAACGAAATGTGTAATGTAGCTATTTCTGCCAAGGTTTATTTACATTTAAACGTAGTAGATAGAAAAATAAGCTTTAGCAAGAATAGTTTGTAAATCCACAATAAACAATAGGGGTAGAGAAAGTCATGTGAATGTACCATATCAGAATATTTTTAAATTACTGTCACTAGGGTTGTTTCTCGTGACATCATGAAAAGAGTATTGCATTTCTAGGCTGCCATAAGGCAACCAGTGAAGCATTATTTTTAACGCTTAAATGATTTCAGTTTAATTACGTAATATATAAATTCAATAACAGCCCGCCTTAAAGCAATAAGTGTATAAAACAATATACAAAAAGTGTATATTATAGTCATTATATATGTTTATATTTTGTATACATGTAATAATATTATGTGAATGTATTACGTAATTTAATAATGTAGGAGCTGTAAGAAAATAGGTTTAAAGTTGCTAACAATGGGGTAACAATGAGGTAACCTTGAGGCAATAATGAATTAGAAAGTTTAAATACTACTTGTAATTCTTGGAAACAATAATGCAGATGTTTGTGACGGTTTATAACATAGCCAATCAACAACCAGAAAAATCTTTAGTTAAATGAAGGTATTCTATTGGACTAGGATTAGCCAATCAGAAACTGAAATATAGCAAAATTTACAAATTCAGAATCCTGTTGCTTGTAGACAGTGTTCCTAACCGGACGCGAGATGCGTCCTCGAGAAATTTAAATCATATTTTGTGTGAGACAGAAAAAGTGCAAGTAATTAATAAAAAAATCTCACAGCTCTGTCTATATTAGTGAAGTGTTATTTAAATCGTGTCAAGCATTAATAAAAGGAGTGAAGTAAAAAATTATGATCTGTATAAGCCTACATTCTTCAGTCGCACCACACCCTGCTAAGATATTCATGTCTCTAAAAATTGATACTGAGCAGCCAAGGCAAACATAAATATATAATATTTAAAGAAACATTCAAAATTACAAAGTTAATATTTTTTACTTGGGGCAAAGGGCACCGGAAGGTATATTTGGGGCGAAGGTTACCGGAAACTTTTTACCATACGTGCGGTTGCAACCACTTCAAGTTGGGCTCCCCAACAGTCGAAATATAATACATCTTCTTCAAACTGGCTTTCCATACGTAGCATCAACAAACTATTATCTCACCCGATTTTTAAACATCTTTCTATCGATTCGGTTTCCTCTATACCCTTTGTACTATCAACGAAGTGGTACTGAAACTATTTATGTAAAGGTTTATGTTTATTATAATGAAATGGATAGAACAAGAAGTTATCATAAGAATAGTTTGTAGAAGTTGTGCTAAATAAACGATAGTGGCTAAAGAATGTCATGTGAATGAAACACATTTAACGAATTTAAGTTAATTCATCGTTGAAAATGTTAATATTTTATTATACGTAGCCTAATAATAGTAAGTATCTTTCTTAAGACACTTAATAAGTTAATAGAATTAATAGAAATACCTTAGAATTTGGTAGTATTACTTTATATAACACGTACACAGTGGGTAGATAAAGAAAATCGACCCAGAATTTGAAATCGAGATTTCACCGTAAATACATGATTTGAGGCCCCCGAAGACACAAAAAAAGCTTTTTTAGAAAACGTCCGCGTGTGTGTTTCTGAACAGCATAATTCAAAAACGAAAAGTCAGATAATTATCAAACGTGGTATTTAGGTTCAGTACCATCCAAAGATGCGACACGAAGATTTTCAAAAAATTTATCCCATCCCAAAATAAGCTTATATGAAATATTTTTCAAAATTTTTTATTTTCTAAAAAATGGCTCCAAAGGTTTTGATTCAATACCGTGTATTATAGATATTTACATGACAAATAAAATGTATATCTTGAATTTTATGGAAATAGTCTGTGAAGTTCTCTTCATTGAAAGGAGTTTTGTATAATCTTGTATAACTGGTAAACGTTAGGTGATAGACGAAGACATGCTACACCAAAAAATGCAGATCTCTTTAAAACACACAATTTATTTCAAATATACTTTTTTCTGTGGCATAAGCCATTTCTGAGATATCCGTTACTAAAGGTTCGAGTTTTTCTTTACTTCATCATGCTTTTAAATTCAACATTCAGTTTCTCTCACGATTGCATTTTAAAGCCAGAATATAACGACCAGTTCTTAAACATTTGACTATCGCAGTTTTCTTTGTATCCTAACGAAATGTGTAATATAGCTTATTCTGCAAACGTTTTTTTGGATTAAATTGTAGTACTGAGAAAATGGTTTGTTGTATTGTTATTTACTCCACGCTTTGGGAGCCCATTTGAAGAAGGTTTGTTGCTGCTATGTATGGAAAGCCAGTTTGAAGGTGTATTATATTTCGACTGTTGGGGAGCCGAACTTGAAGTGGTTGCAACCGCACGTATGGTAAAAAGTTTCCAGTAGCCTTCGCCCCAAGTGTGCTTTCCGGTGGCCTTTGCCCCAAGTTTAAAAAATATTAACTTCGTAATTTTGACTGTTTCTTTAAATATTATATATTTATGTTTTCCTGGCTGCGTCAGTATTTATTTTTAGAGACATGAACATCTTGGTAGGGAGTGGCGCGACTGAACAATGTAGGCTTACACGGATTATAATTTTACTTCACTCCTTTTATTAATGCTTGACATGATTTAAATAACACTTCACTGATATAGAGAGCTGTGAGATTCTTTTGTTAATTACTTGCATTTTTTAACACACAAACTATTTTCGTCTCGCACGAATTAAATTTCTCGAGGAACATCATGCGTCCGGTTAGAAACGCTATCTACAAACAAATGACTTCTGAATTTGTAAATTTTACTTCATTTTAGTTTCTGATTTGCTAATCTTAATCCAATAGAATACCTTCATTTAACTAAAGCTTTTTCTGGTTGTTGATTAGCTATTTTATAAACCGTCACAAAAATTACATTATTGCTTAAAAGAATCACAAGTAGCATTATTAAACTTCCAAATTCAGTATTGCCTCAAAGTTATCTCATTGTTACCTCATTGTTATCAACTTTTAACCTATTATTCTCACAGCTCCTACAATATTAAATTACGTAATACATTCACATAACATTATTAAACATGTATACAATAATATAAACATATATAATGACTGTAATTTACACTTTTTATATATTGTTACATACACATTTTGCTTTAAGACGTAGCTGTTATTGAATTTATATTATATAATTAGACTGAAATGTTAAAAATACTGCCTCAGTACACAGAAAAAATGAGCTTGATTAAGCATAGTTTGTATATCCACTAATAAACGATAAAGGGTAGAGAAAGCATGTGAATGTATCACATCAGATTTTTTAAGTCATATTGAATCACGATAGCATTCTGATATTTTCAGCACAGATCTAATAGATTATAGGAGCCAGACTCAGTTTTAGAGTTACGGATTTTCTGAATCCACCAAGATGAGATCTGTGGAAATATTACGAATTATAGTTAGTTTTGTAGATATATTGGAGAAGCCAGAATGCGTTGTGGTTTATTTTTCTGGCTTGGTGAATTTTTTCGGCCTTGAAACAAATAATTGCTTTGTCTTTCATTGGAACAAAAAGACGTTGCAAGGAAGTAGGCACACAATACTATTTAACTCCATCCAAAGGTCCATGTGTACGTTGTGAAGTACATAATGGAGAATAACTAAACAGCCAGAGGGAAGGTCCTCAAAAACCAGAGTGTGAAAACTCTCCACCAAATACACCTGATTATTCGCACATTTGCATGAGTAAGTGAGATGGGCGGACTGGTAGCTACCAGTATTCAAATGTGAGGAAGCTAATTTGTAGAGCACTAGAGTAGCAGATGGTTTTACCTCAAAACGGACACTAGAGCAAGTTTCCTCGTTGGTCACAGATCGGGGGGAGCGGGGAGAACGGCGAGGCAACCTCCGGGCTACACTTCCTAAGCATCCAATAAATTTCTTCCTTAAGTTGGGAGCAAAGAATAGTGCAGCTGGGCTTGCTTGATGAACTTCTTACAGAGACCACAAAGTTGCCACGATTTCTCCTTCTGTTCTTCCAGTTGTGTTTTATGTTCTTTTATCCAGCATTATGCAATGCATTTTTGCTTTCTCCACTCGCACTTAATGTAAAGGAAGCATTGCATTCCATCCAAAAAATGATGTGTTACAGTCACATGACTTTCTCTACTCTTGTACAAACCATTTTTACAAACGCTTATTCTCCATATGCTTCATGTTAATCGAGATGTTAATCTTATTGCTAATTTTCTTGTAGGTGAAAGGAGAATTGGTAGGCTTTAAGCGATAGTCAAATATTTTAATAGCTGGTTGCTATGTGGAGTATTCCATTCTCTTTGCATTACCAGGACAAAAATAATGACTAACGAATTTGAGAAAAAATATAAGTGTTGGAAAATTTAAGGAATAACAAGCAATATCTCCAAAATGGTTCACTCAACAAAAAAAATGTATGACCTAAATTGAATATTTTAACGCGATCTACATTTTTTGTGTGGTAACATTTTCTCTATCTCTTATGGTTTACCAGTTATGCAAAAGTATTTCTCAATGAAGAATACTTTTGGAGACATTCCCAGAAAATTCGAGATATACATTTCATTTGTCATGAAAATATCTTAAACATATGATATTTTAATCAAATCGTTAGAGCCATTTTTGAGAAAATTAAAAATGTTCCAAGTAAAGGGTAATCTGTGGTGGGGGATTTTCTTGGAAATTTTTGTGTCGCATCTCTGGAAGATACTGAACCTAAATACCAAGTTTGGTGTTTATCCGACTGCTCTTTTCTGAGTTATGCTCTTCACGGACACACACACACGGACATGTTTCCAAAAATGCTTTTTTGGATTTAGGGTGTCTCAAAACATATATTTCCGGTGAAGTCTCGGTATAGAATTTTTGGGTGGAATACAATACTTCCCCTACGTAGTAGAGAAAGTAAAAATCGACGTTGAGATATAACCAGAAATATATGTTTTGAGACTTCCTGAATAAAAACAAAACGTTTTATAAACATTTATTGTGTATGTGTGAACAGTATAACTCAGAAAATTAAATAATTGCCAAAATTGATATTTGACATATATTATTTATGCAATGAGCTGTACATGTTTTGTGCAGCAAGTTTTTGTTCCTCTCTTACTGTTTACAAGTTATATAAAATTCATTCGTAATTTAGAGGACTCTACAGGCTATTCCCAGAAAATTCAAGATATACATATTATATTTCATGTAAATATTTAAATATACGACATTTTAATAAAACCAGTTAGAAAAATGTTTTTGAAAGAAAAAAGTATCGAATATTTTTCGATGTGAAGCGTATTTAGGGTTGGGGATTTTCTTGAAATCTTTGCGTTGCATCTTTGGAAGATACTGAACTTAAATACCAAGTTTATTATTTATTCAACTTTCCGTTTTTGAATTATGCTGTTCACAGACGCATGAATATACACACGACGTTTTTTTAAAATTGACTTTTTTTTTTGATTCAGGGGGCCTAAAGATTTCCGAGAAATCTCGTAATGAAATTCTTGGGTGAATGCAATACCTTCTCTGCCTACTTTGTTAGAATTTAATAATCCTATGTTCTTTAATAAAGTGCTTAGATGTGCATCTATATCCTGTATATCTTATATAGTTTCTGAGGTAATGGGAACATACACGTAGCAGATTTGATATTGTGGGTAGGATTTTTTCCTCCCCTTAATCGAAATCGCGCTATGAATAAATGCAATTCAGATTCGCAGTTCTACTCTCCTTGCTTCCTCCCTCTTTATATTTGAGTTCTATTCAGTTTTAATTACATCAATCAAAGCCGTACTCACTGACAACCGTGATTCTTTAGTCGTACAAGAATACAATTGAAGAGGCGAAGGTCAATGTTTCTTCTTCGGCTCCAGGTTCATCTTCTCATCACGCAAGCGCAAGATTAATAGTTGCGTGCCGGACCACAAAAGTGAGTTTAGCCGCCAGGAAACTCGACTAGAATTCTAACACCCTCGAAGTAGAAGTACATCTCCCTTATGTGATTTAATACAGTAATCTTGAATTTGTATAATGAAGCCGACAAAGATATGGAAAGTGATATCAATGTAATTTGTTTTTATCGTCTTCCAGAAGCAACAATTTTCAACTCGATTGCATGATTCAACGTCAAAAACATGAGAGATGCCGATTTATGATTTGAACTGTATTCATGAGGAATACATTGTTATTGTAAACGGAGTTACGGTACTCTAGAAAGTTATTTTCTTATTGTTTTAGAATAATTAAAAAGTATTGGGAGAGGGAGCAATATATTGATTATATCTAGTAATAAATTTGGTAGGGAAGGACTTCTACGAATTAGATCAACAGCACTGTTTTTAAAGGCTTTGAGTGGTGATAATAGGGCAAGGTGCATTATGTGTGGAAACTAGAAAGAATAGTTTTGATTGTTTATTAGAGTGTGATGGAGGGAAGATATATCTGAATAAAATGAAATAAACTGCAGAATGAAATTATAGCACTTAAAATTTTAATTGGCATGGGGAAAACAGGAATAAAAGAATATTTGGGAAAATTATGGAAGAAATGAGTTAGAGCAGTTAAGGAAGATGAGAGAATTTAAATTTAAGTTCAGTGAAATAGTAGAATTTAAATATTGGGGGGAGGTTCTCTGTAAGGTAGCCTCCTATAGATGGCTGTTAGACTTATTGGATTACAAATTTACATCTAGCACTTCAGTTGCAATTATAAAAAATTGTTTCAGTGGTTTTGGTAATGTTTGTACACTATACAATTATATCGCGGGTTACAATAAATATTAAATTTGAAGTAGGTAGTTTGTTACGTTATTTGCATCATGCTTTGCGCGTCAATTTGAAGTAGGTAGTATTAAAGGAATTGTATTATATTTCAATTGTTGGGGAACCGAACTTGAAATTCGTTGCAACCACATGTATAGTACCCGGGTTCCGGTAGCCTTCTCTCCAAGTGTACTTTCAGGTGGCCCTTACCCCAAGTTTAAAAAAAATATTAACTTTTTAATTTGACTGTTTCTTTAAGTATTATGTATTTATATTTGCCTCGGCTGCGTCAGTATTTATTTTAGAGACATGGATGTCTTGCAAGGGTTGTGGTGCGACTTAAGAATATAGGCTTACACAGATTATAATTTTACTTCACACCTTTTATTAATACTTGATACGATTTAAATAACACTTCATTGATATAGAGCTGTGAGATTCTTTTATTAATTACTTGTACTTTTTAACACGTAAACTTATTTTTCGTCTCACACGAATACGTATTAAATCCCTAGAGGATGTGTCTCGCATCCGATTAGGAACACTGTTTGCAGGCAGCTGAACTGATTTCAACCGTCTAAAGTAGTACATTTCTGTATTTCAACTCTCTGATTGGCTATTCCTAATCCAATAGAATACCTTCATTTAACTAAAGCTTTTTCTGGTTGTTGATTGGCTATTTTATAAACTGTCACAAAAATTACATTGTTGTTTCCAAGAATCACAAGTAGTATTGTTAAACTCTCAAACTCATTATTGCCTCCAGCTTACCTCATTGGTAGCAACCTTAACCTATTATTCTCACGTAATATATTCACATAACATTATTACATATGGATACAATAATATAAACATATACAATGATTGTAATATACACTACTTATATGTTGTTACATACACATATTGCTTTAAGGCGGGTTTATTGAATTTATATATTATATAATTGGACTGAAATTATTTAAATGTTAAAAATACTGCCTCAGATTATAATATTTAATTCAATATTCATTGATTAGTGTGATCACACTCGTCTGAGTCAAAATTTCGTGTTTTTCAATTTTAAGCTTTCTTGAAAAGGGACAATGTTTCTAAGCAGTTTCAAAAGTTTTACTAAGGAATTTGAAATTACTGTAAAGTTGAGGATTTGTAACATTGGATGTTCCTAAACCGACAGAAACGGGTGTCGAAATGAGGCTTGAAAAATACTTATTGCTTATTCAGTAGTAAAGTCGTGAATTTACATTATGAGGGCCAATTATTACGTGCATTTAAGGGTTATGCTTTCACATTGGTTTTCAGTATAACATGAAAGAGATTATCTAGATTGGTTTCAACCGAACTACAACAAAATCTAGATCTAATGTGCAATGCTCATAGTAATTTTAGAGCTTTCAAGCCTGTTGAACATGATTTTGTAAAATCAACTTCAAATACTGTTTTATGATACTTAGTTTTAAAAAACTAGGGGTTTTAAAAAAAGAAAGAACAGAAACTGTGAAAGATAGAAACAGATGACACTGGACAGAGGAACGTTTAAGGTTCTATATTTATTATATTTGTATGTGTTTAGTAAGAACATGATTACCGAGAAAAATGGCTCCGTTGTAACGTGTGAGGCTCGCATTCGGGAGGTCCCGGGTTCGATTTCCCTCGACCGTCCACTTTGACATTGGGGTTTTCGTGGTTTTGCTTGAGCAGTAGGTGAATAATGGGGTGGCTTCTCATCTACTACGACTTACTTTCCATCATTTGCTTTTCATTCGTTTCCTTCTAATCGTTTAGATTTCGTGGCGTATGGCGGTGCCGGACAGACAGTGTGGATGCTTCCTAACAGGAAAGAATACTCTTCGTGGACATTACAGGGATGCTTGGTCGATGCATCGTTCATCGCCCCCCCCTAGGCAGTTAGGGCTTCTGTGCAGTCCTCTGTGGTTCCTTCACTTCATACCTTCTTCCTAGGGGGTAGTAGCCACAAGAGATCTATGCAGGTCACAGTGCGAAGTCCCCCTCTGTTTTATAATTTATGACTATACCTAAGAACACGACCTGTTGCAAAGAAACAAAAATACCAACCATTTATTGCCACGGAACATTAATTGGTCCATAGTTATCGGACCTTTTATGTCACATATAAATTTATGATCAGAAGGCTGTTTGTTTAACCTGCTCAGAAATGACTCTGACACTGCAGTATGTTATTTTTTTCTCAAACTTACAATTTTCTGTTATTAACCAGCACCACCTTTTGACATTCAATGGAATTTTCAAGCCTGCTTTTAAAAAAAATTGTACTACCGTGTATCCAACAGTGCGTAGAATTTGTTTCTGGGTTTTTAGTTCAAATAAAAGTCTGATAGATGCTCTCTCTTTTGAGATAGCCTTGTATAAGCAATACATTTCAAAGCTGTGATTTTATTCATTAAAATTATAGCACTACAGGGCATTTATTGACTCATTTTAGAACAATTATTTAATTATTCAAAGTTTTTATTTATGTTTTAAAAGTTTAGCATCATATGATATGAGAATGTAGGCTTTGTGAGGAAAATGGTTTGTTACATCTGAACATATGCATCGAATTTATCATAGAGAATTTTGCTAGTTGACATAGCAGATTTTGCCCATCCCTGTGGCGCACCAACTGTGGTACATTTGTGTGTTCAGTGTATATGATTTACTTCTAGAATGTGTATGCATCTTTATCAATTTAGATTAGAACATAGATCTATGTGTAAATGAGCATATATTGCCAAGGAACGGCTCTGGGATAAGATGGCTAGAGAAGTGGGCGAAATTTTGTTCTGGTTAATTGTTTAAAGTTAAATAAGGGGACGAATCATATATTTCGAAATTGAGTTATTTTTGCGAAAACGGGGTGGGAAGTTCACTACATGTACCCAGATATATCCTTCTTGCATTGTAATAATATTGCTCCAAAAGGTGCCACGTGCTCGTCTTCCGCAAATACAGTAGTCAAACAGAAATGAATTTTGATTTTATAAGAAATTTAATTTTAGCCTTTAGACAAAGATAATGTTACAAAGGTACACAAAAACTTTGTTTATCCGGGCTAGGTGGGATCAGAGATAGTCCGGATTAACGAAAATCCGTATAATCCGGAAACAAAGTATTATTTGAGTACAATCTTTGATGTATAATACTAAACTTTGGACCACTGTAGGTAGATCAGAAGTAGGAGAGAAAAGAATTGAAAGCCGTCCAGATGAGACGTCTATGATCGCTATCAGAACTGTCATGAAAATCAATGGAACATAATCTCATATATCTTTGTTTTATTGCTCTGTGACACTGACCTGCGGTGTCAACGTAACCACAATATGGGTACCTTCATCTTTAATTTATCAATATCAGTTTTCGTAAATCAAGGAGTTAGACATGGATGTCCTCTATCAGCTGTACTTTTTAATTTATATCTCGACCATGTCACAATAAAATGGCTAGAGCAGATTAGTTCCTATGGAGCTTATAAACTAACAACAGTGCTATTTGCAGACGATCAGTCATATTGACTGTGTCAGAGAATTCTCTACAATACTTTCTATACGAATAAACAAGATGGCCTCTCCATTTGATCTAAATACCTATATATACTTCTAAAACAGAAATTAAAGTTTTTAAAGAAAAACTCTCCTTGAGAGCAAAGTTAATAATGAATTACAGTATTGACCAAGTAGAACATTCTAATTATTTAAACTGTGAAATAGGTAATTTTAAATAGAATGACATTTAAAAGAAGATACAAACCTTTAATTATATATGTGGCACAATCAAAACGAACATTATTAAACAAAACAAGAAAAGGCACTAAACTTAAGTTTTATAAAGTGTTAGAAATACCATCTGTTTTGTATAGATGTGAATGTTTGGACGCTAACAGGAATAGAAGCCAGTTGGATGGAAGTTGCAGAGATTTATAAGAACGCTGGTGGGCTATAAAAGAATAGATAAAAAGAAAAATTAAGACATCAGATAAAACTAAATATAGACAATTTGAATGAAAGAATAAAAAACATAAATAAACTACTTCCAGCATGAAGACCACTGGATCCAAAACAGCTACTAAAAAGCATAGACCAAGAGGAAAAAGAACCAGAGGACGCCCAACGATGAGATTGAAATATCAATTCACAATTTGAGACCAGTAGTTTAAACCGTGAAGATGAGGATGACAATTTTTGTGAAAAGAATACGCAAAAATCGTTCCACATAAACCAGAAATCCAGATTAATGAGGGCCGGATGTACGAGGTGTTTATATGTCTTTAATATAACATTCTGCGTTCGACCTAATAGAAGGCAAATAAGAAGTCAAAAACATGGTTAGGATATACTGGAATGAATATAGTGTTTAATACCGAAAAAGAATGAGCATTTTGAGCTTAGTTTCTAAAGTACTCTCTTATCACGAACTTGCTAAGGACACGCATATCTGTCCGCAGAGAATTTGCGGTGGGATCCAAAGAATTCTGCCAAGGCTCAATAAAATACTCCATCCGTCCTAAATAACCGTCAAACCCGGATACTAACACTAAGGCCAATCGGTATCCACAGTTATTTTGTTGCAGCAATGTAATTAACGCATTAACATCTTTACCACTTCGCCCTAAACTTTCTGGGTGTGAACCCGCTTGAACATTGTCAGAATTTTCTGCACTTTCATAACTCTTTAGCTCAGCCTGCTGATTGAGTTGGAACAGCCTCCTTGGCATGAAGTTACAACCTCCTTCACCATTTTGGTTGAATCATAACATACCCGCCAAGAAGTCACGACAGGCTTTTGTTTTACACAAGACTTAACTCCTGCCTTACGCTTTGTATACCCACGCTCTGCCCATACTGGGTTGAGTGCTTTAGTTAGATATGTATCCGGATGCAGTGCCAAGATTGCAACTGCATATAAAATGATATAATAGAACGTAACTTTTTATTTATTAACACCTGAAGCCTACTTCATTATATGTACTCAATTTGTCCTTTGCGAACTGCTGCAAATTACTATTTTACGTTATTGCATCATTCTTTAAGGGATCAAAAATAAGTCTTAAGAGTTATTTTTGAAAATCGTCAACAGCCCACAAGTTTCACTTGTGCCTGTCTAACCGAAGCTCTGTCCAGATTGGTCATAAGCAACTGAAAACACAATAGTGTGACGGTATAGTTGTATTTTACAAAAAAGTGATAAACATAGTTTTATAGGACTAGGATGTTCAGAATAAACTTTAAGAGGAACAATGAAATTGGCTTTATAAATTCTGGTGAATTATTTCCTGGTTTCTTATGAAGTACGGAATCATCGCGTGATTTTTAAAGAACGCTTTCCGAAAATTCGCGAAGTTTCCGGCACGTGAAGTAGGTTTATTTCTGCCCCCACGTTTTGGGCGACAATTTGAAGTATTGTCTTTACGTTGTTGCTGCTACGTATGAAAAGTCAGTTTGAAGATGATGTATTATATTTCAACTGTTGGGGAGCCGAAATTAAAAATTCGTTGCAACCGCACGTAAGTTAAATAGTTTCCAGTAGCCTTCGCCCCAAATGTACTTTCAGGTGGCCTTTGCCCCAAGTTTAAAAAAAAATATTAACTTTGTAATTTGACTGTTTCTTTAGATAATATATTCATGTTTGCCTCGGCTGCGTCAGTATTTGTTAGAGACACGTTTCTCTTCAGCAGGGTTGTGAAGTGACAAGAAATTAGGCTTACACAGATTTTAAGTTTTAATTCACTCTTTTTTATTAATCCTTGGCACAAATTAAATAGCACTTCACTGATATCGAGAGTTTTGAGATTCTTTTATTTAATACTTGCACTTTTTTTTAACACGTATACTATTTTCGTCTCGCACGAATACGTAATTAATTTCTTGAGGACACACCTCGCGTCTGGTTATGATCACTGTCTAGAAGCAACACGTCTGGTTATGAGCACTGTTTGGAGCCAACTGAATTGATTTCAACCGTCCAAACTTGTAACTTTCTGTATTTCAAGTCTCTCATTGGCTAATCCAACTCCAATAAAATACCTTCATTTAACTAAAGCTTTTTCTAGTTGTTGATTGGCTATTTTTAAACTGTTTCAAAATTTACATTATTGCTGCTCTAATAATGACTAGTAGCATTTAAACTCATTATTGCCTCAAGGTTACCTCATTGTTACCTCATTGTTAGCAACTTTAAACTTATTATTCTCACAGCTCCTACATTATTAAATTAGTAATGCATTCACATTATTGAACATGTTTACAATAATATAAGCATATGCAATGACTGTTACATATATTTAACAAATTATTACAAACACATATTGCTTCAAGACGGGCTGTTATTGAATTTATATTTATATAATTTGATTAAAATATTTAAGTGTTAAAAATACTGCCTCAAATGTGGATAGAATATCCAAATGATGCTGACAGACGCAAAAGTCAGGGCTGGCTAAAGTAGGTACTAGTCGGCATACTCCTCGGGTATTTAAAATTGAGCCTTTTATACCGTTAATCTCTCTCTCTACTAAACATATGCTTACAGGAATCTCCATACTCAATCTTTTAATCTTTAAGATTAATCTTCAGCAACGCTCAAAGACCTCTGGAACATGGAAAGTCGAACCTTTCTCACTTCAGATAAACTTGTGTTGCAGCCTTAGCATTTGCGGATGTTTGTAGTAATGTAGAGTATGTATACTTTTAGCTAACTAACTCTTGCTGACATAGTAATTGTAGTGTAGAGTAATACGGCAGATAATTAAACCAGATTCGGCACCAGAGTTACACGCCAATAATTTGCCTCCCTCTTCCACTGCCATACCCAATAACCTCTCCCTCTGCCAAGAGTAGCCTCCCTTCTGGAAGCCATCTACGTTCCCTTCCTCGTTCCATACGTTGGAGTCTCATGTGACGGCGGTGACATTTGGTATAGGCGCTTGTTTGTTCAAAGTGATCTGGCGCCAAACTAAGTATAGAAAAGTAGAATAAGACTGACAAATGAAATGCCATTGCCGGGATTGAACCACGAAACGTCCGGTTTCCACCCGGTTGCTCTAATAAACTGAGCTACCACGGCAACATGCTGGCATGGCACTAAATTTCCCAAATAACTAGCATTTTTTGCGGTAAACCCAAAGAGATCTCAAGTTCATTTTGAGGTGAATCAAACTGGTTAGAATCAGACCGAAAATATTCTCCTGCACACGGCTTGTGTGAAAGAAAAATTATTTTCTTTTGAGTGTTGTAAGCTAATTAGTCATTTTTGTGGAGTCCTATAGTATAAGTATAAAAAACGTTGTATAGATAGGCCAAATAGTGTTGATTAGTATTTTAGAGTATGAACATGGGGATTAAAAATGATAGTGAAAGATTTTGGAAATTGTAGGTGTTTTGCCAGACTCTAAAAATCAAGTGTACTAAGTTTTGTGAAAATCATAATAACGCTCTACGAAAACAGAGGAACATTTATGTTATGAACGTTATATGCAACTCGCATGTTTTCCAATAAACCATATTTTAAAAGCTTTTAAGCCTCCCTATTTACCTTTTGGGCTGAAGTCAGTAAAAATCTGCCATATTCACGATAAACTACTAAAAATATATTCCCTGGTGTTCGCATTCTACGAAATGGAATGGAAGCCGATTGGTGCGATTATGACACTCCCTAACCCCCTTACTTTTAAAATTCTTAGAAACATTATATATCTACGTTCCTAACCCCCCGGTTTAAAATATTTGGTATATTTTATAGCCTATCTCCGCCCAGAAGAACACTGCTTTTCAATGGTAGAGGAATTATCATAATCGGTTGAGTGGTTTACATCACACACACACACACACACACACCAATGTACTCTCTTTAAAATATTAGTATACCTAATATGTGTGGAAAAAATAAACCCGAAATTTTTATTTGGTTTAATATAATGTGTAACCTTAATATTTTAGGTTTTAGAAATTTTACATAAGAATATAACTCAGATATTCCTTTCTTTTCTGGTTGTTTACTGTCACCACAGAAAATATTTTCATGCTCGAAAGTACTTAAAAAATAAGTCAATTCCTTCAAACCTATTTAACAACAACTAAGTACCATTGTCTAACTGAAAAACAATTTGTTGTAATCCTTTCGTTGATTAGGATACCACTTCTTTGGACATCCAGCACAATGCCATTGCAGTTCCGTCCTTCCGCCGTTGCCATCTGCCCATGCGCTGTTTCGCAGACAGGACCAAGCAAGCGAATACCTTGACTGTGTATCAGGAAGAAATGAGTTGTGGCCTGCTATAACAATACGAAAAATGTCATTATTGTTCTAATTTAATTTAATTTGATTTGTGTTAAAATTGTAGCTATACTTCCACTAAGAGCAAATTTGAATTCAATTTGAATTAACTTTTAATTGCTATGTTTCATTGCTCTTCAATCTAGTGAACAGGTCTCGTCGATATCAGATGTAATAAAGGTAAAGTGCAGTTGAACGGAGGGACCCCACCCCAACCGTGAGAGAGAACCGCAGGTAGGTCGAAACGGCCTTATTTGTTTCTACTGTGACCCCGAGAGAGTGGGATGAGGAGAGACGCGAGGGGCGACCAGGTCCCGATGACGACGTTCGCAAGTATGGATGGAGTCCCTAACGTTTTTAGATATAACGCATCTACCGCTCCAACTCAACCACAAGCTTCCTAATCCCCGACTGGCCCCCCTGAGGAGGCGGGTCTTAACTGAGCAGTCCCCTAATGACGCCAAAGGAACCTCTACAAAGCATATATGAACGCCCAGCCGCAACCGGCCAAACGCCCTCTCCTGGTCCTACAACCCTAAAACAGATGTCAATGAAGAAGATGATGGGTACAGGGAATAAGGGCAAAAAAGTTGTGGTAGAAGAAGAACCACTCTAGTATTCGCCTGCCGATCCGGGGAAATCACGAAAAAGCATGGGTCAGAGTGGGCGGACGCCGGGAATCGAACCCGGGATCTCCCGAATGCGAGTCGCACAGTTACCGCGGCGCCACGTCCCTCGGTTCAGCAGTAATGAAGAAGCTGTCTAAGATGGTGGTCCTAAATGCAAAATTGGCATTTATACAGAATATACAATAATTAAAGTTTTGTTTTTAACTGTCGTTATAAAGTTATCGAAGTTCAAATAATGAACGAGTATTAATTGAAACTAATTACAAAACCTTCTCTTGCAGAAGGTTCATAACGCACAGGTCAAAACACAAGGCGTTTAGCATGGACATTTCAGATTAAAGGATTTGTACCTATGAGCTGAGTGAAAGGAAACTGGGCACTGCAGGAGAGCCCAATTAACAGGGTCTATTAACTTGGCCAATGAGTAGGCGTGCTAAAAGAAAAGCATTGTTTCCATTATCTGGCAACAGATGGGGAAATAAACGGAACGGGAAAGCGGTGTTCGAAAGGATATTAAACCAGAGATGGCGCTCCAGTGGCGTATCTCGTAGTAAAGCAAAAGTAACACATCAAAAGTACATAATTACTTTCTGTACTACGTATAGTAAGTAGGGGAAGTATTGCATTCCACCCAAAATTTCGATACAAAGATTTCACCGGAAATGCATGTTTTCAGACCCCCTGAACCAAAAAAAGCATTTTTGGAAAAATGTCCGTGTGTGTGTGTGTGTGTGTGTGTGTGTTTGTGAACAGCATAACTCGGAAACGAACAGTTGGATAATCACTAAACTTGGTATTTAGGATCAGTATCCTCCAGAGATGCGACACAAAGGTTTTCAAGAAAATTCTCTCACCCCAGATTACCCTTCACATGGAAGATTTTTCGAAAATTTTAAATTTATCAAAAATGGCTCTAACGATTTTGATTAAAATATCATATATTCTTTATTGTGAACGACATTTGCATAACTGGTAAACCATAAGAGATAGACAACATTTTACTGCACACAAAATGTAGATCGCGCTAAAATACACAATTTATGTCATATACATTTTTTTTTGTTGAGTGAACCATTTTCAAGATATTGGTTGTTATTCCTTTAAATTTTTCAATATTCATTTTCTCAAATGGGAATTCGTTATTCATATTTTTTTGTCTTGGATATGCAAAGAGTATTAATCTGTGGGAAAGCGAATGGTGCTGCACCTAGCAACCAGTTATTAAGAGATATGTATGTGCTTAAAGGCTACTGTATTTCCAAATTGCCCTTGTAAATATATTATCCCCTTATATCTACAAGAAAATTAGCAATAAGATAGACACTGCAAATGTTTATCTCGATTAACATGAAGTAGATGGAGAATAAGCGTTTGTAAAAATAGTTTGTACAAGAGTAGACAAAGTCATGTGAATGTAACACATCAGATTTTTTGTCTTGTATATGCAAGAAGTATTAAAAATTACATTACATACATTTACATATACTATAATATTAAAATAAACAATTATGAGCAAGAATAAAACTAAGTTTATAACTTGTTAAGAATGTATTATATAATCTCATACTTTGATAGAATATTTTCTGTGGCAAAGGGAATGGCGATGCACCTAGCAACCAGCTATTAAGAGATATGTATGTACTTAAAGGGTACTGCATTTCTATATTGCCCTTGCAAATACAAAACATGGGGAACATAGTACGCCTTAAGCTATAGTCAAATATTTTTAGAACTGGTCGCTATGTGCAAAATGTAATTCTCTTTGCATGTCAAAAGATCGTTTCTGCAAATGTTTATCTTGATTAATATGAAATAGATAGAGAATAAGAGTTTGTAAAAATGGTTTGTACAAGAGTAGAGAGTCATGTGAATGTAACACATCAGATTTTTTTATAAGTGATTCAACGAGTTTGCCACGTCTGTCGGTGATGATCTAGATTCTTATAATACTAAGCTTAAATACGTTTAGTTTCAACTATTTTTGAAAGCTGTGCGATATGAGAATATGTATTTCTGTAAGTTATAGGCACTAATACATATTGTGCTGATAGCACATTACTTTCTTTCTTATGAAGTAAACTAATTCTAAGATATTTCAGTAGCTGTTGTTAAGACGTGTTGTTTATCAACTGCATTTGTATTATTCACTGTATGTGACGTGTCGGTTGTTTTCGAGTTCTGGGTTCGGTCGCCCTTCACTTGGCTCGAAGAGTTCGTTTCTGCCGGTGTGAATGGAGACATATCTTCCTGGGTGACTTTCTGGTATGGTTTAGCCAAACTTTTTAGTTCCCGGTAGGCTTGCTGATTGCATTCTTCATGAGGCTCTGCCTGTTGCCATTTTTCGATAAGTTTATGTTTCGGCTGATGCAGTAATTTGTATCACAAATTACTTAAATGTAAATAATGATTGTAATATGAATATGCATTTTTATGTGACATTGATTTCAGATGTTTATTGATTGTAAATATTGTTGGGAAGTAAATTTATAATGCCTTACTGAAACTGTCAATAATAGCGCGCAATAATGCAGAGAGGGGGGTGAGCTGTTTATCATTATTGGAAACGAGGAAGTTACGTAATGTTGGCGCGTTTTTCGGTAGAAACTTCTGGAATATTTTCTCCCTAAAGCATATGTATTCATAATTTTCATTGGATATTAAAATAGACGCTAATGTTGGCGCGTTTTATTAGCCAATAGTAGTTCAGTTATAATCTTTAGGCGTATCTGGATGAAGGATTATAAATAGGGTAGGTTAGAGGTAGCTTCATGCTCAGTTCATCAAAATTCTTTGTGCACTACACGTCGTCTTCAGTTCGTCAGTTCGTCAAAATATTGGTATGAGATACGTCGGCTATAGATTCACAAGTTACGAAAATCTAAAGTATTATAAAGTTAATTATACACAAAGTTGAAGTACGTGGATTAAAAGTGATCAGTAAGAAGTTATTATAACAGTTTCAGTTTGGCGAGTGTTAAGATCAATGTATAAATGTGATAGTTAACGTGTTTGACAATAAATGTGTAAAACAAATTTCTTCATCAGTGTTATATTTGGATAAAAGATTCCTTTCCGTTTACACAACCCTGATCAAGAGACATGTTCGACTGAAATAATAGCTAGCCGGAGGACAGTAAACAAAACTTAAAATTCTTTCAAACACTAATACTACCACAAATTGCTAACACTAGATGGAGCTACAAACCGAACAAATGAATGACGTCACAAGATGGAAACACGTGATGTAAACAAACATCACAAGCATCAATGTTATAAGTAAATACCGCATCAAATTGGCTACCACAACGTGGGGCTACAATAATGTTAAATAAATAACATTAATAATACCGTCGCAAATTGGCTACTACAACGTGGGGCTACAATAATGTTAAATAAATAAAAACATTAAAACACTCGCAAATTGGCTCCCATACGTGGGGCAGTTAAAATTATGTAACCAAACAAAACAAAAGCAACACAACATAAGATCTTCAAGTTCTAATAATTTACGTAAAAACATATTACGTAAGCAATAATGTTACTACAAATTGGCCCCCAAATGTGGGGCTCAACAAATAAATACAACATAAATACTATTACAAATTGGCACCCAGAACGTGGGGCAGAGTAACCAGGAAAGGAACATGATGACCAGGAAAGAATCAGAATAACCAGGAAGGGGCAGAATTAACCAGGAAGAAGTGAGATGACCAGGAAGGGGTGAATGGAGAAGTGAACTGAACTACAAGACGCAGATTCCAGAAACAACAAAAGGAACGACAGACTACGCGGATGATTGGACATCGTAATTCCGAGATTACAAGGCAACAGGCGAATTCAACTACAAAAATATCGAGTAGACGCAGATTCCAGAAACAACTATAGGAACGACAGACTACGCGGATGAGTGGACACAAAAACATCGAGACGACGTAGATTCATCATAACACAACGCAGAAGCGACATATAATCTAGGAGAGAGGTGCAGGAAGCTGGACATAAAAGTAACAGCAACAAACAACATCACAAAAGGTCAGAGTATAGTAATTTTTTTTTAGAAAACAAAATTATAACATTCAAATGTACTTGAGGAGTGGTAGGATAAAGAAAACAATGGCTACTAATAATATTGAAGAAACAATGATGGAGGGGGATAGTGTAACAGTTAGCTGTAATTCAATACAGGTTACAGAAAATAATTCAAGCGATGTAATATTTGAGGGAGAAAATGTTAGTGCAGAAAGTGAGAATAGAACATCAGGAAATGTAAATTTTGATGTTAGTATGATGATGGAAATGCTGAGAAATATGAATAATGAGAATATAAAAAAGAATAATGAGAATATGGAAAAGAATATAGAGAAATTGAGGGAAGATATTGATAGGATTGTAGAACAAAGAATAGATCAGAGTTTTGAGGAATTGAGAGAAGCTACAAAAAAGATCATAGGAAATCAATTGAAGATATTGGTAGGAGTAATGAGATAATAGAGCAAAAAGTAGATCAAAGCATGGAAGAAACTGAAAAGAAAGTTATGGAGCTAGATAGTAGTAGGCCAAAAATGAGTGATGAAAAGGAAATAATAGCAACTGAGATAGGAGAAGTTTCAAAGAAATTGTTGGATATGAGCAGGGAAATATCTAACCAAAAAAGTGAGGTTAATAATAAAATAGAGCATGTTGATGTAAAATGTACAGAGTTAGGTAGTCGAATGAGTAGCATTACAAGTGAGCTAAGAGAGATAAAAGAGGTTATGAATGTAGATGTGAATCTGGCGCAAGTTAATTTCAGAGGGGAGATATCAGAAATACAGAAGGAGACAGTAATGCAAAGAAATAAATTGTACCAAGATGTTCAAAATGAAAACTCCAGTCCAGTACAGTTTAGTACAGATTTGTCAGAGTATTCTCAAGTTAAAAAGATAGCAGATGAATTGAAAATGAAAGTTGTTAAAAGATGTGTAGTTCAGGAAACTTTAGATTGTTTTCAAATGTTATCATGGGACGAAATGTCGTATGAATACAAGAGGTTATTCATGAACAAAAATTTGAAGGTTAGGATACGGCTACGAGTAATGTTTAGCCACCAACAATTTGATCCAGGAGGGTAAATAGCAATGAGATGTAAAGTAAATGCTGGATAGTTAAAGATGACTTGCAGAGAAATGTATTGGAACGTAAGAGGGTTAATTATTTATAAGTCATTTGAAAAGAGAAATAAATTACAACAACAAAAAGAGAGAGAAATGTTTAAAAAAAAAATTAAATTTTTAGTAACTGTAACAACATTTGAAAATTAAGAATGCAAAGATTGAAACTTAATATGATATTAAATTAAAAGTACGTAAATACAATTCCAAGAGTATTGTTAAAATAAAGTACAAAATAACAAAAATGGGTCAAAATAATTAAAAACAAATACTTATGTAGCAAACAGAAAATGTGAAACAGTGACTAGATTTAAGAGATGAAAATATATTTGTATAAAGGGTGAATATTTTTGGTAAATATGTTTAATAATTACAAAAATTCTTGAATGCCTAAATTTTGTCAACAATATAAGAGAGTAAACCATTTTGTAACAGTAATTAAATAATTCAGGGTGCAATATTTGCTATAAAAATTGTAATGTCAGATTAATGTTTAAACACATTCAACCAGAGCCAATAAGTAGTGGCAAGATAAAAAAAAACATATGTCGTGTGTTAAATGCGTGTGAAGTGTAAAGTGAAAGTGATAGCGTGTGTTACAAGATTTAGGAGACTAAAAACCCAATTATAAAATTTCCAAACAAGTTGTAAATGTTTATAATTATGTTTCTAGTGGGGCATATGATGCAGTAATTTGTATCACAAATTACTTAAATGTAAATAATGATTGTAATATGAATATGCATTTTTATGTGACATTGATTTCAGATGTTTATTGATTGTAAATATTGTTGGGAAGTAAATTTATAATGCCTTACTGAAACTGTCAATAATAGCGCGCAATAATGCAGAGAGGGGGGTGAGCTGTTTATCATTATTGGAAACGAGGAAGTTACGTAATGTTGGCGCGTTTTTCGGTAGAAACTTCTGGAATATTTTCTCCCTAAAGCATATGTATTCATAATTTTCATTGGATATTAAAATAGACGCTAATGTTGGCGCGTTTTATTAGCCAATAGTAGTTCAGTTATAATCTTTAGGCGTATCTGGATGAAGGATTATAAATAGGGTAGGTTAGAGGTAGCTTCATGCTCAGTTCATCAAAATTCTTTGTGCACTACACGTCGTCTTCAGTTCGTCAGTTCGTCAAAATATTGGTATGAGATACGTCGGCTATAGATTCACAAGTTACGAAAATCTAAAGTATTATAAAGTTAATTATACACAAAGTTGAAGTACGTGGATTAAAAGTGATCAGTAAGAAGTTATTATAACAGTTTCAGTTTGGCGAGTGTTAAGATCAATGTATAAATGTGATAGTTAACGTGTTTGACAATAAATGTGTAAAACAAATTTCTTCATCAGTGTTATATTTGGATAAAAGATTCCTTTCCGTTTACACAACCCTGATCAAGAGACATGTTCGACTGAAATAATAGTTAGCCGGAGGACATTAAACAAAACTTAAAATTCTTTCAAACACTAATACTACCACAAATTGCTAACACTAGATGGAGCTACAAACCGAACAAATGAATGACGTCACAAGATGGAAACACGTGATGTAAACAAACATCACAAGCATCAATGTTATAAGTAAATACCGCATCAAATTGGCTACCACAACGTGGGGCTACAATAATGTTAAATAAATAAAAACATTAAAACACTCGCAAATTGGCTCCCATACGTGGGGCAGTTAAAATTATGTAACCAAAGAAAACAAAAGCAACACAACATAGGATCTTCAAGTTCTAATAATTTACGTAAAAACATATTACGTAAGCAATAATGTTACTACACGGCATATAACGGAGCCAGTAATTTATATTTGTGAACTTTGTATCATCTTTCATCTTGTCATTTGAATTTTATATGTAGTGTGCGAGTTCCTTTAGCCGTTTTAAGCAGCGCTTAATTCTGTTAATGCTTGATTTTGTTAAGCTTTATCAAAATTAAGTTTTTCGGATTTTATTCAAGTTGTTAATTTGTGCAGATTTTACTTAAATTGTTAGTTTGTTCAGAGTTTATAAATTGTTTGTGTGTTCAGAGTTTATCTAATTATCTATATTTTATGAGGGATTTATTTTGCGGCATTACGAGAATTATTTCATAGTCTTGTTGTTTTGTTTAATGGACAGGTAAGCGTGAAGTGAAGACCTGTAGTGATCGAGCTTGAAGATGTTATTGTCTTTAGGATGTTTCTTTGTATTTATTTCCACACTTGGGAAACCAATTTGAGAAAGAGTTTTGTTGTTGAAGGTTTTTGCACCACGTATGGACATTAATTTGAAGATTGTTTGTTACGTAATAGTTACTGTTGTTACGTAATATGCTGCTCATATGAGAAGCTGATTTGAAGATGTATTATTGTTGTTACACTCCAAGTTTAAAAATATTATATTAAATTTGTTTATTAAATTACTTCTATAGATAATATTTATGTTTATGTTTGCCTCGGCTGCGTCAGTATTACTTTATAGTCACGTTTCTTTAATCAGGGCGTGGTGTGACAAGAATGTAGGCTTACACAGATTTTAGGTTTTAAATTCACTTCTTTTGTTAATCCTTGACCCAAATTAAATAGCACTATACTGATATTAAGAGCTGTGAGATTCTTTAATTTAATACTTGCACTTTGTTAACACGTATACATAATTTTCATTTCACACGAATACGTAATATTTCTTTAGAGAACACACCTTCCATCTGGTCACTACCAAGGTCTGCAGGCAACTAAACACATTTCAACCGTCCAAAACCAGTAAACTTCTGTATTTCAAGTCTCTGATTGGCTAAACCTAGGCCAATAGAATAGCTGCATTTTACTAAAGCTTTTTCTGGCTGTTGATTGGCTAATTTTAAACTGTCACAACATTTATATTATCGTTGCTCTGATCATGACTAGTAATATTTAAACTCTCAAACTCATTATTACCTCAAGCTTACCTCATTGTTACCTCATTGTTATCAACGTTAAACTTATTATTCTCACAGCTCTTACATTATTAAATTACATAATGCATTCACATAACATTTTTGAACATGTTTACAATAATATAAGCATATGCAATGACTGTTACATACATTTTTTTTAAATTATTACATACATATTGTTATTGAATTTACATATTATATAATTTAATTGAAATTATTCAAGTGTTAAAAATACTGCCTCAAGCTAAATGGGGAAAATATGGGCATTAATGTTAAGATAATTGTGAACTCGTGTAATAACATAATAGATTCTGAAAATGTATGAATATGGACGTTTTGTGAGTTCTCGTTGGATATATATTTTGTATTGTTATACATATATTGTTATATGTATATTAAAATTTGTTAATCAAACTCTGTATATCCGAATTTAACTGTTGTGAACAAATGCTTTGGGGACAGTCCTATCACCTTGTATCGAACCCACCCCCCCCAATTTCAAGGTCCGAACACTTCCTAGACATCCCCATTTTAATAATGTGAGTAAGAGACCGGTTAAGAGTGTAATATATTAAAATGTTACGAAGTGAGCAGTTTGAGCTAAAAATCTCTGTTAAGTAGCAAAGGAAAGAAAATGTCCAGTTTAGTAAAATCATAATTTCTAGGCAAAACGTACTTCAAAAGGGATGTTATAATATAGTACTTTATAGTTTTCAATGTAACAAGTAAGAATTATATTAAATTATAACATTTTTTGGAAAGATAGAATCAGATGACTGAAAAATTCAATGCCATATCCGGGATTTGAACCAGGATCAGCCGGTCTCCGTTCCGTTGATCCGTGGTTCAAATCCCGGCTATGGAATTGAATTTTTCAGTCATCGGATTCTACCTTTCCAGCCCTGTCCAACACACGGCTTGTGTGAAAGAACAATTAATTCTATAACATTTTTTATTTCGCGATTACGTTTGTTTTAATTCTAAGAGTGCTAAAATATTTGTCCCCAGTAGTTTTGTGTTAACTTAATTTTTTAGTTTCAAAATACAAATTGTTTCACAATTTAATGTTCACAGAAATCCCAATGTCCAGGTAAGACAACAGATGGTGGATTTTTTGAGTTCAATATCTTAATTCATAAACAGTATTAAATGAAAGCACATAATAATTTCTTCCTTGGTTTTTAAGAAAATACATAACATTTAGGCCTTAGGACTTCAGTGAAAATATCGCTGAATGATCACCATTAGCAGTGGGATGCAATGGTACCTCTCGGTGTGATACCCCGGCTTCGTTTTTAACCTCTTCAGGATGCAGTGACGTCTTAAGAATTGTATTACTTTACTTGTCCTTTTTTGGCGTCGTTAGTTATGTAGTTGAAGGATAATCCATTATTTGGTCTGTGGTGTCTCTCCACAACTTAGCCATCTTTTAAGAAGAATGTCCTATATTTGTTGATTTTCCTTGTCAGTCAGTAGTACTTCATTTTTTATTTATATTTTACTTATTAAACAATGTATTACTATACTAATATCTTCAATATCGAATTTCATAAAATGATAATTAGCTATATGTGAAGCTACTTTAGCATGACTTTCTGTAGCTAATTGCATTATTAGAAATAATATAAAATTTGATTGGGCAATTTCATATAACTTGTGGAAATTTGATTGATTTATCTATTTCTCATTTATTTTCTTCCAATTCATTGTCTTAACACAATAAAGCAAGTGTAACTAAACATTTTAACATAATTTACAATATTATTCTTGTTGCAGGGTATACAATTGAAAACTATGGTCTCGGTCATATGCAACAGTTTTCTGTTCAGATGACCTCAAAACTAGCATTTCCGATTAGTGGAATCCAGTACTTCCTCTACCTTGGGTAGGCGCAAAGAAGGAAAAAGGGTTAACCTTCGCTCACGCCACTAAATACAAACAGCCATAGAAAGCTATGCATAAGTGATATAAATATTAAAAGGTACAAGTCCTCCATTACATACTCTCACATCCGCGTTTATAGGAGGAGGTAGACAAAGGGTTAGTTTACATACATTCACACACAAAGTAAACAGTCCCTATCCAAAGAGGGCTCAGGAAAACGCACTCTTTCCGTCTCTGCGCTAACAAGGTTGTTATTACACGCCCAGGATAATTGAATTTTCGGTCGAGCAATTAATTCAGAGTTTAAAGATAGGGTGAGAGCCTTTTATATCCTGGAGCAAAGTGTCCGCATTATCATAACGTTGTACATCAAAAACGCCAGTCTTGTCTAGTCCATGTTGGGAAAGTTCAGTGGTGAAAGCTATGGCAGAGCGGGGCAATATTTGACGATGTTCAATTTAAACCATACATAAATATATGAATTATTTATTTATTTCGGTTACGAGCAATAACACATAAATTCCTTGTACAAATAAGGAATGTTTACAATCTGACCAACGCACATCAAATATGTATTATAAAAGCAGCGACGAAGTGACAATTTAAATACCAAATAATCAAAACATATGTACATTCCATTTGAAAAGTTGTTTTACCGTCAAGCCGTAGTGAAATGCGTGCAAACAATCTGAATAAGCAAACAAAATCGGATGTGTTATATTCACATGACATTCCTTACCGTCTATCATTTCTTAATAGGTATAAAAATTAATCTTACGAAAGCTTAGTTTTCTATCTCCTTCATTTTAATCGAGATTAACCTTTTTAGAAGTAGCTGCATTACACATTTTGTTATAGATGCAAAGGAAATAGTGACAGTCAAATGTAAAATTCCATACTCTTTACATGCATCCACGAGAAACCAGTGAATGTCGATAGAACTCTTAAAGAATGACAAAGAATTGAACAATTCAAACCATTAATAACGAATGTCACTGAAAAGACCGATGCTACACACAAAAAACAAAAACAAAAAAATCTGATGTGTTACACTCACACGACTTTCTCTTTCTTGCACAAACTATTTTTACAAACGCTTATTCTTCGTATACTTCATGTTAATCGAGATAAACATTTGCAGAAACTTATCTTATTGGTAATTTTCTTGTAGGTTCAAGGGGAATATGGTAGGCTTTAAGCGATAGTCAGATCTTTTAAGAGCTGGTTGCTATGTGGAGCATTTCATTCCTTTGCAAGTATTGGAAAATTCAAACAAATAGCAACGAATATCTCGGAAATGGTTCACTCCATAAAAAATGTATATGACATAAGTTGTGTGTTTTAAAGAGATCTACATTTTTTGTGTAGAAAAGTATAGTCTATCTCTTACGGTTTACCAATCATGCAAAAGAATGAAAAGGACTTTTGGGGACATCCGCAGAAAATTTAAGATATACTTTACATTTGCCATAAAAATAGCTAAAATTTTGATTTTTAATCAAAATCGTTAGAGCCATTTTTGAGAAAATAAACCATTTCGAAGAATGTTCCATGTAAAGGGTAGTCTGGAATGGGTGTATTTTCTTGAAAATCTTCGTGTAGCATCTTTAAAAATTTCTGTAGCCAAATACAAAGTTTGGTATTTATCCAACCTTCGGTTTTTGAGTTATGCTATTCACAGTCACTCGGACACACATCCACACACACACACAGACACGTAATACACAGAGCTTTTTATAAAAATGCTTTTTTATGGATTCAGGAAGGTCTAAAAACATGTATTTCCGGTGAAATTTCTGTACACAATTTTTGGATGGAATGTAATACTTCCCCTAATTACTATACGTGGTACAGAAAGTGAAAAGTTATTTGAAATAAGTAGTCCGATTTAAAGGCGGCTTTATTAGTTTATGTAGCGTGTTATCGTCTATGTCTTAACGTTTACCCTTACACAAGATAATACGAAACACATTTCAATCACCAATACAATGATTCCACAGTAAATGCGTGTTTTGAGGTCCGCTGAAACCCCCAAGAAAGCCTTTTAGAATTAAGTTGTGTGTGTATGAGTATGTGAGTGAGTGAGTGAGTGAGAGAGAGAGAGAGATTGAGAGGAAAGAAAATATTTAACTCTTTAAAACGCCAAACTTAGTATTTAAACCCAGCATATTTCAAGAATTCTAGGCGAAGATTTTCAGTAAATCCCTCCCCAATGGTATGCGTGGAAAAAATGCAATAGGTACCATGTATTTTATTTGGATTAGAATGTCAGATGATTGAAACATTGGCATGACAAATAAAATGTATGCCTTGAATTTTCGGAGCATTTGAAGCCTCTATTCGTTTTCAGTGAAAACTTAATACAGAATAAGTGTGCAACTAATTAAAATGCAAAATAAGTTTCAAATACATTGTAGCGTTAGCCCTTTAGGCGATATTTCCGGTTTTTCGTTTGGATCTTCCACTTTTAAGCAATGCGCTTTCGAATTCTCAATCTTTTTTTGTTTCAACCCATACAAAGAGTATCCAATATAAAGGCTTGCATATTCCACTTGTTTTTACAACACACCGTAGCCCCGCCTCCTCATGTGTCTGAAACCTATAACGACATATGGAAATATTGTCTGGTGAATTTTTATCGACGCAATCTCACTAGACGTTTTAATTTTTGTAGAAAAAATCAAAAGTCTTATGGAATTTAATTGGCCACATAAATACAATAGAATATTAATTGACTAATTAAAATACTAAAATATATTGAAAATATACTATTATACCATTACGTATTAAAAATATACCGCAAGATGCAGTAAAATGTCACGATCAGCTGTTCTCTTGAAATGTTGGCGAATAAAGAAACGATGCTGGGTAGCTTTGGAGATATGCAGAAATGGTTAGGCAGAATTGAACGTTTATCGGTTAAAAGTAGTATGACATTCATATCCAGACTGAAATAATCAGGATATATATGAAGTATATGGGAATATAAACTTTTATGTGAATCACTTGTAAGAATGCAATGAAAATAATATATTGCGACCGTAAGTGCGAAACTACCTGCAGGCCGGCGGTAAACACATTCCAGCCGGCACTGGCCTTCAGAATAATAGCCGAGCTACAAATACACTGCCGCTTCCCCACAGTTTCTACTGATTCAAAAGATTCCTTTCAGACGTTTCCAGTAGCTTCCCCTTCTAGAACATTTCGCTTTGTTGCGGAGTGTATATAAGGGGCTACTCTTGCTCAGACAGTTGAGCCCTGTTACGACTAGTTAAGAAGTGACAAAGTTAATTGCAGTCAAGAAATCGCAGAGTTTGCACAGTTAAATGTGGACAGTGCGAATGCAGTTCAGTTGTGAGTTGTGATTCAGCAGTTCAGTGGTGATTCGATTCGACGGATCAGTGTGTGTCAAATGTGTCTCAAGTGTAAAATTTGTGCTGCGCTGAGCATCTAAGCGGCAAAATATTTTCAGCAGCAAATCTCATTGTTACAAAAGCAATTTTGCCTTCATGGGGAAATTTTGATGAGCTCTTTACATGAAAAAACAATACAATCTGAACAAACTTGTATTATAAAACTAATGCTTTCGCAAAAAATAAATGGATCGTCAAGAAGAAAGTTAAAAGTAAGATAAAAACCGCTGAAATGAGATCTCTACCTTCAGTCAATGGCTGTACGTATACATAACATATAAGAATTGAGTCATTCAGAGAAGAATTGAAAGTACAACCACTTTTAAAGCAAATGTAAGTTTATAGATTGGGTCAGGCTTAGGTATTCTTTCTTTTAAAAGAAAGAATACCTAAGCAAGTCCTGCACCAAAGACGAAGAGGACGAATATCAGGACAAAAATGGATAACAAATCAGATAAAAGATTGGAACAGGCGAAGGCTTAAACCGAAAAAGAAAACAGAATCTTTCATAACTAAATAAATACCATAAGGCATTTAACGCATTCAAAGTAATGGTACAAATGATCTGTATCTCAGAAATATACTTCATAAAAGTAACATTGTTTTTCTAATTAGAGTATTCGTTTATAGTTCCCTTATAGGTAGCCTAAAGGGCGTAACTGTGTGGAAAATCCCGTTTATACACAACCGTAAATAAAGTTTACATCTTAATTTAATGGTTTGGTTGTTGCCTTTATAGACAAACGAAATTATACACAGCTGTCATAATTTTTCACTCCATATTGAGGTTTTTCTCCCTTGGTCCCTGCATTAACATAATACATAGTCAACATATCTCATGCTCTTCCTTTCGGCTAAGAACTTCGACGGTAAGCTCTTATTTATAACTCAGTTGTAACATAGTATT
Source organism: Deroplatys truncata (assembly GCA_030765065.1). Lineage (NCBI taxonomy): Eukaryota > Metazoa > Arthropoda > Insecta > Mantodea > Mantidae > Deroplatys > Deroplatys truncata. The sequence goes on from CM060986.1 coordinate 129,111,470, forward strand.
CAGTTCAATAAGCGAACAAAAACTTGGGGTTTGATATATGCTTCCTTTCGTCTCACCTTGTTTCTTGTACGTATGTGCTCATTAAGCCATCACGAGGGCCAATTAACAATGTTGGGTATAGTAATTTAGGATTAGCATATTTGTTGCGAGTTTCACTAATACCGAGCTATGCTCTGGTTTCCCTTTTGTGCTATGTAAAATAGAACAAAACGACTCGACTGTAGCTGCAGAATTGACACTCGTAGCTACATATCTTTTATAATTGCTACAAAATAGTAGCAAATAGTTTTTATTAACTAATTGATCCTTCTCTTAAGTAACACACAAAAATATGGAAATGGTAATGTTAAGCCCCCTCCTAACTTCTCCCCCTACACGACCAAAAAAGCCAGTGTGTGATGCCTTATGATTGCGAAATAATCAATATTTTTCGACGTATATTCAACACGGATGTGTTGCCTACTTGGATGCGCTTTATTCCCAACTAAACTGTATTCACCCTTAGGTTGATCCTCGTCAAAACAAGCCCCAGGTGACCAGTGCACCGTTATAATGTATCCTTCCGCCATTCACACTAGAAATACTGTCACACTTTCAGACCATGTGCGGTGACTAACATATTCTGTTTAGGGTTAAAGATGATAAGATTGATAGTTGTACCAAACAAACGTTTGCACATATAATATAAGTTAATTCTAAAATAAATCAGCGAAAAATAAAGTAACAGGTATGCGATAACTTAATTTATTCGCTCTCTGGAATTGGCACTTTATTAATTGTTGGTGGCTCATTTTAAAACAGAAATTGTGCACTGTTACGCGAATTGCATTCTTTTCAAAATCACTACATTCTTGCATCGCGTATTTAATATGCTTTCTTTTTTATTTCGGATGTAACCACTTTTCTCGTTTCAGATTTTTCTGCACAAGCACTGTTTATACTTGTACTTGAAACACCGGTGAACTCAGAAGTTAATTTCTCCATTTATTTCGCGGAAAGTGTTGGATATTTCTCACTAACTTATAATAAAGATTCAATACTATTGTTTTTTCACCACTAGTCAATGGTTTGCGCGGCTAATGCTTTACGTAATTCGACGAAAACACAACAGCGAATTCATTGTCCCCCATGATACTAAACACAACTGCTCGTTTCTGGCTGTAAACAATATTCTGCACTACCCGGATGTCGGGTGACTCATATAAATTGCATCATGGGACTTGTAGCTCTGTTTTACGGTATAAATAAGCGTTAAATAAAACCTTAGGTATTTGTATAGAATATTATATTATTTAAGGATAAATTCATTCTAAAATTCAGAGATTAGCATGGGACTACTTTCCTGGGCGCATTGCTACCGTGTTGCAACACGGTGCACTGACCACGTTGGTTTGTTTTGCCGCGGATCAATCTAAGAGTGAATAATGAGGTGTAATTACTACCTGTTTCAGCAAAGGGACATATCAAATACCTAAAATTACCTGAATGGTCACCCTAATAATGAGATATTTACTTGAGCAGAGGTTTTGGCCACCGAGGACATCAGATATATCGACATGTGATTTTTATTTTCTTTACCACGTACATTGTAGGTACAGAAGGTATTGCATTCCACCCAAAAAATCTATACCGAGATTTCGCCGGAAATACATGTTTTAAGGCCCCCTGAATAAAAAAATATCATTTTTAGAAAAACGTCCGTTGTGTGTATCTCTGAACAGCATAACTCAAATACACAAAGTTGGATCAACACCAAACTTGGTATTTAGGTTCAGTATCTTCCAAAGAGACTACACAAAGATTTTCAAGAATATCCCCCATCTCAAACTACCGTTTATATGGAACATTTTTCGAACTTTTTGATTTTCTAAAAATGGCTCTAACGATTTTGATTAAAATTCTATATATTAAATACATTTATATGACAAATAAAATGTATATCTTAAATTTTCTGGAAATAGCCTGCAAAGTTCACTACATTTGGAAGAAATTTTCTACAATCTGGTATAATAATCGTTGCACGATAGACGAAAACGTACTACTCCAAAAATGTATATCTCTTTAAAACACACAATTTATTTCAAATAAGTCTTTTTTGTGGCATAAACCATTTTTGGGATATAGTTATTAAAGGTCCGAATTGCTTATTTCTTGCTCATTCCCTTAAAACCCTGTCAACATTCAATTGTTTCTCGCGATTGCGTAGTGACAGTATGAAATTTGAAGTTGGTTATTTTATTATTTATTAGCACCATATATGGACGACAATTTAAAGATGATGGTTTATTACGTTATTTTTACCACACTTTGGGCGTCAATTTGAAGTCTGTATTGCTGTATTGATGGAGTTGTATTATATTTCAGCTGTTGGGGAACCGAACTTGAAATTCGTTGCAACCATACGTATATTAACCACTTTCCAGTAGCCTTCACCCTAAAATTTAAAAATATTAACTTTGTAATTTAAACTCTTTCTTTAAATATTATATATTTATGTTTGCCTTGGCTGCGTCAGTATTATTGTTAGAGGCACGTTTCTCTTAGAAGGGTTGTGATGCGACAAGACTGCAGGCTTACACAAATTATAATTTTACTTCACTTCCTTTATTAATGCTTGATACGATTTAAATAACACTTCACTAATATAGAGAGTAGTGAGATTCATTTTATTAATTAATTACACTTTTTAACACGTAAACTTATATTTTGTCTCTCACGAATACATGTTATATTTCTTGAGGACACTTTTTACGTCTGATTAGTAACGCTGTCTGCAGGCAACTGAACTCTAAATTTGTAAAATTTTCTCCTTTTCAGTTTCTGATTGGTTAATCCTACTCCAATAGAATATGTTCATTTAACTAGCTTTTTCTGGTTATTGATTGGCTATTTTATAAACTGTCACTAAAATTATATTATTGTTTCTCCAATAATGACTAGTAGCATTATTAAACATTCTTACTCATTATTGCCTCAAGGTTACATCATTGTTAGCAACTGTTAACCTATTATTCTCACAGCTCCTACATTATTAAACTACGTAATGCATTCACATAAAATTATTGAACATGTATACAATAATAAAAGCATTTGCAATGACTGTTACATACATTTTACAAGTTATTATATATACATATTGCTTCAAGGCGTGCTGTTATTGAATTTACATATTATATAATTTGACTGAAACCATTTAAGTGTTAAAAATACTGCCTCAATTTTAAGGCCAGCATATACCGTCCAGATTCTAAATATTTGACTATCGCTGTTGTTTTTATATCTTAATGAACTGTACAATGTAGCTATTTCTGCAAAGGTTTATCTGGATTAAAATGAAGTAGATAGAAGAATAAACTTTCGTAAGAATAATATGTATAGCCCAAATAAAATATTGTTGGGAAAGTCATGTGAATGTAATATAAGATCTTCATACAAATATTTATATACCTTGCTAACGAACTTCATTACAACGTAATTACAACGGAAATAAAGCAAAACTTTCTGTCAGAGGGTTATTATAGTATTTTGGCATTGATATCGCATGCGTATCTTAGCGTTATTAGCAGATTTAATTCTCTTTTGTTATACTGCGTCTTCTTTTCTCTTAATTGCTAAATCGTCACCATCCAATATAATATATACACAAGGTAGGCCATTTAGTTGAGACTGTACAATATCTCCAAAACTAAGCGTTGTAGAAAGAAATATCTTCAGTAAAAGTTGCTTGATTTTATGGGGGAAAGTAAACGCCATTAGTAGTATTTTATTTGGAACGTGTGATGGTCATTTTAAGGTCATTTAATTTTTAAATGGAAACTTACATTTTTATGTTTCTTTTTCACTCCAAAAAAGCCTAAATAGCATTTGTATAAAGCACTTTGCAATTGTGTAAATAACAACGAAAATTCTGAATAGCTGTGCACGGAGAGCGCAATGAATAGTTAGACCATCCATTTTCGTAATTGGGAACTAGCATTTCCTATTTCAGCCTTTTATAAAGCATTTTATAACATACAAAATGTAGGTTCCCACTTCAAAAAATTAAATTTACCCAAAAATGACCAACATCCTCCAAACAAAACACATCTAATGACATTTACTTTCCCCCATAATAGCAAGTAACTTTTATTCAAGACCTTTCTTTCTACAACGCTTAGCTTTGAAGATATTGTACAGTCTCTACTTAAATGGTCCACCCTGTATATATATTTTCTGTTAGAACTTCATTGTGATCTTATTCTTGTACATAGGCTTTGTAAATAACTTTTAGTCTTTAAATAGTTTATGAATTACAGAGCGGGATGGCTAAGACGTCAACGTCTGCTGCCGGCATTCGGAAGGATCCGCGTTCAAACCCCCGGGGGTCAAACCAATCTGACCGAAGGTTTTCTTGCGGTTTTCCTTGGTCGCTAGGCGAATGCTGGATAGGATGATTTGATCCGCGAATTTTCCTACCATCTCTTTCAGCACTACATTTCATTTCCTTCTTCTTCACCGCCATGCCAGGCATAGGGCTGATCACCCATCCTGGATATACTATGATCCAGCGTTTGCTTACTCCTCGACAGGCTACTGACCCAAGGTATTGGCTTCTAGCTCCTTGGGGGTGTAAGTGATACAAGGAGCAGGGTAGTTCGTTAGAGAAAAAGAAGAAATAATTTATGAATTAAAATTAGAAGGGATTTTGTAGCCCATGAGGATTATGAATTATGTAAAACTCGGTTGAGTGGTTTTTAAAATTACCCTACAACACACCTGCATACATATAAATTCTCTCTCTTTATAACATTAGATTAAGATAAAAGCATTGCGCTTAATAAATCTTGAGAGTTAACTCGCCACTTGGCATCGGCTTGAATCACGTATTTAATTATCGAACGCAACTAAATTCAACCTAGTTTATTAAATGACCTTCACAATCACACTGTCACGAAAAAGACACCTACACGAAACAGGCTGAGCCAAGTTGCCACAATAATTTTCATAAATTTTCTGCCTCCGCATAATTAGCGTTATTTTGGTCTCGGAGTTGTTATTACCTCTACAATGTATCTAGAACACGGGCTATATTGAAAGTCGCCACCCACGCTGGGACGTTTCCCTCCACCCAAGTAAACGATCAATTAGAAAAACTCTAAACGGAGGTAAAATTCCAGGGTGTCATATTATAAGTACATTATACTATTAGCTTCTCCAATATTTTGCATACGATTAGCCACTAGATCGTTTATCTTCATTTATCACAGAGCCACACCAAAAGTGATGGAAGGGTGCCATAGAGGCAGAGCAATAAAATAAAACAAACACATTCAAACAACCTGGTCTAAGAAGAAAAAGTTTTATAACCCAAAGGAAAGAGGTCGTAAAAATGAAGGCTTGTCTTGTTTGCGCTAATGATGATGACTAAGGTAATCAAAGGCAGAAATAAAAAGATTATGCCACACACCTCCTGGATCTATAAAGAATTATTACACAAGGATGAGTCACTACAACAAGACTGCAGTGTTGTCAAATACGTACAGAGTCAGGGACGGATTTCCGCACTTGATCTCGGGAGCAGACTTACTCCAAGTCACATCCTGCAAAGTAGCCATGTTCACTCTCTCTACTACGTAGAAGAGGTAGTATTGAATTCCTCCTAAAGTTTGATACCAAGATTTGAACCGAAATACACATCCCTGTGTCAAAAGCAAATAATAATAAATAATAATAAATTTGGAAAAAAGCCACATAATATTCGGCCACGATATGAATGCGTGCGGTGGGAAAAGGAACTGAACAGTTACGGAGCAAGTGGGCAGGGCATCGAAAGGATAGTCAGGTAAAGAAAACATCTACAGCTCTGAGTTGCATTTGCTAGTAGGACTGAGGTCCGGAAAATGTAGTACTGTTTGGTAGTACAACTGTACATTCCCCCACTGCCTTGCCTCTCACTCCCCTCTGATACCAAGCCTTGATGAGGTTTGGCAGTGTTACGAAAACTTTGACGCCCTCCTCCAAGCGCATTCATATTGTAGCAGACTAGTATGTGTGAGTGTGTATGTCTGTGGTGTTTGTGTGTTTCTGTGAACAGTATAACTCAAAAACGAAAAGTCCGCTAAATATCGAACTATTTAAGTTTAGCATCTTTCAAGAATGCGACAAAAATTTAAAAATAATATGCTCCAAACCCAAACTATCCTTTACATTGAAAAACTGCTCTAACGATTTTGATTAAAATACCACTTGTTTAAGATATTTTCATCCCAAAATGCTAATCTTGAATTTTCTAGGAATTGCACTACATGTCAAAGTGCAAACTTATGTTAAATCTTTCTGTGCGCTAACCATTTCCGAAATATATTTTTATCGTTAGTTTGAATTTTCAAATACTTCTGCTTTTTGCTAGCGACAAGTCAGTGTTCGTTTATCCTCGGATCATGTATGGAGCGTTGAATTTCAAAGCCATTACATAGTTTTTAAAAAATCTAATCATCATTTAGCCTCAGCGTAAGTATCCTTTTTGTAAGAATAGCTTGTAATAGATGAAGCTGTTTTTAATGATGCCGAGATGGTGCGATAATTTGAGGCACGAATGTGGTTGCCACCCTTCTACCGTTGTCTCCAATATCTACTGCTGCCGGCTGCTCCAATGGTAGCGCTATGACTGCTTCTACTGATGGTATACATGGATGCATTGTGAAGGACAACACCAGTTTAAGTTGAAAAGAAATTTATTGTGAACTAATATTTGAATTATTTTAGTGAGTTGCCGACCGTTTGAGATGAAGAAATGGACTGACTCCGAATTGTAGTATTATATCTGCTAACTTCTGCAGCATCGAAGTTACGGTTGGAAATAATTGTTTCCGCAATAAAAGAAACTAGAAGCATAATCTGCCGTGAGTCACTAAAATGCTTATCCGCAAGATCTTTCACGCTAGCCGCCACTCACACAAGCGCTTAAAATATCACACGAGCAATTACCGCTGATGGTACTAGAGAAGAGAGCATGCATAACTGCGTGCACAAGGTGTGTACCAGTGTCGGTACCAGAGTCAGAGTAACCTTCGGAGCTAGATGCATGAAGATTTGTTCATTTTAGCTTCACCTACACATAATTCCCCCACCAACGTGATTTTTCACGTGCAGACAAACTTCATTTGTTAAGTGTTCTTGCGTCTCTGACTTTACTGCTAACTGACGCTGGCTAAATTCTCATAAATATAAGTGCCTTTCTCTTTTACAGAATTGGCCTGCGTGTGTAACGCTCTGAACTTGACTCTAAACTGCGTTCCCAGAAATGCTTAACGTGTTCGCTCCTTCTCGGCTCACTCATGTTCTGGCTAATCTGACACCTAATTACCTCCATCTTTCCGGACAAACGTTTCAACTCAATCTTGTTACATTATACACTGATTTAATGTACGGAAATTATTTATTGAAATTATTTCTCAATTATATCTTACTGTTATTTATATATCCCCGTCGATAATTACAGTATCAAAGAGTAGGTAGGGAAATCAGAATTCTTATTTTGTTTAAACGAGTCAAATACTACAGGAGGCGAGTCACCTGCCCCTATATTTTTATTTATGCAACCTGTTAAATTGCAGATATGCCTTATATGTGTATTCAACACGCTTTTCAGCTTATCTCAATGTACGTATATATAGAGAAGAAAAGTTTTACATTTCGACAAAGCAGTATCAAAACCAGCCAAAAATGGCTATCTATACATAGAGGAGCAAAACTCTGCACTTAACTAGCTATACACCTATTCACAAAATATTTTCTATGCATCATACATAAGATATTCATTGATACTTCAATTTCTGTGGGAATTTTTACTTATATATTCTATGCATTGTATATTATATTATATAATTTTCTTAATGATGTTAAAATATCTAATGCAACTTTAACTTGGGCTAAAAGTCTATAATTAATAATATGAATTTTTTTAAGAGGCAGCAGAATTCGCTTAATGTAAACCTAGATTAGAATCATTCATCATTCGCCCAGGATTAACGAAGTTTCCATAGAAGTTCTCTCCTTTCCTAGCTTGTTAACATCCTCCATTGCTTTGTGCTTGAATATGGGTATTTGTAAATAAATTACTGTATGGTGCTTACAAATAAATAATTTCGGCCAAGACTGTTAAGGTTGGTCAGAAAGACTCAAAACTAATGTTCGTTTTAAAAATAATTGCCATTAAATACGATGAAACCAACCTACAGAACGGATACATTATACTACACTATCATAATTGATAATTAGGTTAACTCCTTTTCGCAGATGGTAAAACATTAAAATTGAGGCAAAAAAAATCAAGAATGCTTCGCTGAAGCGTACCAGAGCGTAACATATTTGTACCATCCTGCTTTCAGATAAAGGCAACCTTAATGGTGGAAATGAATGAAACTCCTATTTGATAAGGTATCTGAGCTAGAAGATACATTTTTGCACACAACTTTTCCATAGGATAACTAATAAATGAATTACTTTCATCTTACTAAGATTAATAGTTTTTGAGTTATTAAAGGTTTTTAATTAAAGCATACGTTCTCTCAAAATCTATTTCCGGTATAAATGGTGACCAAAATATTTTTTTAAAAATCCTAAAGGCACCATCTCCTTGTGTACAAATCTTTAATGTATTCATAATTTCTATATTTGACTCTTAAAATAAATAAAAAAGAATATACATGTTTTATTTTTTATTTCAAGAACCACATCAAGTATGAAAAATCCGATTTTTAATGCCTCTAATCACCATTTTTAGAATATTCAGTGAACATTAAAAGACCATTGCATAAAATGTGAATAAGGAAACTGTGTAAAACCTAATTTAGAGTCTGCATTGCAGTTAATTAGAATAAAGCATCATTTTAAAATGACAAGAATTCTTAAGATTTTCGAGTGTCTTTGGTGCCTGAAACTGCAGGAATAGATCAATTAGGGTTAATACACTTGTTCTGGTAAAAAATCAAAACGTTAATTTTTCACAAAAATTGGGAATTGTCACCCATTTCCCTCTTTAAATTGTACGCGTTCATTTGCAATAGTGCAACCATTATTACGGCAGTAAATAATACATCTGTTAGAAGAAGCGTAGCTGTAGAAGGATGTACCTTTCGGCAAAAGAGACAATGTTTTTACGCAGGAGTGTAATCTGCGTTTGCACACAGAAAATCCAAACGGTAACTGATTCACCTTATATAACCACCAATATAGCAGAAAAATGTTTAAACCCGTTGGCAAAGTTGTCATTTATGGAGAATTATTAAGAACAACAGTTGAGTGGTCAAGAGAAGTCGAGTTCAATAGCAGGAGCAAGTTTACTATGATAAAAGGTGTAGAAAATGACACAAAGAAGAAGACTTCTGAAATAATGAATAAAATTATTTCCCTAGTTCTGAAATTGAACTAAACTTGCTGTCTATGCCCTGTGCTTTACGTATTTTATTTTATTACCTTTAAAACATATGGAAGGTGTCAAAAGAAGACTAAGAGACATCAACCAACAGGAAATAGAATATGATTGTAAAATTAAACATTCTCTAGGTCTAGCAAATGAGAGAAAATTGAATTGGGGTAAATACATATATACTTAACTTAGGAAGAAAATAAAGATCGGGAATGGCATGGTTTAGATTGGGGGCTGGCGTGCACAGAAAATGCCTGACGATTATGGTAGGAGAATCTACGCATTCTGTGATTTGGATGAGGACTGGGTACATATTTTGGCGAAATGTGCACAGTGAGAGAACCAGCGAACAATTAAACTCAAAGAAAAATTCTTAAGTCCGTCAAGAAACAGATTGGCACGTTGGAAGCTGCTGGCTGACCAAAGGAACTGGCAAAACATGGGCAATTTCTTGGCTAAAGTGCGCGAGGCTAGGCCAGATTTGTTCAGTTAGGCAAAGGTAATTTATCTTTATTTTCCTTTTTCCTGTTCTTTTTTGTTTTGTTTTCCTTTTCTGTTGTTTGTTTTGTCACATACCTTGTATCTTAAATATGCATGTACGGTCAATGACCCATGCACTAAAAGCTTCTGTAATAACTTCAATAATTTGAAACCAATAAAGATACGTTATCTATCTATCTATCTATTATCTCTAAATAATGTTTGCAAAACAATTTTCTTCATCTTTTCCTATTATATGGATGCAGTATTAAACATGTTGAAAAAGAAAATGGCTGCGTTATACAATTAAAACGCTATAATCGATTACAGACATAACTACTCCAAAAATGGATGTTATACAGGCATCTCATATAACCCGCGTCAGCGAGGTATGTTTAAAACAGAACTGAAAGGCATTATGTACAAACAACTATGAGATGAAAACTAGTTTCTAGAATATGAAAGCATATTTAAAACTCACTAATTTCGAGCTTCAAAGTGTTTGAGTGGTCATTCGTTCACTGTTGGGCAACGACAGCGGGGGTTTCATCTTACAAATTTTTTCTCGTTTGTTATTGATTCGTTCTTGAATTTGAACACTTCTGCGTAAAATATCATTGTATAAAAATTATAAATAATTAACGAAGCTAATATTTTAAAAATTGTCCAAAAAGACCAACCTTAGAAATAAATAAAATAAACAAAAATGATCTTACTAGAGTGCAGTACCTTAATAATTACATAATCACATTTTTCATTAAGAAATAAATTCAAGGATATGCACAAGAAATCTAATGCCACCAGGTTTAGATTATCAATAATCGAGTCGACGTAATTTGTATTCGGATAGCTAGTCTTTCGAACAAATTTTCTACAACGAAAAATTTATAATCTGTCTTCAGATCTACGCAAACATTTTCTTGAGTTTCTCGTACCTTTATTGAATCTGTGCAATAACACATATGCTACAGAAGTAGGCTTTGTGGCAATAATGCCCAAAAAAGGGGCGGCTGACTCAGCTATAACTTTTTATTTGGAAAATGCAAATTTCTTTGTAGTACTTTACATCCTGTTGAATTTCCTTGATCAATTCCAAATAATATACATCCATACTTTTATTTTGTTTTACTTCTTTACAAGGAATGATGGGATTGCTTCGAGCAAACTGGTGATATTTCACAAATATGCTTTTCATTGAGCAAATAATGCAGACAGCGGAGGCACAGAGTGTCTGGGCTGTAAAGAAGATATTTTCACCTTGTCTGAAATGAAGAATAGCCTCTCAAATGCTAAATCATTTGATAAGATAGGTTTTTTAAGAGAGTGGGAGTCAGCCATTGAGCTAGAAGGAAGCTGGGGTTGATGTTTACGGATAGTAACTCATAAACCGCTCTTATGATGTATGTGTTCAAGTGGGATAACGTTAAGGTTTGTCGGTGCGCCAGCAAAAGAAGGATTTGACGTAGGCATCCGAAAAAGGCGACAGCAAATAAACGTGGCATCCCACACGAGAACAACTCGGAGACATTTAAACTTGTGATACGGTGTTACCACAGTTGACTGCACTTCTCATTGTAGTCATGTCAAAATGTAACTGCCTTTTATTTCAGTCTACCAGAACATGTCCGTTGTATACAAGGCTGCACCTTTGGCTTCTATACTAATTCCTGCACCTTGTTCAGTGGACGTTTATTTGTTGTTACGTTAATCTGGGCTTACCTTAACTAATAACATTTCTCAAAATAAAAAATATAAACTAGGATCGATAAAAACAGCTAATATGTCTAATCAACACGATTGCATTATGCAAAAATTGCTTGAAATCTGCATTCTATTTTAGATTTTAATGATGAGTTTCGAATCCTTGTAGTATTCTTATCTGTAATTCATGATTTTATCCCTACTTCTCGCTAAATGTTTAGATTGTATGGCTAGATTTACGATGATGAGGCAACCATCAGGTTTATTCAGAGGAAAATAAACAGAGGGAGATCCAGAACCAATGGAAACTGATAACGGAAAAGATTCCTAATACTGTTTGTGATGATGATGGGAGAACTAGATAATTTAATCGTTTGTACATATTATTTATAGAATATTAAAATCTAGAAGAACCTAAGAACCTTTTCCCTCGGAAACAAACGCAGTGTGGTAATTTTGTAAGGGATAAGAAACACATATGGTTTTCATAAAGTTAATTTATTATACTCAATAATGTAACATTGTCTCATTTTCTGGGAAAACTCGGTTCGCAGTAAGCAAGTCTTTCCATTACAGAAAAAGGTGATATGAATAATGTCTGCAACTGCAACTGGGTGCTGGCAGGCTAAGTTTTAGCCCGAGTGAATTTTTGCTGCGTGCCCACCCTCATCAGGGTTTAACCGCAGGATGACTATTTTCAGTGGAAATGATGGTTAAGGATGACGGTTTGTGTTTAGGTAGTAATGATAGAAAGGAGGAAGTATGTAGCTCCTCGAGCTACCTGTTAGGATGCAGCGGCCCTTCTGCACCCTGGTGTGTGTGTTTATCAATTTCTTGGTTGGGATTGAATTTTGAGACCAATCATCTCTTGGGTAGGGAATAATTCACAGTAATAATTAATGCATCAACAATTTTAATTACTTTCCCATCATGCCGTTGGCTGATACAGGGACACTTTAGTGGTGCTTTCTGTAATCAAGTCACTGATTCTGCCACTGGCACGCATGGTGGAAGGTGATTAGTCCATCGAGCTCCAACGGGGAGAAGCAGGACGCTGCGGGCGTGAAGTGACCTACGATTTTGTTGAAGGATGTTTTATTTAAATTTATAAGGCTATTTTACGAGTAAGTAAACGTTATATGGTACAAAACAGCCATGCTCAAGATCTTTTACGGTCGAAAAAAATCCATCGCCCTCACGGGTTTAAATCCAACACCTTGGGAGCCACAAGCTAACATGGCAATCACTGGTCACGAAGAACAAATATTAACCCTTTTAAGAACCTAAAAATACTGATACTTCCATGTGAATATATACTATTCATATTAACACTCCATACAAAAAAGCAACAATTTATACTCAACTATGATGTACATGACAAAAATATTGATCGAAAAGACATTTACATATGCCATTTTCAGCATCATCATGTCTTCATTTAATTTTGTTAATTATTAATGCACTTTAAAATATTTTGCTTTTTCTTAATGTTAAATAGTTCAAAATACTCTTAATAATACCTGCATAAAAGGCTTATATTCTTTATATGAATGTACATATTATATTTTGTATATAAATAGTATGAATTTATATGTAAACACGAATATAAGCGATTGTTGCTCCATTTAATGTGGACTAATTTAAGTAGTCATTATAAATGGCAACTTATTGGTCTTAAAGCTAAAATAAACCTCGTCTAATCGGGATTGCCATGCAAAGTTTGTGCTATACGATTGTTTTGTTATTGATTGCAATCATTATGTTTTGTGCAGTGATTATTAAGACAGTATAATTTACGAGAAAAACTTTTTCTTAATAATTCATCATTAAGTCGTTCAAAGGGAAGCGTTTTAATTCCTTTTATTCATTTTTATTACTGAACATAAAACCTTATGAAGCTCAGAATAACGTGGTAATGATCCGTGCTACCGCAATGTAGTCAAAGCTTATTAAAATGCAAATAATATTATGAACGAATTTCCCTTATTTAATACTGTTTTAAGTCCATGTATTCTCAAAGAAAAATTTACTAATATTTATTTCCTAATGCATTTTTCGTAATAATTTTGCCCTAAAGTGAAATTTTCCTACTACATCTTTCCTAATGCAATTTTACTAAATATTTATTCGTAATGTGTAATTGTTCTAATACGTCAGTGTTGAAATCGGTTAGAAGGATATTGCTAATGTTTAGTCACTAAATTTTCAGTATGTAGAATGCAGCAGAAATTCTTCTAGAAAAGGGGCAAAACTCCTATTAAATGGATTTGTATATACAGAAGTGAATTTATAAAGGTAAGAACTACTGCTAGTGTCGACTGATAAAGGCTAAGGAATGTACTGTAACAGCAGTGACAACTCAGGTTCATGGGCAGATAGCTGCATGAAAAGGAGATGAAATCTCTTCTCACATGCATCCTCCTAGTCGTGAAGAATGTGAAGCTGAAACGCTGAAGTTGAGATGAAAGAAACTGCAGGACCTCATCCAGAAATGCTGCCTACGCAAATACTGCGGGATTTATTACACGGAGCTTCTCCTGGAGTACCGAGAGAGGGAATCTGAAAGGTCATTGCAAATGAATGCCGGCGTGATCAACCACTAAATCACACGTCGACGAAGTTCCTATGCGATACCAAAGAACCCTGCAAGGAGAAACACTCTTACTTAATAATTCATATTTGGATGAAGCTGAAGATCGTGTGTTCACTTTTGAAACCATAAGAAATTTAAAGGTTTTATTTAACAGTCCTATATATTTCACCGATGTAACTTTTAAAGTTACACCAAATATATTCCATCAAGTTTTAACATTACGAGTGTAATTTCAAGACCAGATCCTAACCCAGAAGAAGATAAGGTACAGTTACCAATGCCTTTGATGTATGCCTTATCTTTTAAACATCAAACACACTATTCGCATGTGTTTGGAGAAGTGTTGAGCGCAGCACGTAACTATAATATAAATATTACATTTTCACAACTTATAATGCTAGATTTTGAAAAGGGACTCATTAACAGTGTCAGTGAAGTTCAGCCCAATACAAACAGGTGCTGCCATTTTCATTTGGGACAATCGTTTTATCGAAAGATCCAGGCTGAAGGCCTTCAGGAGCCTTACAACAACCCAGAAGCTAGAGAAGTTACATTTTCAACTCACATGCTGCTAGTTCTTTGTCCCGGTTGAGTATGTGCCTTATGCATTCCCAGAATTCAGAGACGATGTGCAAGAAGAGTTCTTGTTTTAGATTATGCTGTTACTGGCATTTGAGCCAGGGGTCTCAGGACAGCATTAGCACCTGTTACCCAATTGCACTGTTGAACTTTTATGAAGCAATGAGACATAACTTGCACAGAACTAACAATATATCTGAGGGATTTCAGAATCTATTCCAAATAATAATATTAAAAACCATCCCAGCTTGTGTAGCTTTCTAACAGAGCTGCAAAGTAGCAGGCAGATACTGAAGCTGCAATAAATGAATTTTCCGTAGGAAGAAGTGTCAAGGCACAACCTAAGAAGAAATATCTCCATGTTAGAAAAGGCTAAGGACATTAGTGCTTCAATATAAAGAGTACCGTGAAGAAGATAGCGTATTAGACTATTTGCGGGCTATAGACCACAATCTCTATATGTAATAAGTCTGAATACATTGCTGCATGAGCTATATAAACAATATCATGAAAGTATCAGGTGATCCATGGGTTATAATTACCATATGTAATATAATGTGTCATAAAATAAAGAACAGGCAATTTTCTTTTTGAATTTTTATTACCTATAGGAAATTTGTGTTCAGAAATTTCTGTTTCAGAGACATTTTTGGTAGGAATCTCTGCTCTAGGAAAATTTATTTTTAGGAAACTATTATTAGGAAAAATGGTTTTTAGAGGAAATGCAAATTAGTGATTTTTCATTAGAAAAAATTAGGGTGAATGTCAGGGAACGCTATAGAAACATTCCAAAGTTAGTTATTTGTTGCATAATTTTACTAAATTATATGCTCACTCGGTCAGTTTAAAACTAGCTGGCGTCTGAGAGACGGAGCTCGAATGGGGTACTTCCGTGAACGCTCGGTACAGTCAGGCTTTGTTCTCAGGACTGCGTGTATTCTTGTAGTAGTTATAATGGGGAACACAACTATAATCACAAAAGTCTTCCGAGATAAAAATTCATATACGCATGCTTCAGAGTGTTTAAACATTGAATATTTATAACCAAAATACACTTTGTGTGCAATCTTAGCTCACTGGTAGGGAATTAACTCACTGTTCCTGAGGTTCAAGTTCAAACCTCCGTGGACCTATTCGACTCTTTTCCCTTTCATTTCAAATTCATCAGTAAAACTGTAACAGGCCTTCTTCATTTTTAGGTAAGTGGCATTTATACAATAATCCGCCATATCGGCAGAGGCCGATCATAACATAAATTTATCGATCGGGAGGAGGTTTTATATTCAGTCCATTTAATTTTATAACCACAAATTTCACCATTATTGTAATTATATTGTAAGTAAAATGAAGATCACAAGCAAATTTATTTCACTATATTACAGTAAAGAATAAAAGATAATAATATACTACGAGGAACCGAACTAGACCTGCTTACGTAGAGATAAAGTAGCTTAATCACTGCACCACACCAAGTACGGTGTTTAGGTAGCCTAAGTCAGGGCATTGTGGTTTATACTATAGAGTTAGCAGAAGTGGTGCACAGAAGTTGAGGGTTGTGAACGCTTCCCTCACTCGAAGGAACTTTGAAAAAAGTCGAGAGACCAACCACTTTTAGTTTGGCCGAGTGTACAATTTGTCAAATCCATTCAAACCTTCAATTACGTATGTTGACTTACATAAATATTTCTCCTGAAGGAAACTGTACTTCGTAACATTGAATAGTGAACGCAGCGTGAACTCGAGTTTTCTCTTTCAGCTTTCAAAGAGAAGTGCTCACCTCCTAACTTTATCTTATATACTCTGTAAATTGCTGTGTTTCAACGAAAGTGTTTTTGATCAATTTCCACTTTCTTGGTGGAAAGTTGAATTCATTGAATTCAGTGCTGGTAATTTAACTACCTGCGTGTTTTGTCTATTTTACTGTACGTATTACGAGACTTCGAGTATATTAAATCCTCTAACGTTTGATATCTTTATCATTGAGGACTGAATCTTACTTTCTAATTGAATTTTACCATTCAAATCTTACCTTAGCCTTTACTTACTTTTTACTTGTTAATATTTACCTAGGATTTGATTCACCCAGCATCTAAGTATGAGTTGACAGTTACTGATTTTTAAGGCCAACAACCAGGCTGGATAATTGATGTCAGTTTGCACCAATGTTAATGTTGGTGGCTTGGTCAGGAACTACTGTGTTCAACAGTTCTTAGGAGTTAACTTTGTTTTTGTGTAAGTACCAATTCCTTTATTTACTGTTGTCAAAAATAATATACAATGCACATGTGTTGCATTAGAGAATCTCGGAATTAGAAAATATTCAACTTCGTGTCGTATTTTCAAACTCCTTATCTTTCTCTAATGATGCACTTACCTCACGTGTATCTCAGTATACTGTTACTTAACATTCTTCAAATTTGTTGTACTCCACTGGTATTTTTCACGAGATTTTACTGATATTACTGTTTCAGTGGCAAATTTCTAGCCATTTCAATATCGCATTTCACGCTTTGGACATAATGAATAAAATGTATGGCAGAAATCAAATTTCTTCAAAATATTTTATTTTCAACTCTGTTATTATGTTGCAAGCAAAGCTCAAGTCCTTATTACAAACATAAAGCACTCTCTATTCAGGATTACATGCCAAAATCAATAAAAGAAATTTTATTTAATTGTTGCATTCACGTGACTTTCTTTAGCCACTCTTCTACAAACTATACTTATAAATGATTATACTCCTATCTGGTTCATGCCAATTGAGATGAGAATTTCCAGAAATGCTTTCATTACACACTTTATCCCCTTATACTCTGATGTACCATATTTGATACAAGTTTTTCTAAGGTTCCAATAGCCTTTTTCTCTAATTTCATATCACATTAACCTTCAACAATTAAAGTACAGGGTTTATAGCTGTTTTATATTGTAAAAATATTAATTGTTCAATAAATATGTAGTGTTTTATAATAATAAAAATAATGATAAGCAAAATCCATGCAACTGTAGTCAGATTTAACCCCTTCAGCATCCAAGCGTGCCATCATAACTGTTATTTCTTTAACCCCTCCTTTATACAGCTTAATTTGAATGCAGTCAAATTGCGACGTTTGGCTTTCAATGGAAGGCAGTACATTTCGTTTTACTTTAACGATCATGGCTATTCGAATCGCTTCGGTGGTGGTTCCAGTGAAAGGGATATGAAAGTCGGCTTGGGAACTAGAGGAAAAGCGGCATAAGTAGCAAGCTAATTCCAGAAATAAAGGGGTATTGTAGGCCAAGAGGTATACAGTAGAACAGAGGTTAGATTAGAGTAATTCATATGAATTTAACGCATCAGATCGCTTCCCGTGGTCATACAAAAAATGAAATTTCATATATAACGACCCTTTATAAAGCTTTGACAATGCTTATGCTTCCAGTATATCCCTTGTACGTTGAACGATGTTGAAAACAGCATTTCTGCAAACGTATATCTCAATTAAAAAGAAGTAGTTAGAACAGTAACACACAAGATTCTTTAATACTCTTCTTGGTTTCAGGGAATGAGGCTTTGATTTTTATGAAATCTCATCGGTATAGAATTTTTGAGGAATGGAATACTTTTGCCTACCATAAGAAGCTAGTAGAAAAGTGATACACAAAGGCATGACTGAGAAAATATGCAGAACTATTTAAAAATCGGATGTGTTACATTGATATCTTCTTTGTCACTCTTCTACAAATCATATTATTCTTTTGATTTCTTCTATGGGCTTTAAAATTCATCTCTTTGGATGACTTTAAAGGGGGGAAACGAGATATACGTGTAGATATCTTAATTTTGCTGTCATACGATATCCATTCTGATTAAAGAGGACTTTACAAGGTCTGCTCAGAAAATTCAACACATACATCTTATTTGTCATGCAAATGTACAATTGTTGAGAAAATCAAAAATAGCGAAAACGTTTCCATGTAAACGGTAGTATGGGTTGGGGAATTTTATTCAAAATATTTTTACTGCTTCTTTGCAAAATGCTACACTTAAATGTCGGAGCTTGGTAAGTTTAATACAAACACACACATGATCAGGGAACCTGAAAACGTGTATTTGGGAAGAAACCTCGATATCGAAATTCTTGGGTGAAATGGAATACCTCCTCTACTTTCTATAGGTAAACAATTGATAAATCAATTTTTCGCATGTAAAGTATATTCATCCGCTGCCTCTCTAAACTAGCGCTAAATGGGTAAAAGTCAGAGTGTTTGTTTTTGAGTGGCACCCTGTAGTAGGCGAAGAGATGGCCGATTTCTCGTGACAGAGTAGATATTTCAGCACCCACATCGTCCTTTGTTACCTGGTCCTGTGAGGGACTTTTCCTTAATTACATATCCCTTACTCGCCTGACAAGATAGTGTTCTTTTGCTTTGCCGCTTCGATCTCTTTCTGAGGCAAAGATAGCACCGCTCCCAAAGATGTCGCTTCTTCTTTTAGAGTACACCTGATGCTAAATGCTTTGTATAGTCTTTGCTACCGATGAAGGCATTCTCTGATTTTTTACAAGTATTTTCTGCAAAACAGAGTTCCTATTATGGGGAATATATCTACCAAGAGAAGATTCTTTCGTAATGGTTGATTTTGTGTATCAAGTATCAGCTAAGGGAAGATTAAATGGCTAAAATTGCTAAAGAATGGCATTTTTAGTTTTTTGTGCAATCTTATTGATTAGAATTTGATCTAAAATTTCACATTTATTTTATCATTGTAGGGCAATGATTATATTTTAAATATATATTTTAATCATGGTGCTGCATCTAACAGTTTTACTGGTATTCAACATTTCACGGAAAATAATCATAACCTGGGAGTAGAGAGGTGAACTTTAGCTCATATTTTAGGGAAAGTGTTTCTTTTCAAATTAGTAAATCTCTAAAGTATGGCAGCTTCTATGTGCTCAAACCATCTGGTTACTTTCTTTGCAGATACATGCGATTTCGTTTTAGTAATATTTCCTTTGAACGGCGTTTTCTGTGACTGATATTTCCTGTATAAATCACGTAAGTAATTGATGATAAATAAATTAAAATTCAGAATGATAAAAGCAATTTATAAGTGTTATTTTGGATCTACTTTGGTATTAATATCACGTTTGGTTACTTTTTTAAAACATAATTGCTGATAAACTTAATTCAAATGATGGTAATATTAACGAACATCTTCCTTAATAAGTAAACTTACGTTGTTCCAGCAAGTGCACTGTGTCAGGGTCACCTGCAGAGTATTGCAAACAATGAAACTTTGCTGTGAATTATATCCAGAGAATCACAAAAGACTATCGCAGTAGTCAATACAAGGTTTCTTAATCAAGTCAAAACTTCCGCATTACGGAGTATTTATGTGTGTGTGTTTGGCAGATGAATGCAAGGCTGTTCTGAGAGAAATTACTTTCTATACAGGAAGTATTGAGGCAGTATTTTTAAAACTTAAATGATTTCAGTCTAATTATATAATATATAAATTAAATAACAGCCCGCCTTAAAGCAATATTTGTATAAAATAACATATAAAATGTATGTAACAGTTATTGTATTAATGTTTATATTATTGTGTACATGTTTAATAATGTTATGTGAATGTATTACGTAATTTAATAATGTAGGAGCTGTGAGAATATGGGTCAAAGGTTGCTAACAATGAGGTAACCTTGAGGCAATAATGAATTGGAAAGTTTAATAATGCTACTAGTAATTCTTGGAAACAATGATGTAATTTTTTAAACAGTTTATAAAATAGCCAATCAACAACCAGAAAAAGCTTAAGTTAAATAAAAGTATTCTATTGGAGTAGGATTAGCCAATCAGAAACTGAAATAGAGCAACTTGTACAAATTCAGAAGTCAGTTGCTAGTAAACAGTGTTCCTAACTGGAGGCGAGATGCGTCCTCGCGAAGTTTAATACGTATCCAATGTAAGACAAAAGTTCATTACGGCGAGGATATTATAAAATTTACATGTTTGGAAAGTGCAACTAATTAATAAATAATTTCGCAGCTCTCTATATCAGTTAAGGATTAATAAAAGGAGTGAAATAAAAATTATAATCTGTGTAAGTCTACATTCTTTAGCCATATCACACCCTGTTAACAGAAACAAGTTTCTACAAATTAATACTGACTCAGCCGAGGCAAACATAAATATATATATATATATATATATATATATATAATATTTAAAGAAACATTCAAATTACAAAGTTAACCTTTTAAAACTTGGGGCGAGGCCACCAAAAAGTAAAGTGGGGTGAAGGCCACCGGAGCACTTACTACATCAAGTTTGATTCCCCAACAGTAGAAATACAATACAACTCCTCCTAAAAATAAACCCTTCTCAGCATTGAAGCACTCATTACTTCTTCTACATTCTGTTCTTTTTACGTTTATAGTTATTACTTTGCTCTTATTATTTTCTCTAACTCGGTTTAAGGTAAGTAGAGACAGTATTGTGTTCCACCCAAAAATTCGTTATGCAGATTTAGGAAATATCAATTTTGAGCCCAAAGAGTCTGTTATGTTATACTCAGATTTCTTTCTCTCTCACTATAGTTTATTTTGTACCTCTATTCTACAAACTATTACTATAGAACTTATTACGCATTTCGTTCTAGGTAGAAGAGGGATATGTGAGGCTGAGGCTATAGTTAAAGCTTTAACAAGCAGTTCGCTATTTACTGATTGTAAAATTCTATGATCTCTGCACAACATCAAAAGAAACAAAAGGACTTTAGCACTTCAAAACACTGTATCAATTTTTTGAAAGGAAGCTTCTACTTACTAAGGCAAGTGATAAAGGTAGGCGAAAAGTAAAGTCGAATAACCACCAAACCGTGATTAAGTCTAGAATTCTCCAGGGATGCAAGGCAAAAGTTTTCATGAAATCCACCACGTCCCAAGTAAACCTTCCGATTTTGTTTACATTTTCTCTAAAACACCTTAACGATTGTTATTAAAATATTAAACCTGTCCAACACACGGCTTGTGCGAAAGAACAATTAATTTCATTAATTGACCTAATAGTGGTTAAAACTAAAAGCCCGGGATTTCAGTACTTACAAAGAATGTAAGTCGCCATTGGGGTATGACATCTCAATACAGTTTGAGATCTCCTTGTGGGTTATCGGAAATAATGCGAGTCAGCTGGAAAATTTAATGGCGTGCCGGCATGTTGCCATGGTAGCTCAGTGGTTAGAGCAACCGGACGGAGACCGGGAGATCCGTGGTTCAAATCCCGGCTATGGCATTGAATTTTTCAGTCATCTGATTCTACCTTTCCAACCCTGTACAACACACGGCTTGTGTGAAAGAACAATTAATTCCATGTGACAT
This sequence comes from Deroplatys truncata, assembly GCA_030765065.1. Classification (NCBI taxonomy): domain Eukaryota; kingdom Metazoa; phylum Arthropoda; class Insecta; order Mantodea; family Mantidae; genus Deroplatys; species Deroplatys truncata. Next base: position 129,133,596 of record CM060986.1, read on the forward strand.
ACTGTTATGACAAATATAGAAAATAAATGTAGGTATGGGAGGAATCACAAAAATTCATAGAATCGAATTTGATAATTGTTTCACCATTTAAAAGTCCAATTATTTTATACGAACATGGTTTAAATAATATATCCCAAACAGTTTAAATTTGGGAATTTTAGCGGGAGGGGTTCTAATTCATGTCGCCCAATTTCAAAATCACTTCTTTGAAAATGAATACCAGAGAAAACTGCTCAAATTCCGCTAATGCAGTTGGGGATTACTATCACGTTTGTGTCACCAATAAATTAATTTTTTTCTGATTTTTACAAAACTGGTGCACTTGTGCTTTAGAATATGGCAAAAATAAGCTCACCTATAACTTCCAGAAATTTTTACTAGGCTTAGTTTAATCTTGTATGTGCGAAACAGTTTTCTTAGAATCTGCCTGGAGAAGAATTTGTGTACTTATACTATTGGACCCAACAAAAAGTATAAACCCTCTTACAATTCTCAAAAACTACCCTTACCATATTTAACCCCTTGTATAGAAATCTGCACTGTTTAACATAGTTGGACACAACATTGTAAAACTATTTTACAAGACCTGACAAAAATCATAGGTTACAACCTCCAAAAGTTAACCAAACTCTAAACTTCAAATCTGTAGTACTTATAGTTTTTAAAAGCTATCATTACCTTCAGTTTCAATTCCTATGTGCAAAACTGTGCAGAATGTCCACTCGGGACACAAATTAATGTACCGTAGGATGAAAGTTATAGTATGTTTTAAACTTGCTGTCCCTACTGATGCTTTCAACCTTTAATTTCAAATCTACACCATCTTACAATTCTGGACAAAACATAAGACTCTTATTGAAAAAATCGGACGTGTTACATTCACATGACCTTCTCTATCCTCTATCGTTTATTTAGTGAGTAAAAAGTATTCTTAGGAAGTTTATTTCTCTATCTGCTACATTTTAATCCAAATAAACCTCTGCAGAAATAGCTACGTTGTGCATTTCTTTATAGATACAAAGCGAACAGCGACAGTCAAATGTTTAAGAACCGGATGCTATACGCTGGCCTTAAAATTCCATACTGTTTTCATGCAATCGCGAGAAACAACTGAATGTTGAGAGATATTTAAGAGAATGGCCAAACATTCAAGAATTCAAACCATTAATAATGGATATCTTAGAAATGCACAAAAAAGCTTATTTGAAATAAATTGTGCATTTTAAAGATCTCTACATTTTTTGTGTAGTATGGTTTCGTCTGTCGCTTAAAGTTTACCAGTTATACAAGGTTATACAGAATTCATTCCGAATGAAGGGGACTTCATAGGCTATTCCCAGAAAAGTCAACATATACATTTTACTTGTGCAAATGTCTTTAATATATAGGATTTTAATCAAAAACGTTAGAGGCATTTTTTATCAAATAAAAAATGTTGAGGAATGTTCCACCTAAAGGTTAGTTTGGGTTGGAAGGATGTTCTCGAAAATCTTCGTGTTGCATCTTTGGAAGACACTCAAACTAAATACCAAATATGGTATTTACCCGACTTTTATTTTAAAGCTGCGCTGTTCACAGACACACACAGGCATTTCTCTAAAAATGCTAATCCTGACCCTATTTTTAATTCATCGGGACTATAAGGCGGATGAGGTATTTAGGTAATGTTCCATTTAGCTAAAAACGGATTAACTTGATTTGCGACGTGAGGTCGCGCGTTATCATTATGAAGTCGCCACCCAGTCCGAAGAAGTTCTGGTCGCTCTCTTGCAATGTGCTTCCTCAGTTTAGCCAATACTAATGTGTAGTTTGCTGCTGTAACAGTAGTGTGGGGGAACTAAATGCTGGTCCATCATTCTATTGCAGGCAGTGTGGTACGCGAAACGCAAACAGGACCTACAAAATAGAGCATTACTACGAACCTACCGATACGCGAGTGCTGCCGCCTATTATACATAAAACCTCACTCTTTTCAAATATTCATGGTACACACAGGAATTTATCAAGGAAGCTACAGGAAAAATCAGGTTCAGCCTTTGTCGATCATGCCTCGTATTTCATTTAAGTGCTAAAATAAAGAAATTCTGAAATAACTTGACCTGTCATGTTGAAAGGATGACAGATCAAATATAGTATACCAAAAAATATTGAACTACAGACCTACAGATGGAAGATATGTTGACTGGCTGTGGAACAATCCCTAAAACAATGGGATAACATGAAGTCGTAAGGCTTATAAATGTGATTACAATAACTAATGAGAACTCGATATTTGCAATTTCACATAATAAATTTTCAACAATTATAAGGACTGACTTGAACCAAAAGGTCCTCAACCACTGTAAATAGACCTAATAAAATCTTCACTTCATGAATACTTAACCAGTCTCATTAACACAAAAAGAGAAGTGTGTGGACATGAACACGCCCAAATGCAATAATAATGCTTTTATGAACGTACTTCATAAACAGAAGCCTGTTCAATAGCCATTAGGCTAACCATTTCAAAACCATTTTGTTCTCCTTAAAGGGAAGATGCCAATGAATATGTTGGACTGTACCGTTGGACTGGCAGTACGCCTTCAAGGTGCTAACTAGTTCAGGATATTATACGAGCTGTACAAAGCAAACACGTGTTATGAATATGTGAACAACACAAAAAACGATGTTCAACTCCTTGTTAAAGTAAGCTCTCATCTTAACTTCTTTAGTGGATCTATTAAACTAGAAAATGGGCGTGCATATTTAAATCTTGAACTAGGCAACCTGCAGATGTTTAACAAACATTCATTGACAAGCGCAAATTATACCTTCGTTAACATCCGCTTTGATGTCGTTTAAACGACTGGATGAACAATTGCCTGGATTCTGCATACAGAATTTCTAACTACCTTTACTGTAAAAGATTTAAGTATCTTGGTATAATAAAATCTGAATGTGATACATTCACATGACATTCTCTACTCTCTGTCGTTTATTATTTTGTATACAAACTTTTCTTACAAAAGCTTATTTTTCTATCTACTACATTTTAATCCAGATAAACTTTGCAGAAATATCTGCATTACTCATTTTGTTATAGATCCAAAGAGAACAGCGACAGTCAAATGTTTAAGAACTGGATGCTATACGCTGACCTTAAAATTCCATACTGTTTCCATATCAGCGGAAACAACTGTTGAAAGTACTTAAAGAGAATGGCCAATGAAAAATTCAAACCATACTACGTCTATCCTAGAAATGGGCTATCCCACAAAAAAAAACTTACTTGAAATAAATGGTGTGTTTTAAAGAGATCTAAATGTTTTGTGCAGTACGTTTTCGTCTATCGCTTAACGTTTACTAGTTACACAAGATTATAGAAAATTTCTTCCGAATAAACAAGATTGCAGAGGTTATTCCGAGAAAATTCAAGATATATTTTATTTGTCATACATATATCTTTAATATGTAATGCTTTAAATCAAAATGGTTAGAAATCTTTTAGAAAATAAAATATTTCGAAATATGTTCCATGTAATGCGTAGTTTGGTGTGCGGGAATTTTCTTGAAAATTTTTGTCGTACTTTGGAGGATGCTAAACCCAAATACCAAGTTTGGTATTCATCCAAGAATTCATTTTTGAATTATGCTGTTCACAGTCGCATACACGCACATTTTTCCAAAAGTTCTTTTTGTTCAGGGGCCCTCAAAACACGTATTTACGGTAAATCTCGGTATCTAAATTTGGGTGAAAAGCAACACCTTCTCTATCTACTAGATGGTAGAGATAGTAAGACTATATGCATCTTTAGTGAAACAGTTTAACAACAAATTTCGTACTCCTTAACCGAGTAAAAATATGATATGCAGTAAAAGGAAATATAATATTCATTAGTCATAGTTGTCCTCCAAAGGACAGCTGCTTTATGTAGACCCAGATTCACCATTATTCTCTCTTTTATTTTCTCTGTTTTGTGTTTTGTTTTTACATAGAAATCATTTATCTTAATATTGCCTATCATCTGATACCTTCTTCGTCCAAAATCTTTTCCCAGTTCAGTGCATCTAATAGCAAACAGTTATATCTCATCCAAATCACAAGCCAATTACTTCTCCTCTTCCTCAACAATTTAAGAGTTTTCTTACATTTCCCCATTTGAAAAACAAGCACATTACTTGTGCTTACTTAAAATCTTAATAGTTGTTCCCAGCCTCAGTTTTTGGATTGTGTGATCACAATAGGTGTCCAGTTTATCGACTTCCTTTGGATGAAACAAGGTGTGATAAAAAAGTAACGGGAATTTTTGTTTTCCGTAAAGAATATTTATTTGTTCATCAACATCAACTTTGTCCCCTTCAAAGTAATCCCCATCATATATAATGCACTTTTGCGAGTGCTTTTTCCAATCTTGGAAGCACTTCTGGAACTCGCTTTTCGTTATGGTGTTCATCGCCTGCAGCGATTCTGTTTTTATCTCATCAATGTTGGCAAAACGTCCTTTCATGGTTCTTTTCAGCCTCGGGAATAGAAAGAAGTCGCAGGGGGCTATGTCCGGCGAATACGGTGGCTGAGGCAGCATAATGGTTGGGTTTTTGCCAGCGGGTGCATTATCGTGATGCAACTTCTACGAGTGGTTTTGGCACAATTCTCGTCGTTTTCTTCGGATTGCTTCAAGCAAACGGCGCATGACTTCCATGTAGTATTCCTTATTGACTGTACGACTGTACTGCACTTTACAAATGTATTTGAAGAAAACTGTTAGAGGAACCTTCACATGCGATCGAATTTGTTGAATTTTTTCGGTCTTGGCTCTTCAGGCAGTTTCGACGTCACACCCATATATCCAGATATCGTCACTTGTTGTAGCTTTCTTTAGAAGTTCTGGATCGTTTTCGACTTCATTCAGCAATTACTGAGTGATATCTACGCAACGTCGTTTTTGGTCGAAATTCGACAATTTTGGAACAAACTTTGCTGCTGCACGTTTCATGCACCAAACATCCAAAAAAATTGCTTGGCATGAGCCAAAGGATATACCGACATCTTTGCAATTTCTCTGATGGCGATTCGGCAATTTTTTCAGTACAATTTTCTTTACACCTTCTACGTCGTCAGTAATTGATGTGCTATGGTGTCCGGGGCGGTCGTCGTCTTCAACGTCTTCTCGACCCTCTTTGAAACGTTTATACCACTCGTAAACTCTTGTCTTACTCACAGTAGATTCACCAAAAGCCACAGTAAACATTTCCAATACTGTGCTGCTCTTTGTTCCGTTTTTTTTCAACAAAAATTTAATGCAAATTCTTTGATCTATGTTTTTCGAAAGTAAAAATTCGCCGAGCACTCGAAAACACATATAACTTTTTCGACTATCAGCAATAAACTATATGTTCAAAGCAGCTGAAAATGCAAACATACATCAGGAACATGTGTACCAACAAGATAAAACAACATTTTTTAACATCAGATGTATGAAACTTCCCGTTATTTTTTTTATCACACCTCGTGTTTAAAACAAGCTTCGATATTCTACTTTATCCCATTATTAAAGCTTGTTATTTGTGTTATTTTATTTAATCATAATACGTTATATAAAAATACGTGGTTAAACGGCGCGAATCAGACTTAGGTAATAATTGTCTTAAACATGGCTAACACTGAATAGCTTCATGGTATAACTGCAATTTATTTGCTTGTTTAGAATATGGATATACGTGTTTGGTGACTAATTTCACTTCATCGGGCCATGACTGGACTAGAAGTATCGAGTGATTTCAGTTCGCGCCGTAGCCGGTCTATAAAGCATAGTTAAAAGTAGTTTTGTTTATTAATATATATTTTTATGCTTGAAACAGGAATAATATTGTAAATTGTTATTTTAAAATGTTTAGTTAGGCTTATTTTATCATGCTAACACAAAGAATAATAATAAGAAAATAACAAATGAGAAATAGATAAAACAATTTAATTTCCATAAGATTTATAAAAAAGCAAATTTTATATTATTTCTATTAATGTAAATAACTTATAAAGTAATGTTAAAGCAGTTTCACATATAATTAAATATTATTTTATGAATTTCACTAAATTAAAAATTAAACTGAGTTTTAATTATGGACGCTTTTAACTGCTGTGGACCTTAGCGTCCCATTCTATATCGGGCGTGAAAGACCGGTAATTTTTCCCAGAGGACTCTTTATCTGGCCCGAGGTTCTTTTACGTGCCGTAAATCTACGGCACGGAACCATCGGCTTTACTTTTCTTCCGAAGGAAGCCATGCTAAGGATTTTTACGCCTGAAAATTAAATTATGAAATTCAATGTAGAAGGTATTCATTGTAATAGAACATTGTTTAATAAGTAAAATATAAATAACAAAACTGTAGTCCCGCTGGTTGCCAAGGAAAATCAACAGATACAGAAACTTTCTCTTAAAAAATGACGATGTTGAGGGGAGACGCCACAGATTAAACAATGGATTTAATTGCATTCAACTACATAAATAACGGCGCCAGAAAGGGACAAGTGAAGTAATAAAATTCTTAACACGTCGCATTATGAGGAGATTAAAAAATGAGGCCAGGCCATTACACCGAGAGGTACCATTCATCCCACAGCAACCAGGTAACCATCCAGACGTAGTCCCACTGCATGCTTTAGGGAATCTTGTTTAGATTATTGCATTGTTTTCATTGCCGAGTATAGGAAATGGTCAATATTTTATTAAGTATAATTATTTAAGCATCTTCTTCTTCCCTTACTTTTAGAGAGATTTTCTATATGCACATCCATTTACTTTAGCCTGTCCATTTTATACGCTCCATTTTTCCTCACAACCAAATATCGAATACTTCTACTCGTTTTTTCTATACTTCGTCGTGATTTTCAGTCCATACTTTTCAATACCAAATTTTCAACAAATACTTTACTAATTTCTTCCTAATCTATTTGTTTAAACTCCAAATTTGCTTTTCTACTGAAGGCCTGTTTTTCAATTTCCATCTCTCTGGAGCCAAATTGTACTATACTCTACAATGATCGATTCATATCGATAGTGTTTATGAAAATTGTGTTACAGTAATAATACTAAATATTGCTTAACATAACTAAAGAATTATTTAATTATGTGAACATTTTAAAATTGATGTACAAAGGATTGATGTACGAAATATCTAAACTTAAATACTGTAAAATGTTTAAATAATATGCAACATGGGTAAGAAAGAACCCTGGGAGTTAACAATGCATATACCGTATTTACGCGAATATAATGCGTCAGCGAATCTAATGCGCACCCCATATTTGAAAGTTAAAATTATGAAAAAAATGGGTTTCTATCGAATGTAAAGCGCATCAGTGATAGAAAATAGGTGATAGGTATTTCATTTAAATTTATTTCATACAACAATGGATTTATCATATATATAAACCGGTCCGATGCACGAAACGATACATCCATCCATGGCCAGCCTTAAACTCTTGTTTCGGAATACCAAGAATTCAGCCTCCACTTTAGCTTTCTTTCGGATAGTGTCACTAGTCACAGGTTGCCCATTCTTCCTGCTTTCACGCACAAATTCCAACACTTTTTCTTCAACTTCAGGATGTCTTCCTTTGCGAGGACCCATAAACTTCTTCCTACTAGCTTTAGTAGCAAATAATGCCAATTTCTGTTTTTGCACAGCGAACATTGCTCGCTAATACTTTGAATTTTCTTCCTGCCTTTCTATTACCATTTTTTTCAGTATAAACGATTACTTTACGCTTTACAAAATGATGCAGTAATTTGTATCATAAATTATTTAAATGTAAAGAATGATTATGGTATGAATATGCATTTTTGTGTGTCATTGATTTAAGATCTTTGTTGATTGTAATTATTGTTGGGAAGTAAGTTTATACTGCCTTACTGAAACTGACAATAATAGCGTGCAATAATGCAGCGAGGGGGTGAGCTGTTTATCATTATTGGAAACGAGGAAGTTACGTAATGTTGGCGCGTTTTCCTTTAGAATCTTCTGGAACATTTCCCTAGAGCATATGTATTCATAATTTTCATTGGATATAAAAATAGACGCTAATGTTGGCGCGTTTTATTAGCCAATAGCAGCTCAGTTATAATCTTTAGGCATATCGGGGTGTATGAGTATAAAAGAGCTAGGTTAGAGGTAGAGTCCGTCAGTTCATCAAAATTCTTTGTACACTACACGTCGCATTCCCGTCAGTTCGTCGAAAATATTTGTATGATACACGTCGCCTTCAGTCCAGCAGAAATATTACACGTCGGCTATCGATTCGCAAGTTTACGCGTATAAGAGTTATGAAAAATCTCAAGTATGGTAAAGTTAATTATACAAAAGGTTGAAGTACGTGAATTAAAAGTTATCAGTAAGAAGTTGTTACAACAGTTTCAGTTTGGCGAGTGTCAAGATCAATGTGTAAATGTGATAGTGACTGTGTTCGACAATAAAAAGTGTAAAACAAATTCCTTCATCAGTGTTATCTTTGGATAAAAGATTCCTTTCCGTTTACACAACCTGTATAAAGAGAAGTGCTCGACCGAAAAGATCATAGCTAGCCGGAGGACAGTAAACCAAAATTAAATAAAATAACAGTAGCATTCTTTCAAACTAACACTAATACTACCGCAAATTGCTAACACCAGATGGAGCTACAAACCTAACAAAGAATTACGTCACAAAATGGCATCACCACGTGAAGTAAACACACATACACAAATAACATTACAAATTTACCATCGCAAATTGGCTCCCATACGTGGGGCAGTTAAAATTATGTAACCAAACAAAACAAAAGCAGCACAATATAATATCTTCAAGTTCTAATAATTTACGTAAAAACATATTACGTAAGCACAAAACTACCGCAAAAAGCATTATAAGACGTTCTTCTGAGGCAGTGTTTTTTAACAATTAAATGATTTCAGTCAAATTATATAATATGTAAATTCAATAACAGCCTGCCTTGAAGCAATATGTGTATGTAATAATTTGTAAAATGTATGTAACAGTCATTGCATATGCTTATATTATTGTATCCATGTGTAATAATGTTATGTGAATATATTATGTAATTTAATAATATACGAGCTGTGAGAATAATAAGTTAAAAGTTGCTAACAATGAGGCAACCTTGAGGCAATAATGAGTTTCAGAGTTTAACAATACTACTTCTGATTCTTGGAAGCAGTAATGTAATTTTAGTGACAGTTTATAAAATAGCCAATCAACAACCAGAAAAAGCTTTAGTTAAATGAAGGTATTCTATTGGAGTAGGATTAGCCAATCAGAAACTGAAATATAGAAAAATTCAGTTGCCTGCAGGCAGTGATTGTAACCGGATGCGTGATGCGTCCTCGAGGGAGTTTATACGTATTTTGACTGAGACGAAAATAATTTACGTATGAAAAAGTGCAAGTAATTAACAAAAGAATCTCACTGCTCTCTCTTTATATCAGTGAAATGTTATTTAAATCGTATCAAGTATTAATAAAAAGGAGTGAAGTAAAATTATAATTTGTGTAAGCCTACATTCTTATCGCATCACGCCCTGCCAAGATATCCATGTCTCTAAAATAATACTGACGCAGCCGAGGCAAACATAAATATTAAATATATAAAGGAACAGTTTAATTACAAAGTTAATATTTTTTTTAAACTTCGGGCAAAGGCCACCTGAAACTGTTTACCATACGTGCGGTTGCAACGAATTTTAAGTTCGGCTCCCCAACAGTTGAATTATAATACATTATCTTCAAACTGACTTTCCAAACATAGCAGCAACAAACATTTCTCAAATTGGCGCCCATTCGTGGGGCAAACAACCTAAAGACAACAGTTGAAATGCGATACAACTCCTTCTAAAGCTAACCTTTCTCAAATTGGCGTTCATAGTGGGGCTAATAAAATATTCTCACTTCTCTGTTTGCCCTTGTCCTCCATATGGTAACTAAAAACGCTCAATAATACGCCAATAATAAATGAGCGGCTAGCTTGTCGCGAGTTTCTGGATGCATGTTAACTCCAGCAATCCATTGTGACGTAATAAACGAAAAATTTTAATGAATTTGCCGGCGTTCTACGGAACGGATTTGCACTCTAATCTAATGCGTCAGCGAATCTAATGCGCACCAGGATTTTGAGTACATATTAGATTCACGTAAACACGGTAATTACATACATGAGTGTGTAAGAAAAATTAAGAATGTCACAGATTCAACTGGAGAAGGAAATGCATCCACGATAGTTTAAAAAATAACTGCAGTATACCTTAATTAGCGAAAAAAGATACTCCAAAGAGGAAGTTACATGTTATGAAAGGTAGGAGAAGCTAGGTAAAAGTGTTTTAAAACATATTATGTGAAATAATATAGTAAAGCTTGGTAATTATTTACTTAGCACGGACCGCCGTAAAGTATACATTATGTTGAGTTGATTTGCAAAGAGGCATAATAATTATTTAAAATAAATATTACAGAGCTAGGACTAATTCCGCTGAAGTATTTGAGGAGATTGCTTAACCTGTTAATTTATACCTATAGGAAACTGTTATGGGTAAAATAAATCGTGAGTTAAGATATATTAAAGTAAAAAGATCTACTTGAATTTAAAATCGTTGTTTGCTGAAAAAACAACTTACTCGTTCAACATCACGAGGAAGGTCTATTTATTTATAAAAGTTTAAGATTGTACCTACATAAAGTCTCACATCTACTAATTTAGGAAGGCCCTTAGATAAAATTGCAATTATGAGAGTCTGCCCTGATATACCGTCACTGCGAGACTCGCAAACCTTTGGAACGAAACGACTGAGTTACTACGCTCGTCGTGGTAAAAACTTAAATTATTAAGATTAATACGTAGTTACAGTGCTTAACAGTTGCTCATGTCACTGTTTAAGAAACATTGTAAGTAAATATTGAAGCTTTCCAATGGTTCCACTACCTGTCGAATACCTGTCTTCCTTGCTTTTCTTACCGAGCGAAATGGTTCGCATTAACGCATTCGGGATCTCCCGGGTTCAATTTCTATCGACCAGTCACTCTGGCTTCCGGCTTTTCATGGTTTTCCCTGGTCGGTAGGGGAATACTGAGATGGTTTCTCTTCTTCTACGATTTCCTTCCCATCATTTCCTGTAAATTCTGCTTCCTTCTTATGATTAAGGCATGTTTTCAGGTTTAGCAGAGAAAAAAAATGTTGTTTGTTAACGACGCTGTCAATTACTAGGATCATATCACTGCCGCCAGTGTGCCGGAATTTCGTTTCGCAGGAGTTCTTTTACATGCTAGTAAATCTACAACACGAGGCTGTCGCTTTTAAGCATATTTAAAAACCATCGGTCTGGGCCGGGTTTTAATCCGCGACCTTGGGATCAGAAGGCCAGCGCCTAATGAACTGAACCACCCAGACTGACATTTTGCAGTGTGTGGCAGTGCCGGACAGATGCTCCTAGGAAGAATACCAGAGACATCTGCGCGTCATTGTGGCCGAACTGCCTACGGCTGCAGCCTCCTGGAGTTCCTTCATTTCATCCATTCCTCCTAGGGTGACAGTCACAGCATCTGAATACGTTACGATGTGCGAGTTGTCCCCTTCGTTCTGTACTCTGTATGCTATCCTGCTATTCTTCCAATAACTACAGTTTTCGACTACATTCATTTGCCTTCATCCCACCATCCCGTCATTTAGATTCCGATTCTGAAAGTAGTTTTAATATCCGGACCTTTGGCTAACCGCATTGCGTTATAATTTCTTTTCTAGGTTGGTCTAGGTTAAGTTTGGTAAGCTGAACCAGATTTAGAAGTTCAATATCACCGCAGGTACCTCGCAGCCTCGGCAAGATATCTAGACATGCACACACACTATTTTAATTTTGGGTTCTGGTCGATACTTGTATAGATATTTCCGTACGATGGCGTTGTTCCTTTTAATAAAACAATGTCAATTCTTAAGCAGATTATGACCTGCATCTACTTGCCTATTGGAATTAGTGGAAGTAATGTATTCTAGCCGAGATGTTTCTTGTTATTGGCTTGAATTGACATTTATACTTTTCTTAAATATGAAGTCACTATTCGGTTCTTTTTCTCGTGGTCCAGCAAAGAGCATGGAATTTTAAAGACACCCCTTCGCGCCAAACTCTAAAAATCTGACTATCGCTTTATCTACTGTATTATACAACGAAATGTATAAATGTGAAATGAAAGTTTATTTGGATTAACAGGAAGTAGCTAGAACAAAAGCGTTTGTAAGAATAGTTTGTAGAAGAATAGTGAAAAATTCATGTGAATTATACACCTTTTGCTTTAGAATTGATAAAATTTTATAAAACAGTAGTTCCATACTATTTTATTTTAAATTCTTCCAGATGCAATAATGCAAGAAAAATGAAATTATTACGAGCATTTTAGAAGAAACTTCAACCAAATAAGTAGGTACACGCGGTCAGTTTAAAACGGCTCGAATCGGGTACTTCTGCGAGCACTCGGCACAGGCAGGCTTTGTTCACATGACTGCGTATATTGTTGTAGTAGTTACAATGGGGAACACAACTATAACCACAACGGTCTTCCGATAAAATAATTCATATATGTACGAGATTTCAAACATGCAGATGTTTCAACACTTAATAATTGTAGCCAAAACACACTTTATTGATTTATGGTTCTCAAGTAGATTATTGCTAACGTTCGTTACAATGCCATATTTACTGCAGCACTCTTAGCTCAGTGGAAGAGAGTTAGCTTACTGTTCTTGATGTAGCAATTTCAAATCTCCGTGGAGCTACTCAACTTTTTTCCCTATCATTTTAAATAAATCCGTAAAAGTATAACGTGGCGTTTATTTAGTAGTCCGTCATACATGTAGAAGGCAACAATGATATTAATTTATCAGTCGGAAGGAGGTTTCACACTCAGTTTAATTTTATAACAACAATTTCACCATTATTTTAATCATATTTGTAAATAAAATTAAGTAATACAAATAATAATTAACTATAATGCAGTTGTAAAAAACAAAAGATAACAATCCACAACGGAAAATCCAACCGAAATGCTTGTGTAGAAGTTAAGTAGCTTCTTAACCACTGCTCCATGCTAGGCACGGTGTGGAGGTAGCTAAACTCAGTGCCTTTGGCATATATTATAGAGTTAGCCAAAGCAGAGCACAGATGTTGACGGTTGTGAACCGCGCGCTCACTCGAAGGGACTGCTCAAGATATGGGACACTTTTATTTTGAGCGAGTGTACGTTAAAATGGTAAAATATTCGGTTTCAAATACAACCTTTATGACATTTACAAATGTAGAAAGATAGATAGATAAGGTATCTTTATTGGTTTCAAATTATTGAAGTTATTACACAAGTATTTAGTGCATGGGTCATTGACCGTACATGCATATTTAAGATACAATAGGGTGACAAAATAAACAACAGATAAAGAAAACACAACAAAAGGAACAAGAAAAAGGGAAATAGAAATAAATTACCTTTGTCTAACTGAACAAATTTGACCTAGCTTCGCGCACTTTAGCCAGAAAATTGCCCATGTTTTGCCAGTTCCTCTGGTCAGCCAGTAGATCCCAACATGCCAATCTCTTTCTTAAGGGACTTAAGAATTTTTCTTTGAGTTTAATCGTTCGCTGGTTCTCCCACTGTGCACATTCCGCCAAAATATGTACCCAGTCCTCATCCAATTCACAGAATGGGCAGATTCTCCTGCCAGAATCGTCGGTCATTTTCTGTGCTCTCCAGCCCCCCAGTCTAAACCATGCCATTCCTGATCTTTCCTTTCTTCCTAAATTAAGTATATATGCCTCTTTACCCCAGTTCAATTTTATTTCATTTGCTAGACTTAGAGAAGGTTTAATTTTACAGTCCGATTCTATTTCCTGTTGGTTGATGTCTCTTAGTCTTCTTTTAACACCTTTCCATATGTTTTTGTCATTTGTTTCAGCTCTTAGCTATACTGATCCCATTCCTATTCTCCTCAAACCCCTTTCCAAATCAGCTGCCCAAAACTTAGGAGACAGGTTTTCTCGCTGGTATTTATAACATTTGGATCGTAGTGTGGAGTTATCCCCATGCATCAGCCTTAGCCAGTACTTCACTGCTCTTATTTTGCAGTGTATTGTGTCTTCATAGCATCCTACCTCCCTCAATACCCCCGAATTTGATGTGCCTTGTGAAACTCCAAGAACTCTTTTCCAAAATGCTACCTGTGTTTTATTTACATGCTCTGCTCTTTCCCATCCCCAGATTTCACTGCCGTATAACAGAACAGGCCTTATCATGGAGTTATACATCTTTTCTAATGTATCTACAGGTACATCCGGTATCCGCGAGAGGGTACGTAATAATTCATTTAACTGCCCTCGTGCTTTGTAGTTAGTTACAGATAGATGTTTGTTCCATTTTCCTCTCATATTAAACATTACTCCTAAATAGGAGAAATGTTTAACGTTTTGTAGTTCTAGCCCCTTGTAATACCATTTCTCATCCCTGCCATACACATAGCCATTTTTGAAAGCCATTGTTTTTGTTTTGTTAATGTTTACCACCAGACCCCATTGTTTACAATATTGTTCCAACCTATTAATACCTTTCTGTAAGCCTTCTGTCGTCACTGACAAAATTGTCATGTCATCCGCGTATAAAAGTACAGGAATGCAGACATCGTCTACTTTTGGGCCGTTCATTTCCTCTGCTATTAACACGTCTGTTATATCGTCTATGAATAAATTGAACAATAGGGGCGATAAAATACATCCTTGACAAACTCCTCTACTGGCCGATTTAGATTCAGTTGTTGTGTTTTGGTCTATTTTGATGCTGAAATTCACACTGTTGTAAATTTGCATTAGAGCTTTCATCATTTTACCAGAGAGTCCTTTGTGGTGAAGTTTCGCCCAAAGGGCATTCCTCTGCACACTATCAAAAGCCATTTTAAAATCAACAAAAGCACAATAAAGTTTCCCCCTCTTTCTATTCAAATTTGAATCAATTAATGTTTTTAATATGAAAATATTATCTGCAGTAGAGAACCCTTCCCTGAAACCCGCCTGAAATTTAGAAATCATATCGAACTCTTTTACCCAACCCCTTAACCGGTCATAGATAATTTTGCAATATACCTTACCCAGTATAGATAACAACGCAATTCCTCTATAATTTTCTGGTTGCTGACTGCTGCCCTTACCCTTAAATATTGGCTGAATAATTGCTGTTGTCCAAGCTTCAGGATACTTCTCTCCGTTAAATAATTTGTTAAATGCCACCCGCAGAAGGTATAATATTTTAGGCACTTCTATGGAGCATTTAACAAATTCACTCGGAATTCCTTCTATTCCCGGTGCTTTGTGATTCTTTAGGCTTTTTATTGCCCGAACAATTTCCCCGTCAGTTAATTCCCCATCTAGAATTGGTACTGTAGAATTTAAGCATAGTTCAGCGAAAGACATCCGGGGTCCCTCCCACTCATCCCCACCAACTTCAGCGTACACACTATTAAAATACGCTAACCATGTTCCTGGTTTGATGCTTACGTTATCCCGTCTTCGCACTTTAATTTTCTTAATTACCTTCCACATGTATATCGAATCTCTCCGTTCTGTCGCTATTCTTAAATCTGTCGCCATTTTGTTTTGCCATTCCGTCTTTACACTTACTAATATATCTTTATACTGCTTTCTAATTTGGGTATACGAAAGACGCTTTTCCTCGGAACCTTCTCTTCTATACACCTTAAGGGCTGTTTCAGCTTTTTTCTTCGCTTCTTTACATCTACCGTTGTACCAGCCTGTAGCTTTCGAGATTCTTTTGTTATTTCGTATTCTCATGCTTCTACCAGCTATTTGTAAATTATTTGTTATTGTTTTAATAACATATTCCCCGCTTCTTTCCCCCACTTCAGTTTTACCTGTCCGATCACGCAAAACGGCAAGAAATTCCTCGCTTCCCCCTGGGGTCCATCGATATCTCACCATAGATGACAAAGCAATTTTTTTTTCATGTGTTTCCCCGACGTTGTTTGAGTGTCTTTTTAGAGTGAGTAAGATGGGTGAGTGGTGTGATTCAACTCTATTTAAAATTTGAAAGTCCTCTATTAATGGTATTATTTCCTGTGAACAAATTACATAATCTATAACACTTCCTCCATTACTATTGATAAATGTTAATTCCCCTTCCTTATCTGATCCATACTTGCCGTTTAGGATTTCCAATTTAAACGCGTCACAAAAGGCTAGCAATTCTTTTCCATCTGAATTTATCACTGTATCCTTACTTCGCCGCACTTCTCTCCTACAATCTGCTTCCCCCCTTTCTACCGTAATATTTTCGCTTCCGATTCTGGCATTAAAATCTCCCATTATGATTAAGTTTGCTTTTGGGTGTATTTCCTGAATTTCTACAATCATGTCGGCCAAATTGATAAATAAGTTGGGGTTGGTATATCGGGATGCTGCTGGTTGTCGATATACTACAATAATACACAACTCAAGTGAAGTTAATTTACAGTATACACATAATGTTCCAAATACCTTAATATTTATGTGTTGAAAAGTCATATCATGCTGGTCTTTAGTGTAAACGGCAACACCCCCGGGATATCTGCCTCTCAGGCCCCTGGTTTCACTACCCGTGAATACACCATTAAAACCACCAATATTTACATTTTCCCCAGCTTTAAGCCATGTCTCTGTGAAGCCCAAAATATCTACACTGTGTACAAAGTCAATGAACCTATCATTAGCCAATTTCTTCTTTAGACCTTCAACATTCCAAAGGCCGACTGTCACATGGGCGGCTACTTCCTAGTTCCTTCTCCTACCTGCTCTGGTGTTCTCTGCTGGTGAATCCCTTACCCCCGTTGCCTTTGTCGTCCCTCTGGTTGCAGTTGCTGGTGGTCGCTTGAATTCCTTTGAGACGCTCCCCCTGCCCCTCTGTGGTATTTCTCGCATCGCTGTAGGGAGGGCTCCATTAAGGGGTGGCTTCGGGCTGTCCCTTCCTGGTCGTTGAACCTGCTGCTGCTTTTCTGCTCCCTCCGCCACCTCCACTTGTTCTTTCCGGTGGTCACTTCCTGTCGCTGGTTCTTCTGCCTGCACTGCTCTCTGTTCAGGGTTGTCCCTGCCGCACAACTCCAGTTCCTCCAGCTCGTGCCTCGACCACACTTTGCCATTAATTATAAGTTTATCAAATTGGAGGACAGCATGGCAACCCTGCCTCCTTGCTTCGGCCAAGTGGCGCTTTAGAAAGCTTCTTTCTTGCCTCACTCTGTCACTGAAGTCCTCAGCGATGTGCACTCCCGATCCCTTGAGGTATCTACTGTTCCTCAATATCTCACTTTTTACCTTATAAAAAGCCAGTTTACACACGATGGGACGGTTTGTTCCTGCCCATCTCCCGACCCTGTGTGCTCGCTCGATATCCATTGGTGACAAATTAATTCCGAGCTGCGCCACCACTCGCCGAATTAGCACTTCGGTATCTTCCCAAGTCTCCCTGTCTTCCTCGTACACTCCATACACCACAATATTGTTCCTTCTACTTTGGTTCTCTAAATAGTCTACTTTTTGCTCTAGTAAGCTAAGTCTGTCCATTGCAGCACTTACTCTTGTATTAACACTTAACACTTCGTCCTTCCCGCAGCACCTGCTAAAACCTTGCTTCATTTCTTCTGCCAGGTTTCGAATCATTTCCTTCACTTCCTCCATTGTATTATTCTTTCTTTCTTTTCACACCCCTGACCGCACTGAGCAAAACACGTCCACACTCCACCACGTCTCGACCAAGACTCCTACAAATGTATACATAGGGTAGGATAGGACAGGACTAGGGGCGGAGGGGAACTTAGTACCTTGACCTACCCAGATCTTATGTACCTAGGCCCCTAAAGGGCACCGCCGGGAGGAAGGGATGAGAGGACAGGAGACAGGAGAAAGAGTGTAGCCGAACCATGAGACACGACAGGCAGAGGGTAGAGTCCCTACCGTTTGCAGATTTAAATTCCACGGATAGCAGCTGCTGCAGCCGGCTCCTTTATCCCCCTGACCTTACGCAACTCTTGGGGCCCCCGGGACCTGGAGACCGCCGCATTTCGGGCGAACAAGGATTACTCAGAGCATCCTTTTCCCCTGCCACGCACACGACGACCTCAAGACGCCATTTGCAGCCCTGAAAGAGACCAAGCTGATGAAAGGTGAAGTAAATGAGAATAGAGATGAAATGGAGGGACAGAAAATTCGAGGAATGTAATAAGTCTACCAGCATTTGCCTAGCGACCCGGGACCACGAAAAAAAAACCCATGGGTCAGGAAGGTCGGCCGCGGGAATCGAACCCAGAACCCGAATGTGGGCCGCAGACTTACCGCCTGAGCCATCCCACTCAGTAAATGTGTATATATACCAGGCAGGGAATCTTTTAGACCTCAACCTCATGCATACCTTCTTCACTTTTTCTTCAGATTACTGTCACACTCATATATTAGTTTTCGAACCCACGCCAAGATTCAGTATGCCTCCAAGCCTATATGAAAAAGAACCTCTCATATAAATTTACTGACAGCGGCTCCAGCAAGTATGGATAATTACATGTTATCTGCTTTTTTGCACTTTATTGCTTACTTTTCTACTTTAGAATACCCATAAACTACCCACTGCGATGGCACAATAAGGCCATATGGATAACATCATAAGTTACGAGCCACGTATCATCCAGTCGCATGCAAAAAAGAAAAGGAAACCCAAATGAACAAGCAGATCGACTCAGCAATGGTCTATAGTTAAGCGTAATAACTCCATCCGTGTACTGCTGCATACACGGTAAAGCAGTAAGTGATTTGATTTAATAATAGCAGGGTTGAAAATTGAATTCTCGCTATCAGCTTCCTGAAGGAAGCATAAATAGCAGTTGTTCTTTTGTGCTGCTTCTCCATTGCTTAATATATGAGATTTAGCCAGGGCTATCCCCATACAATTTGCTTGGAGATTATAAAAGTAGATATTTAAAAGCCTTTGTGTTTAAGATTGGCTCTGAGAGGAAAAGCAGACTATGTTTATGGACTACTAGACATCTTTAAGAGCTGCTTTTAAAAATCTGTTCAGTCTGCTGAAGAATAATACCTGCCTGCTGTGGGAGGGGCCTCGGGTTCTATTCCCGGCTGGGGGTGGGAATTTCTCTCTAGCCAAGGTTATACCCTATCCTTCCCAGTGTCTGGAATTATTTATAAGAGTGTGAATCTGCGTGTGATCTAATGAATAAAACCCAAAGTTTATCAGAAATGCAACGATAAACGAATGCAAATTAACACCATTGCCTACAAGCAATAATATGTTCCAAACGCAAGACGGCCGATAAGACCATTGTAGTTTAAGGCGAGGTATAAATGGAACGTACAAAAAGCCTTTTGTGTTACATTAGCATGTCTTTCTCTGCCCTCTAACGTTTATTATTGCGTATACAACTTATTCTTAGGAAAGTTTATTTTCCTATCTACTTCATTTTAATCGAGATAAACCTTTCCGGAAATAGCTGCATTACACATTTCGTTATATATACAAAGGGAAAAGTGTTAGTCAAATGTTTAAGAACTGGGCGCTATATGCTGGCCTAGAATTCCATACTCCTTCCATGACATCGCGAGAAAACCTCAAAATGGACAGGACTTAAAACATTGACTAAGTATTGAACAGTTCGAACCATTAATAGCGGATATTCTGAAGTTGTTGATGCCAAAGAATGTTATGTGAAATATACTGTGCATTTTAAAGGGATCTATACTTTTTGTGGAGTACATTTTGGTCTATTCTAGCTATGCAAAATTATATAGGTTTCCTTTCGAATGAAGAGGGTTTCACAAGCTGTTCCCAGAAAACGATATACATTTGCCATATAAATATCTTTAATATATTGTATCTTAATCAAAATCGTTTGTTAGTTTTAATAAAATCAAATAATTCTAAAATGTTCCATGTAAAAAGGGTGTAGGGATTTTCTTAAAAATATTCGTGTCGCATCTTTGGAAGGTATTGAACTTAAATACCAAGTTTGGTGCTTATTCGACATTTCATTTCTGAGTTATGCTGTTCACAGACAAGACACACGGACATTTGTCTAAAAATACTTGTTTTTTGGATTCAGATGCTTCAAAACGTGTATTTCCCGTAAACTCGATACCGAAGTTTTGTTGGTGGCGGCGTCTGGGTGAGTTTTCTCCGCCATTCATTCCATCGATTGTTCCAACATAACCTTTCCTTTCATCCATTTTGCCTTCATTTCATATCATCTTCCCTCGCTCTCATACCTGGCTACGCGGGCCGGTTCCGTTCCGGTTCTTCATTCCTTGATTCAATGTTCGTCTGCTCCTCTACAGGCCTCTGACCCTAGGCACGGTGTAAGTCATAGAGGATGTAAGCCCTGTATATGAGGAAAGTAAGCCGATTAAGTCATAAGTAAAAATAGAATTGAGAAGTTTCTAATTAACTGTCTTGTAGCTGTCTGAAACCAAATGCATGTTTTGCCTTAAGGGATTGACCAGTAAATTTTCCAAAACCTAAAACACTCCACTGTGTGTTTTGATAATATGGTTGTTTTTTTTATTAGCTCCACGTATGGACGCAGTTTGAGAATAGGTTTACGCTTCACGTATGGAAAAGCCGATTTGAAGTAGGAGTTGTATTGAAGGAGTTGTATTATATTTCAACTATTTGGGAACCGAACTTGTAGTAGTTACGACCGCACGTATACTAAATAGTTTCCGGTAGCCTTCGCCCCAAATATACTTTGAGGTGGCCTTTGCCCCAAGTTTAAAAATAATACTAACTTTGTAATTTGACTGTTTCCTTAACTACTATTGCGTCAGTATTATTGTTAGAGACACGTTTCTCTTAGCAGGGCGTGATGCGACAAGAATGTAGGCTTACACAGATTATAATTTTACTTCACTCCTTTTATTAATACTTGATATGATTTGAATAACACTTCACTGATATAGAGCGCAGTGAGATTCTTTTTATTAATTAATTAATTATACTTTTTAACAGGAAAACTTATTTTTCGTCTCACACGTAAACATATATTTCTTGAGGACACTTCTTCCGTCTGCTTAGTGACGCTGTCTGCAGGCAACTGAACTGATTTCAAGTGCCTAAACTTTGTAAATTTATGTATTTCAAGTCTCTGATTGGCTAATCCTACTCCAATAGAATACCTTCATTTAACTAATTGGCTATTTTATAAACTGTCACTAACATTACATTATTGTTACTCCAAGAATCACAAGTAGTACTGTTAAACTTTCTTACTCATTATTGACTCAAGATTACCTCATTGTTACCTGATTGTTAGCAACTTTTAACTTATTATTCTCACAGCTCCTACATTATTAAATTACGTAATACATTCACATAACATTATTGAACATGTATAAAATAATATAAGCATATGCAATGACTGTTATATTAAGATATTTTTATGCCAAAAGAAATGTATATTGCCAAAAGTCCTCTTCGTTCTGAATGACTTTTGCATAGCTGGAAAACCGTAAGAGATTGACAAAATGTTACTATAAAAATGTAGATCTCGATAAAATACATTATTTATATCATATACATTTTGTTTGCCGAGTGAACCATTTCCGAGATATTCCTTGTTATTTGTTTCAATTTTCCAATATTTATACTTTTCCTCAAATGGGAATTCGTTACTGTTTTTTTATGTCCTGGACATACAAATTCTCCACATTTAAATATCTGACTATCGCTTAAGGCCTACCATAGTCCCCTTGCACCTACAAGAAAATGAGCAATAAGTTTCTGCAAAGGTTTATCTCGTTAACATGAAGTAGATGGAGAACAAGCATTTGTAAAAATAGTTTGTACAAGAGTAGAGAAAGTCATGTGAGTGCAACATATCAAATTCTTTTTATCATGTAAGATTCCGTACATTCACATAGTATTTATGTTTATTATCTAATTGGATCTGCTATAAAATGGATGATTTGACTACTAGTAGTAAAATCGTCACGAAACATTTCTTGCGGTATTGGAATTATTTTGTTCCCTTATAGACGAATACCTGTGAAACACTGATGTCTTAGAATGTACGTCATTAATAAAGGAGATGCGTAGCATCGATAACAACAAGGAGAAAGTGGAAAGTAGGAGAACATGCGTATCATGAAATATAGGGAGTGAATGACAGCGTGAGAGAAAGAACTTTACAGAACAGGTTTTAATGCGCGACAAACGTTGTGTTGCAGTTCACTTCGGTTGAGATTAAAAATGTTAGATGCCAGATAATCGCTTTGAATAGCACTACCATCTTCCTGATACACTCGTATGGAGGCAGACTAATTCAGATGCTCCTCTTCTGCTGAAAACCAATGAATCTCTGTGAAACTACGAAGTATTTCCCACAGGAAATGTGCTCAGAGTTAATAAGAGTACTGTACCTTTCAAAAACTCTTCAACATCTGGAGTGGGAAATAAACAAATGAATCATTTAATTAGGCAAACAAAGAGAGATAATCTTCAAAGAGTATTAAGATATAGAATTACTTTCGTCTATAGCGCACCATATTTTGTGGGCATTTCCTGATTCATCCCCAATTAAAAACGCGTTCTTGTATTCCAAAAATAAATGGAATGGAAATCAAAAATATGATCTGTTATGTTCACCTGACTTTCTCTACCCAGTGTCGTTTATTTTTATATATGTTCTGTAATCCATTGTTACAATAGCTTTATTTTTCTATTTACTTTGGCGTGCCACTGTTCTAACCAAGTTACCATGGTAGTATGCCCTCGCCACATTTAATTCTTCAGCGACCAACATTTTTTTCCGGTAAACCAAAAGGGATCTCGAATTCATTCTAGAATTTATTGATTGTCGTCCTCCGTGGACTAGTGGTACCGTGCTGTCCTCTAGTTTCCATGGTCGCGGGTTCAAACCCAGCGGAGGGCGATGAAATTTTTTCGGGCGTAAAAATCGTTAGCATGGCTTCCTTCGGAAGGGAAGTAAAGCTGGTGGTCACGTGTCGTAGATTTACGGCATGTAAAAGAACCTCAAGCCTGATAAAGAGGCCTCTGAGCAAAATTACCGATCTTTCACGCCCAATGTATGTAGAATGGGACGCTAAACACCATAGTAGTTAAAGAGCGTCCATAAATAAAAATTCAATTTCAATTTATGAATTCATTCAGATAATATACCCCAGTATCGTAAGTACTTTTAAGTTCCGAACTTCGTAGTTAACCATTATTAGGTCAATCAATTCATTATGGAATTTAACTTTTCAGTCTGAGCCTACATTTCTAATTAAATTATGTTTACAATGAAACAGTTAATACGAAAATGGAAAATGAAGATTAAAAACACAACATAGCTGTTTGTGGAAAGCAGTGGAGTCCAGATTAAAATTTTATTAGCCTTATTGTGCTTTTAACTTCTTAAACAACCTATAATTACTGGTGTTCACAATTAAAAGGAACCAAGTGTATTGTTTTAGATGCCTTTGAGATATCGAGTCCTAATGTTTGTTGTGCATATTTTGTTCTCTAGCTGAGAAACGGCATCGCTTTATTCAAAAATAAACACCTTATGGCCTTTGTTTTCTTTTGTTATGAAAACAATTGATTTTTAAAGTTGCAAAGAGTACTAAAGTTGACTGCCTTTCCAAAGCCTGCATGTTTTCTTGGACAAGTTTCATTCTGTTGCACTATGTAAAGCTCGTTGTACTATTACAAGGAAATGAGGGTAATTTACGGGCACTTACCAAGTCATCTGCAGGATTATCTCCGCTTTGTTACACGAACGAACCCGGATGAACAAGAGTGCAAAATCCTTGCTGGAGCTTTAACCCCGGAAAGGAATAAGAACAACACCATGAAACGTGTTATCAGCTTCTTGTAAAATCCCGTTACAACGTAAAGAAGAACCTTTGCAACCTTGTACAACACTGAGTGTATCTTTCTCTATTTCTTGGTGACTCATAAATCCTCCTTAACTGATCCAGCCGATGGGATGCAAGTAATGACTTCCTCGGTAAACGAACCTTGTACCTACGAGAGTTTCCAGCTTTGTACTTCGCCTGGAGGTGTAAAAATAAAATACTTGTTTTAGATTTGTTGAGACAACGGTCCTTAAATGTTTCAGTAGTTTTAGTTGTTATTGCTTCAAGAAACAAGTATTTGTTTAAGGTTTTTGTTTGTTTTGTTTGTATTTCAAGTAACAAACTTAGAGAAAAACGTAATTTCTAACATTCTCCCTATGCTTTTGATCTCTGGGGGATACCTCATTCCACCAATCGATGACTGAATCCATTTCTGAGGTGGAGGAACCCAGCAGGCGGAATCCGTTGCCTCCAATAGTAGGATAATGAGGATGGCGGTGAAATGAGAGGACGTACAGCCTTTACCGCGGACTACGAATTACATTGGGCCTTGAGGATACTTCAAATGAGCATGTCAGAGGTGAAGGAGTGAATAGGCCGACTTAAAATCGTCCCAGAGCCGGGAATCGAACCCCGGACCCTCAGTACGAGAGCCGGAAAACAAACCACTGCGTTCTTGACACCCAATTAGAAAACGTAACAGCTTTAGTAATGGCGGAGGCGCTAACCTTTAACTGTTTTTCTATAAGATGTTTTGAGAACGTTACGTTACGTTTACCAACTTTAATGTTAATAGAAACAACAATAAGTGCGTTTGTACAGATTTTAATTTAACTTTTTAAGTTCTTACTGTCACTTAATAACCTGGTCTTCAACTTTTCACTGCCACTTCACTTCCTTCATGACGTAACGGCGTAACGAAATGTGTCTCTTCTTCCACTTCACTTCAGTCGCTGGGGAGTTGAACATGAGACTTTTCCAATCTCTCGCTGAAGTAGCACTCACTACACGTCACAGCAGTCGTCACAAGCTCACTTATATAACCGCACTTGATGTCGCCTCAGAAACGCTTACTAACTCACTGACCAACTCAACTGCCTAACTTGCGAGAGTACTCGCTTTGAAATTATAGAACATTCAAATGGGGAAACATCCAGATGATTGTGGTTATCTGACGATAGCGCTTCCAGTGTTTACGCTGGCGAGAGCGTTACTTATCTTTGTTTACCTCATACCGCCCATCGCCAACCTCCCGATAACTTGAGGGCATAACCACTGTGTCATAATATAGAGTAACGATACCAGCATTCAATATGAGAACGCAAAAAATAAGTGCCTATTGTTATAAACAGTTATCTTATGCAAAAGCCGAAAGAATGGCTCATTTTAAACACACTGCACCAAAGCAAATTTATTCTTCTTTAATGGATTATCCTCCTCTTTGTTGAACTTACACCCCTAAGGACTCAAAAATGTCATATCTTAGGTCAGTAGCCTGTGGAGGAAAAGCAGACTCATCCAGGAAGGGTGATCAGCCTAATGCCTGGTATGGCGGTGAAGAAGAAGAAGAAGAAGAAAAAGAAGAAGAAGAAGAAGAAGAAGGAAATGAAATGTAGTGATAAAAGGGATGATATGAAAACTTTGTATTCGCCTAGCGACCGAGAAAAACCGCGAAAATTCCTTCGGTCAAATTGGTCGGTCTCGCAGCTGAGATTTGAATCCGGACCTCCCGAATGCGGGCCACAGACGTTACCGCCTGGGTAATTCCGCTCAGTACGGTAAATTTCAATTTGATAAAATTTCAGCATATAGAATGAATATTTCGAAAAATACTAATGCTCCCAGAAAAATGCATATAAATTGCGTAATGCGAAGTGTTCTGCATTTTTCTTTAGCGCATTCTTGGTGCCATTTGCGGTTTACAGCTATATAAAATTCTGGATAATTACAGTTAAACATTTTATTCGTTATGCATTTGCGCTGAAAATAATATTTTTATAAAACTGGCCAGAGAAAATAAGAAATAACAAAAAATGTTTATCATGTAAAGGCATATTCTGGATGGTTGGACTTTCTTAAAATTGTTCATCGGGCATTCTTTTTAAAATACATCTAACTCAAATATCAACTTCTTGTTTTCGAGTTATCCTGCCTACAGACTAACACTCATATTGATAAGAAAAACTTGCATTGTTTTATGTTATTCAGGGGACTTTAAAACAGACATTTTTTTGGTGAAATCTTGATATTAAATATCTGGGTCTAATGCAATTCTTGCTCTACTTCAGAAGTACACACGACAGAAGAAATAAAAATGGGGTCTTCTCGAGAGAGGTAAATACTAAAGTACCACTTTAATCTCATCCATGTGATCTAACTTAATATGTGACAATGAAAACAAAATCGAAATACATTAAATCGAGATATTAATGTAATCAGTTGTCGAATTAAATGTACCGGCTTATTGACATGGTAGCTCAGTTAGCTAGAGCAGCGACACGAAAACCAAGACAACGTAGTTCAAATCCTCGCTATAACACTGAATTTTTCAATGTAATTCTGCCTTTCAAACCTTAGTTACACACGGCATGTTTGTAAGAATAAGTAATCATCATTGACTTGCGTAAGTGGTTAACACCAGGGGCTTAAAGTACTGCAAATAGTAAGTCGCCTTTGGAGTTTATTATCTCAATATTAATTTGAGAACGCGTGTGGTTTACCGGGAAAATGTGAGTCAGTTGGGGAATTCGATGTCGTATCGGCATGTTGCATTTGGTAGTTTAGTTAGTTTAGAGCAATGGCACGGAAAGATGAAGATCCGTGGTTCAACTTCTGGCTATGGCATTGAATTTTTCAGTCTAATTCTGTCTTTCCAATTATGCAGCAGGCCGAAACGACATTCAGGTTTTTAAAAAACGAATCCCTATGTTTTTTAAATATCCCTTTGGAATTTCATGCTCTTTGCGTGTCCACGAGAAACAACGATTACTGATTTTACTACTTGAAACAAGTAGTATCTGAAAATTTAGACTAATTCAGAGATGGTTAACGGCACAAAAAATTATTTGACATAGATGTGTCCTTCAACGAGATCTACATTTTTTTCTGTAATAATATTTTTTCCAATTCTTATGTTTTACCAATTTACAAAGTTATTCAGAATTAAGTATTCACAGCCTACTCTTAGAAACTTCAAGTTATGCTTTTAGTTTCTCATACAAATTTCTAAAACATATAATATTTTAATGAAAATCGTTAGTGATTTTTGTGAAAATAAAGAATAATGCAAATTATTCTGCGTAGAGGGTAATTTGGGTTGGGAAATTCCTTGAAAATACTCGTGTAGCATCCTTTGGTATTCAAACGTTAGCTGCTCATCACAAACCTTTTTCTAAAATTTTGTTTCCTTTATTTTAATTCAGGGAGTCTGAAAATGAGAATTTCTACCGAAATTTCGCTATAGAATTTTTGGGTTGAAATAAAAACTTTTACCGGGAATTAAACCGCGAACAATTTCCCAAAAACGCTTTAAAACGCTAAGGATATTTAAAATGGGTAAATATTAAAAGAATGATATTTGGAAAATAATTAATATTATGGCATAATTAATTTACGTAAGGTTGTAAAAAGGTAGAAGAAAAAAGATGAGGATTGTCAAAATGCATAAAAGTGTAAAGATCCTTGTCTTATGGTAGAACACAAATGGAATTATAACAATATAAACACTATAATATTTATATAATTAGTTAAGAATTTGTTTATGTTGCAATAATTTATTTGGAATACATTCTTACAGATTTGCATATATTTTCAGAATCGAAAGAAAAAACAAGCGATAACAATGTCTTTTGTTGGCAGGAATAATAAATAAGGATTGAGAAAAGTACAAAGGTTGATGCTAAATTCTACTAACGCGAAGAAGACGCAATATGTTTAAACCGTGATTTATTTTAAAGCATGTTTGTAATGTATAGAAGGAGGTACGGGTAAATATAAATAAAATATAAAAATAAAACACAAAAGAGGTTAATCAAAAAGAAAGCTTGATTACTAATTATACTCCTCGTAAGGGATAGAAAATCCTGAATTCACAAAGATAAGCAATTATTATGCAATTGTGTGCATCACTACTTAACTTTCTCAAGTCAATTTCGACACTAAGATAATTCTTCACATTTCAAAACAACAAATAAAAGTTATTTAGAGGACTAGTTACTAAACCTAATTTGTAAAGTGTCGTCTACAATATTTTATCTACGTTCGGAACATTTTAGTATATGTTGTATATTTAGTAGGTATATTTAATGAAATGTATTTATTGCGGAAACGATGTGTTTAGAGAAAGGGTAAGGTGGGGTTTGAAAAAAAAGACACAATCAATCCACAAACTTTCTTGATATATTCTACAATTTTGGATACTAGTTTCATACGTGAGTTTAAAGTAAAATGAGCGAGGAAGGTTTATTTTCACGATTCATCAGGAATCATTCTAAAACCAGTCCAAGATGTAAATATTAATAATACTTCCAGAAAAGCTGAGGAAAATTTATTTATGTTGAAGTCGAATATTTTTTAGCCCCACGTTTGGCGCCAATTTGAAGTGGTATTTGTTAGCCCCACGTTTGTGCGCCAATTTGAAGTATGATATTTGTAGTTGGAAGATGCTTTATGTTTATCTGCACCACGTATGGAAGCCAATTTGTCGCAGTCACTTCGTGTTATCTTATTTCTGAGCGCCTGTTATTGTTTTACTACTTTGAATGTTGGGTTCATTGTCCTCCGGCTAGCTATTGTTTCTCGGTCGAGCACATCTCTTGAACAGGGTGTGTCAACGGAAAGGAGTTGTTACTCAAAGATAACACTGATAAAAGAATTTGTTTTTACACTTTTATTAACGACACAATTAATTAAGTTCACATATTGACTCTTGATACACGCCAGACTGAAACTGTTATATTTTCTAATGTTACTATAATCAATTATTTGTTGCACCTTATTAATTCGCGTATTTCGCATATATAACTAGCTTTACGACGCGAGAGATTCTGTAGAATTGCGTAACGTGTACTTTATGTATGCTTCCGTTGAACTACGCGACGTGTAACTCACGAATACTTATGTTGAACTGATCGACGTATTACACGCGAATGCTTCTTCTGGACTGAGCGACGTGTAATGCACAAATGTTTCTGTTGGACTGGGCAATACTTGCCTCTGGCTTTAGCTTTTTATACTCCCTCACCCTGATATGCCTAAAGATTATAACCGAGCTGCTATTGGTTAATAAAACGCGCCAACATTAGCGTCTATTTTTATATCCAATCAAAAATTACGAAACATATGCTCTAGGGAAGAAATTCCCGCCATTTCTAAGAAAAGCGCGCCAATCTGACGTCATTTGCTTGTCTCTAATAATTGATAAACAACTCACCCCCTCGCTCATTGTTACCCGCTCTTATTGTCAGTTTCAGTGAGGCCGTGTAAACTTATTTCCTGACAATGCTTATAATTAACAAACATCTCAAATCAATGTCATACAATAATGCTTATTTACACTACAATCACTCTGGCATTTACATTATTGTGATACAAATTACTGCCACAATGTAGTTATACAAAATTAAAGAACTGGTGTGTGGTTAATGAAGCAGGTGTAAATGATTCTTTGTTGGCATATTTTTGTAAGCCGAAAAGTATTAAGCTTCGAATCTTTTGAGTAAATATTCCATGGTAAGAGCAACTGTTTTGATTATTGATAATATTGATATCAGTAAGTTTGGAAATTAAAGGAATTTATAAAGAGACAATCTGTAGGTTAAAAAACAATACTTCTGATAATATAGAAAATGTGCCTCAATAAGGTTACAAATTGTAACGGTTGTAATATTACAACTGTCGATTAGGAGAGAAAGTTTTGTTTTAATGCATATTATTATCAAGGAAAATAAGATATATGTGACCATTATTAAAATACATTTTACGTTTTGTTGAACATGTATTTTGTTTTGATAGCGTGTTTTGTTATATAAAGCATAGGTTTTGTTGTCTAGTAACTACGAACTAAAGCATCACTGGTTATTATAGTAGTAAAAATGTTTTCTTCGTTACTGCTATGAGTCTAGCCATCATAATAAAATTCCTGTTAATTGAGGATTGGCTTATATGGTAACAACTGTGGCCCTGGGTTCAAATACCGTGAGTCAACCATTCTGACTAGAGTTTTCTCGTGGTTTCCCTCAATCACCAAGGTAAATACTACCAACCAAAGGTCCATCTTAAGTTTGAAACAATAGTATATATGAATGCTCTTAACATCAATCCACAGCTAGACTGGACACCATTCTAATGCCATCTGCCTGTCACGCATAGAAGCAGAGATACAGTTCCCTAGCACTAAGGTCTCAGTGGACACTTGTTTGAAGCTGCTATCTGACCATAAGCAGAGGTACAGTTGCCTAGCACTATGGCCTCATTGGATACGTGACGAAATAAGCTGATATGGTACAGAGATGAGACCTAGAAAACTTAACTGTCCACGACTGTCCCACCAGAAAGGATTTCTTGTACATACACTCATGCACTCCAAAAATCCGCACATTCCACCAAATTTGCTCCAAACATGTTAAGTATATGACTAATTTTACTTCTCTACTACGTATGTACATAGGAGGTAGAGAAGTATTGCATTCCACCCAAAAATTCGATATACAAATTTCATCGGAATACATATTTTGAGACCCCCTTAATACAAATAGAATTTGAGAAAAAGGCCCGTGTGTGTCTGTTAACAGCATAGTTCAAAAACGAATTTAGTACTTAAGTTCAGTATCTTCCAAAGATGTGACAAGAAGGTTTTAAACAAAATCCTACACCCCCAACTACACTTACGTGGAAGATAGTTCGAAATTTATTTTTTGAAAAATGGCTAATGATTTTGATTAAATACCATGTATTATACACATTTGCAATACAAATAAAACGTAGGCATATCTTGAATTTTCTGGGTGTAACCTGTGAAGTCCTCTTCATTCGGATGTAATTTTATATATCTTGTATAACTGGAAACGAGCGATGGACGAAAGCGTACTACACAAGACTACATGAAATATACTACGCAAAATTTATTTCAAGTACGAAAAGCAAGTGAACTATAACCGCAGCTACAATGATAAAAATGGAGTACAAAATCAAATGTGAAAAATCGATTTAACATTGCAATATCAATGGAAAACCATACAGAAGTTGCTTCAAGGAAAGGGATTAGCCTTATATATAATGGATTATTTAAAAAGAAAAACACCCTTCTCACTTTTTTGTAACATCATTTCCGAAATATCCGTTATTAATTGTTCACATTATTCAATGCTTTGTCATTCTTTTAAAGTCATGTCAACATTCAGTTGTTTCTCGCGATTGCATAGAAACAGTATGGAATTTTAAGGCTAGCATTTAGCGTCCAGTTCTTAAACATTTGATTATCGCTTTTCCCTTTGTATGTATAAAAAATATGAATTTAACTAATTTCGATTAAAGTTAACTAGATAGAAAAATACGCTTTCGTAAGAATAACTTGTATACATACTAATAAGCCATAGAAGGGTGGATAAAGATCAGATCATTAGACTGTTTAGTTTAAAATTCATATTGTCAGTAAGAGGTACGTTCATGTATTACAAATTCTGGCAGAGTGTTTTAGTAAATTATAAACTGAAGTTTACAAATAACAGTATGCAGTCCTTCAAACTAAATATAGTTGCCGTTGAAAAGAAAATTATGTTATGCCCATTTGCTTGTGCTTTAATGTAGTTTGGAAATCATAAATTATCTCCGAATAACTTGACGTTGAGAAGATAGTTTGTTACGAGTTGTTTATTTATTTAGCTCCGCGTATGGACGCCAATTTGAGAATATTAGCACAAACGCTTTGGGAGCCAATTTGAAGTAGTAGCATTTTAGGAGTTGTATCATATTTCGACTGTTGGGGAGCCGAACTTGTAGTTGCAACCGCACGTATAGTAAACCGTTTCCGGTAGCATTCACCTCAAATGTACTTTCAGGTGGCCTTTGCCCCAGGTTTAAAAAAATATTAACTGTGTAAATAAACTGTTTCTTTAAATATTTAATATATATGTCTGCCTCGGCTGCGTCAGTATTATTTTAGAGACATGGATAACTTGGCAGGGCGTGATGCAACAAGAATGTAGGCTTACACAGATTTTAAGCTTTAATTCACTCCTTTTTATTAATCTTTGACACAAATTAAATAGCACTTCACTGATATCAAGAGCTGTGAGATTCTTTTATTTAATACTTGCAATTTTTAACACGTACACTATTTTCGTCTCACACGAATACGTAATTAATTTCCCGAGGACACATCTCGCGTTATGATCACTGTCTAGAAGCAACACGTCTGGTTATGATTTAAAAAGAAAAATACCCTTCTCTCTTTTTTGTAACATCATTTCCGAAATATCCGTTATTAGTTGTTCACATTGTTCAATGCTAGATTTCAACCGTCTAAACTTGTAAATTTCTGTATTTCAAGTCTCTGATTGGCTAATCCTACTCCAATAGAATACCTTCTTTAACTAAAACCCCCTCCGGTTGTTGATTGGCTATTTTATAAACTGTTACTAAATTCACATTATTGCTTAAAAGAATCACAAGTAACATTTAAACTCTCAAACTCATTATTGCCTCAAGGTTACCTCATTGTTAGCAACGTTTAGCTTATTATTCTCACAGCTCCTACATTATTAAATTACATAATGCATTCACATAACATTATTGAAAATGTTTACAATAATATAAGCTAATGCAATGACTGTTACATACATTTTACAAATTATTACATACCATTTTGCTTCAAGGTGGGCTGTTATTGAATTTACATATTATATAATTTGACTGAAATCATTTAAGTGTTGAAAATACTGCCCCAACGTTGGAAGGAAAACGTAGGGAAATGAAGTCGGGGATCACAAAGTTGCAAGTCTGATAAAAAAGCAACAGACTCAGAGCTAGGTCTTAAGGATTTGTATGTAAGCATTATTACAAATGCTGTGCTTTTCTTTGTTTTCATTATCCCATAAAATAATTGATTATTTTAAACAGAGCAACACCATTTCCTTAAATTTTATAAGCGTGACTTTATTCACTTTTAACATTGAAATACAAGTATAAAATTGCCGGGAGGAGAGGTTAAATACTGAAGGCACTTAAAGCATTACATGATTCATGGCTACACATTTGTTCACGCGTCAAGAGCATTTGATATCACTACCTGATTTGAATATAATAATAAACTTTCTCTCAAAACCTATTACACGGTATTTTGTGTTAGCTTTATATAATCAAATACTGTGTCAAAAATTACATTAGGTAGCATCTCAT
This sequence comes from Deroplatys truncata, assembly GCA_030765065.1. NCBI lineage: Eukaryota > Metazoa > Arthropoda > Insecta > Mantodea > Mantidae > Deroplatys > Deroplatys truncata. The sequence continues at coordinate 129,166,884 of CM060986.1, forward strand.
TTAATTCTGTGGGCTTCTATCAGCATCTGAATTATATGTTACGTCGCTTCTCATTTGTCAAGTGCGTTCATGTGTTGGAATATACGAAGAAAACTTGAATGACCCAATTTTGAATCCCCTCAGGTGTGATAAAAAGATAAAATAATATAATTATAGATTAGGGATGTACAGAGAGTGCAATGAACTACTGGAAATCAGCCTAGCCTCTTCTATTTTATTGAGCAAGTTGGGGAGGGTTAGGTTAAGACGGACATATTAGATACATATTATATACGAGGGAATCCCAGAAGTACCCGACCTGACGTATATATAGCGGTTATTTCAAATAAATGACTATGGTAGAAAGTACCACCCTTATAAAGCTTAAGTTTGAAGTTTGACGATGCTAGGTTGTTTAGTAATTGTTTGGCAACCAATAATAGTGAACTCTCTCAGCGAATTTGTAAACATGGATAAAACCGGTCATCGTTATGTGATACAATACTTTAATTTGAAAGGTCTTAGTCCAAGTAATATTAAAGCTGAGTTAGATTATACTCTGGGGGAGTCTGCCCCTTCGTTTACAACGGTATAATATTGGTTGGAGTTTAAGCGAGGCCGTACGAACTGCTAAGACGTACATCTCGGAGGTCGACCAAATAGGTGACCACGCCAGAAATTGTGAAGAAAATGCACAAAATGGTATTGGATGACCGTCGACTGCGAGCTATTAGACATCTTACGCATTTCAAAAACTGCTGTACATCGCATACGAACTGAAAATTTAGACATGAGAACTCTGTGCACAAGTTTGGTGCCACGTTTACTCACAATAGAACAAAAACAGCGTCGTGAGGATGTTTCAGTCGAGTGTTTAGCGATGTTTCGCTGAATAGGGCATACTGATGCAAAAGAGTATGTATATACGTGAGTCAGAACATAAAATACAAACAAATTATAAACAGGTTTAATAAATGGAAGAGTCAAACAAGGATGTCCTGTATCTGCTGTACTTTTTAATTTATATCTCGATCCTGTCACAATAAAATGGTAAGAGCAGAGGAGCTTACAATTTAACGACGTTGCTATTTGCAAACGATCAAGTAATAGTGACTGCTTCAGAGAATTTTCTACAATGCTTTCTATACGAACTAAACAAGATGGCCTCTGCACACAACTTAAATATATCTATTTCCAAAACAAAAGTTTTAGCTTTTAAAGGATAACTCTCTTGAAAGCAAAGACAAGGTAATTTACAAAGTACAAAGTTTTAACTATTTAGGCTGTAAAAGAGGTAATTTCAAACCGAATGGCATTCAAAGGAAGATTCAAACATTTAATTATATATGCAGCATAATCAAACGAACACTATTAAATAAAAGAATACACTAATGTTTTATAAAGTGTTAGTAGTCCCATCTATTTTGTATGGACGTGAGTGTTGGATGCTAAGAAGAAAAGAGGCTAGAGAGAAGGTGTAGAAATGAGATTTTTAAGAACGGTGGGGGCTATAAATAAAAGAACTAAATATACACAATTTGAATGAAAGAATAAAAGAACATCAAATAAACTGCTTCCAAAGGATCGAAGACCACCTTATCACAAAACAGCCAAACGGGACAAAGAACTCTAGAACGTCCAACGATGAGATGGAAATATCAATTTCAATTTGAGAACAAACAGAGCCAAAATGCCTAAACCATGAAAGTGGTGGTGATGATTATAAACGAAGAGTATCCTCAATTGTAAAACACTGACAAATATAAATATTGGTAAACAAAAGCTAATTCATCAGGTTTCTTCCTTAACATAACTCTAATACCCTTTTTGACACAACAGTTTTTCGTTAATATATGGCCTCTGTATGATAAAATAATCCTATACACAATGTGGCTATGAAATAATAAATCAAAAATAGAAAAAAACACACTTTCGGAACACTTTACTTAATTGTACTTATTTACAATTGTATATTATACATTAAGGAAGAGAAACAGATGATTTTTCACGAGGTACATAATTGGAACCCGAGAGCTACCAATGTACTGAGGGTAAAAACCGTCCCAAGCCCGTGGTGTTTATATTATTTTTCCCACGACCGAGGTTAAATTGCCATATTTTATCAAATTTTATTGAATTTCGCTGGAACTATTTCACTGAGGTCCCCTGGGATTAGTGATAAAGGATAATGGCCTTTGGAATAATTGAAAAGATATGCATATCAACGTTGTTGTTTACATCCATTACATTATTTACATTGTGAATTTAAATTCAAAATGGATAATTCTGAGAAGAACAAAAAGTTATAACGTGTGCTGCTAGTGAGGTAGTTAGAGGTTTGTTACGAAAAAAATCAATAAGATTATACGAAGGAACGTACACTCGTTGTGAAAAATGGTGTTTATTGAAGATTGTACCAATGTGTTCAGAAAACATTTTGTTGGAGTGTTTTACGGAAATATGAAAAGGACATGGGAACGATTTTTTATCTTAAAATCTTGTTTGTAAGATAATTAGTGCATTATTCATTAAGGTCAAATCGCTGTAAAACATGCAGAAGTACAGTTATTAATATTTATCTCCCTTAAGGGAGAAAAATTTAGTTTTTTTAATTTTGGACGCTTTTTAACTGATTCCTAGCGTTCCATTCTATACTGGGAGCGAAAGACCGGAAATTTTGCTCAGAAGCCTCTTTATCAGGCTTGAGGTTCTTTTACGTGCCGTAAATGTATGGCAGGGGACCATCGGCTTTACTTCTCTTCCGAAGGAAGACATGCTAAGGATTTTTACGCCCGAAAATATCCATCGCCCTCCGCCGTGAACCTGCGACCTTGGGAACTAGAGGCTTGCATGGTACCACTAGACCACGGAGGAAGATTTCAAGGAGAGAAGAATTACGTTGTCTCCCTAAAGAGAAAATATGACATTTCTCCCCCGTTTTCAGTAAACTTAAAAAGCGACATTTAGCTCCGATCATGGAAAAATTATTTTATATTACCAGCATAATACAGCGTTCAGGAGAGTTTTATTAATAACTGAATGTTTAGTACAGAATAGAACAGCAAAGAATGCAGGAAGGTCTAGAATAATAGAAAATGCTTACAAAGGCATTACGTTTGATTGCGTTTATCTTTCTATTTTATTTAAAATTATCATTGCGTTCGGTTTCGAGCTTTTATGTTTTAAATTTGTTTATTATCGCTGTTATTTTAGAACGCTCTAATAACATAAAGTGTCACATAATTTCTGATTCTTCAGTTACTTACTTATCATCACCATTTAGCAGTAGCACTAACTATATACTTCAATCACACGTAAATGAATCAACCAGTAAAAGCTTCTGTATTTACACGAAAGATTGATTCTTGATTCCAAGAGCGCTCGATAGAACAGCTGAATATATGAATGCGTGGGAAGCTATAAGATGGTGCCTGCCAGTCTGAAACGACCTCGTGACTGGCACATCTAACGTCAAGCAGTGTCACATCAAACGCCCGCAAACACAAAGGAACAGCATCCGATTCTCTTGTAAATGGGGCTTAAAGAGCCATTATCTTACACGCCTTCGGCATTTCGATATATCTAACGGAATTGCTGCATTTGTTGGAGAAACTCGCAAGATGTCTTTCGTGTTGGTTCCTTCTTTTGAGAATAGTGTTCGGTAACTCATTAGATTTATTACGAAAAGATAGAATCCTTCTAATGCCTAATGAAGACTCATTTCTTTCCCTTTCTACTCCACACAACATTTTTTTGGGCACAAAGGACGTTACAAGATTGAAAATATTAAAATTTTGTCGAAGTTAATGGTTAATTTTACTTGTTGATTTATTTTTATATTAAACTATCACGTGTGAAATCGGTTAACATCAACGTAATGCAAATATAAAGATTGAAAATTTTGTTTACTTGTAAAAAGGATGGAGCATTTAAGTTGACTGTAAATTATGTCCAAAATTAAGCATTGTAGAAGGAAAAGCCTTTAATATAAATTACTTGATATTATGGGGGAAAGTTAATACCATTAGTTGTGTTTTGTTTGGAGAACGTTATGAGGGTCTCTTAAGGTCAATTTAGTTCTTAAAATGGGAAACTACAATTAGAGTCAGTTTAAATTGACTCTAAAATGACCATTACAACGTCTTCCAAATAAAACACGACTAATGACATTTACTTCCCCCATAATATCCAGTAACTTTTATTTAAGACATTTCTTTCTACAACGCTTAGTTTTGGGGATACTGTAAGTCTACATAAATGCTCCATCATGTATATATGCACTCCCCCTTGCTATGGGGAATACAAAAGTATATAATGCCTCACTACTTTAAATTTAACTTGAAATATGCATCCTCCTTGAAAGAATTATGAAATTATTCCTATAAATTGGTTATGAGACATTGATCTTTGTTTTTGTCGTAAACCACGAATAATTTGTTATACATTAAGAGTGTAAAGACTGAAAAACTTGTTTTAGTGGGTATATTTGCACTTGCCCCTGTTAATTGGGAATACAAAATTATATAAGCCTTCTTAACTTTAAATTTAGTTTTAAATATGTGTTCGGTGTGAAAGAATTATGAAACTTATTTCTGGAAATTAGATTATGAGACATTGACCTTTGTCTTCGTCGTAAACCATAAATTACTTACTTCACATTATGAGTTTGTGCTTTTTTGACATAAGATTAAATAATTAAAGGATATTAACATTTCAAATGTTTAATCATTTTACTTTCTCAGGAGTTTTTAAATATACAATATATTTATCAATGAAGTAAAAGAAACGTAAAATAAATCAGGCACTTCTTCTTCAAATTGGCATCATAGCTCTTGTCTTTTGCTATAAAATATCAAAAACATACAGACCTGTAACAAATGCACATCGACAGACAAGGGAATATAAGTAACATGAAGTCCCATTGTACCATATTACCAATCAATATCGAAGCAGTAGCATAGGTACACTAGAATAGAGTATCTTTACGTGAAGATTTGTTACGTAACAAATTAGGTAGGAAAAGGCAAGAGAATCCGTTACGACTAAGAGCAATAGATATACTTCTATGAGTTGATTCTCTGTATTAAATCAACATCTTTAAATGCACCGTGCCGGAAACAACTACTACACTGCCGTTTGTGTAAATTGCAACACCAAGAAGGAAACGCATGAATTGAATGAATTTAAAACCACATGTTAGGTACATGACAAGCAACAAATGATACACTTTCAAATCTATACATGACCTTTGAGCCCTAATATTCAGTATTTGGTGTGGCTTCCATGTACTGCAATTAGAGTTGCTATACGCCGTGGCATTGAATCAAAAACGTTCTGAATAAGTTCCTGAGGGATTTCCCTCCACGCAGTTTGTATTCGAGCCCACAAATCCGTGACACTGGTTACTAGAGGACTGTGACGCACCAGGTGCCAACCAAACATATCCCAGACATGTTCGATGGGCGACATGTCAGGCGAACTTGCAGGCCAGGGAAGCAATGGTACTCGTTTTGAAATGTTCAATATATAAACGTCGCTGAAGCCTAAGAATATATAATAATAATTCTGGAGCTTGCAGTATCCTACGGCATTAAACAAATTTAAATATACAATGCGGAATGAACTAAAGTTATGGGGTTAAGCAACACCCTGGATCCTGCACCACCTTTACTAATCTAGTCCAATTCAAACCTGAATGTATTGCACAAAATATTGTCTCAAAATACTCACATAAAATGACTCTCAATCACACAATAAAGAAAATAAATTAAGCCTTGCTGCTTGACTAATTTAGAATAATGCCTTAACGAAAAGGGTTTAGGCATAGCAAAGACCTCAAATAATTTACTCGAAGACGGAAGAGGCGACATGGAAGCGAGCTCAGACAGCACCAGTTATAACTCCTGAATGCAGAGATTCGCTGCTACTGCAGAAACCATGCGGTCAATGTCGCAGCACCCAACGCCGCATTCGCACACCCAGCAGAATGTTTTAAGGCCTCTGGGGCAAAATCGCAAAACATTCACTGTACCTCGAGTGATTTAAAAAAAACGTCATTTCAATGATTTAGATGCAAAAAATTAATGGGGAAAAGGAAAACTTATATTTTGGAATAGATTCTTGGCGCATATAAGGTAATAAGCAAGTATATTATCCATCAGTACAGATATTTCACCGACAATACACGTTTTGGGAGCCCTCAAATAAAAAAAAGCAGTTTCAGAAAAAGGTCTCTCTCTCTCTCTCACTCACTCTCTCTATCTCTCTGTGTGTGTGTGTGTGTGTGTGTGTGTGAACAGCAGAACTCAACAACAAAAAATCTGATAAGTACCAAACCTGGTGTTTAACTTTAGTATCTTCCAAGGATGCGACACGAAGATTTTCAAGTGCATCCCCCGCCCCAACTATCCTTTACGTGGAACAGTTTTCAAAATGTTTTATTTTCTAAAAATGGCTCTAACGGTTACGATTAAAATACCATACTTTAAACTTACTTGTATATACTAATCTTGTGTAATTGGTAAACTTTAAGCAACAGACGAAAACATACTACATAAAAAATGTAGATCTCTTTAAAACACACAATTTATTTCAAATAACTTCTTTTGTGGCATCGGATATTTCCGAGATATCCATTATTAATGATTCTAATTGTTCAATACTTAGTCATTCTTTTAAAGTCCTGTTGATTTTCAGTTGTTTCTCGCGATGTCATAGAAAGAGTATAGAATTTTAAGGCCAGCGTATAGCGTCCAGCTCTAAAACATTTGACTATTACTATTCCTTTTGTGTAATGCAGCTATTTTCGGAAAGGTTTAAAAGGTGTACTAAAATTAACGAGATAGGAAAATAAACTTTTGCAAGAATAATTCATATACCCAGTAATTAAATATAGAAAGTAGAAAAAGTCACGTGAATGTAGTACATTAGATTTTTTGTATGTTACTTCACCAAATGAATGCTAAATTTAAATCTTGTTAATAGAAATAGGAAATCTGAGTAATTGCATTATGTAAGAGGAGAAGCACATAATGGAAAGCAAAAACGATGTCTTGAAGCCTTTCTTTAGTAAGTTACAAACTATATTAACCCTTCTTTGAAGATATGCCACTCAATTATTTCAATATAAGTTTACTTCACTCAACGCTGAAAGGCTTCCTCTCCTCTAATTCCATCGTCCTCCGTGGACTAGTGGTACCATGCTAGCCTCTAGTTCCCAAGGTCGCGGGTTCAAACCTGGCGGAGGGCTATGGATTTTTTTCGGGCGTAAAATCCTTAGCACGGCTTCCTTCGGAAGGGAAGTAAAGCCGGTGGTCCCATGTCGTAGATTTACGGCACGTAAAAGAACCTCAAGCCTGATAAAGAGGCCTCTGAGCAAAATTAGCGCTGTTTCACGCGCAATATAGAATGGGACGCTAAGAGCGTTCATAAATAAAACTAAATTTAATTTCAATTTCCTCTAATTCCAAAATAAGTTGCAATGGATGTGGTAGAAAAACATTGTAAATATTCTCTCAAATTATTGGGGTATGCCCCATGGTGTAAACTCGGTAGTAATAATTAGCAGTAATAGAAGTATTCCGTAAGTTTTACATATTCTGAAGGGAAAAAAATCGAGCAACTCTCAGCTCTGTGGGTTCCGGCCTCATTTGAGCACCCTTAAATACTATTTCTTTGTTGTCTCCATAGATTAGTACTGTGACAAACGACCGAAGTATAATAATGATAGAAAAATAAAATAGTAATAGTGTTCAATCCTGATGACATCGAAAATAATGTAACATAAACATTAAAATACCCCTTGCATTTGATTTCAATACATGAAATACCTATTTATAGAGTCTTTAGGTTCATAAAAGCGTAATGTTCTTGCAGTTAGTGGTAAGATGGTTGAATTTAATTTTAAATAATACATATTTAGTGTCTCCATCTTGGTGTACTTCCATTTTTACTTACTGTTATAGGCTGTGTTGACGGAAAATGGATGTAAACCAACTATTTATTTGTTTAGTAGCTTCTAATATTAAGGATTTCTAAGAAAACTGATGTGAAAATGCATGACACATACTAAATTTCACTAAATATAATAATAAAGACAGAAACGATTTTTTCTAATTTATTACGCCTCTCTTTAAAATAGCTTTAAAGCCTAAAATAGGTTATAGAAGTGACAGAAATGTTAGACAATTTAAAAGCTTGTAATATTAGAGACACAAATATATAGTTGTAAGTTTTTCACGGTTAATATCCTAAATGCTTTTAGTTTACAGCTATAATAACATAGTATAGTTCTGAATATTAATATGGCTTGCAGGCCAACAGAAAATTTTTTAAAGGTATTTGAGAATAAGCAAAGTTTAACAGTTCGTATTTATAAAAAGAGTGTAAAATAAAATTATATCTACTATTTTGAGATTATGATTTGCCTTTTGTCTTCATTTTATATCGGATTAGTCGTTGCTTTTAGGGATTAAAAGCTTCAAGAACTTAAGACTAGTTTAGACTCGCATACGTGAGTCTTCACTATTTGGGACCCTTATGAATGAATAAGTATGTCTTGGGACAAGCGACAGCTATATTACAGCACACTCTGGACGCATGCTAAACCCTAGCAACATATTGTAGCGTTGTTACAGCCCGGATCCTACAGAGGAGGGTTTGTTCAGGGTAGAGATTACTCACTAAGGCTGAAGGGAGAAGCAATAAAATTGCAGATTAACTAGTGCTGAATCCATCCTAATATTACGCCCTAAGCGCCTAATCCAGCCACTTCAACAAATACACATACCTGTAAGATGTTTAGCTGGTCTAGATGGGCCACAAAATAAATATTAAGTGACTCCGGTGACGTGAACGACAGCGGCAGAACAACTGATACAGAGGCTGAGGCATACTGAAAGAGTGTGACCTACTTGGAAATGGCTTATATTGCTTTTGGATGCTGACTACAAACACATCAGTAATCTAATGTAATCGATGATTATTCTGGTTTCAGCACTTTCTGACATATTGCACAACTTCCTCGTCGTTGGAGAAAGAAATCAACAATACCTACTACAACAACCCACTAAAGCAATTTTCCCGTCCCATTCCATTGTTCACGTAATAAGAGCAAATAACTCAGCGTAAAGACTTTCATTCACTGCCGGGATTCGAACTGCGGGCTTACTGAATGTTCTATGCTCAGTTATGTATACCTTTTAGGGATTTATTGAACAATTTTAATTACTTGTTAATTTAGCTCGAGGTTACTTTAACAAAGAATTGTTGAAGAGCAACAGAATTCATAATTTATATAATTACTTGTCTATCCTGCGCAAATTTAGGGAAAATTAAGAAAAACTTTTTTAGATTCTTAACTTAAACTATAGCCTATGTACATAAGCAAGGCTGAACGAAGTTAATAAGCCTAAATTAACCGCAAATTATAGTTAGTTAGAAAATAAAATTGAAAGGCATTTGCGACCTTACAAGTAATCTTTGAATTATAATTGAGATTCGCCGGGGTAAATGAATCAGATGAGAGAATTTCAATGTGCTTTCAAAAGCAGAGGCACTAAAAGGTTCGCGGTTTGATTCTCTGCCGTGGCATTCGATTCTCCGAATCTGATTTCCACTTCCGAAGCATACACAAGGTCAGCGTGAAATAACAATTAATAAATGTAGATTTTATCTGTTTAATTGAACATGTAACTTCCTTAACTGAAAAGCTCGTAAGTTGCTGCTCCTGTAGAGGCTGACTCACATTCTACTGCCGACATATCTTAAACGCAGTGGAGAATATGGAAACTTGCTCTCTGGCGGACAGTATTGATGTTCTGTGTAGTTCTGATTGCGATTAGGGACCAAGCCCAAACGTGATACTTCGTGGGCAGATCTAAGGAATTATGAACTCCTCCGAGAGATAATACGACGTGAATTTTTGTTTAATAGAGTTCGGTGATAATAAATCGTGCCGTTGACACAAGGAAAGGTGTTCTACGGCGAAGAGAGTGCTTGAGTGTAGGAACAAAGAAAGAATAAAAAAGGAGGAGTAGGGATTAACAGAAATAAAGGTCCCAAAAAACAAAGTGAGAGTAAATAATATCACGGAGGATAAGATAAGAAAGAAATCAGCACATCATCTGGTTGCGCCTAAAATGTGTTGATAAAGTATCACAGTACAGCGACTTCGGGAAGTATTTGTCTCTTCTTCAAAAAATTATTGGAGAGAAAATTTTAATGTTTAATATGCAGAGAAAACACAGCGATATTACAGTTTACATGTTCTGCCGTTTTTCATTAGTTTTCATTCTATAGCATTTTTGAAAGTTGCACCGATTAAGCAAGGTTTTCTTTGTGGTGTTAACAGAATTATTTAAATTAATTTAGAGGAGCAAGTTTTTTGGTACAATTGTTCGTATTGTGGGTTTTGATTTACTTAGGGAATAAAACGTAAAAGTTAGTGATTATCAGAGTTTTACTGAACCTTCTCATTAACGCCTCCATTTTTACGAATTCACAAATATATTTCTTCCTCGACAGCCTTGTCAAGTAATATATAAAAATTGTTCTACTGAATTAAATACTAATTACATTTAAATTATAATTATAATTAAATATTAAAATTTAATACTCTACTTAAAGGTTCAATCAAAATTCTCCAAAATCATCTATGCTTAAATTAATTTCATTTTTAGCCTATGTTTAAAGGACGACGAGTAATTTTTCCCCCTAAAATATCACTTTCTAGTTTTCTTTTTAATTAAGATTGGATTTTATTTCGTGCTAACTACGTTTTAACTTCTTGTGCTATTCCTGTTTTATAAATCATATTTGTAAAATATTAAACTTTCTGTATTTGGCAATCCCTGCTTTTGGGAAACTGGGCGCCGGGGTGGTGGCGTGGTTTTGTTTCTGGGTCTCGTACTTAGGATCCGAGGTTCTATTCCCGCCTTTTGGGTGCCAATTTTAAATCGGCTCTATCCACGTCTTGATTTCTGACTTTCCCGTGTGAAGTATCCCTAAGGCCCAACGTGGTTTGGAGTCCACGGTAAAAGCTGTAGGTCCTCTCATTCTATCATCATCCTCATCACCACCCTACCATCGGAGGCAAAGGATTCCACTCGCTGGATGTTTCCACCTCAGAAATGGGTCCAGTTATCGCTTGATGGAATGGGGTATTCCCCATATGGCCTGTGTGGGGAGCGTTAAAAAAGACGACTTTTGGGAAAGCTGAACATTTTCATATAGAATAATTTTCTAAACATCACGAATGGAGAAGTTGAAAAACTGGTGTAATTTAAAGACGTAAACCCATTAAATGAAAATTTGGAAAAACTTAGTAATACAAAAAAACTGAAATACAATTTAATCTTTCTCTATATTAAAAAGTTAAGATTTCCTCCCCGGTTGCTACAATAGTTTAAAGTAAAGAGGAATACTTTATGGTGTCATTGTAGATAATGGCGTTTAAAAGGTTATCCTCTTTTTGTTCTTCTGTTACTTCTCCCAAGTTATGTTTTAAGGGTTTGCTTTGTTATGAGCAGAAAAAAAAAAACTATGCAGAATATTAATCTATTCGCCTCTTCCACCTCCTTATTGTGTCTCAAGATCTATGCTCTCACTTGTTGCGAGTTCTAAAACTAGGTATATTGTCTGTTCCTTGGGCTACCTTTTCGGTTAAGCTGATGCCCTAATGATTGCTTTGGAATTCTAGAATAAGTAATTCTTTCTGTGTGTTACAGTAAAAAGTGCATTACATTTTAACAAATACTTAGCCGTTTTCGTATGTATTCGTATCTATGTTCACCTCTTCTTATGTTTGCTAACATACATCTCAAGTATCTCATCCCTGTAGCTTGTAAACTACTCGTATCTCCCAATAATTCAAATGCACAAAAAATGTATTTTGTTTTATAGATAAAAATAGGTGTATAATAATTACCATATGTTTTGAATTACAAAATCAACAAACAATTGCATGATTACTGCTGACTTTCCATTAGTGCTGGTAGTAGAAGTTTTAATATATGTGCATCAACGTGAATTAAGACAAATATTAAGTAAAATTAATCATTATGGTTATATCGTTGTAAACGTACGTAGAAACCATGATATATCAACTTTCTGCTACAATTTTTAGAAGATAGATTTTCAAAGAAAAAATTTCAATTCAGTTATAGCTCCTTTGTTAAACAAAATCTTGAATATTCGTATGCAATTATGAATTGTGTGACCAAAAATACATACAGCTTTGTCAGAAAGATTAGAATATAATTTTAGAAGTCATGTATATTACCGCCAAATATCTTAATTACGGAATTTTATGAAACTAATTAGCTTAATTCTTTAAATTTCATAATAACTATAACTTGAGAAGTATTTGAGAGAAGATTCTGCATCGGATTGCTAATGATATTCACATTATTGAAAACCTTTTCTTTTATGTAACTAATAAATATGGTAACTAGAAGAATAGGTTTTTTACTTTCAAAGTAAATACTAATAATCATAATAATTCGCCAATAAATGGAATCAATAATTCCAATAACAAAACGCAATAATTTTAATGCTGAGATATTTAACATGTATGAAACCCAATTTAATAAGTAATTATATGTTAGTAAACTTGTGACTTCAAAGCCCATCTAAACATTCACAATCATATCGTAGAAGCACCTTAAGGTGACATAAATGTATTAAATTAAAACTAAACCAAGGAAACATTAAGCAATTAAGCGAGTTCCATTTCTAACAACATCCTACAATTAAAACACAAACACATTGAATATATTAAAAACAAGTTCAAGATGTTAAAACTCTAGAAGATATTGAAAAATTAAAAATATACAAAACATTCACGTACCATCCTAAACATTTTAGTAAATTTCAGGCTATTCTTAAAGTTTTTGGAATAAAACTAGCTCCAAAACACCAGTACGGTTTAAATAAATTACTGAATAATCCCTTAAAAAAGAAGATTGATCCCATAAATAAATCAGGCATTTATAGTATTCACTACAGACTTTGTGACAAGAAATATATCGGACAAACGAAACTAAAACTTGTGATTAGAAAGAACATAAAATTGTTGTTAGAGAAATATCAAATTAAAATAATGTGACCGTTCAGCTGCAGCATATCATTTTTGGGTAGACCATCATGACATCGATCAAGAAATAAAACTTCTAAATAATGTAAATAAACACACAGATTTGGATGCTTGAGAAAAACTTTACATTATAATGAATAAACAAAAATGTTTGAGTTTCGAAATCCCTCCCATAGATGGCGTCATGCAGTTTCTTTTACAACTACCAGATGAGGTTCGCAACGTGTCCATGGCAAGGGATGGAAAAAACCCAAGAGAAGAACAGCTTAGTCGACTCAACTGCTGAAGATAGGTATGTATGGACGCTACCTGAAACAATTGGCCAATTTTAATTTTAAGAACTTGACGTGAGTGAAGCTGTGTTAACACGTCGACTCAAGACATATTAATCATACAATTATTCACAATAATAAAATATGGTAAAGCACTTGTAGACGCACAACATTGCCCCACATGCTACTTAAAATAAATAGGCTGTACAGCTATTACGTAAAACGTGACACTAAAATTGCATTATTGAATGAGAAGTACCGAATCGCTGAGCTGCTTAACAAGGTTTAAAGTTATATGGTAAAGTTAAAATCACGAATTATTTGAGAATAATTCATTTAATATTCAACAAGAAGGCGTGATTCAAGTCAACAACGGCAAAAATCGACTTTCTGTACCTCGGTCTTCTCGCAACCTGACGAATCGCGTAAACAAAATAATGACCACATTATCACTGTTTTCAAGTACTCACAAATGCAGTCATACACGGCGAATACTAAAGGTGGGCTTGCAGACACTAAAATCACTCATAAATGATTGAATAGCCTTTACCTCTGATGCCATAGTTACACACATAAGAAGACTAAAAGACATCGTCGTCCGAATCGAGCTCAACCACGATATTCGTAAGCGAGTTTGGCAAACACTGGGAAATGAAAACCTAACAACTTGAAGTTTCTCGCTGCATTTGATATATCGAACATCCAAGAGGGAATATATCGATATGAACTCAAATTTTGAAAAATTGTGATCAAAAGTATCGACATCCGCACAAACATACGTTTTTCATCTTAGGTGCATTGTGCTGCCACCTAATGCCTGGTACTCACCCGCCACCTCAGTAGTCATTAGACATCGTGAAACAGCACAATGGGACGCTCCATAGAACTCACGGACTTCGAACGTGGCCAGGTGATTGGGTGTCGCTTGTGTCAGATGTGTGTTCGCGAGATTTCCACAATCCTAAACATCCCTAGGTCCATGGTTTCTGATGTGATAGTGAAGTGGAAACGTGAAGGGACATGTAGAGCACAAAAGCGCACAGGCCGACCTCGTAAAGAGTAATAGGCAGACATCTATCTAGACCATCACACAGGAATTCCAAATTGCAGCAGGATCCACTCCAAGTACTATAGCAGTTAGGCGTGAGGTGAGAAATCTTGGATTCCATGGTCGAGCGTCTGCTCATAAGCCACACATCACGCAGGAAAATGCCAAACGACTCCTCGCTTGGTGTAAGGAGCGTCAACATTATACGATTGAACAGTGGTATAACGTTGTGTGGAGTGACGAATCACGGTACACAATGTGACAGGGTTGTGGGTATGGCGAATGCCCGGAGAACGTCATCTGCCAGCGTGTGTAGTGCCAACAGTGAAATTTGGAGGTGCTGGTGTTATGGTGTGGTCGTATTTTTCCTGGAGGGGGCTTGCACCCCTTGTTAGTTTGCGTGGCAGGATCACAGCGCAGACCTACCTTGATATTTTAAGCACCTTCTTGTTCCCCACTGTTGAAGAGCAATTCGGGGATGGCGATTGCATCTTTCAACACGATCGAGCACCTGTTCATACTGCACGGGCTGTGGCTGAGTGATTACAAGACTGACCTGTACAGAGTCGTGACTTGAAGCCTTTAGAATACCTTTGGGATGTTTTGGAACGCCGACTTCGTGCCAGGCCGCACCGACCTACATCGATACCTCTCCTTAGTTCCGCACTCCGTGAAGAATGGGCTGCCATTCCTCAAGAAACCTTCCAGCACCTGATTGAAAGTATGCCCGCGAGAGTGAACGCTGTCATCAAGGCTAAGGGTTGGCCAACACCATATTGACTTCCAGCATTACCTATGGAGGGCACCACGAACGTGTACGTCATTTTCAGCCAGGTGTCCGGATACTTTTGATCACGTAGTGTACATACCAGAAATTCTTATTGAAACCCTGGCATCGGCTTCGTTTTTTTTCTTCTGTGTGTTACGTTGACCTGTAGCTGTGTATGTATAGTATATATTGTAATTGTGTACCTATTATGCTTCATAATTATGTATAAATATATTAGGTATATACCAATTTTGTACATGTTATTTGTTACTTTATTTGCTCTTTGTATTCAAAGTAAGAAAGCAGGACTTTCTTTAGAACTATCAGTGATTGTAAATGTACTTGATCCACTTTGGCTTTCAGCCACCATATAGTGCAATTTCTCCACAGTATCTGCAACATCTAGTTTTTGCAACATATTATGGTATTTAATTTAGCCCAGCACGTACGCTCTTCTTTTTGCAAAAGGTTCTGCTAATTTAGCCTTGTAAATTATACTTTAATTGGTTGGTCACGCTATTGAGAAGCGAACCAGAGAATTATCATGAAGTATACATCTCGTCATTAGCAGGGTTCTTAACAAAGCGAAGAGGATGAACCCCCGTCGATTGGTACCCAGAGGCGAGCTGTCCACTGCTCAAGCACCCGATGGTTCGTTGTTGAGCACGAACAAGAATGTTTTTGTGGTTGGACAGTACTTAGGTCGCCATTGGCTGTCTTTCTTTGTCTGAGCACACGTCTCTTGTACTATTCATCTTCAACAGCATTTTCTGATTATATGCCGCCAACTGCGATGCACTGGATCTTGTGCTATACAGTGCTGGGATAAGAGAAATTGTCTAACGGTCTTGCAAATGCGAGAAAGCAGATTTATCCCGGCTGGTTATACTACACGCAAGCGAATTCTAATATCTAATGCGAGTGCACAGTTTAACTCGTCACTCTCTGATGACAATGGCCAATATTGCCTCATTTAATCACTTCTTACCCTTGATAAATAAATAGCTTTGTTTTTACTTTCCCTATCGCGTACCTAGTAGGTGGAGAAAGTATTGCATTCCACCCAAGAATACGATGTTTTGAGATCCCCGAATCCAAAAGAGCATTTTTATAAAAAACTTGATGCGTGTTTATTTGTCTGTTGTCTTTGCACAGCATAAACCAAAACAAAAAGTTAGTTAAATACAATGATAATTCCCTAATAAAAAAAATTATTTATGGACGCTCTTTAACTGCTGTGGTCCTTAGCGTCCCATTCCATATTGGGCGTGAAAGACCGGTAATTTTGCGCAGAGGCCTCTTTATCGGGCTTGAGGTTATTTTACGTGCCATAAATCTACGACATGGGATCACCAGCATTAGTTCCCTTCCCAAGGAAGCCATGCTTAGGATTTTTGTCTCCCGAAAAAATCCATCGTCCCTCGTCGGGTTTGAACCTGCGACCTCGGGAACTGAGGCTATGGTGGTAACCACGGAGGACGACCATGAATCCCTATCCCCCCTAATCCACCAATTGAACATGTAAAACCAACCCAAATAATGAGAATGCATGCGCTTGGTGGAACAGAAAAAGATTCAAAAGTAAATGAAATGACAATTAAATGTGTAGACAAATTTAAATATCTTGGTTCTTTTATTAACAACTCTGGTTTCTGCGTAAATGAAATTAATCATAGAGTTAATCAGGCTAGGAAAGCAATAAGATGTTTGAATGGTGTCCTATGAAGAAGGAATCCGACAAAAGCTACAAAACTAGGAATTTTAAAAAATGGTGCAGAAAGTTGACCATAAATGAAAAAAATGTGGAATGATGGCAACGGAAATGGATGGATTGCAAAGAAGCATGAGAATATCTGAATACAACCTACAAAAAATGCATACAGAAGAAATGAAATGGATGCCGAGGAAACCGTTCTTGATAGAATAGAAAAAATATATTTTCAATGGTACGGACATGTTCAAATAATCCCAGGGAATAGGTGGCCCAAACGTATCAAGTGGACTGCACTTGGTAGAAATAAACGTAGAAGACGTGCATGAAGGAATAAAGATCTGGAAGAAGGCCAGTGGAAGGATAGGTAACTGTGGAAAATAGGAATAAAAGGAATTTCTGGAAAGTAGAGAGCTAAAACAGTAAGTAATGTACGAATGAGGTACAGAAAGTAACAGGTATTCTGAAATGAAAAATTAACAAAATGAGAAAACCAAGGTTTATTATACACATTTTAAAGGTTCACTCTTAAGCTATTTTTCTACATAATCACCATTCAAATTCATACGGTGGCAAAAGTTTTTCAATACCGTCTCTGTAGAAATCTGGTTCGGCGTCAGTGTCAGAGCGTTGTGTAGCGAACCATTTCTTCATTGCTGGGAAGAGATGGTAGTCGTTCTACGCCAAATCCGGGCTGTATGGTGGATGATGGAAACCTCCCATCCGAAACCATCCAAGGCCCCTCGGGTACGATTGATGAAAAACAAGCCATCACAAAGTTGGTGATACATTTTAATTGGTTTGAGGTTTTTTGCCAACTAAACCCTAATCACAGACCGCACCTCACAAATGGCGGGATTTTCTATTGCAGTGCACATTTTAACACGTCACAGAGAGCAAAGTAAGGAGGGCACAGGGGCACTGAGAGTAGGAACGTTCTGACACCACGGCCGCGATAGGCCTAAACGTCTATTACTTTCTGGACGACCATCGTACAACTGTATTTTAAATGGTATTTGTAATATCATTGTGCAGATTTTTGTATAAATGACTACTGAGATTTCTGATGCTAAATGTTAACTTCACTGTACACATCTTAATTATTCCAATAAAATGTTGATTAGAAATAAGTGTAACATACATATTTAGCAGTTTACAATTTTATCTTTCTTTCCTGTTCAATTATATACCACATCATAATTCAATAATATATTTTGTTGTAGGAGTTGTATTGTAGTTCAACTGTTTAGGAGGCGAACTTGAAGTAGTTGCAACCGCACGTATGGTAAAAAGGTTCTGGTAGCCTTCGCCCCAAAATGTACTTTTGACTGTTTCTTTAAATATTATATATTTATGTTTGCCTCGGCTGCGTTAGTATTTTTGTTAGAGATCTGTTTCTCTTTGCAGGGTTGTGGTGCGACTGAAGAATATAGGCTTACACAGGTTATAATTTTACTTCACTCCTTTTATTAATGCTTGACACGGTTTAAATAACACTTCACTGATATAGAGAGAGCTGTGAGCTTTTTTTAATTAATTACTTGCACTTTTTAACACGTAAACTATTTTTGTCACACACGAATACGTATTAAATTTCTCGAGGACGCATCTCACGTCAGGAACACTGTCTACAACCAACGCGTCCAGTTATGAGCGCTGTCTACAAGCAACTGACTTCTAGATTTGTAAATTTTGT
Source organism: Deroplatys truncata (assembly GCA_030765065.1). Lineage (NCBI taxonomy): Eukaryota > Metazoa > Arthropoda > Insecta > Mantodea > Mantidae > Deroplatys > Deroplatys truncata. Next base: position 129,185,452 of record CM060986.1, read on the forward strand.
TATATTTCAATTTCTGATTGGCTAATCCTACTCCAATAGAATACCTTCATTTAACCAAAGTTTTTTCTGGTTGTTGTTGGCTATTTTATAAACTGTCACAAAAATACATTATTGCTTCTAAGAATTACAAGTAGTATTGTTAAACTTTCAAATTCATTATTGCCTCAAGGTTACCTCATTGTTAGCAACCTTTAACCAATTTTTCTCACAGCTCCTAAATTATCAAATTACGTAATATATTCACATAACATTATTGAACATGTATACAATAATATAAACTTATACAATGACTGTAATGTACACTTTTTATATATTGCTTTAAGGCAGGCTGTTATTGAATTTGTACATTATATAATTAGACTGAAATTATTTAAGTGTTAAAAATACTGCCTCATAATCATATATGTTAATATGGTGAATGTTAAAACCACAAATGGAATTGACTTTGCCATAAATATCTCGGTATTTACCAGGATCAATATGGTATAGTTTAAGAATGATGTAAATATAAATATAAATATAAAATTAATCCAATGTTCTTTTTTGTTGCTGTTTTAGAAACTATGTGAATTACATTCCCTATGTAAATAATTTGAAATAGATGCACCACATTATATCGAATGTTAAGCTAACGTGACCCTTCCACATGTAAATACTGTTGAAAATACTTCCTTTTATTTCTTAAGCTTCCATGTGATATTATCAGAACATCTTGGCAGTTGAGAGCTGCGTTAAATAAGGACAGAACACCTGCACACGAGCTTAACTGCTCGCTAATTGTTTAGATCTTAAACATAATCACGAGAAAATATTAGTGAAATGCAAGTCGGTGAAGTCTGTCCAGAATGACTTACAGTTTGTGCTGAGATAACCTAGGTGGGGATTTGACTGAAATGGAAGTTGCTGACAGCTCACTCTTGAATACCGCCTTGCTGATCAACATTAACTGCACCTACAGTTATTTATGGCCACATAAGGTTAGCAGTGCAGACGTTTCACCTCACGTCTTTGAAATTTATATGCAACAAACTTATTCAAAAGATCCGGGATCGAATCCTGCTTCATATCATCTTGATTAAAATGTATTCAAGGCCACAGAGGTTGTTTGATTTCTACCAGCGATTAGTTAAACCACGACTTGTGAGAGAATGTCTGGTTTTTATTACTTTTTCTACTACGTATAGGAAGTAGGGGAAGTATTGCATTCCACCCAAAAATTCGATACCGAGATTTTACCTGAAATACATGTTTGGAGGTGTCCTAAATCCAAATAAAGAATTTTTGGAAACATCTCCGTGTGTGTATCTGTCTGTGAACAGCATAACTCAAGAACGAAAAGTCGGATAAATACTAAACTTGGTATTTGAGTTTAGTGTCTTCCAAGGATGCGACATGAAGATTTTCAAGAAAATCCCCCACCCTAGACTACCCTTTACATTGAACAATTTTCGAAAACTTTGATTTTCTGAAAAATGGCTCTAAAATTTTGATTAAAATATCATATGTTTAAGATATTTTCATGGCAAATTAAATGTATATCTTGAATTTTCTGGGAATTTCCCCAAAGTCCTCTTCATTCTGAATGACTTTTGCACAACAGGTAAACCGTAAGAGATAGGACAAATTTTATTACAAAAAAAATGTAGATCTCGTTTAAACACTCAATTTATGCCACATACATATTTTTTGTTGAGTGAACCATTTCCGAGGTATTCCTTGTTATTTATTTGAATTTTCCAATGCTTGTACATTTGCTCAAATGGGAATTCGTTATTCGTTTTTTTTATGTCCTGGACATGCAAAGAGAATGGAATACTCCACATAGCAACCAGCTCTTAAAATATTTGACTATCGCTTAAAGCCTACCATATTCCTGTTGCACTTGCAAGAAAATTAGCGAAAAGATAGTTTCCACAACATTTTAGCTCGATTTAATATAAAGTAGATGGAGAATAAGGTTTATATAAATAGCTTGTACAAGATTAAATAAAGTCATGTGAGTACAATACATCAGACTTTTTTTTAGCTTAAGTGTCTGGCAATGGCCTAGCTTTTGTCAGTTGAACGGGTTTGCTGGAGATATTTATGTATTGATTCATATGACTTTATCTATTGACTTCTCTGCAAACCATTCTTATAAAAGTTGATTATTCTATGTATTTCTTGATAATCCAGATAATCTTTGAACACATTTATACAGTGAAGTAAAGCAAAGCGATAGTCAGATTTTCTTAAGAGCGTGTCGCTATGTGATGGCTTTGAAATACCATGCTCTTTGCATGACCGCGAGAAAAAGTATCTGTGTTGCATTCGTATGACCTTCTACACCCACTCTTCTACATACTATTCTTACAAAGTTTATTATTCTAACTCTTGTTAACACAGATAAACATTCATTGCTCATTTCGTTGTCGATATAAGAAGAACACAGCAAGCAAATGCGGTAGTTAATTTAAAGGCTTTCAAATACTTTTCTTTGTGCACGAATGCGAAAAAGATGGAAAGAAAAAACAAAAAAAATAGCGGCTTGAGTTGAGAAAAGTATAAAGGATTTGAAAATTTAAACCAATAACAAAGTATATCTCAAATGGTTAACGCCACAAAAAACATATTTGACGTAAATTGTGGGATTTAGGGAGAATCATTTTTACTTTCTCTACTACGTAAAGTAAGTAGGGAAAGTATTGTTTCCACCCAAAAATTCGATACCAAGATTTCACCTGAATCCAGAAAAAGCGTTTTTGGAAACATGTCCGTGTGTGTGTGTGTGTGTGTGTGTGTGTGTGTGTGTGTGTGTCTGTGAACAGCATAACTCAGAAACGAACAGTCGGATAAACATTAAAAACATGGTATTTGGATTCAGTATCTTCCAGAGATGTGACACGAAGGTTTACAAGAAAATCTCCCCACCCCAATTTACCCTTTACATGGAACATTTTTCGAAAATTTTAATTTTCTCAAAAATGGTTCTAACGATTTTGATTAAAATATCATATGTTTAAGATATTTTTATGACAAACAAAATGTATATCTCGAATTTTCTAGGAATATATCCAAAAGTATTCTTCATTGTGAACGACTTTTGCATAACTGGTAAACCATAAGAGATAGACAATATTTTACTACACAAAAATGTAGATCGCGTTAAAATACACAATTTATATCATATACATTTGTTTTGTTGAGTGAACCATTTTCGAGGTATTGCTTGTTATTCCCTTAAACTTTCCAATACTTACACTTTTTCTCAAATGGAAATTCGTTATTCATTTTTTTTGTCCTGGTAATGCAAAGAGAATGGAATATTCCACATAGCAACCAGTTCTTAAAAGATTTGATTATCACTTAAAGCCTACCAATTCCCCTAGCATCAACAAGAAAATTAGCAATAAGATTAACATCTCGATTAACATGAAGCATATGAAGAATAAGCGTTTGTAAAAATAGTTTGTACAAGGGTAGAGAAAGTCATGTGTGGTAAGATGTTGTGTATCCCTTATGGTTTACCAATTATGTAAAAGTCATTCAGACTAAAGAGGATATTGTTCATTATTGTCCCAGAAAATTAAGTTTTATCTGTAATCAAACTAGCTTAAAATTATATCGTTTTAATCGTAATTGTTAGAGCTATTTTTGAGAAAAAAATAACGAAACCTTTACATGTAAAGCCTAGTTTGGAATGGGGAGGATTTTATTTTAAATCCCTGTGGTCTTCTTGGAAGGTTCTGAACTTAAACATTAGGTTTCGTGTTTAACTGATTCTTCGTATCTGAGTTAAGGTGTTCACAGATACACATACAGGAAACTTTTTCTAAAAATCTGATGTGTTATACTCACATGACTTTTTCTACTCTTGTACAAACTATTTTTACAAACGCTTATTCTTCTTATGCTTCATGTTAATTGAGATATAGAGATGTTAACCTTATTGCTAATTTTCTTGTAGGTGCAAGGGGAATATGGTAGGCTTTAAACGATAGTCAAATATTTTAAGAGCTGGTTGCTATGTGGAGTATTCCAATCTCTTTGCATTACCAGGACAAAAAAAAATGTGTAACGAATTTGAAAAAAATATAAGTATTGGTAAATTTAAGAGAATAACAAGCAATATCTCGAAAATTGTTCACCAAACATAAAACTGTATATGACATAAATTGTGTAGTTTAACGCGATCTACATTTTTTGTGTAGTACAATTTTGTCTATCTCTTATGGTTTACCAGTTATGCAAAAGTCATTCACAATGAAGAATACTTTTGGAGACATTCCCAGAAAATTCGAGATATACCTACATTTCATTCGTCATAAAATATCTTAAACATATGATATTTTAATCAAAATCGTTGGAGCCATTTTTGATGAAATTAAAATTTTCGAAAAATGTTCCATGTAAAGGGTAATTTGGGATGTGGGGATTTACCTGAAAACCTTCGTGTCGCAACTTTGGAAGATACTGTACTAAATACCAAGTTTGGTGTTTATCTGACTGTTGGTTTCTGAGTTATGCTGTTCACAGACACACACACCCACACACAAAATAACGCACATGTTTCCAATAATGCTTTTTTTGGATTCAGGGGTCTCAAAACATGTATTTCTGCTGAAATCGCTCTATCGAATTTTTGTGTGGAACACAATACTTCCCCTACTTACTATACGTAGTAGAGAAAGTAAAAATGCCTTTTTGGGGGGTGGGTTTATGGGCCCTAAACTTATACTTCGGATGAAAACTCCATATACTTCTTCTACTGTACGTAGTACAGTAAAAACGAATAGCTACTTCCCAGTTCAGAAAAATGTTTGAAAAATTCAAACCAATAATTAGGAATATCTTGGAAATGGTTAACTCCGCAAAAGCTTATTTGACGTAAATTGTGTTTTAATGAGATATACTGATTTTGTGTAATACTAGTTTGTGTATCTCTTAGCTGTACCAATAATACAAAGGTCATTTAGAATGAAGCGGACTTCACAGACTATTTCTAGAACATTCAAAATGTACATTTTACTTGTCTTAAATATATGTTATTTTAATCAAAATCGTTGGACATATTCATTCATTCTCCAGTCTGTTTATCCTCATCTTATATAGGACTTACATCCCCAGGACTTAAGGCGGCTGCCTGGGGTCAGAGGCCCGTCGAGGTGTAGACACTCGTGGATCAGACAGAAGAACCAGGAAGTAGATGAAGGAAGTAGATGAAAGGAAATGAAGGCGAAATGGATGAAAGGAAAGGTGATGATGGAGCAGTTGGTGGAATGAATGGTGGGGGAAACCGGAGAACTCGGAGAAAACCCGCCCAGACGCCGCTTCGTCCACCACAAATCCCACTTGCGGGTCCCTGGGATTGAAACCGGGCCGCCTCGGTGAGAGGCGAGCGGTCTGACCACTCGGCCACGGCGCCGCCGACATATTCTTTGGAAAAAATCCAACGTTTCGAAAAATCTTTCATGTAAAGGAGGATTTGGGGTTGTAGGATTTTCTTGAAAATCATCGTGTTGCATCTTTGGAAGATCCTGGGCTTAAATACTAAGTTTTATATTGATTCTACTTTCCATTTTGGACTTATGCTGTTTACGGACACACAACCAAAGACGTTTACACGGACGTTTTTCTAACAATGCTTTTTTTTTTGGATTCAGTGGGTGTGTATTTCCTGTAAAATCTTCGGGTGGAATTTTGATTGTAATGCAATATCTTCTCTACTTACTAGGTGCAGTCAGGTGCCAAACAACGTGCCGATAGTATCCGGTTTAAGTTGAAAATCAACACTTAGCACGTCTCTGCCGCGCCTTACATCCCTCATTCGGATACAGAGGTTAATGCTTGAATAACGAACCAATAAGAGCCGGACTCATTCAGGGGCTAGTATGGACAGTCTTTGGGAGGCATATTGTTTCAACCATTCAGGTGGCATATCCCCTTTCATCGCCCGGCTAGGCCTGACCTTTCTTCATATGGGAATGCTAGCGTATCGGATTTCCGCTAAAAGCAATTAGAGGATGGCTCACCTAAGGCAAGCGCGGAACACTAGTGATGATATTCTGCCAATTCAAGAATGCAAAACAACAAAAGTTACCAAAAGCACTCCACTTTGGGGGGGGCTCTCGATTGTACGTGGTAAAGAAAGCAACAGGTTCTGGGCATCTGGGCTGTGAAGGCTGCAGGACAAGAGCACCCTAAGTTTTGCCATCCTGCGGATTTACTGGTTATTTTTTATTTGAATGCTGAAAGAAACCTACCATATGCAGTAATTTAAAACGTAAGACATTTAAATCTACCATACTACTCTCAATTCGACGAAACGTGGCAATATAGCCGCTAGCACATCTTGACTTCTGCACGTTTTAAGGAGCATGTGCACTGGTATGACGTAATTATCTTATGGCGCCAAATACATACTGGCCGTGACACTTGAAAAATGTACTAGCATAGAAGGTTTACCCGCACTCTCTTTCCGTACTCTCACTATAATTTACGTCAATGCCACTAGATGGTAGCACACTGCGGTAGAGGTTAGTCAGTGTAGCAGAAGTAGGTAACGTGCACAAGTGCAGAAACTTCCTCGGTTTCTCCATACCATCCATAATTTCACAACAATTTAATTTGCAGATTACTCCGTTCTTGCCCTAACATGGCGTGCTTAAATATGTACGTAACATCCCAAAAATGATTTTCGTCAGACAATTTATGCATTATTATTATTATTATTATTATTATTATTATTATTATTATTATTATTATTATTATTATTATTATTATTATCATCATCATCATCATTATCATCTGCATCTGAACATGCGCACTGTCCCAAAATGAGAACTTGTAAGCTTCAAGCAGCCCTATACTTTGGTTGTAAACTGTACGTATTAACGTAAGCTTTATATAACGTACAAACATTTTTCCGGCGCCCTAGACTACAGCGTTTAACATTTTCTTATTACTTTCCTCCATTCTTGCCTGCTGGATCATAAATACTCAATTTCCCAATCCATTATTTCCTCTAATTCCTTGAATTCATATGCTATGCGATCATTCTTTTCTCTTTCCTGGTGGCGTCCACTCCATTATTCTTTTGGGTAATTTTTATCTTCCTTTCATTTAGCATGCCCATACCATTAAACTGTTTCTGTGGAATAATATCTGATATTTTTGTTTATAATCTGAATTGTAATTTTTTTCTCTTTTAGATATCCTATCAGATCTCCTCCAGTAATTCATTTCTGTTGCCAATAATTTTGTTTTTAACAATTAGTTCAGACTCCACACGTCGCAGCGATAGGTGGATATTTTTAACATTTCCTTTTTTTCCAATGAACAGAGAGTTGGCCCACCTCATCAACCCAATCTGGAGGATCAGGTGATTTTTAATCAAGGTTTTCTTCCCTTAGACTTTGATAATCTAATATCTTGCGGTAGCGTCTCGTATGTGTGTGTGTGTTTTCGTAATAAAGTTTATATGTAGTAATTTGTGATTTTTAATTTATTATGATTTAATTTAAAATTATGCCTCGACTGCATCAGTTATATATTTAATACAGCAAGTATATATTAACAAGGATGGTAGTTTCACATTCAATACAAGTTGTAGTTTTAAATTCTCACTTCTTTATTAATTCTTGAAGGTAGTTGAATAATATATCAAATAACAGCTTACTGAAGTATTTACGTATGGGGCTGTAAGATATTAAGTTCTATAAGTGTGCTAATGAACTGTAGTTTACAGAGAATTTTCTTAAGTTCTTTTTCGCGTTAAAATTATAAATCTGACAAAGTTATATCTCTACTAATATTAAATGAAATGTATTTTATGGTTCTATTAATTATCTGCTCCTAACTACAATTTTTAAAGATCAAAATTTATCTTCTCCGCACTACAGTAATATTTCACATCTCCACACTCTGAACTTCATCTACTGAACTGATTTGGCTTGGGAACGCTACCTCTTAGCATCCACAGCTTAAAATTTAATGTTTATATTTTCTGATTGGTTAATCCTACTCTAGCAGAACATGTTGGTTTGACTTTGATTGGCTTTTTGCACCCACGTGACTATTTACAAACTTTTTGAACGTTAAACCACAATTTTTCCATGAGCTATTGGTAGCCTTCCTTAGCTTTCTAACTTATTGTTCTGCCAAGGTTAAACTCATTGTTAGCCATCCTCTGCTTCCCACGTTATGACACTGTTTGCTACAAAAAAAAAGAACAGCTTGCCTACCCTCTCAGCTCCTACGTTTTTAAACTAAGACATACATCCACATAACATTTTACGCATATATACAATAAATATACATAGCCCAATGGCTGTAATCTACTTATTATTGCAATTACTGATCGATTATAGGCGGGCTATTATTTTTATATTGTATAATTAAATTTACAGCAGTTAAGGGATAAAAATGCTGCCTCAATCTCCCTACAAGGCAGTAGATGCTAGTTCGGTCCACTCCGAGTATTTTATTTCCCCGGTACCCACCATATCTGCTGACGTAATCGTTAAAATTATAAGTAGCTGGAATTCACTATTAGAGATAAAACTATTTTTCTTTAGAGAAGTTAGTTCAACTGCATAATGAAGTGTATTCATAAATTCTACTCTGAATCTTTCTTTTCTGATGCAGTATCTGTTTACAGAGCTGCAGTACGCCACTGAGATGGGAAGAAGGTATCTACTGCGAAGAATGGAGGAGAAAGTAATGTGTATAGATAAAATATCTGCACGAAGTGATCTTGTGATTGCCCAAATGTAGCGGTAACACGGTTGTTAACAAAGGCATGCACGCCTGTATTACGGTAGGAAACTAGGCAATATTTTCGCTCCAGCGAGAGCACAATTTATGTTGCGTTGCCTCAAGCCGAGAAGTGGCGTGGCTCTTCCTGTCTGCTTCCCTTAGCTAACAAGTAATATTTATATTTGCTGCAGGCTGTTTCGTAATAAATATCTTTCCTACCGCACTTCACCCAAAGCGGTTCTCACTTCCTCTAGACCGACTTTACTTTCCCAACATCGACCCAGCTTTTGTAAAACAAGTTTATTATCTGCTTCCTTTATGTCGAAGTTACTGTGGAACAAGGCATAATAATAATAATAATAATAATAATAATAATAATAATAATAATAATAATAATAATGCTTCTACCTTTTCTCTATACCCTCTTCTATGTAGGACTTAAATCACCTTGACTTACAAGCGGGTTTCTGGCGTCAGAGGCCTGTCTAGGAGCAGACACTTTGATCAGATAGAATATCCAGGATGGGTGATCAGACCAGTTTGTGGTATGAGAGCGAGGAGGTGGATGATATGAAATGAAGGTGAAATATATGAAACGTAATGTGAAGATGGAGTAGTTGGTGGAATAAATGGCAGAGGAAACCGGAGAATCTGGAAAAAATCCGCCCAGATGGCGCTTTGTCCGCCACAAATCCCATGTGAGGGAATCAAACGCAGGCCGCCTTGGTGAGAGGCGAGCGGTCTAAGCACTCTAACATGGCGCCGCCCTAATGATGATGATGATGATGATAATAATTCCATCCGAAGAAGCGTCGTCTTGTCGCCGGAGAAAGGGCCTAGTACCCAATAATCCAGCGATCCAGATGTGTGATTATGTGACTTTTTGCTATTAATCGGAAAGAGGAGAGGGGAAGCTAAGAACGTTTCACAACGAACTGATGAGGTACGATAGTCCCGAAAGACAACTCATCTAGGAGAATATGACTCCAGTTTGAAACTCCTGGCCCTCCAGTTTGGGGTTCGTGAGGCAGACCGGTTCCCTCTATGTAAAATTAGGTATTGTGAAGCTTTATAGAGAAAATAGCCAGACTGATAATTTTTAAATTTTATAATGTCCAGGCAGTTTTAGACCTGGAGCAGAAGTAGGGTCCCTCACAAGTAAATATAAACAAAAGATTTAGGACTAGATATGCAAGTGCTACGTTTAATGGCTGGATACACTCTGCTGGAATGACGATATAAGGAAACAATATAGGAATTACAAAGTAGTAGAAACGATAGAAAATAAAAGAGATGAATTGTATATGTGCCTTCGTAGAATGGATTCGCACCGTAGTGCTCTCCAAGTGTTAAATTAACGTCCAACGACAGAAGTAGTGTAGGAAGACCCAAAAAGCGATGGAGAGATCAGCTGTAGCTCTAACTTGATCCTAAGTTCCAAGCGTGTAGTTATTATTATGATGATGATGATGATGATGCTGATAATGCAAATATTTCTCTACAGACTCCATTATTACAGTAAATTCGATAATAGAAAATCACCCAGTATAATTGATTCCTTTCTCTAACACGTACAGTAAGTATATAGTATGTTGCATACCACCCAAAAAATTTGATATCGAGATTTCATCGGAAATATATATTCTGATTTTCCTTGAATTAAAAAAAGAGATTTTGGAAAAAATATTTGTGTATGTGAGAGAGAGAGAGAGAATTGTAGATATTGTTATAACTGCACATTATTTCAAATCACTCTTTTGTGGCATAAGCTACTTCCGAGTTTATTAATGGTCTGAATTCTTCAATACCTGTCATTTAAATTCTGTCGCTATTCAGTTGTTTCTCGCGATTGAATGGAAAGCATTCGGAATTTCAAGACCTGCATATAGCGTCCAGTTCCTGAATATTTGACTGTAATCATTCCTCTTGTATCTATAACAAAATGTATAATGGAACTATTTTTCAAAGATTTATCTCAATTAACATGAAGTGTTGCTCTTCTTCTGCACTCCAGCAGTGCTGCCTGTTTCGGCTTCAAAACGTATCTAACCATCTTTTTCTTGGACTTTCCGGATGCCTTTTTTCTTTAGATCTATAGTACAAACTTTTTCTTGGGATTCTCTCTTTCGACATTCTATCAACATGCTGTCTCCATTCATTTCTATAATTTATAATTTTTTCTTCCAAAGAATTTATTTAAAACACTCTCCTTATTTTTTCATTTGAAATTCTGTCCAAAAGTATACATCTTCAGGAATCTCATCTTGGTAGCCTGTATCTTATTTTCAGAAGCTTTCAGATCCATAAAGAAAAGCAGGCACGGTCATTATTTGTAAAACTCCATTCGTATTTATTTTCTGGTTTTAGTTTTTAAACCTCTATTTATTGTCCGCATATTTGTTTAAAGAATGGTAATTTATTTTATCAGTAAAATTATCAATTATTATGAATTTTATTAAATTAATTAAAATAAATTCGTTACATGCTCTAATATAGTATCATTAATTGCAATTTTACATGAATTATATATAACAATAAACTTTTACAGGTATAGTGTGTAGAAGTAAAAAATAAGTGATAATGCGTACAGAAAATCATGTAAGTATAAAGTGTCAGATTTTTTCCCCCGGCGGAGGGCGGTGGATTTTTTCGGGCGTAAAAATCCTTAGCATGGCTTTCTTCACACGGGAAGTAAAGCCGGTGGTCCCGTGTCATAGATTTACGGCACGTAAAAGAAATTCAAGCCTGATAGAGGCCTCTCAGCAAAATTACCGGCCTTATACATCCAATATAGAATGAGAGGCTAAGTGCCACAGCAAATATCTGTTTTTTTTAATACCCCTTCTGCAATCACTTCTTACAAAACCATGTTTTATATCGACTTCATGTAAATTCAGACAAACGTTTTCAGAAATGTTTTCAGTACACGTTTCATTGAAGATACAAGTGATACAAGAGACTGAAATGACAGTAAAAGCTTTAAAAATGCGGGTCGCTATATACTCTCTTTAAAACCCTTTGTTTTTACATCACGAGAGACAAAAAAATATCAGCTTATACCTATTTAAAACATTGTAGTTGTATACGAAAGTTCAAACCAATACCAATGAATATTTCAGAAATGCTTAATGCCACAAAAAATTGACAGATTGTCTGTTCTACGAGATCTGCTTTGATATGCAACCTTTCGTGTGTCTCTTACAGTTGTTTAAGATTGTATTCATTCATAATGAAGATAATTTCCTTCCCAGAAAATTAAAGATATACATTTTATGAATAGTGCATATATGTTAAATATATGCATTTTAATCAAATTCATTAAGAGTAAATAAAAAATAGTACCAAATTTCAATACTAAGTTTTATATTATTTACCCTTCATTTCGTTTAGGTACGAGTTTTACTGTTCACACACACACACACACACACACACACTTACATATACTATTCCTACCTCATCTCCTCAAGCATAAAGGCCTATCATTAGAGAGAAGAATTGGGTATTATGTTATGAGCACTGTCGATCAGTAATCTGAACTGTATCGATAATTATTTGTTAGTATTTATTTTTCGTATGGAATAAATTCCTTTTCTTTCATTTACGATACTAAATTAAGTCCTAATAGTTTCTTTAGAGGTTAATTCTTATACTCATTGCAGATTGAAACACATAAGAAAAACACTTAATCTGAAGGTCAGTTGCGGATTTTCTGTCACTTTTTGCGTGCAGCATGAGATTTAAATGAGGTATAAATCACAACTAAACAGTACACAAAACCGTTTTGAATAATGGCTTAGGAGAATTGCCAAATGGAATTGTAAACGTCAGGGTACAGATTCTTGCATAGGAGTTATTCGATTGAATTTCCATAATTGCAGTGGTAAGCCACCCACTCGATGAAATGCTCGACAAATAGAGCCATACATAATTTGCATTAATATTAATTTTCATACGGTATTTATGATGCTTTGGGCTTGTTTTTAAAGGCAGTAGTGAGAAAAAAAGGCTGCGATATTTACACATACAACATGCTGATATTTTCATAAAAACTGTAGGTGTTTCAGTTACACGATGCACTTTGCTAGCATATAATATTCATCAGCAGCAAAGACGTATAATATATTCCTGTTGATATTTGAGACCATCTTCGAAGATAAATTGTTCTTCGTTATTTTAAAGTTAAAGCATCACTTTGCATACGTTTAAAATGCATGAACTCTAAAACCAGTCGAGAAAAGAATGAAGTTATTTCGTTTTTAGTTCTTAAACCGTATTGGAAGTTACAAATTCCTTAATTTTTGTAAGAGACTATGAATTGCGGAGCGTGAAATAAACACTGAGTAAGTATCATGCTTAAAATACCTCACGTTTGCAAAAATAAGAAATGCAGTGCCATAAAAAGGAAATGGAAATGACGTAATAAATAAATGGATCGGTAACCAAAATAAATTTAAACTCCATAGGAGGAAAGTAAGAGGCAGTAAATGTAATGGAAACGTATGTTGGAAGCTTTCTCAAGAGAGAAATGATGTATTTAGCATGCTATAGCAATTTGTAAGCATAAGTACGTTTAGCATCTTGTAACGTTCTTACATTTCCTGTAATTTATGGCGGCTTCTAATTACAACCGGTCTATACAAGAAAACAGTTTTTTATGTGTCAGAAATAATGATTACTGCGTAACTAAATCCTATGTATAACAATTATACGCCTTTCTCTATCAATTATAATCCCTTACATGTTATAAAGTCATTCTATATGCCCTTGGCTAGAAGCATCGTGTAGTAACAGCCTATCGCTTCTGTTACAAATCGATCTTTGCCAGTAATAAACTTAAGTGTAAGAAGAAGGTGAAGCAACATACAGCACTAGCCTGGTACTCATTAATGTAATAAGATATCTAATCTACAGCTTCTCAGCAGCAACACATTAATAATTTCTTTCTTTAATATTTTGTTCTAAGTTTTACGTTTTATGCATTTTCTTGCTAATATTGTACGTATATAACCAGTAATATAAAATTACAAGAAATGCAGTAGTATCTACGTAAGCATGTAACAAAGTTTGGATTCATAATTAAGGTGATGAAAGTATATAAACATATAGATGTGTAACATAAGCTGTTATTGGATAGTAGCACCAATCAGATACATTGATACATACCTATAATTCAAATACGTACGTTAAGAAGAACAGTTGGAGGGAACGCTAACAGAAGCTTGTCAGTGTTCAAACAGAAAGACAGTGTATAAGAACGTCTCTAAATAAACGCTAAAACTACGTATTAAAGTCTACCAGTTATACATATTTTAATATAACAAAGGTGATAGTGCATTGTGAATATCATATGTGGTTTATCTAAAATACAAGTCAAATAATTAACAGAATACGTGTGTGCAAAAAATATTTTAACCTTCTCCATATATAACCCTGACAAGACACAAGTGCTCCCCGACACAAATACAGCAGCCGTGGCATAATTATAACATAATAATTACAACATACTAACACACACAAGAATACAGATACACAAATATCAGATTCCAGTCTACGAGAACGTCGAAATACGTCACGAGAGTACGGGCATCAAGACGACCTACACGTATGTAATACATCATCCATCATCATCAACGTAGTGGAGACCTACCAAAGGGGAACCGTTACAAAGAACAGCATATTTGCACCAAATTAAACTTCAACCAAAGTGTTTAAAATATACAACAAGTAATTCGGAAGCGAATTATTCTGAAAAGTTATTTGACATAAATTATGTAATTTAGAAAGCCTATTTTCAATCAATATCTTGAACCAAACATAAAATATGGTTAGCAAGATATGCTTACACTGTTTGTTTTTCTTCAGAAGCTATTTTAATAAATCATTCAAAACTAATAGAAATATTTAACAAAAGTTCGAAACCCCCTGAGTCTACTTCAGCAGGCTCTGGTAGAAACCAGAAAAATCCAGGACTTTTGTTTTAATTTATGAGAATGCAAAGAATACTGCTGAAACGTATTTTACTCGAGACAAAATTTGGGTTTTATTTTTCACATTCGTGCTAAATAAAACAAATACTGTACGACGACTAACGTGGGTAAGTTTCTGTTCTTATCGCCCATCATTAAAACCTCATTAGCACATTATATGTCGACTCTAAATCAATGATCTCCATATAAAGTATGAACTACTTGAAGAATTATATTTACGCTAATCAAAACAGAATATAAATTACTCTAAATGTCGTTATTTGAATTATGAGCAGATGGGTGTACGCTGCAAGACCAGGCGTGTCCCTGAGAATAATTAATGGGATATTGTAAACCTTACCCACATAAAGGTTTCGATGACTAAGTCCCTGAATATGCCTGCAAAATATTAATCTTAAATAACATTACATATGCATCATCGATAGGTAGTTGAATCTTAGATCAGATGGGATATAATACATAAACACAGCAAAAATTAATAAAGACGCAATTTGTCAGGGTAGATTACAATTTGCAATACTGTTTTAAATTCACTTGAACATAATTAAAATACTACTCCAAGAGACTGAAGCTATTTCAAAGTCATGCTCTTGTTAAATGAAAAACGTATGGAGAATAATTAGTACTAAAGTGGTTTCAGGAACATTATAACCAAATTCGGTAAGGTTGTGATGCTGGGTACAACTGTGTAAAGGTAACAAATCGATTTTTAAAAGATTTCATTCTCAATATTAATAAGAGTGGCGCATTCTTAAACTCTATTAATGCAGATGTAATAATTTTGAAATATAGACCAAATGAAAATTTAAAAAGTAATTGAACTACCTTTCACTGTTTCATTTATATCTCTGCCGTCTTTAAAAAGAGACGGGTGAAATATGGAAATTACAGTCAGATTTTCACACATTTTTGTAAAATTTAATATTGTGTGGGGGTTTCAGAAAGTTTCGAGTCCCTCCTTTTTCTGATCAACTAAAATATTGTGACTTTTTCAGTTTTTCAACTGTAACTTCCCTAAGTTCTGAACTTCACTTCACTGTTTTTATCTAGTTCAGCTTTACTAGGACTTAATTTAGTGACTTCATTAATGTGAAGTAGTTCAATTTCCCTGTCGCTTCACTTTCCTCCTTTACGTAGAGGCGTAAAGCAACAGGTGCGCATAACGTATCCACTTCTTCCGGACGGCTCACTCAAGACTTCTAAAACCCTTGCCCCGCAGTACCACTCGTTATACATCATAGTAGCCGTCACCAACTCGCTCGGAGAACCGCACTTGATGTTGCACCAGAAACGCACTGGCTAACTTGCTCAATGGCTGACTCCTCTCCGAGAACACTCGCTTATGTAGCCAATGGAATCTTCCACAGAACATTCTAACAATCTGGACACATGTTCTGGAAATGAGGAAAGAAACTTCCAGAAAATTCTCGTTATCTGCCGATAGCACTTCTGGTGTTCCCGAGAACGTGAGCGCTTCTTATCTTTATTTATCTCCTATAATCTTGGCTCGTAGCCACTGTGTCACAATTTCCTTACCATTATGATTTTATAATAATTGTTATGTTACTAATGGGAACCTAAGTTGAGTTACCTTTAATCTGCATTAAAACTTCAAATACTTTGCGAACGTGAATCTTAGTTGTTTTCCTTCAGATATTGAGATAATGCATCAGAGTTTATAGTATGGTTAAAAGTGCGGTACGTATTTATACTCATAAAGTAATTAATTTTATTGTGTACTTAATATTTGTTAGGAAATGCCTTTACAATTATATGATACAACTGAAATCTCAGTGCGTTTTAATTTTACATGAGAATTTGAGGATAGACATTTACATTTTTAGAATTTATAGGATTAGACAGCCTATATGTTTTAATTTTTTAATAAAATGAAATACATCAAAGATTAAATAAACAAATTTTATGTGAAAATTATCAAGTGTGCTTGCAATTAAATAAGTATCTGCAAGACTATGAAAATTGTTAGTCTCAATCTGTCATTAAGGACAGTCTGCATAACCATAAATGTTTCTTTTTAATTTATTTATGTTTAAAGTCGCTTAACGCGACTATTAACATCATAATGAAGAATTCGCATATTAATTAACAGCACTTCACTTACAGTATTGATTAACACAATACTTAACGAACAACAAAAGTTATAAACCATGATATAAATTTATGTGTTTAAAGAAGTGCAGAACCTCAGGGTTGATTGCTTTAACCATATCTGTGGAGATGTGGTGTAGATCTCTTTTTCGTTTGAAGATGGATCATTCTATACGGATGTTTTTGATTGTAAGAAGGGTTTTGGGGTTAGATAGAAAAGTTTAAATTATCAATTTTCTGCTGTTAAATGCATATAAATCTTGAGAATGTAAGCGTTTAAACTATATTTAATATGTCACAGCGTTTTATTTTAAATACGTACCAAGTGAGTTAACTTTTATCGTATTTTTTTCATAAACTTATTATTTTCCATACCTGTGTATTTATTTTTCTTTGCTTCTATTTCGCAAACACCACCCAAACATTGGCCACAATTCCAAAATATGGTCACTTGTATTTTAAAGAGAGGATTTCCTTACATGAAGCCCAGCTTAAAGTACCTATATAAATTTTTTTCTTGTAGAAAAAATTGCATAGAGACAAAAAGAAATATCAGGTCAGTTTAGCTAAACATTTGATGGATAAAAATCTCCTTTATATTTATTTATGAAGCATATATGAAATTATGGTCCAATTTCTTCTTCCTGTGATTAGTAACTAACGGAGAAATAGACTACTGATGCCACCTTGCTTACATTGTTGATTTATTCGGCTTATTGCAGTTAGTTTTGACATTGAAACTCATATTCATTCTGGCAATTATATTTGCTTTTCCCAGCCAGAAATAGAACTGTAAACTTCGGGTCATTATGCTACCCCTAGATAGAGACATTCTTAAAATTTTGTTGAAACGTTTGTAGTTCAACAGTGTTATAATATTAGTCCATAGGAAATGTAATTCGTAACTGTATCGTGTTTTTCGAACCTGGAAATAAAGATACGTTAGGAGGGTTTATTTATTTCCTTTGTCGCGTTTCAACTACTATTAGACGTGAGTGTTAAGCCAGTCACATATTTTGTTGTAGCGTTTATAAAGTCTGTTTTGGGATTTGGTTCTGAACTGTATCAAACCTTTCTGTCCTTGTATATCACTGCATATCTGTAGACTTACTGCTTATAGAGAATTTAATTTAAATAAGATATTTTAAAATTCCTGTTGGCAATTGTGAGCTGCTCATACTAAAATTACGAATCCGGACCTGTACGGTAGGACAAAATATTTTAACTGCACTATGCTGACCAGTAGAGCACCATTTCTGTAGTCTTTTTCACAAAATTTTCCGTGATACTCGCTGCTTCCCAGTGATGGAAAAGAATAACCGCTTTCCATAGACAACAAGTGGGTCTTGTACTTCAGTAACCTCTCGTAATATTAATTTATCATTACCAACTATTTAATTAGGATACAAGGGTCAAAGATTATGGTTTGCAACCTTCTATCATTCACGTATTCTTTGTAATCGAGTTGAGGATAAACAACTTGGCCATCCGAAATACATATACCAATACAAGCGCCAATATGAAGCGCTGGTGCTTTATTCTCAACTCCCTTGCGCACACAAGAAATAAACAGGAAAATGTAAAGGTACGTAACACAGAGGGGCCCTTGGAACCGGGGCAGACCAACGCAAGTAGGCTGTAACGGCCCTTTTTGCTTCCAACATGACCCCTGGGAGATAGGGATGACAGGAGAGATCCAAAGGTCATTCAGATCTGGACTAGATTCAAACTTGCATTTCTATATTTCACCGTTAATGTACGTTTTGAGAGCCCCTGCAATAAAGAGAGCAAAATATTTATAAAAAGCTTCGTGTGAATGGGTGAGAGGCACATGGGGGGAGGCATTTATCTCTCTGTGAACGCATAAGTCAAATACCAAAAGTCGTCTGATACCTATTTCGTATTTAAGTCAGGCATTCTAATACATCCATTTATATGAAAAAGTCTCTTTGTTATTTCCTCAGAAATGGGTCTAATGATTTGGGTCAAAATACCATGTTTGAGACTTAGCGGTTTCTATAATTTGTCTGCGAAGTACGAGAGTTTTACAATATTGTAGAATCACGGGGAACAAAACAAAAGTTTACTGCAGCAGAAATATGAAAGTCAGGTAAATATATCGGTTATGCCAAATAATCTTTCTGTAGCATTATCCGTATACAAAATATTCGTTACAGCATACAGCTTTTCTGATGGGCTTACTTTGAGGTGCAATTGTATAAAAGACTCGTATTTGAAAATCGTTGAATATTTTCCAGAGCTCATTATTTGCAAAAATCTGACTATGAATTAAACAGCTGAATGATATTTCTGCACCCTGAATATAAACAGATTCGTATTCCCTAATCTGAAACCATTTATAAGCATGATTAACGTAAAACAGCAACCGAATGAGTAATTAGAAAGCATAAAATAAGAAATTAATTTTATAAGAAAAAATTTAAAAGCAGAAAATTTAAATGAGAAGGAAAATCCGGGATAGATTCACCTAAAACGCAGGCCTCCTGAGAAAATTCAAAACTTTGTTCTAAATCTTGAACTACAAGGAAACAAATGGGGACAGCCTAAAGAGAGACAGTATATGATATAATTTCTGAGGATTCCTAAGCATCAAATAGATGATGGTGATGAAGAAACAATCTTGTTATATTGTCGTATGCCTCTCTTTAAATTATTTCACATAAACAGATGGGAGCTACTCGCTTGCAAGAGGTACGGGTAAACTAAACAAGAACTTCACATGCGAGGCTACGACGAGGGACGCAGCTAAAGAAAGTACCAAAAATATTATTAATCACTGGCAAAAAGGGACGCTACGTGGCTTGGAAGGAACAAAGGAACTCTACACTATCATAATGAATATAAAAAGAGAATAGATGGATGGTTATTTATTATATGAAAATGGATTTCTTACTCCATGTGTCTGCCGGGCGAGGACGCCATGCTTGCCTTTGCACGGAGATGGCAGTTCCACGACTTTGCTACTTGCAGGTTGCCCACTGACTCTCAAAACAACGCTAACACACAAGCGTCACTGACGCTATCCCCTCCCTAATACTTAGTTCCCCTGACTTACCCCTACTCACAGACAAACTGCCGTCTCTAACCTCGGTGCCCAGAGAGTAGTGTATCCTAATATCTTTGCATACGCCACACCATGTCGCAAGTTTATTTGAAGGATTTTGAACCTGACCAACTTCCGTCCCGGATCCACAACAGTATGCCGCAACCACACCAAGCGCAAAGTTAGATCTGCAGGAACCAATTTCTTAACATAGCTATAGAAGTTTTTGCCATAGAATGGCCTAAAGGGGTAACCTCCAGTCTAGCTCATATTATTTATTGTAATTTGTTTTATTATATTTGTTTATTCTAATAATTTACATCATATTACTTATGCTTAATTCTAGTGACACTTCTGTAGCAATAATTGCTCTGACTCGTGTATTATAATAAATTATGCAACAAGTGCATAATCTTGATGATTATGGGAAAGTTTTATTTCGCTCACTGTCGTTTGTGTGACAATTTTCACGAGTGTCATATTAAGATTTTCCACGAGTTGGATAACACTTTATGCAATGTTAGCGTTATAAATTCCAAGAAATAAATGATTAAATAACTCGGTATCCGTAGTTGCAATAAGTGAGAGCGTCTTCATATATTCGTAAATGAGACGTTAAGTTTTCTCCCTACGTTTACTTTGTCATTATTAACTCCCAGAATTTGGGACTCGGTGTGTCTTGCAGTCAACTGGAGCTAGGTATAACATAAACAAAGTTAGAATAACGTCAATGATAGTACCTCAGTATTGGTAGGAGGTGTTTATTGGCATTGAAAACCGGTAGCATAGGCACACAAGGTCCAAGCTTCCGGTAACCTAGCGTGCTGAACCGATAAACAACACAGTCACTTGCATCCATTCCCTTCCTGAGAAATAAGTGAGCAGGGGTAAAGGACAGTGAAGTAGATTATTATAAGCACAGGATGGTAAGTGATTAGAAATTCAAATCGTATTATTCTACTTAATAATGTACAGGGGTTTTTGCATCTTCGTTTCTCAAAAAAAGGATATCACAAAGGATATTTCATATTTTCTCTGTAATCCACGGTAAATTGGAATACTGCTCTTATTTTATTGTTATACTAAATACTTCATTACTATTAATGAGCCAATTATGGACGACATTGAATACAGTATCAACCTATTTTTACTTAAAATTAAATTCACTTTTATTTATGGACGCTGTTTAAACTGCTGTGGTCCTTAGCGTCCCATTCCATATTGGGCATGAAGGACGGTAATTTTGCTCAGAGGCCTCTTTATCAGGCTTGAGGTTCTTTTACGTGCCGTAAATCACGGGACCACCGGCTTAACTTCCCTTCCCAAGGAAGCCATGCTACGCCCGAAAAAGCCATCGCCCTCCGCCGGGTTTGAATCTGCGACCTCGGGAACTAGAGGCTGTCATAGTAACTACTACAACACGTAGGACGACTATTTTTACTTGCTCCACTACGTATAATATAGAGGAAGTACTGTATTCTGCCCAAAAATTCGATGTCGACATTTCACCGGAAATACATGTTTTTAGAGTCCCCGAACACAAAAAAAGTATTTTTAGAAAAAGGACCATGTGTATGGGTGTTTGAACAGCATAATCCAAAAACGAAAAGTTAGATAAATATCAAACTTGGTATTAAAGTTTCTTACCTTCCAAAGATTCGACACAAAGATTTTGAAGAAAATGCCGCCGTCCCAACTCAAACTACCTTCACATGAAACATTTATTGGAAATTTTTGATTTTCTAAAAAATGGCTTTAACGATTTTGATTAAAATGCCTTATATTTACATGACAAATAAAATGTATAACTTGAATTTTCTTGGAATAGCCTGTGAAATTCACTTTATTCGGAAGAAATTTTGTATAATCTTGTATAACTGGGGAACGTTAAGCGATAGACGAAAACGTACTGTACAGCAAATGTAGATCTATTTAAATCACACAGTTTATTTCACAAACTTTTTGTGGCAATAGCCATTTCCGAGATATCCGTCATTAATGGTTCGAATTGTTCATTCCCTAGGCAGAACTCCTGTCCATTTTCAGTCGTTTCTCGCGATGTCATGGAAAGAGTATGGAGTTTTAAGGCCAGCGTATAGCATCCAATTCTAAAACATTTCATTATTGTTATTCCCTTTCTATCTATAACGAAATATGCAGTGCAGCTATTTTCTGAAAGGTTTATCTCGATTAAAATGAAGTAGATCGGAAAATAAACTTCAGTAAGAATAATTTGTATATACACCAATACGCAACATAGGGTGGAGAAAGTCATGTGAACGTAATGTTAAAATAGCATAAAATTTAATAAATTGTACAAGTTCTTTTAGCTCTATTCCTTTGTGATTCCGACCTTGTGTTAATTACTAAGTGTAGAATCAACTCTCGATGCATCACAGGTGCCTCTATCCTTCATATTCCCCTAGGTGGTGGCAAGGCAATAAAATCAACATACTTAATGTATGCAAAAATGCTAGGAATCTGCAGCGTGGACAGGCCCCTCTGTATGTTCAGTGAAATGTACACAGCTCCCGTACAGCAGGGTTGTAAAGTACTCTATTGTTTTCATTAAGTAGTTGCCTCTGTTAGGCAGTTCCAGGAAACAAAGGTGGGACATAACAAAAGTCGTTGTGGATTCCTTGACATTGCGTAACTGTTGATTCTGCTCCCGGCCTTGGTAGTACAGTGCTGTAGCGTTTGCTTCTTCCTCTTTTTGAAATGAAAGTTGGCAGAGCTGACTGGAAGCAGCATGAAATATAGTCATCATTAAGCCCAGTGGATGAGCGGGGTGGCTCAGGCGGTAACGTCTGTGGCCCGCATTCGGGAGATCGTGGGTACGATTCCTGTGGCCGGCCTTTCAGACCCATGGGTTTTTTCGTGGGTTTCCTCGGGTCGCCTGGCGAAGGATAATTATATCCCCCGAATTTCCTGTCACTCCATTTCATCTCCATTCTCATTTCACCTCACCTTTCATCTGCTTGGTTTCTTTCAGGGTCGCACAAGTGTCGGCGGAAGGACTCGGCTTGCGCATGGCAGGGGAAAAGGGTGATTTAAGTAAACCTTCGTCCGGGTCCCCAGGTGATGTGCAAGCCTACATGGGGAAGGGGGGCCGGCTGCTCCAGCCCCATTCGGTGTGTTCAAATCTGTAAATGGTAGGGACTCTGTAGTCTCTGCCTGTCGTGCTTCCTGGTCCGGCTGCCCTCTGCCTCCTTTTATCTCAACCCTCCCTCCCGAGGGCAGCCCGTCAGGCGCATAGACACAAAGGATCTCCTTAGATCGAGATGCTAAGTGCCCCCTCCGCTTCTAGTCTTATCCTATGTGCGGTGGATAGTCCATGAGAAATCACAGATGTCCCTTCAAGTTCAGGAAGGAAGTTGATGGACAAAGAATTCGATTTGGCTGGAGTTTTTTTTTGTTTCTTTTTTCCACACCTACACTAATCTTTTCTTCATTGAGTCTTTTTCACTGTTATTGGTATTTTTAATTTCGATTAGCAATAACAGTGAGGATGAGCAGAGTAATAAAAAATTGAGTAACAAAACACCAACAGCCCAGAATTTTATGGAAAACTGACAGCAACTGTAGCTTTGGTTGTTATTGCATTAAATGCTGAATTATTCTACCTCTTCCTTTCGGCCTCTCTCTCTCTCTCTCTCTCTCTCTCTGTCTTACTGTTGTCTCTCTGCCACGCTTGTCTGCACCTCTTTTTCTCCTCACTACACTTTCCGTTTATCCCCCTCGCTCTCTCCACCACTATCGCCTTTACCCCTTTCTATCTCTTTCCTCTTTGTAACTTGCATGCCAGGTGATATTTTCAAAACCGGTAGTATATTTCTTTCTGGGTTGTTATTAAAAATAAGAAATACTCCTTCCTTCTGTTTGCAATTCGATGGGAATTACACTGCTTCTTGTGGTAACCGGTTTAGGTAACAAGTAATAGTAACGAAACGTTTCTATAGCTTCTTAAATACATATGCTAAAAAAAATTGTGTGAATAACAAAGAACTTGTTATGGTTACAGAAATATTTGCTGTGTAGCATGTGAAAAATAATATTTTATTAAGTTTTTGAATCAGCTACTTAATGTGGCCCCCCTTCCTTCGTGTCTGTGAAATTAGTTTTTCAATTTCTGTTTTAGTTTCAGAGATATCTGCGGTGGTAGGTTTTGGTGACACCCGGTATAGCAAATTTTCCGGTAAGCGATTTAATAGTTCTCGATCTAAAAAGACGCCCGCGTGCAAATAACAATGTTAACATGAGTATTTACCCAAAATCGAAATCACCGGAAACAGAAATGTTGTAATCGATTTATTATCTGTATAGATTAGATTCCGCATCTGTCGTTGCATTGATGAACTTTTAAATTCCAAATCACTTTTTACTACTTTATTGTAAATACCTGTATGTTTACACATTGTATTCGTGTTGTCTTCTCACTTTACTCTTTAGAACTATAATTTTGCTAAGCCTCGTAGTATACATATTAAAACATAAAAATTCCCTTTTATCATTACTCACCTAAATGAGAGAAAAGAGTAATATTGTGTTTCTGATCCCTACAAATCTGCATCTTCCAGATTCTGGAAATGATATACAATCTTTAATGTACCTATTTTTTTCGCTGAAAGAATTATCCAAATTTTGAAGAGTGGTTTTTGGTACAACACATGAACTTTGAACTGCTTTTACTTACCTTTTATCCCACAGTTGCTTCATCACAAAAACACTAAAAGGCTGATGTGTTACCTTCACCACTTTTTCTACTCCCTATCGTTTATTAGTGGGTGTACAAACTATTCTTACGAAAGATTATTTTTTATGTACTTCATTCTAATATAGATAAACCTTTCCAGAAATAACTACATTATACATTTTGTTATAATACAAAGGGAACAGCGATAGTCAAATGTTTAAGAACTGGAAACTTTATGCTGGCCTTAAAATTCCATTACTCTTTCCATGCAATCGCGAGAAGCTACTGAATATAGACAGGACTTGAAAATAATGGCAAGGCGTTAAACAATTCGAACCATTATTAACATACATCTCGCAAATGCCACAAAAATAATTTGAAATAAAGTGTGTGTTTCAAAAGGACCTACATTTTTTTTGTAGTACGTTTTCGTCTTTCACTTAATGTTTACCAGTTATACGTTATCCAAAAAAACAAAAAAAGTTTCTTCCTAATGAATGGGACTTTACATGCTATTACTAGAAAATTAAGATGTTTACTTCACTTGACGTGAAAAGTCTGGTATTTTAATAAAACTCGTTAGCCAGTTTTGAGAAACTAAAAAGTTTCGCAAAATGTTCTATTTAATAAGTAGTGTAGGGTGAGGGATTTTCTTGAAAATCTTCGTGTGATATCTTAGGAAAATATTGAACCTCTATACTAAGTTTTATATTTATCCGATTTCGTTTTTGAGTTATACTGTGCAGGTGCACGCACACGGACTTTTTCTAAAAATGCTTTTTTTGGATTTAGGGAGTCTCGAAATATTTTTATTTCCGGTGAAATATCCATATAGAATTTTTGGGTGGAATGCAATACCTCTCTGCTCACTAGCAACAAAAACTGTATTTCTGCAGTTAAGGACTACCGACTAAGCTACTTGTTTGGCGTATTGTGAATTTAACTTCTCTAGTTTTTAAATTCGTTCTAATTTTTGTTGCTGATGCGCATTGTTATGCAGCTGAAAATAGTTTATGTTTATAGTGTTGTATAAATAAGTTTTAAGTCTATATTGTACTGCATTGCCTTTGTATAATCAATGTGGTAGCTGATAGCCGCGCAGTTGTGCAACCTAAAATAAATAAATAAATTTAAAAAAATTTCTTCCGATTTAAAAATTTTAATTGATAATATTACATGTTTTCAGGTAGAGAATGCTGTAATTATAATTCTTAATTTAATATACTGTATTACTTTAATACTCCTATATCCGAATGATATGCATTCCATTCATGAAAAAACGTGATTTTTCAGATTAGGTCAGTCATTACCTCAGGACTAACATAATTCTGATGTCATGATAAAACAAATCGTTATGTTAAGGATATAGGTTCAACAAGCCGCCATCAAAGGTATATATTTGACTATAAAGTAAGACATTTCCCAAATTTGTTAATTTTCCTTGATTACTTGTTAATGCCGCGACTACTATTGTGTTTTATGTCGTTGTTACATTTGGATACATGCCACCAAAGACATATTGTTACTGTTCGACCACATATCGTACGATTCACACACTTTGGTGGGATGTCGTATGTTAAATATTCTTCACGATGCACAGTTAACGTCACTTTTTAGGCTTCGTTTGGGAACATTCCCTTTTCTGATGAGTTGCAGTCTATCTACATATTCTTATAAAAACATATTTTTGTAATTTTATATAAATAAGATTGAACTCTTGAATTATAAAACCAATTTGAATTTTCATATACTTAAATATACTCAGAAAATTCCTCGGTAATTGGTGGAGTAAAGAGCCGGTAAAATAATCGTCAAAATATGAAGAAGTACATTGGTTGATTTAGTACTGTCCGCATATATAAATATTGCGAATAGTTAATTAAGAATCTGTTGTATTACAATAACCTAAATTTCTCCAGTTACAAATAGTATAATGAAGCTATATCTGTAAATATTTGCAGATATAGCTTCATTATACATTTTGTTGAAGGTGCAAGTGGGATAGAGGAAATCAAATCGATATTCAGATGTTTAAAAGCGGCTCGCTATGGCTTTAAAATTCCATACTACTTCAATGACAAAGCGAGAAATATGTGAATACTATAGTTCTTATAAAAATTACTGAACATTTGGAACCAAAATTAACGGATATCTGGAATAAATAGCTGATTCACAGTAGAGCTATTTTTAATAAATTGTATGTTGTAAAGAAGTCTAAAGTTTTGTTTAGTACGTTATCACATCGTTTCCCAGATAAAGAACATTATACAAAATTCCTTCCGAATGAAATAGACTTTAACATTATTCAAATAAAATTGAAGAAATACATTAAATTCTATTTGTCATATAAATATCTTTATATATAATGGCATTTTAATCAAAATCGTTGGGGCCATATTTAAGAAGATAAAAATCTTCGAAATCTTCCTGTAAGGTGTACAGAATTTTCTTGAAAGTGTCGCAGTTCTCAATAGCTTGTGTTATCTTATTTATTGGGCGTCTCTTGTTTTATTAATTTAAATTTGGGTTCATTGTCCTCCGGCTAGCTATTATAACTCAGTTGAATAAGTATCTCTAAGCAGGGCGTGTAAATGGAAAGGAGTTGTTGCTAAAAGATAACACTGATAAAAAAATTATTTCTACACTTTTATTGCCATCACACTTAATTAATAATTCACATATTTAATCTTTATACACGCCTGACTGAAACTGTGATATTTCTGAATGTAACTACAGTCGTTATAGTTGCCGCGCACCAATTACTTCGCGTACTTCACATTTTAGTAACTAATTCTGCGACGTGCACCTCGTGAGAGATTCTTCAGAACTGTGTGAAACTTGCTTATGGCTCGAGAATATTTATTCCTTCACCTCAAATTGCGTAAACATTATAATAGAATTGCTATTGGTTACCAAATCGCGCCCACTTTAGCGTCTGTTTTTGGTCAGCCAATCACTACTACTAACATATATACCCTAGGGAAGATACTCCCTCCATTTCGTTCCTCTTAGTGATAAACAACTCACCCGCTCGGTTTATTGTTACCCACTTCTATTGTCAGTTTCAGTGAGGCCGTGTAAACTTATTTCCTAATAATACTTATGGCTAACAAACCTCTAAAATCCTGTACATACAGTAATATTAATTTACACTACAATCACTTTGGCATTCACAGATGTTATGATATAAAATATTGCCTCAAAAGTCATGTCGCATCTTTGAAAGATACTGAACCAAGTTTCATATTAATCCGAATTTGTGTTTTTGAGTTACGCTTTTCACAGACACATACACACACAGCTTTTTTATAAAAACGTTTTTTTTTTAATTCATGGGTCTTCAAACCTAGGTGAATTCTCGATATGGTATTTGTGGGTGGAAAAACGCCCCTTCCTAGGTACGAGACAGAGAAAGTAAGACCTAATTTGAATTTGTTGAATTTTTTTTAATGTGAACAAAATACAGGAACGAGTTCACATACCACAATATATGAAAATAATTTCCATGACTCATAACAAATCTGCTTTTATTCGAATATATTCACTTAAAGGAAGCTAGTAGGAACTGCATGTATGTGTTAAATTATTTTTTATAGAATTACATGTGAATATGACATACTAAGCTATGGTTTATATTCTGTTTATCGTTGCTTCACAAGGTGGGTAACCACAATTTCAGAAAATAATTGTCTTAATATATTTTATGAATCCTTATGAATCCATGAATCCTCTCTAATTTTCGGCAAATCCTTGAGAATGGTGATATATAAAGAGATAATCTTTACATTGGTAAAGAGATTAGAGATATGCTTAAAAGTTCTTCAACAATTAACCATTCCTCGACAGAAGTAATTAGCTTAAGAAAGAATGTTGAAGCCTTATCTTATTGAATCTTCCTGTTTCTGAAACTAAATGACGGACATTAAGTCTAAAATTTAAAATCCATTTAAGCACCACGGCTAATTTATTGTAAAACAAAGTTGCCACGCCTACATGCATCTTTTACGCATTTAGAGCGATTTATAAAGTTGCCAGGACATCCGATTGAATGTATTTTAGATGTTTTCTGAAGAAATCGTCGCACAAAAGCCATAAAACTGTCTACATTTACAATAGACAAGTTCTGCCGCGCGGTCTGCTATCTGAGGCGATGCGGTCCGTAGAAGATGTGGAAAACGATTGGCGGACAGGTTTTGCCCAGCAAATTCGATCTGGCCTAGAAAACTAGTTTGATGCCTTTCCATATCTTTAGGAACTGCTGACCGAGTGACGTTTAAGTCCTTTGGGCATCACAATTATCCACTTCCAATTTAATTAAAAAGAAAAATTCAAACACATGTGCACTTAATGTAGTCTATATATTATAGATTCAATTGGTTTTCTGCAAGATAAAGACTTGCTGCATGGAGTTATTTATTTTCGACTTAAGTGAACTGGTTGCTAGTCACTGAAAGTATAATTTTGTCTGTGAGATATAATCATATGGTGATCCTCAAGCAATTACCTACGTATTTCAGTGGGGTAGTATTCTACAATGTCATTCATATGCATTACACTATATTTTGTTTTAGAATCTGTGAGCTTGATAGCATACTTGACATTTAGTAGTACTAATTTAACGGTTGTTGAAACCTGGTTGAAATATAAATTCTGTATACCGTTTTAAAGCATTTATTTGAGCAAATATCACAAATAAAAAAACTTAGAGGTTGGTCAGTTATTTACAGCATCTCTCTCGTTCTCTCCCCTTTCTTTAAGCAAAACACATTATTCCGCACAATCGCACCCTTTCGCTTACTTTCTATATTCCTTGGAAAAAAAACAAATCTGATAATAATTTACACTCATGCGAGTTACTTTACCCATTACAAATTTAGCTTATATATTACAGAATTTAATAATATTGTAGTGAGTCTTCTAAACATGTTATATTATTCATGACACAATTTTTCCATGTGCATGCTTATACACAGCATGAGGTAACAACATTCGAAGTGTTATATCAGAATCAAGGAGGAATACATTCAAAAGCCATTGCAAGAAACTCTTGCGGTATTTTATAGCGCAAATTTTCATGTTCTCTTCATTATAAAACTATTTTTTCGGCCTAAACCACGTGTTAAGGATTACTGAAATTAAATCCAACGTTTTGAAGGCATCTTAGCCTTCCTCTTCAGGGATCTACCCCCTGATTGATGCGCGTTAAAGGCACTTGTTGATAGGAAGATGCGAATCAAAAGAAAAAATAAGAATGCAAGCTTAATGATACAGTACATCAGATGATGCTGTTACACGTGCGAAAACATAAAAATACATTTTGAATAATTGAAATATCTGTGTTACATTCCCAGACATTCTGTATCCTCTATCGTTTATTAGTGTGTATACAAATTATTACTATTGTGGAAGTTTATTTGCCTATCTACTTCATTTTAATCGAGATAAACCTTTCCGAAAACAACCGCATTACACGTTTCGTTGTATATACAAAGGGAATATAGCAATTTCAAATATTTTATAATTGGATGCTACATACTGGCCTTAAAATTCCATAATTTTTCCATTATATCTCGAGAAACAATTGAAAATCGACTTTAAAAGAATGACTACAATACAAACAGTCAATACGAATATCTCGGAAATGGCTTATACCACAAAAAGAAAGTTATTGGAAATAAATTGTGTGTTTTAAGGGGATCCACATTTCTTGTGTAGTCCGTTTTCGTCTAAATGTTTAACAATTTCTTCCGAATGACAGGCTGGTTCCAGAAAATTCAAGCAATACTTTTGTTTGTTGTGTAAATATCTTAAATAATAGCATTTTAATCAAAATATTCTCAGCCATTTTACAGAACATCAAATATTTCGAAAAGTTTTCAATGTAAAGAGGAGTTTGGTGTGGGGTAATTTTCTTGAAAACCTTAGTGTCATATATTTGGAAGCCACTGAACTTAAATACCAAGTTTGGTGTGTATCCAACTTTTCGTTTTCGAGTTATACTGTTCACAGGTACACTCACAGTATACACATAAGAGTTTTTTCTAAAACCTTTTTATTTTGGGGGCCTCAAAACATGTACTTCCAGTGAAATCTCGGTATCAAGCTTTTGACTGGAATGCAATATCTTCTCTACCTTCTAGATACCTGGTAGATAAAATAAAAATGACCAAAAATATTTGATACAATGACCTCTTCATTTTTCTTCTTCTAAGTTACTGTCCATCTCTTATGCGTTCCCAGTTACACACAAAGTGTACGGAATTCAATAAGAACAAAGAGGAATTATTAATAATCTGTTTACAGAAAATTTAAGATATATATTTCATTCTTAATGGCAAAGGCTTTAATACTTAGGATTTTAAATAAAATCCTTATAGCTGTTTCTGAGAAAAAAAAGTGCACATAAAGAGTCCGTGGGGTGGAGAATATTTCCTGAAATCCTTCGTGTAGCAGTATCGAAAGATGCTGGGCATCTTCTTTTGTTTATCATAAGTAAGCGGTAGAGAACGTAGAAAGGAACCTTGGTAACCAAATCGTATCATGGCCGCGTGCACGAATTACTACCTAAGGGCCAGCGTTGCGAGCTCAACCCGACTCACCTACTTGGCCGGCTGGGTGGTTAATGGCCGGTCTCTCCAGAACAACAGGTTTGCAGAATAATATCCAATGTGTGCTGCTTCTCCTCCCCAGAGGATTCCTTTGCGTAGTTTCGAGTAGGTTCCACTTCTAGAAGTTTCCGCTTTGTGTGTGGGCTTATACAAGGGACTGTTGTTGCCCGGGAGTCTAGTTGAGTTGTGTTAGCTAAGCAGATAGGAAGTGAAAAGTGGGCAATGAAAGAGGACAGTGCCAGTGAAGTTCAGCTGTGAGCTGTAATTCGACAGATCAGTTGTGTTGCGTGCCAAATGCGTGTCAACAGTGATTCAAGTGTAACATTTGTGCTATGTTGAGCACCTAAGTTGCAAATAAAGTGTATTTCACAGTAACTGGTATTCTCATCTGTTACAGTATTCATAATCTAATTTCTGTGAGTGTATGACAAGGGAGTACGAGCAAAACAATGTGAGGTAGCTGTATGAAGCACATTATTATTATTATTATTATTATTATTATTATTATTATTATTATTATTATTATTATTATTATTTAGCAAGGGACAAGTACGGCCCCAGCACCGCCGGGAAATAGAGCTCGCCGCATATTTGAACCCGTGCCGTTTACTGTGGTCTTAGTGTGTAAAGATCGGCGGTCTTCCTACTGAAATCTTGCTGGTGATTTCATATTTCATGCATTCCATTTTTAATTTTATTTAACGTCGTTTTAACACTAAGTCATTCGTAGGTGGTAACGGCTGTACAGAATTCAGCCAGGATGCTTATGGTTATTATTAGGGGGCGGATTTCTATGACCTAACATTAGGAAATATGCATATATATGACCGATAAATCCATAAAAATGTGACCAATAAAACACAAAGTATGACTTTACTAACACACATTTGCAACGTAAGGACATTTATTGCTATAATACTAATATATTATATGTCAGTATCACGTTTAACAATAATCTGTGCTAATAATAGTCTTATGCCTGTGAAACATTTCTCGGTCGTAACTTTCAGCTCGCATAATTTGCAGAATAAGATAACCTTCATTAGTACTAAATATTTTAACATCAAATTCACGAACGTAACACCACAATGTTTCACCAACTATCTTCATGGCGAATATAACAGAATGAAAATTCAACGACTGGTCATCAATGGCTTTGAAGGGAGAAAGATATGGTGAACAAAGATAGCAAAATTGAATGAAAAAACCCTCTTTGCATTTTCTCGCAAAGGATTGGGGGTAAACTCCACCTTCTACTTGAAACCATACATTCTAATATTATCTGCATTTCAAGAAAAAGGAAGTGATATTAAAACATCCTATAAATCCATTAAATGAAATTTGCACGACGATTTCCAAGAAAATGTAGGCAATTTTAAAATATTCTGAAAAATGTTTCAATCTAAAACAACATATCCTGGTAATCACAACTACTTTTATAAAAAATGCCAAAATATGACATACTGAGATTTGTCATAAATATGACATATAACATTAAACATTCTTATGTAAAAACTTCACATGACCTTTTCCACCCTATCGTTTATTTTAATGCATGATATTTTAACCAAAATCGTTAAAATCATTTTTAGACTATAAAATTCGAAAGATTTTCCATGTAAAGAGTAGTTTAGGGTGGGTATATTTTCTATAATATCTTCGTGTTACATCTTTGGAAAATAGTATTTATCTGACTTTTTGTTTTTTAGTTATGCTGTTCACAGACACACACACAGTGTGTCTAATACGGGTTTTTTGGAATTAGAAGGCCCCAAAACATGTACGTATTTCCGGTGAAATCTCGGTATCGAATTTTTGGATGTAATGCAATACCTTTTCTACCCATTATGTACGTGATAGAGAAAGTAAATTATCGAGATATACGTTTATATGTCGAATAAAAACCTTCTTATTTTCATCAGACTGCTATGAAATTTAATAAAAAAATGTGACGTCATAAAAATCCGTCTCTGGTCATCATGTAAGCGAAGAAGAATTTCGGCATTCGACACAGTCGCCTATTGTACTTCTAGAAGGAAGGTGAAGCGAAGAGCGACCAAAACCGAAAATATAAGTTAGGTGGTTATGCTATCCTTCGGCAGTTTGGACATACCTAATTTTGGGGAGGTAAAGTACCTTGCCAAACCAGGGGCTAGAATATCCTTGAAAAACAGAGGTGGTCACGCTGGCAGGTGATGTGGCTAGCTAGTTCCATTATGGGCCAGATTTCATGCACGCGAGTATATGTAAACGTCGAAGGAAATGTAAATCTAGTTTTCTTCTACTATCATAACCTTCTAAAAATATAGCACTGATGATATTACTTTTATTTAAGCTAGTAGCTTAACGTGTTACTGTCGTAATAAATCTATATTTACTAACACTCTGGCGTGCTTTTGACTTAAATGACAGAGGAATAATAAATTATTAAATAAACGCTAAGTATCTTACTTGTTTGAACAGTAGCACCCTCGCCTCGCCTACGTTTGACGATACTGCTTCATGACAAACCGCCAGGAGTCTTCTCACCATTTACCACAATCACACACCTGAGCTCGGTCACCCCTGCTGGTAGAACGACTTACGGGCCGTCAACTGTTGGCCTACTACCGCTGCTTCACTGTCGTCATTAACCATCATTTCAGTTTATGAAATCCTGTCCGCCAACTTTATTGATGCCATCCTTCAAACAGTTAACAAGAACCACTCTTGGAGGCTGCTGGGCCGCTTTTGAATCACAACTAATCTATTCCCGCCTATGAAATATTGGTACCAATATTCCTGCTAAAGAGGCCCACAGAAAAAAAATTACAGGTTGCGCAGATGTTCATCTTGCATTTATTAATACCTGTGAAGCGCTTCGGAACGCTAAAGAAGCTGTGGTAATATCTTTTTTTTATTACTATGGCTGTCTAGAGACGCATCCTTCAACATAGTGGACACAGTAGGCGGAGATATTACCCTAATTTCCTTGACGAGGTCGTAAAGCACTCGTTTCGCAACACACTCGAAACTACAGTTTAGTCTCTCTATGTGGAAGTATTGCTTCCAAACAAAAATATGATACCGGAATTTCATCGGAAATATATTCTCTGGGGCTACCTAATCATTCTAAAAGAAACTTATGTCTTTCAATGCATGTGCGTATAATATATTCAAAAGAAACCCAACCTTCGTTTCCGCAACTCTCATTCCAAACAACCTTTATATGCAATATTTAGCTTATGAACAGTGGCTAATCCAGTGCTATAATATACATGATTTCAACCAGTCAAAGCTCTTTGTCACCACAGTTTTATTGTCTTTTTCTTCCACTTTATGCCTATCTGTACGCGATAAATTCATCAGAACTATACATTGAGACTTGTTTAGGGAGTATCTGTACATTTAATTGGGTTTGTAGACTTATTATGCTTCACGTGTGTTGAGTAATATATTTATAACTAAAGAGTTTAAGTTGAAATAACAAGAAAATATCTGTGCTGAAATTGTTGTTCTCTGAATAGATAACTCTGATTGAATCTATTTGCAATGACGCAGTTAGTGCAGCCATCACATAACCCAAACAAATAAGTATGTATTTAGTTCGTCTTAGACAGGGTCGTCAGATTTATTCGGCCGTTGCCGCCAGTCGGTTGCCTCCACATGGCTTTGAAGCGAGTTTATCATCAGTACCAAGCGGGATGGCTCAGGGGGTTATTTCTGTGACCCGCACTCGGGAGATCTGGGTTCGATTCCCGTGGCCGACCTTCTTGACCCATGGGTTTTTCAGAGGTTTTCCCGGATCACCAGGCAAATTCTGAGAAGGATTATTACATACCTCTAATTTCTGTCCCTCTATTTCCTTACATTAATCACTTTATTCATTCTTCACCCCGTTTAGTCTGTTTCAGGATTGGAAGTGTCGACGGTGGAGTTTCGGTGCAGTGTCACAGGAATAAATGATGCTCTCTATGAACCTTCTCTGTTGCCGGGGTCTAAGGACCGTTCCCGGCGGGGGCATTTGATCCCATGTGGGGCGAGGTCCCCGGTCTGCCTGTCCGTATGCTGGGGCTTTGTATCTGGAACCTTAAGGGACCCTGTCATTTGCTGTGCAATCATCCTGGTTCCGGCCGCCCGATGTCTCCCTTCACCTTATTCCTTCCTCCCGGGGCGCCATCTTGTGGGGCGTACGGTACAATGTTCAGCCTCTCTCGATCAGTGCCGAAATCTCCTGCGCTTCTCCTTTCTTCCTTTCATTATCATCAGGCCTCCGGCAGAGGACTATCGAAAGTTTAATGGAAGGGGTGGATGTCAACAGTTTCGAGGTCACCTTAGTGAAATGGGACCTGTATCGTACCTTTCCAGTATATACATTTGGAACGTCTTTGCTTCGCTTGCGTCCCGTAAACTCGTAATATCAGCATGTATGCTGATAGGTAGCTCAAATAATTCAACAGTTTTTGTAAACTATAGAGTCTCAGCTTAGCCTTAACAATGCTCTGATCGGTTGTCACTTCAATCTTGCGTGCAAAGAACGCACAAATTGTCCTAGTGAAAAATAGTTCTGCATCGTCGCAGTACATCAACCTATTTACGAAGTCAGAAACTCATACAGTCCGAGATTCAATCCGCATCTCCCCTTTGTGACAAGGGACTCGCTAAACTAATAATGACGTCATTCATTTAAACCGAATGGTGATAAAGGCAGAATAAATATGAAGACCCGGTGTTTATCATTGTAATAATAATATTGTTGTCATAATAAATACAACTCGAGTTGCATATTTTCTTAAGATGAATTCACTCGCAAATTCGTAACTCGCGAAGTTATTGATCATACCTAGAGCCCTTGTTATATCACTGCAGAAGTAAATATATTTTTAGTCTGCCAAAATTCTTGTAAGCTTGAATTATATCATATGTTTTAGATTTTGGCAGGATGAATAAAATGGATTTGTTAAATGCTCTTAATAACCGGTGATTTTCTTCGTTCAAATTTAATTTTTCATAGCCTTGAAAGATGCAAAAAAAAACAAAAAAAAAAAAAAAAAAAAAACAGATGTACTAAAAGACATTTGGAGACATACATTTTACTTGAAATAAGCTTTCCAGACAGCTGATGCTAAAAGTAAGCTTTTTAACAAATTGTTAGTTTTAGAAAAGCATTATATGTGCAAGTAGTTTTCCTTTTTTAAAGGAAACTTATACCAAGGCCCGTAAGCTATAAAAGTTATAGGGCAGACTGTTATATTACATATTAAATAAGTTATATGTTAAAAGTTACTCCGTTTTGTTCCTAGAGCAAGCCAGTAGTCTAACAAAATTCTCATTAAATTACCTGAGAATATTCCAGGTAGTTTACTTTCACAATTATGTACTCCTAAAATAAATGGGGTGTTCTACAAACCTTGTTTATGTATCCGTCTTTTTTGTTTTTATTTAATTATTTCATAATCGTTTTAAACCATTGCCACCAGACCATTTCTTTTCTTCAGAAATCCTATCTTCAAATATCATATTTCTCAACACTGACGCAGGATTTGTTGTGAAAACAGCGATTCACCTTTCTTTTAATGTCTATATTCCAAGCAGGCACATATGTTTAAATGTTATTAAGGTTATTTATAAAACAAAAGCTTTACTGTAGGGATATTTCTATAATATCATTACAAATTATAGCTTTTATCATCTCCTATTCTAGATAAGCTAAGACTGAGGTTGTTGCTTCCAGAAATCTAAGCTTTGCTCCTCTTCCTTACAAGCAATATTCTTTATAACACAGAATATTTCATTCTCAAGGTCTTGTTGTCCAAAGCGAATAGGAATATGAATATAAGGTAGTGCAACACACTATTTCTTTGTCCTTTATGGTTCTTAAAAATACTTGAAGGGCTTTTTAGTTCACCTAAGTCTGCCATACTCGATGCCTAGCATGTCTTCATAGCTAAGACACTGCAGGGCTTATTCTGATTTGTTTTAAGGGAATTATTCCAACCCTATCTGAATAATGTTACATTAGTAATAACCAGTGTTTATTTTTCTCCCAAAACATTTGAGATATATGAAAAACTCTCGGGGGTTTTGCCCTCGGCCAAGGTCGGCTGCCCCCCCACTCACGGCTGCCTCAGATAACGTGTGCGACTCTCATTTGGGAGGTCTCGGGTTCGATCCCCTACTCTGTCCCATGGGTTTTTCATGGTTTCCCGGGTCAAATGACATGATGGTTTCTCATCTACCACCAATACTTTCCATAATTTCCTTTCACTCCGTTTCCTTCCCATCTTTCAAGTGTGCATCTAGGTTGCGTGGTATATGGCGTGCAGGGTAGATGACGTGGATGTATGCTGAATGAAAAGAGTACTTCCTGTGGTCACAGAGGGCTGCTTGTTTGATTGGTCGTTCATCGTCCTCTCCCGGCGGCTTTAGCAGTGAGAGGGGTCTGCGAGCTTGGAAATGTTAAGGACTTCTGCACGTCTATGTGGCCTTTCTGCCTATGGCTTGTAGCCTCCTATTGTTCCTTCACTTCATCCCTTCCTCCTGGGGGTGCTAGCCACAATAGATCTCTGTAGGTCGCAGTGCGCGAGATGTACCCCTTCGGTGAATGACCTATACTATCTAAGGCAAAATTCGTATTCGGTTCAATTTTTCTACGAGTAAGATAGTAAATAGAGAGTGCTATAGATATAGCATTCTGACTCCATTTTAATCAGCTGACGAAAGAGGAGAAATCACATGGGTGGTTTTAATAATATTCTGTCATTGTTCATACAGTAGAGGAGTCCATGGTAAAATTAGGGAAGTGTTTGAAAATAGAATGTTAATATAATAGGGATGGGCAGAAAATAACGTAACGGTTACCAAAGTAACTAAATGCCCAATAACAATTACCAAAGTAACAAAGACTAGTTATCGCGTTAATGGTTACTCGAGAAACGAGAC
The DNA here is from genome assembly GCA_030765065.1 of Deroplatys truncata. Lineage (NCBI taxonomy): Eukaryota > Metazoa > Arthropoda > Insecta > Mantodea > Mantidae > Deroplatys > Deroplatys truncata. The sequence goes on from CM060986.1 coordinate 129,223,570, forward strand.
AGTTACGGAGCCTGGATGACATCATTCACTGCATGTGCGCGGCATTGGTATCGGTTATCGGGAACTATTTACCTCATAGCTTGTTTATAACTTGTCATCATCGCACGGGGTTGCAGGTACATATTGTTTATTACAGCGTGTGGCTTATCGCTTCGTAATAGGTTCCAGGGTTTAGTCAGTCAGACTCGGGCAGCAAAGCTGAATGCGTTATATTAAGATGGTTATTTACATATGATTAATACTTCGCGGGTAGATGGATATAATAAACAATTAATGTTGTTTAGTAGCAAAATATGTACGGACCGCTAAGCTGAAACAATGGTATCCTTCATATTGAAGAGTAATTACATCTGATCGTTACTGGTAACCGTTAATATAATGTAACTGCGAACGCGATAGCCAAAAAACCATATTTATTTGTTACTGGTAACCGTTACATATAACCGTTAACGTACTGTATCTGTAACGGTTATAGCCGTTACTCGAAAATAACTCCAGTATATAGTAGCCCTACTCGCTAGGCCTAACAGCCTGCAGGTTTTATTTGTATATTCCCTATAGGACAAAGCGCACGAAAAAGAAAATCCTCAAACACTGGAAGAACCCAAGGAAAACATATGAAATGAAAACGAAATATTACATTGGTATAACTGAATCCTATCAGGAACGTGTGATTACCTGAGTCCTCTGGGAGAGAACATTTCCAGCGTTTGCTGTAAGGGAAGATTTTATACGTAGATTTAGTAAGCGAAATCAAAGTAAGAAATGCCGGATGTTGCATGTTCTGCTGCCGAGGAGTAAAATACCGTGCAAGCGGTAAGGATATATAATGGAAGCATGTGCAGGAGGATAAACTTTAAAACAAACAAGGTGTAGCATTCTAAACTTCAAAATGTTAGCGCAAACTTCAAAGGTTCAGTGTAAGTTTTGAAATACTTAAGGCTATGCAGAAGCCGGGCCCTTAAGGTTTCAGAAGTATTCAGGATATAATTTGAAAACTATAATTTCTGTAAAAGTAAATTAAATTTCGAGATAGTTATTGTCGATAGTCACATTTATAAATACATAAACGCACAACTATCCTATGTGATAAATATGTAACATTGAAAGATTAGCAGTTTAAAAAATTGTACAAACAATTAGAAGTAGCTGCATGTCAAATCCTTCTAAGCACAACAAGTTCAAAGTTATTGTGGTGTATAGAGTAAGAAATACTTACCTGAATACAGTTATAGTTTAAAAATTTAAATAAAGGCAGTTATAAATGCGCTTAAGCAATAAATTCTGAAATTTTAATCATAAAACTCCAAGTAGCCTTAGTAGAAACGTTTCAGAAAAAGTTACCAGTTTTTACTTTAAATTTCTTTTACATTCGTTATTCATTTCTTGATTCTTATTTATAGACGTAAATTTATGTCGCATAGGTTGGTACCTTGTACTGGGGTTATTTACTTACTACTCATAAACTTCAAAGAAAAACCCAGTTATAGAAAGATGGCTGGAGGATCTTTAGAACAGGCAATTTATTGCAGTGTATATATAAAATTTCTTTATCGTATATCAGCTTTGAGCATTCCATAACTTTTAAGCAGAAAATGTTTATAAACATAACAATATTTAGTATGAAAAATAATAGGAATGAATTAGCTTTGATCCCATCCCTATTTTCTCGTAAATCGTTTCGTGAGACCAAACTTCTTCTTTGACCTCCGGTGAAGAGATGGTTTCGCATGGTTGCACAGAACGCGTTGCAAATCATATCTGTACATCGCTTTTATCCGAAGGCACACTACTTCACAATGTTAGCAGAAGATTTAAGATCTAAACTATGTGTTTCGTCACGATTAGTTTGTTTTATGCAGTGCATGTGATACATACATTGTCTGCAAGAAAAATTATCGTGCATCTACAACTCTTATCGCGATCAGATTAATACACATTCACAAGACCTGGGGCAAGTGCAACAGTTCTGTTCATCTCCCCAGATATTATCTCGGAACTCTCTACGTAAAACACTCTATACAGTCATATACATAATATAGAATCGAACATTCCTGCAAACTGTTTTCTTGAAAGATCAGAGTAAAGGACTGATAAGAAGATCAAATACCCAGAACATTTTATTAGTTGTGTGTTGATCTTTCGTTGAATTGCGTATTATGTATAATAATACTTTCAATCAGTCGCCAAGTACATTTACTGGACACATATGTAACGATTGGTTAAGTGGATTGAGGTTTCGGGAAGCAATATCAGAAGTACGGCCTGCTTTTCAAAGTGTAACTATATTAACAAGAGTTAAAAGCACAATATATAAATAACAAAAATGTGGAATTTAAATATGCATGTGTGTATAAAAATAAATTTTAAACATGTGATATAGATATTAATTTATTAATATCATGAATTTAGAACTGATTACCAAATGCAATTTAGAAAACTAGTATTCTTAAAAGGAGGAAAATTTTCTATATATCAAATTTTCCATTAAAATGGTAAGACAGTCAGATGATTCCTCCTTTAACAATCTTGCACAACATAATCCACCTGAATATACCTGTCTACTTAAAACGTTACTCAATTAGATATTAACATTTCATTCAGTTCTCTTTAAGCTATATAAAATCCATTGTTACCACTTATTAACTGACATTTTAGAATTTTGAGGTTAATTTTCAATAGAAAATATTCATCAGAACAAAGCTGGTCTCACAGAAGAATGAAGAAGTTCAAGTTTGTTCCCCTTACAGGCCCCGAGGCGACTCTCTTAGCTTCGAAGTGCAACCAAGCTCCGGGTTGCAGAAGAATTGCGTAGATATAGCATGACGCAATCCGTATTAACTTGATATGTTAATCCGGTGATATGTTCATTCACCGTGTCAGAGATTATAGACTGATGTCACCAAAATTATTAGTATTTGCATTAATATTTCTTGACCATACTTCATTGACATTGCACCAGCTTAAGATAGCTAACTAGACAGCAACTTCCTGCGCAGGATAAGTCCGTAATTTATTCGACCATATAATATTATTGTTTTGGGAACATCATTGTTAAGAAACGATTGAGCTGTAATATATTAATCTCACTGATAAAGATATGTTAATCCAAACAAGGATAATCAGCAATATAAACTTCTTTACTTCTTGTTGCTTCTCATGTAGAACTATTTATCCAAAACAGAAGCATAAAATAAGTTACCTATATATTCTCAGATTAAATGATTTTACCTTCTCTACCACCTACCTAGTAGGTAAAGAAGGTATTGCATTCCACCCACAAATTCGTTTTGAGATATTATCGGAATCCAAATAAGGCATATTTAAAAAAAGTGTATGCTGGAAAGAGAGAGAGAGGGAGGTAGGGAGAGAGCAGCATAACTTAAAAACGAAAAGTCAGATAAATACCAAACTTGCCATTTAGGTTCAGTATCTTCCAAAAATTCAACACAAAGATTTTCAAGAACATTTCCCCACTCGAAACTACTCTTAAGATGATAAGTTTTCAGTGCTTTCTATTTTCCAAAAAATGCTCTAACGATTTTGACTAAAATGTCATATATGAAAGATGTTTGCATGACAAATAAAATATATATCTTGAATTTTCTGGGAAAAGCCTATGAAGTTCTCTTCATTTGGCAGGAATTCTGTATGATCTTGTATATCTGGTAAACGTTAAACCATAGACGGAAATGTGCTACACAAAAGTGTATATTTCTTTAAAATACACAATTTATTCCAAATAAGGTGTTTGGTGGCATAAGCTGTTTCTGAGACATCTGTTATTAAAGGTTAGAATTCTTCAATACTTGGCCTTTCTCTTAAAGTCCTGCAAAGATTCAGCTGTTTCTCGTGATTGCATGGAAACAGTATGGAATTTTAAGGCCAGCATATAGCGTCCAGTTCTTAAACATTTGACTGTCGCTGTTCCCTTTGTATCTATAACGAAATGTGTAATGTAGCGATTTCTACAAAGGTTTATTTGGATTAAAATGTAGTAGACAGAAAAATAAGTTTTAGTACGAATAGTTTATATACCCATTATAGTAAACGTAGAGGGTAGAGAAAGTCATATGAATGTATCACATTAGTTTTTATATATGAGCAGAGTAACCGACAAAATATTTTGAGGTTTTAGAGTAAATGTTGACCTTCAAGGTTTTTCCTTCATCAAATTATTCAATTTTAAAACCTAATGTTAACTTGATTTGCATAGATCAAAATATATAGCAGTTTTGTACTTTATCATCAGAGTGATATTTTTAGCCAACTTAAAAATCTTAAGGTTAGTTATCAGTGTAAATTATGCATGTATTACGAGCGTATATTCGATTTACTATTGGCGACTATTTCGTTTTTAAGTATTCTCCCCCGTCTTAACACCTGCGGGGCGAATAATGGAAGCAGCCTCACCGAGCTGCACAAGGAATATTAGCAACTTCTCCTTTGGCACTTGCGAAACAATGGGTCCTCAACTTTTCCTTAATCATTGAAGGGAGGAAAAAGTTTAATGGGATAATATATTGACTGTGCGGAAGAGTATTGATCAATGTATTCCCTTAGAAATTCCAGTGTTTTCATTGTAGTGTGTAGAGGTAATGTCCCCACAACCCAGACTTTGCTATACTCTCACAAGTACTCTGAAGAGTCGGTGATGATGTAGGTACTGGTTAGCAGCGACAGTCTTTTATTACTCTGTCAACTGCCTCCTTGGTTCTGGTTATAAATTATATCCAGCTTTGACAGTCGCACACACATTGCAGTGACAAAATTTCTGACACCATTTCACCCTTGCTTCGTATTGCTTGTCCACCAGGTTATGAGGGATCCAGCGTTTCCTCCGCAGGAAGGAATTTGTGTAAGGACTTCAGCAAGAGCGGCGAACGAAGTTTCGAAGACTCTTCCATCTCGCCGAAAGTCTCCTGCAGATCAGTTTTAGAACTTCTACGCGAACATGGTCATAACTTTTTCTTGATACCCTGGTGTTCCTTGTCTTTTACGGCTGATCATATTCTGAACTCGGCATACTGGAAATAAACATGATGCAACAATGTTTGGAAATCCTCTCTGTAACTTTTCTTAGTTAAAATTGCACTTAAAAACCCATAGTACGAAAACGCTTCCACTCCATTTTAAAATAGTAAATATCCAGAACATAGCAACATTTAACGTTTTGGTGCACCTTTAACAACCAAATGTGGTTGAGAAGCATGTTTTTTCTAGTGTTGCCAATTTTAAACTCGTATCTCTTATAGTGAATAACGCTACATTTAAGATTACCAGCTAAAATTTCACAAGGGTTTATTTAGAAAACACCTTATTTGGGTAAATTTTAAAACGAATATTAAATAAAGCTGTTTTTCATACCTACACAGATCTATTGGTTTGATGTTCATTTCTATGCAAACCCTACCGGCGCTCGAGTCCAACACAATTACAGTTATCATGAGGTTTATCAAAGTCTTACATGTTGGCGATGATCCAAGTTCAGTGTCAGACAGCTGAATGTGTATTGACATCAGAGAACAAGCCTCTCTTGCTCCCGACGGAGAGAGAGGAACTCGATGAGAAATGTAAGACGGGTTACACAAGGGGAAATGCGAAGTTATTGATATGTGTGAGGTTACCGCAGCAAGAGGAATGGATGTTATTTATTGTTATCGTAATACAGTGTCTTTTTCTTCCCTCTGCACAGCTTAATGAATGCCCTCCTAAGTCACATGTAATTGAAATGATTGATCTTGTTGTTGCTTGTACAAGTAAAGCACCTTAAGAAATTCATACAGCTTATAACCAATAAATGTTCCTTATTTTAGCTGAGGTTTGTGGCTAGAAGTGTTGCTACAGGAGGCACTGCAATTTACTGCAGCTTCTCTTAAACACAGATACATGAAGAAAAATGGTTTCACTGAATATTTTACTAACGTATATTCTAAGCATTGTTTCTGTCTTGCAAACCGAATATTTAGAGCAAAATCAAATCAACAACATTTGTAAATAGGGTGCTTTAGATGACGTAGATTTTAATCCCTTGATGTTTGATGTTGTGCCAATGAGCAGTGACGTGCTGTTGTAGTTAACGTTTGCCACACGATAGTGTGCCAATGTGTTGTGAGTTTATAGATGCACCGCTGCTCAGTCGTAACGTTGGCTGAAGTTCGTTCTTGCTCAGCTGTACACTACCGTACTCCGAGATGTACTCTCTATTTCGTGGTCATACAATGTATGTACACTACGTGATCAAAAGTATCTGGACACCTGGCTGAAAATGACGCACAAGCTCGTGGCACCCTCCATCGGTAATGCTGGAAGTCAATATAGTATTGTACCGCCCTTAGCCTTGATAACAGCGTTCACTCTCGCAGGTGCTGGAAGGTTTCTTGGGGAATGGCAGCCCATTCTTCACGGAGTGCGGAACTGAGGAGAGGTATCGATGTAGGTCGGTGAGGCCCGGCACGAAGTCGGTGTTCCAAAACATCCCAAAGGTGTTCTATAGGATTCAAGTCAGGACTCTGTGCAGGCCAGTCCATTACAGGAATTTTATTGTCGTATAACCACTCCACCACAGCCAGTGCATTATGAACAGGTGCTCGATCGTGTTGAAAGATGCAATCGCCATCCCCGAATTGCTCTTCAAATGTGGGAAGCAAGAAGGTGCTTAAAATATCAATGTAGGTCTGCGCTGTGATCGTACCACGCAAAACAACAAGGGGTGCAAGCCCCCTTCAGGAAAAACCAGACCACACCATAACACCACCACCGCCGAATTTCACTGTTGGCACTACACACGCTGGCAGATGGCGTTCACCGGGCATTCGCCATATCCACACCCTGCCTTTGGATCGCCACATTGTGTACCGTGATTCGTCACTCCACACAACGTTTTGCCACTCTTCAATCGTGTAATGGTGACGCTCCTTACACCAAGCGAGGCATCGTTTGGCATTTTCCTGCGTGATGTGTGGCTTATGAGCAGTCGCTCGACCATGGAATGCAAGGTTTCTCACCTAACGCCTAACTGTCTTAGTACTTGGAGTGGATCCTGATTCAGTTTGGAATTCCTGTGTGATGGTCTGAATAGATGTCTTCCTATTACTCTTTACGACTCTCTTCAAAATACGGCGGTCTCTGTCAGTCAACAGACGAGGTCGGCCTGTACACTTTTGTGCTGCACATGTCCCTTCACGTTTCCACTTCACTATCACATCAGAAACAGTGGACCTAGGTATGTTTAGGAGTGTGGTAATCTCGCGTACAGGCTTCTGACACAAGTGACATCCAATCACCTGACCACGTTCGCAGCCCGTGAGTTCCACGGAGCGTCCCATTCTGCTGTTTCACGTAGTCTAATGACTACTGAGGTCACGGATAATGAGTACCAGGCAGTAGGTGAAAGCACAACGCACCGAAGATGAAAAACGTATGTTTGTGGGGTGTCCGGATACTTTTGATAACATAGTGTATATGCCTTTGAACAACTCATACCTTCGCTGAATAACATCCGGTTACTTATTGCTTCCACTTTTATATCTCTGGGCTAGGGGTTTAAGGTTTTGACCGTAGGATAAATTTAGTAATGTGTAGTCATATTAAAATCCCAATCATGTCTTGCTGTATTTATTGCTGTTATTTTATTAACTTCTGTTTGTAGCAATTTTATTCACTGCAAGTTCGTTGCTTTTACTTACACCTCTAATATTGCAAAACGGAGTGATTTAGTTGCACCCTCAAAAACAATTAAGCTCTCTTACAATTGAACAATTCACTTTTTATAAGGAAACTTTCATATCTCTTACAGAATGACAATATTCTAAACATTTAATATACTTGTACAAAGAGTGTCAAAGAAAATCTCGCTGCATCTCGCGTCTATGTCACATTATTTATCGTTGTACGTAGCCTTGAGAAGCCATGGCCATTTCATTGGCTGCTTTAGGCCACGGTGCAAGGGTGCGTCAATCCTTATGCTAAACGGTTACACCAACAACCACAACAAAGGTTGCAAAATCGCGTAGAAAGGAAATATATGTTTACGCTCTCGATCGTATTCGTTAAAAGAGAAAGAGGTAGAGTGAGTGCATGCAGTTTGCCATATAGACCTCTTATCGTGATTGATAGCCCGTACCTCATCGGTGAGTGTAGGGCACACCTTTGAGCGGGTTAAAAACTAAGGGGAAAACTTAATAAGCGCCCAAGTTAGCGAAATGTACTATATCTAGTGTGAGAAGGTTTTCAGGGGGTGGAAATTAAAGCTTGAATGGTATTCATTAAATACATATCAAGGCAGCACTTTATAACAAAAAATAAACATAATTGTATTCTCACAGTAATATCAATGCTTGTTGCTGCATAGAAGCAAACATAACTAAATAATAAATAAATAGATAAAGTAGCATGTTTTCCCTCTAATTCAGACTATAATTGGTTAATATACGTTTACTAATATGTGTCTGATCATAGGAATGCAACAGGATTATAGACAAAATATAACTCAATTTAATCGCTATAATATGTATGGAATATTCGGTATATATATTCATCTGTAGTTTCTAAACGTGATCAGTCAATTATAACAAAAGAGTAATTTGTTACTGACGAGTATGTAGACTGTCTTCCCCACTTTCCTGGAATATTTTTAATCCAGTAAGTTACTATAAAAGCACTTTTATGCACTGCCGTTACATTTGCTGCAATAATGCGACCAGCCTCTCACATACCCACGATACGTCCACGAGTAATTTTCCTAGTATACGGCATGACTGGTTCTGAGACAATAAACGTGTTTTGGTTTCAATAACACCAGAAAAAAAGCAAAGGCATCACCTCTACTATTTTCCCCCTTATTGCTGTGTTATGAAACCACCACGCTCTGCGATAGGTAAGGTGAAGGATACGCCTCAAAAGATCCCAGAAAGCGATACAAAATCCGCCGAAGATTTTCTTTGGCTCTCTGTGTACAAATGACGTTTCTTCCTTTCCGTTTGTTTTACGATCACTAATTTCTGACAACGCAAAGTATTGAATACTTAAAAGAAGTATTTTGTCTTACGTAAATAACAATCGCTAAGAGAACATATACAAATATCTACTGTTATATTACAGACAAATAAAATCTTTAACCCTTTAAATTTAAGTAATGTGATTCCGAAATGGAGAGTCACAACATAACAACAAGGAAATTAAGCAATAGTCCAATTACAAACACAAAAGATAAATCAATTTAATGTGTGTCCCTATCGCACACTTCATTTTAAATTTATTATTATTATTATTATTATTATTATTATTATTATTATTATTATTATTATTATTATTATTATTATTATTATTATTATTATTATTATTATTATTATTATGTGAGACTTGGATTACTGCTTGCCTTTATTATTTATAACCTGGAGTTAGTTAAAACCGTCCAAACAGAATATGCTTCAAAAGTCAAATTGTACATTTTTGCGAAGAAAAAGAAACTAGAATAAATATATCCTAAAAGGAAGCATAAATATTTAGAATGTAACTTCTTTGATGTAAAACCAAGTTTTTAACATTTTGTAAATGGAGGCCATATCTATTCTTCACAGAATACTGCACGGTCAGACATAATGGGCTCCTAAAATGGCAGTATGGCAACTACTTAATTTCTTTAAGAAGTGGATGTAAGTTGTTTAGCGTTTGAGTTCTTCAATAGTTTTAGCTAATGAAGTACTTTTTCATCTTGATCTAATTAGCATTTGATATTTGTTATTTTTAATTGAGGACCAGACTAGTAAAGTCCTCGAAGGTTCTACCAGCGTGTCTTTGTATCACTTTGCTCATTAGAGGGCAATTGTAATGCAAACCATAAAGTGCAGAATATCGAACTTTCGTAACAATTTGGAACAATTCGTTTGTACGTTTCTGAGTTTGTTTTTTCTTATTTTCCTTTCTTCATACAACATTTGCATCATTAAAATTCTGACTAACACGTTTCAAATGTTAACAATTTTGTTTTAATAGCTGTTTGTGCCCACATAATTATAAAACTCTACCATGAATACATGCTTTATTTAAAAATCTTACAACTTTATTAAGTACAAATGTTAAAATGTTGAACATTTATCCGAACGAAAAAGCTTTAAATTAAAGCTATAAAATATTAAAGCAAACTTTCTCCTTAATTAAGCATACATTAATCTTAACTACAACGATTTGGTGCTGATAGTTTTAAAGCTTATGAAAGAGGTCATAGGTTGAAGCTCTAAAATGTTTTAAGTTTTAACAGTTGAGAGAAACAAAAATATTTAAAATTATGGGGTCGAGGCCATTCAAAAGCGCAGGGTTTTAAACATGAACTACAAAAAAGCTAATGGGAGGTTCATGCAACTTGAAGCTTAATAAGAACTTAACGGAATATATTTTTAAGAAACAATTAACTCAGGAAGCTTTACAAAAATTCCTACTCTTTTAATTGTAAACACCAGGCATAGGAATTCTTAAGCAGTTGAATTCAAGTTAGTAGCTTCAAGTTAGCTACACTTAAACCATATTCAGTACATGGAACGTATTGTAGGTCTCTGATGAGAAAACGTTAGCGGGGAGTTCTACTCTCCGGGAGAGTAAGGGGAAGGACAGTACCACGTGGCACCTCACTACGATGTTATAAATAGGCCTACTGTCTACATTAAAAACATAGCGCAACGTTAGTATTCCAGCGTGCTTCACGTGGAGCAATGTGTATGTGTTTTATAGTGATTTATAAAGTTATTTACAATACCCAATACAGTCAAGCCGAGAAATTGTTAAAATCTGTGACGAGGAAAGCAAACTAAAGCAACTGGGCATTAAGAATTGCTAGTGCAAGAGCGTATGTTTTTTAAGAGGCCTTAAAGCCTTGTTGATATGTTGAAAGTAGAGCTGTAATGTTTTTCAGATAGCGCTATAATTGCTGATATCAACACATTCCTTACAGACACATTCTCGTGAGACGAACATAGTACACAACAGCGACCATGAGTCATGTTGGCAAGTAAAGTGCGTTCTCCTGATTGGCACACGCTAACTGACTATACGAGAGTGGGGTGGTTTGTTACCTATGACGTCACAGCGTAATGTCTGGTGACAGTTCAAACTAATTTTCTTTCGTTCTGGCTTTAATGCCTGTAGCAGTACAATTGCTTCCTGTAATGTGACTTAATCACCGATAGAAATAAGGGGTCTGTAAGAGAAAGTACTTACATGCGTAGGGTGAGATTGATTTGGAACTTGTACATATAGATTTTCTCCGTTCCTCCGTTAAAATCAATAATGTTAAATTATTGGAGGTTGAAAATTAGTGCATTTGAAAATCCCAGTAATTAGTAATTCAAGAAAACTCGAGCCATATTTCAAGAAGTAGGGTTTGTTAAATACGAAGTAATAACGCGTGGTTTTGTTCTTAATTCATTATATGCATACTGTATGCCTCCGGTAAAGTAATATACTATTACATTCTATAAACTCTGGTTATTTATTCACAGATTACTTTTCTTCAGATTTGTAAATAGTTTTCTTCCAGCGAAAATAGGTGCCTTCTTAGAGCAGCTGCAAATTCTGTTCATGTAATTATATCAATAAAGCAATAGTTATTTAGTTAGAAGTCTAAACGTAGAGCTTTACGAATGAGTTGAAACGAGTAATTTTCTATTTAGTTATCTCTTCAAATTTCTTAGTTTTGATTAATATGAAGACATGCTTAGTTCAGCCTAGAGCATTCATAGTGTTTGTTGAAGCCGCGTTAGAAACATATAGGTCACCCTCGTTCACACGACGTAGTGCATCCGAGCAATATTTGTATGCACTGAAAACTTTTTACATGTTCTTATGTTGGTAAGAGTTGACTGGCTCATGTAGATGCATTAGCATGAAGCGTTTTTATTCTTTTCTTTTAAAGAAAGTAAGCTTACTAATTAGACATAATATGAAATAAGGTATACGGAGCTAACCTGGTGTTTAGAGTAATATTTTGTGATATACAAGAACAATGACCTGATGGCCTGAGTAATATAACAGTTTGAATGTGTGGAGAGACAGGATTTACGATATTCCGGCGCATTCAAGTTATAACTGATATTTTCCAACCATATAGATTTAAAATAAGATTTATTTCCACAACTTGCATTCTTTATAGCTCATTTCTAAGAAACGTCATGAAACGTATCTTTTAAACTAAGTTTCACACAAAAATAGGATTGCATTTATCATCGCTTTTGATAAGAACCATATACTTTTATCCAAGAAATGTTGAACTTCAGATATAATGATACATACGCGTACGAACAGTTAAATAATCATTATTATTAAAAAAGTAATAAATGAAGTAATCAGAGTATACATAAAATCAATACGTGCTTGTAAAATTATGCTTATGTATTTAAACGTTTACATTTTATCAAACAGTCTGTACTTATTAAATACGGAACACTCAAATAAACAAACCACTGGCGTTGAACATAGATACGCTTTTTCCTCCACATACAACAAATCCGCTGTTATACGAGTACAATTCGTGTATTTATTGCAGTAGCTCTCAAAAGTATATTGTAGTTGGTTGGTAGGCGCGTTTATCTATACGCTGAATCAAAACAAAGCGGTTGTTCAAACAGAAGACCCCTTGACATCGCAGCGGTTATACGTATTGATTGCTGAGTGCAGGTAAGCATGTATTTTAACCACAAACAGTGTTTACAAGGGATTCATAAGTATTTTGTAGAATGGGAAGACTAAAACAAACTTAAGGACATAAAGAAAATCTAATTCTAATACCTTTATTTACTTCCAGCGATGCCTAAAACTAAAGAATATTCAGTAGATTTAAGACAAGTTCTCTTAAAAGCACTGAGTCAAGGTCAAACTCGGTCCTTCGTTGCGAAGGAATTTGGCATCTCACAACAGCTTGTAAGTGTCTGGGCCCGGCTTCACAAAAAACGGGGACGATAGAGAACAATGCAAGAAGTGGTCGGCCCCGAAAACCACCAAAAAAGAAGATACGTTCATCCGAAGGCAATCGATGGCAGATCCCAAAAAATCAGCCCGGGAAGTACGTGATGATCTACAGGAAAATGAAACCCATTGCACTGTTCTGCCATATTAGAAATTAATTTGTAATTAAAGTTAATTTGTTGTCGTCCTCCGAGGTGAAGCGGCTACCATGCTAACCTCTAGTTCCCGAAGTCGCGGGTTCGGACGTAAAAATCCTTCGCATGGTTTCCTTCGGAAGGGAAGTAAAGCCGGTGGTCCCGTGTCGTATGTTTAAAAGAACCTCAAGCAGAGGCCTCTGAGCAAAATTACTGGTGTTTCACGCCCAATATGTTATGGAACGCTAAGGACCACAGCAGCTAAACAGTGTCCATAAATAAAACTCAATTTTTTACAGGAAAATCACGGGTTGAAGGTCCATGATTAGACAGTTAAAGTAGCTTAGCAGCTGTAGATGTGAATGGCAGGCGACCTTCTTGAAAACCTATGGTAAGTGGGGAAAAATAAGAAGACCAGACTAAAGTTTTTTAAGAAGTACGCGTTATGAACCACTGAAGACTGGTAAAAGATTCTATGGAGTGATGCAAGCAAGTTTAATGTATTTTCCTCAGACGGGACACAGTACGTTCGATGGTCGAAGAACAAGAGGAATGACAAAAGTAATAGGTACCCACCATGAGGCACGAACGAGGAAATGCCATGATGTGAGGCTGTTTCTCGCTAAGTGGTGTAGATCCTCTGTCGAAATTCATGGATTAATAGATCGTCTGAAGTATGGCAAAATATTAACGGACCATATGAAAGCTCACGGGAGACAAAATTTGCCTCATTATTGGAAATTCCAGCATGACAACGATTCGAAGCACTCTTCTGGTCATGTGAAGACACTTCTGAATCAGCACAAAGTAAAGGTATTAGAATAACCGAGCCAAAACCCCATAGAACATCTTTGAGATGAGCTGGATAGGTGTTCGCCGCAAAGACTGCACCAACAAGGAGGCTTTCTATAAGAATTGTGTGAGCAACGGAAGAAGATTCCTAGGGCGCGATTGGCCAAACTCGTGGATTCTGTGCCATCCAAGTGTGCTGCAGTAATAAACGCAAAGGGCTATGCAACCAAATATTAAGCCAAGAACATCATGGGTCAAGACTTTATTATGTTCTTCTGTTTAGTCTTAACAAAATACTTATGAGCCTATTTAATTTATTCATTTGTGTTTCATTATTGATGCAAATATTATAATTGCATATACGTGTAAGAAAATAAAGTACACATTACAAAGAATTGCTAATTAATGTCATTTAAATTTTGTGCTAACGGATGTTTTCTGAACCTATTATCTCTACAAAATACTTGAGCGCTACTGTGTAATTCAATGTCTTGCCATTTAGTTAGACTATATGAGATTTGTTTATTAGGAATCCTATCTAGTTTTTAAAACCGTTATCTGATCTTAAAGTTTTAATTTCTAAAGAATGAATGTCACTAATATTTTTCTTCTTAGTCAACGATGAATAACTCCCATATGACATGGGTAGAGCACTCAAAACGTTATAAAACTTAATATTTTTGTCTTTATGGGTAGTTTTTTACTTTATCCTTCTTGTTTCACAATTTTCATGTTTTAATTAGTTTTAGTTAAATAATTAAAAGTAATGTAACGGCCAAATCATTTATGTATGTTCCAATATGTGGTCATTTGTTAAAGTTTTAATCCTTAATAGATTTTTTCGATGAAATTATTTTAATAGTCGCATTAATTTCTTTTTAAATTTTATATATATGCATATGTATGTGTGTATATATATATATATTTCAAATCAAATTTAAATAGTGAGATGAGTTTCTAAGTTATATTCAGAATGCTTCAAAGGAATTTGAGCACTTTTCGCTATTCGAATAAAACTACTAATCATTAAATTAAGCACAATCCATTATTATTTATTACGCAATCCAAATAATAAAATATTACTTCATCTTTAAAACTTTAGTTTTGACGCAATAACTTTTCATAAAGCTTTTCATCGCTTTTCAAGAAAACAACGTCACCGGTGTATTAAAGCATTATCACGTATCTGTTATAATGAATTTCTATTCACACTGGTGTTTTCTCTTCCCATTTCCTAATGACATTCTCAATATAAATATTAAACGGTTCAAATGCAGTCTTATGTTACTCCCCTGGGTTATTAAAAGTTACCCACCCTATATTAAATTAGGAACGGCAAGATAATTCATTGTGTCATTATACACACTTTTAATGCAGTTTAATAACTGATTCTTTACTCTCTTTCACACTTTATTTCTATAGAATATTTTAATTGACTATCAAAATATTGCTTATAAAACTGCCAGCTAGGTTGGTAAATTAAATTGTCTATTTTCTGTTATCTACATAAAAGTAAATGTATAATTTTTGTATTCTGAATAACACACAGTGGTAACCACTTGAAATCGGTGAGAGTCCCTGTCCTATGTAACTCTATAGAGAATTCTCATGCAAATTAAAAACCAGACTTCTTTTTATCTAGGCTAGATGAAATTACACCTGAAAGATCATATTAGGTTCTAACAATTTCAGGTCCTATAAAATACATTATGAAATTTATCTTCCTCAAGCTATCCGAATAAATAAAAGCAAACAAAAGGATTTTCCTGTAAAACCGGTTTTGTTGGGCCGTAATAAAGAGAGTAAGTGATGTTTCCCTCGATAATTGTAGCCAAAGGATAAAATTATATCAGTTCTAAGTGTAAAGCCGTAGCGATATAAGCATATTAAAAGCTTCAACACCATATTGCCTAATTCTTTGTTGTTTAGCCCACACGCATTTTAATGAGGACCGTGAAACTGGATAACCTGTCTCTTTAAACGTGCAAGCCATAGTAAAATCTTGAGACCATCGTAAACTCCGCTGATACGGCGTCTGAAAATACTCAGGCACGTACAGTGGACTCGAGGAGTTTTAGGGAGGTGATGGTCTTTCATTGAGGTGTAGTCCTTTATGAAGCCTCTCTCTGCAAATACCCTTTCATGCCTAATAGGTAACAGTTTTTATTACTACTTTTCTCGAGGTGTGAGGTCATAATAAACAAAGCCATTATAATAGTACAAGTCTTTTTACGCTTATGCTTTCCCTTTTTTATATAAAAATGTGTTTGGATGACCATTATTGACCATAAACACGTTTCAGTCATTTCACGCAGAAAAACCACACGTCTTAGAAAAATCTTGCTTGTTTGAAAGCGAAACCTGTTCGTCACATCCTCTTAACTATTATATTATCACCGCACTTGTAAGTTTAACAAGCGACAAATCTGTTTAGGGACCGGTTAGCAGTTAGATTTCGGGTCACTGTATATAACCTTTCTCCAAAGAGTTTCTTCCGATAGGCGCACGCCTTTTATAGTTGACATTTACACACCAATTACAAGTGCCATCAGAGTTGCCACATTTTTTGCTCGTGCTACTTAGTAGCCCAGTCCGTTCCCTTGCACTGAGAACTGAACGAAATGTGGCAACAACCATTAGATAGATTTGCATGTGAAGAGATCAGCACCGTTTGAGATACCGATGTTGCCAAAACAAGCGCAGTGATGATAATCCTGATTTCATAGAGCTCCAGCATTAGCATTCATTATTTTACCGTATAATAATCCATATTATTGAAGACGCCTCCAGAAGAAGGGCACGCATGCGCACGCACAACCATACATACATCTGAACACTGACAATAGAATACTCCAGGTTGATTAAATCAAAACATTTGCTTGGTTTAATCGTCCTGCTTCAAAATAATAATCTATAACGGTGACGTAGTATTAGTAAAACTACTTTCTAACCCAGATTGGATGCTGTTCGTCATATTTTACAAATTCATAGCATCTTAATATTGTAATATACATTGTTGTATTCTTTTACGAAGTTATCTTCATTTGCTTTGAGTAAACTGAAGAAGCGATACACATGGTAAAACTATTTATATAGTAAACATAAACAATATACAACAACCAATAGTATTTTATTGAATTGTGCAAGAATAATATTAATAGCATTATTAATTTTATTTTAAAAGATGTACTTCTTTTACGAGTTTTTTTATCTTTCAACTTTTACATTCTATCCTATTTGTTTAGGTACTTACATACAAATGGAATGAGGTTAGTTTTGTCTTCGTTAATTGTTGGGATTTGACCTAACATTGATGTCATTTGTCATATGCAACATTCTATTCGATCTGTCAAAATAGTAGAGAAACTGAAACAACAGACGTGTCTGTGAGTAGTAAAGGCCAATGTCCACTGAAACAAATATATTGACCACTTAGAGTCACATTTATATAATGAAACTTAAGACATACCCCTATGAACTCCAGGGGTAGGGAATTCCAGTAACACCGAGATAGACAATACAAGTATTGAAGTATCGAAATATACCTGAAAGAAGCTCGCGAAATTCACGAGTAATGTTTTTTACGTAATAAGAATTATACAGACGTTGCCCAAAATGCCTAAACACCGGAAAGCTATCCTTTCAAATAAGTCGAGAGAATTCAGTTTAGACAACCGTGTAGGTAATGTTTATTGGTCCGCCTAGGCTGGTTCATCTTCCACGAGATCTACAGTTCACATGGCAGTGAATATAAAACTTTATGTTGGTAGTAGTCTAAACCTATTTTTACGTTTGTTAGCTACAGTGCCTTCGTTTTACGCCAAGCCCGCGTATCGCGTGAATGCGTGCTCCACACAAAGGCTACTAAACTGCGGGGTTTTCGTATCCCCGCGTTACTCAATCACGAGTGTTAGTAACATATATGCAATGAGTGCTAACCTTGTTATAAGTGTTGTTGAAAGCGGTGTCCATCTGCGCGAAGACATTTGCGGATGAAATTACCATTCATATACTTAAGTTCTTCTTGCATAATTTTAATAATTTCTGTTTTTATATTGTCCTTAATTTCGTCCATGGTGGGTTTTGTTCCTATAAACTTCATCTTTTAGCGTTTAGCAATCCCGTTGTTATAAATTTATTGACTAAATATCTCACAGTGTCTACCCGGAACTGAATAACAGGAAATTGCTGTTGAAATTGTCTACACACTGTCTGCATGATTCAGTTTTCACATATATATCGTACATAAAAATACGCTGATCAAGCTGAATTTGTTGGCAGGCATTTCCATAGCTAATAAAAGGATAACATTCCTAAAGAAATCACAATACACGTATTTTCGAAACACTATACAACACAAAGACAAAGCAACGACTGAGAAAGCTCACAGCCGATAAACGTACCCTTGACACGTCCTGCGCCGCTACTACGCAGTGGCATAACACCCAGGTCCCTACCGTCTCGGCCGATACGCATATAAGGCGGTTGTGGCCTTGGTATAAAACGAAGGCACCTTAAATGAAAGGCATTTGTCATCTTCGTACACAGTAGCATCTTTGCATACCTTAAAAGCCATCGGGAGGGCTGCAAGTTCAGAGCACTTATTGTTAGTGTTGCGTATATTTGTTCTTATCTAATCTCTGTTTACTATGATAGTGCATAATAATACATCGGAATACGGTTTACCGTTGATCTGTGGGTTGTTTATATCTAAGATGCTATATTTGAATACGTATTACTTTTTTGTGCAATGGTGTTTTCTCGTAGTTCTATTTTTTCTCTTTTTATCGCTATTATTATTATTATTATTACTACTTTTATTAATATTCCTTACTATTCTGGTATTACAACAGCACGTGCGGGCTGTGGCCCGTGCGGTTGATAGGAATCTATTTATCTATACCATTATGTAAATAAATACACACATTCATTCAAGAGCAGAGCGGTCAAAATTTGAGTCAGCACAGTGAAGTTGTTTTGTTGTACGTTATTTGCCCCACGTTTTTTGGCGTCAATTTGAAGTAGGTTTGTTGCTTCACGTATGGAAAGCCAATTTTTTGTAGTTCAACTGTTGGGGAGCCGAACTTGAAGTAGTTGTAACCGCACGTATGGTAAAATGTTTCTGGTAGCCTTCGTCCCAAAAAAGAAAATATTTAAAAAAATATTAGCTTTGTAATTTTGACTGTTTCTTTAAATATTATATATTTATGTTTGCCTCGGCTGCGTCAGTATTATTTTTTTTAGAGACATGAATTTATTAACAGGGCGTGATGCGGCTGAAGAATGTAGGCTTAGACAGATTATAATTTTTAATTCACTCCTGTTTTTTATTAATTCTTGACACGATTTTAATAACACTTCACTGATATAGATAGCTGGAGATTCTTTTGTTAATTACTTGCACTTTTTATTACGTAAACTATTTTCGTCACACACGAATACGTATTAAATTTCTCGAGGACGTATCTCGCGTCCGATTAGGAACACTGTCAACAACCAACGCGTACAGTTATGAGCGCTGTCTACAAGGAAACTTGATTTCTACCGCCAAACTTGTAATTCTCTGCGTTTCAAGTCTCTGATTGACCATTCCCAATCCAATAGAATACATTTATTTAACTAAAGCTTTTTATGGTTGTTGATTGCCTATTTTATAAACTGTCACAAAAATTACATTATTGCTTCCAAGAATCAAAAGTAGCATTAAACTTTCAAATTCATTATTGCCTCAAGGCTACCTCATTGTTACCTCATTGTTAGCAACTTTGAACCTATTATTCTCACAGCTCCTACATTATTAAACTACGTAATACATTCACATAACATTATTGAACATGTATACAATACTATAAACATTTACAAAGACTATAATATACACCTTTTATATATTGTTACATACAGGTATTGCTTTAAGGCGGGCTGTTATTATTTTTTATTATATAATTAGACTGATTATATTTTAAGTGTTAAAAATACTGCCTCAACAGAAACTATTGTGGCGTGCTTGCACTTAACTTCATTCACTACGTCTGAATCCTCAATTGATTTACGTGTATATAAACAATGTAATTTACTGCATTTTAAAAACTAATCTCTCTCATAGCAGTTGCTAATAGTGATGAACATTTTGATTCACACACACACATAACATCTTTGATGAAGCTTGCATTTAAAGACACAAGTACTTGTTCTGTATTTCTGTTGTAATGTCCTCATATATTCAGCGATGGTTTGGAGCTTAGTACTATAGACTCAATGAACTTCTTAACTGGTGTTTCAGTGGATAACAATTCGCATAAATGTACCAGTTCCCGCACTCCGTCAGTCGAAAGGTAATCTCAAGTTACCTAGTCAGCCCCACTGTCAGGTACTGACACTGTAGCGGCCGAAATATAAGCTGAACGTTCAATAATTCTAGGCTGCTAATTAACCACACTGTTAATTTGTGTATGTTGATTCTTGCCTCATGCTGTGTAAGCTGAGATCTATATATTGTAGTAATTGAGATAGTCTTTGAAGTTTATCTAGATATGAGTCGGACGAGAAAAGATAAATGCGCGTTAGAGCATCACGTCACGGTAGCACATTGGTAGTCAAGTCTTGGCTGTGGCACTAAGTTTTCAAAATCTAATTCAAGCTTCCGACTTCAGCCTACAATGAAATTGCAGATATGAAAGTTCATAATATTGATTTTCTTGTGTGACACTTCAATACGCCACTTCTTGAACATTTTCACGTTAAAGTAATGACAACACCATAGCCAAACAATGTCACCACACAGTAGCAGTAGACTTTCGCAGCTCAATCGGTCCTCAATGTAAAAATTTCTTTTATGAGCCTTAAATACACAAATATTACTGTCCTTTTACTTTTCTGTAAAAATAACGGTTACGTCGAGGACAGTTGTATTTTTCTCAAAATATGATTACCCTACCATGGAACTGCCCACTAACAAGTACTTCCACATTATCTTTGGCTTACATAAGTTACTATTTTAATCGTTGAAGCAAAATGGTTCGGTGTAATTTAGCAAAACATCACTATTGTTCAGTTCCCTAGTTCGAAAAGAGCATCAAGGAGGTACCCGAATAAAGCAAGCTTGACTGGATGGCACAAACACGATGCGGGCAATCAGCAGAAACGCCCTTCGTGGTTTTTGTCCTACCTTAAAGGCGCGTGTCGGTTGGCACAAGCGAATTACACTATACCTCTTATTAGAAGTCAAACGTTTTATGCTGTGACCACTTCCCACAGTTTCATTTAATGAAGTTTCATCAAAATTCATGAAATTCATGGGATTGTTTACGAGTGCGCCTGCCAACGCAGATGCTACCAGGAGGTCGACATACACGCCCATATTTGCTAGATGCCGTGTTATTCGCTGAAGACCCTTTGAACTTTACCAAGCCCACTTAAATGCATGTTAACGTTGGATATTTTGGGATTTCATTGTTAACATACGGATGAAATTAGACGATCGGGCAGGTATGTGATTACACACCTACTGAATGACTGAGTGCTACGCCCTGGCGGGAAGATGCTCATATGAACACTCCAAAAAATGATGTTAATAAAGTTCATTAAGATATATAAATTAACTCTAATTACTGTCTACAACTCATTCCATTTGCTGGTTCTGTCCTTCGTGAAAAGAAATTAATTCTGTATTGCGTATTTAATACGTTTGCTTCGTAATATACAATCTGATGAAATCCACTCAAGAGAGAAATCATGCCAGAGATGTTTAAAATGCCATGTCACTCTACTTGGTCCATAACTTGAAAACTATTACAGATTTATCGCAGGTAATCCCACCAGGTTACAAATGTTTCTGATGAAACTCCTAACCTTTAATTGGATTTATTACACCTTCCATGAATCAAATGTAACAGATTATATAACTAATAATGATTTAATGACGGCGAAAAGGCGTATAAGTAAAAACATCTGATGTGACACACTCGCATGAATTTTACTTTTCTCTACCGCTTATTAGTGGATATACAAAGAAATCTTACTAGCTTACTTTTCTATCTACTTCATTTTAATCTAAATAAACCTTTGCAGAATTAGCTGCATTACACATTTCGTTATAGATACAAGGAAAATACTGCTAATCAAATATTTAAGAACTGGACACTATATACTGGCCGTCGTCCTCCGTGGACTAGTGGTACCGTGCTAGCCTCTAGTCGTGGGTTCAAACCCGGGGAAGGACGATGGATTTTTTCGGGCGTAAAAATCCTTGCATGGCTTCCTTCGGAAGGGATGTAAAGCCGGTGGTCCCGTGTCGTAGATTTACGGCACGTAAAGAATCTCAAGCCTGATAAATAAGCCTCTGAGCAAAATTACCGATCTTTCACGTCCAATATAGAATGGAACGCTAAGGACCATAGTATGCTGTGACCACTTCCCACAGAAGGGAAAGAGCGTCCGTAAATAAAACTCAATTTAATTTATATACTGGTCTTAAAATTCCATACTGTTTCCAAGCAATCGCGAGAAACCTTTGAATGTTGACAACAATGTAAAGAATGATCAAGTAATGAAGAATTCGAACCATTAATAACGGATATCTCGAAATGAATGCTGCCACAAAAAAGTCATTTTTTGTGTGGTACATTTTCATCTATCGCTTGACGTTTAGTAGTTATACAAGATTGTACAAAATTCCTTCCGATGAAGAGGACTTCATAGGCTGTTCCCAGAAAATCAAAGAAATACATTTTATTTTGTCATATAAATATCTTTAATATATGGTATTTTAATCAAAATTGTGAAAGCCATTTTTTAGAAAATAAAAAATTTCAAAAAAATGTTCCATATAAAGAATAGTTTGGGGTGGGGAATTTTATTGCAAAATCTTCCTGTCGCATCTTTGGTAGATATTCAACCTAAATAAGTTTGGTGTTTGTTCGAATTTTTGTTTTTATGTTGTTCACTGACACACATACACACAAAAACGGACCTTTTCTAAAAATACTTTTTTGGATTCAGTGGCCTTCAAAACATGTATTTTCGGTAAAGTCTTGGTATATAATTTTATGGTGGAGTGCAATACCTTCTCTACCTACTATGTATGTAGTAGAGAAAGTAAAAATGAACGTTTACAGGAAAAGGGTTTAAAGGTTTGAAGAGTTATAGATTAGTAACTCCATCTTTTTTATTATTCTACCTTACATTTGAATAAAGAATATCATAAAACATTAGTATTAATTTAAAGAGTACAAAAACATAAATTTGTATTAGTATTAAAATATTAACTGATATTTTATTAAATATACTATTTTGACCAAAAGTAGATTATTACTTATACTGCACTGACCATATTTATTCGTGTTACTAAAAAGAAACGTGTAAATATTTTGAAGATACTAATAACCTATTTAGCACATACTCCAGTATCTTACATAACAAATCAATAAGTGTCTCAATGATTATACTGTAGAAAGCTTAAAGTTATGATGAAACATTTATTTTTAATTTTAAATAATACTAACCTATATTTAGTGGAACTTACTACTCTGCTACAAATGCAATTATACACTTGGCCCTTTAAATTGCAGAACTAAATGTCTTCTTGCTAGGTATTCGTCTGAAATGTCTGTCTTCAGTGACCTGTAGAAGTTGTGGAAAATAAGCACCTTCATGCGATACTTTGAAACAGAGAGAGTACTCGAATACAATGATGGTGACTTTAGCTGTGGGTTACAACTTACACGAGGCAGAATACTTAACACATAAATTCTTCAATCTGGGATAAGCACTTTTCCAGAATTATCTATATGATAACGTAACCATGTTGCATCACGACAGCTGAAGTTTTCTCCTTCTGTATTCTTGTTTCTCAGCAGTAGCACTGTTATCAAGAGAGATTGAGAATCCATAAAATATCTGTGTTTAAGTTCAGCTACAGTGAACTTCTTCCTTTTCCCTACTGTTCGAACTAACTGTTCCGTCATGTGGACGGGAAATTGGTATTTCTAGTTTCTTTCTCTGCTTTTCGATGAGTCCATGATTAACGTCATGTTAAATGTAACGGACGGGATAGTTCAGGTGGTTTCGCATTCCGGAGGTCGTGAGTTTGATTACCGTGGCTGACCTTCCTAATCCATGGGTTTTTCAGGTTTTCCCGGATCGCCAGGCGCATGCTGGGAAGGATTCTCACATTAGCGGATTTTCTGTCCCTCCATTTCATCTCCATTCTCATTTCAGTTCATCTTTCATCCGCTGGTGTCTTTTAGAGTTATAAGTGTCGGCGATGGTGTTTCGGTGCAGTGTGGCGGGGGTAAAAAATGTTTTTTGTGTCTCTCTCTGTCCCTCGGTTTTCGCCTGACTGCTGGGGGTACCCGAACTTCCTTAAGGGACGTTGGACCGGGGGTCTTCCGTCTGCCGGTGAGTCTCTGTCGGAAACTTAGGGTCCCTGCCATTCCTGTGCCGCCACTCCTGGTTCTGGCCACCCGGTCTCCCTTCGTCTCATCCTTCCTCCCGAAGACGCCCCCTTGCGGAGCATAGGTAAAATATCTCGTGTAGATCAGTTTCGAGTCCCTTCCTTAGCCAATCCAATCCACGTTCCATGTGACTCTGGTCGTTAACCATGAAGGTATGATCAAATGAACTAAATTTCTGGTGTTTTGCATTGCAGCAAGAAACATAGCAGATATGTGTGAATTTCGTTCTCGTCTATGCAAGTATCGGAGGAGAGAATGAAATGAGTTACATATTCAAGAACTGAAGTAATACCTTTATAAAGCCATGCAGCGATTTGCTAACCTTCTCTCTCTCTCCCCTTCTCACTGATATATTACATGGAGTATAGCTGTTGAATGTAATTATTATCTACTTCGGTGTATTATTTAAAATCAATCACCATTGTGCAGCTCTCAGATCTTGGCATGCTAAATGAATAAACAATCGATTGTGTTACGTAATGCTACCAATGTTACCGAATGTGGTAATGAGAAAATAGTTAACTTCAAAATTATGAGAAGCTAAAATCAGAACACAATAAAGAAATATTTTTCAGGAACATAATTTATTTGTAAATTGGCACTATTTGAACGTGAGCTTATTTAAGACATAGTTTTCAAAGTTGAAGGAATCTATTGATGTTCAGTAATTTAAGCTGAAGTGCATACTAATACTATTAAGGTTCAGTAAAAGCTGATGTTTTATCCGATAAAAATAAGTGACATTTTTGCAAGAAAATTATAAAATTACCATGATTGGTCAATAACCGAGACATTATTAAACATTATTGATCAATATTAAATAGGCGCCGAATGAATGGAATAGTAATTTAATAAGCTGAGAAGATTCATGTTGTGTTCTGAGTTCTGAAAGTCTAAGTAAAATGATGGTAAATGTTGAAGCACCAATGTTTTAATTGTGCCAAATGCCCAAAAAGGCCATGATGGTGGTAATGTGTAATGTCAATGATTGGTCTATCAGACATTGGAATATCGTCCTCTGTGGTTGGGTGGTTACCATGCCTCTAGTTCCCGAGTTCGTGGAGGGCGATGGATTTTTTCGGTGTACAAATTCTTAGCATGGCTTCCTTTAGAAGGGAAGTAGATTCGGTGGTCCCGTGCCGTAGATTTTACGGCACGTAAAAGAGCCTCAAACCTGATAAAGATGCCTCTGAGAAAAATGTCCGGTCTTTCACGTCCAATATAGAATGGAACGCTAAGAATCATAGTAGTTAAAGAGCGCCCAAAATAAAACAAACAAAACAAACAAAAGAAAAAGACATTGGACTTCCCCGCGGTTGAAACAGTGGGTGAAGCAATATAGTGAATTTTTGAATCCGTGCACCTTCGGTGGAACACATTAAACTGAATGAAAAAATGATTATGGAAATGAGATGATGAAGCAATTAGAGGAATTCTTAGCAGAATGATGGAAGTATCAGTGAAAGGTGTAACACAAAATCCTGCCTCCGTGATCCAGGAGTCTTACATACCATGAGGTCCTGGATTAAGGATTATCCCCATTCGAAGTATAAATGTGGGAGCGGAAACCTGATGTGAATCCTTCACATGACTTCCTCTGACCTCTATCGTTTATTGATGGGTATACAAACTAAACTAAAGCTTATTTTTATATCTACTTCATTTTAATCCAAATAAATCTTTGCTGAAATAGCTACTTAACATTTCATTACAGATACAAAGGCAACAGCGACAGTCAAACATTTAAGAACTGGACGCTATACTGGCCTTAACATTTAAACTGTTTCGATGGAATTGCGAGAAACAACATAATGTTGACAGAACTTTAAAATAATTGCTATGTATTGAAAAATTCAAGCCATTAATAACGGATATCTCAGAAATGGCTGATGCCACAAAAAGTTATTTGAAATAAGTTGTGTTTTAAAAAGTTCTATACCTTTTCGTCTATGCTCAACGTTTATAAATTTCATTTATAAAAGATTATTTGTTTATTTGTAAGATAAAATTTTTATTTGTCATGTAAATACCTTTAATATATAGTATTTTAATCAAAATCCTTGGAGCCGTTTTTTAGAAAATAAAAAATTTCGGAAAATGTTCATTGTAAAGGATAGTTTGGGGTATTGAGAATTTCTTCATCTCTGGAAGGCACTGGACTTAAATACCAAATTTGTTGTTGATCCGATGTTTCTTTCTTGAGTTATGCTGTTCACAGACACATACATACGAACATTTTTGTAAAAATGCTTTTTATTCAGGGCACCTCAAAATTTTGGGTAAAATCTAGGTATGCAGTAGAGAAAGTTAAAATTAACGCAGTATAAAAGGATAATCAATATAGCATATCCTTCTTACATTAGGGTGGCTGATGTAAACCTGGTAGTTAAACGCAGCTACATTAGCAGTATTAACAGCTACGATATGAACTGAAATTATGGCACCAAGTGTTGCTTTCGTTACCTTGCCAATGTTTAAATACCAACAATAAATATAGTTTAAAATGTCACCTAGCAGGTTGTGGCTTTCAATTGAAAATTAGTTACTATAGCATGAGGAAGATATTAACGCAGTGTGCATATCTAGAAAATACTGAGGTTCTCAGATAGAGCCGCCACTCTGTCCACAGAAAAGTGATTCTGTGATCGTTATTCCATTCTTGTACTTCCTAAACCTAATGAAGGTTTGCTAATATAAAACCTCTCAGGAAAACGAAATGTTTGAGTATAGAAGGACTTAAAAATAAAAAGGGGCCAACGATCGAAACAGAAAAACGAAATAAAATTTCGCAAATTAGAAAAATTATAAATTTCTACACGTTATATTAACATATATTTTATGAAACCAGCACGGAGAAAAAGAATTTTGTAAAAGAACCAATTCCACATGAAAGTGCCTTGAAACCGTGATAAGTGGATAATGCAGGATTCCGTTTTGAGCGTGACAAAGGACTGTCTTCACAACAATATTCTGAAAGGAAACGGTAAAATAAAAACGACGAATGGAGTACAAAAATTCCAGAATGTTTAATCATTACTTTCAATTGCTTGTTTTTTGTCACATCACAAGGTTCTTTGTTATTATTAATTAAAATCTGTTCATTTCAGAATATAAAGGCAAATACGCAAGACAAACCTGTAAGGATTTTCCCTTACTAAATTTGCCAAAAGTAATTCAAAAGCATAAACCAGAGGCTTCTGTTGATTTTAGTATAACAGTTGAAAAGTGTAAGTTGTGTGTTACCCGTTATGCCATGCTACAAAGTTTGGAGAAAACAAGTTATGAAGTAATAGTGAATCACATAAGAAACACTATTTTAAGTTAACGCAGAGTTATCATTTGAGCTGCGACATCGGAGTCGCTATATGGAGGAAAGCGTATAGAATAGGAAGGTAAGTGTATAGCAATAAGGACTGACATTGATCCCGCGCGGTGCAGTCTATACAAGAAGAATTGCGCAAGTCTCGTGAACATGTACTTTATTTCTGCTATACTATTTATAGCATATACATCTGATTTATATAACTGAAATGTCTACTTTATTAAATCATTAATGCAATGCTACGTCACAATGTACACGTAGATAACATTGTCAGTTTATTGCAATGAATTCCAACGCCTAACTTTGTATCGTGTAGTCTATGTAAGGTAATATGTGCAGTAAATGCAGCGCATAGTTCATTAAACGTTTAATTTGATGGAGGGAACTCTTGTTGTAACAGTTTATCCTCAGATTTTGCAATACAACGCTTACGTGTTTCTGTGTTGATATGTCTTCGCACACTACTCGACCTACTATGAGCAGAATCAATTGTGCTATTGCATAGTTTGCAATAAAGATTTACATTAATAATACAGAAAACATTTTCCCCATATTACAATATATAGTTTTGCAATGTTTTTGACTTCCTTACCCTTTGGCATTTCGTCTACGTGGACACACTGCGGCGATGCACTTGACTTAACCGTACAGGTAACCCGCTCATTGTAAACAGTCGACTACTAAACAAACGTAACGACTCCGATGTCGCAGCCTCAGTTGTTATATTCCCTCCAAATTTATGTTTTACCTTTTGCAGTACTCTATTCTAAGAGCTGCTGCTAGACACTCATTATTTATGTGAGTATAACAAAAGTTTCGCTAAGTGAAGCTGTTCTGTTGATTTGTGTTATAGCTAGTTTTATTTACTCGTACTATACCATCTATCTAATAGGTAGAGAAGATATTCCATTCTACCCAAAATTTTATACCGAGATTTCACCGGAAGTAAGTGTTTTGAGGCACCCTGAAATGCAAAAAAAAAGGGAAGAAAAGCTTTTTCAGAACAAAATCAATCCCTGTGTGTGAACAGCATAAATTAAAAACGAAAGTGGTATAAATATCGAACTTGGCATTTAAGTTCAGTATCTTCCAAAGATGCGACACAAGATTTTCAAGAATATTTTTCTACCCCAAACTACCCTTTTCTAAAAAATGGCTCTAAAGACTTTGATTAAAATATCATATATTAAAGATGATAAATAAAATATTTATCTTGAGTTTACTGAGAATTACCTTTGAAATACTCTTAATTCCGAAGGAATTGTGTATAATTGTATAAATTGTGTATAACTGGTAAACGTTATGCCATAGACGAAAACGTACTTCACAAAAAATATAGATTTCTTTAAAAAACACAATTTATTTTGTGGCACAAGCCATTTCCGAGACATCGTTATTAATTGTCAGAATTGTTCAATAGTCTATCATTATTTTCAAGTCCTTTGATTTTCAGCTGTTTCCCGCGATTGCATAGATAAAGTATGGAATTTTATAGCGTCAGTTCTTAAACATTTCACTATCAGGGTTTTCTTTGTATCTATAACTAAATGTGTAATGTAGCTATTTCTGCAAGTCTTATCTCGATTACAACGAAGTGGATATAAAAATAAGATTTTGTAGGAATAGTTTGCATACTCACTAATAAACGCTACAGGGTAGAGAAGGTAATGTGAATGTAACACATCAGGTTTTTTAAATTGGTATTTGTCGCTTATTGTTTCTGTTAATCATCTCAGACTGGAAGCGTGCTATTACAACGCCGATGTGAAATATTACGAAACGTTTAAGAAAGCACAATGGGGCAAATAATACAGTAGATTGGATAGCGAAATTGACCCGGAATGAGCGTAATATAAAGAAAGTTCCCGTGAAACATAGTAGACCAATAAGGAACTTGTAGCTTTCTTGAGGTTATAGCACAAGTATAGGAAGCTATAGATTGCCCCTTGAGCTCTTAGTGTAATTTTGAGCAAAGCTGAAATCCAAATATTCAAATATCTCAAACATTCTTCATAACTCTACATTCCAGAGTCATTAACTAGATACACTAATGATTAATTGTAATTAATTGTTTTTTTCACACAAGCCGTGTGTAGGATAAGGTTGGAAAAGAAGAATCAGACTGAAAGGTTAAATGTCTTAGCCGGGATCTGAACTTTGAGATAATTACTTGTAAAGACTATTCAGCCAATGTACGGTCTCATGGATTTGTGGCGAAATACACGTTGGCTCATGTACCTCCTGGATCTCCGTTGTTTTCTAGACATTCCTGCCGGCTGCCAGTCGAAGAGCTGAGGAAAGAATTCCTATCCTATCTATTTGGATAATACCTCTAAGATTTTGTGGTGAAGGCAAAATAATAAACTGATTTTCACATAAGCTTAACCTATTGAAGAAAATTATGTTTATTCAGGCGGCTAGCAATCTTCCATTAGGATGTGCTTTTTAAATGTATAGCTTAACCTTCCCGTTATCATTTTATGTTATTGTGTAGACCTAGCTAATTCATCACACGATCTTACCACCAACATACACAGAATCTTCAACCTGGTTGCACAATTTAATTACATCATTGATTCTAAAATCGCTTGCTACTGTAGTAGCACGCAAACTAACGCCAACAGAGTATCTCAGAGAGTCATGTAAACTCGGGGCTTCCCTAAATAGTTATCTATTTTCCTATGATGCCAGAATTCGTGCCTTTACTTGTTACAACAATTTCCATTGGTTCTTAAGTAGCGTTGCATATGACAATAAAATGTGCCAAATTTCTGAAGTCACGCGTCCTGCTGACTTATCCGGCAAAGCCCAAAGCCCTTCTCTTAAGTACATGTTTCCTTTTCTATTTTACCAACACTTTCGAGTTCCGGAAAATGGACCACTATTTCTTTGTCTCTATATGCTGTAGCCTCTCTTTCTATTTTCTGATATTTAGCTCGAACCCTTTGGCATTGATAGACTTTCACCACTGGTTTGCTAGCTCGCCTTTTCTAATTACAGCTATGTTAGAAGTTGGTTTTACACGTTTTAAAGTATTACGAATATTTTAAGATTGATTCTTAATCTCATTTTCAATATTTTACATGCTGTTATTCCCTATGCTTAATTGTTATCGGGTCCTTGCAGATTCCTTATTCACCAATCAGAGTCGAACTTAGTCGATATTTTAAAGCATGATGCTCAAAGAATAATAGCTGATATTGTATTCCCTACATTCAGCTTTCTATTCCTATAATCTCTGCTTCGATTCGACTGGGAATCTGGGAAGCATATTCTCATACATTTTCCTGATCACTACTTCAGGTTGGTAAAACTGTAAAAACGGCGAGATAGTGATCTATGCATGCAAAATACAAAAGAAGCGGTTGTAACGCCGCATAGTACAAAACGAAACAAAGGCGACCTATGGAATTAATTTTCACACTTTCAGTGATTATACTAAAATACAAAAAGTGGTAACGTTATCGCATTGAAACAATTTCAGTAATTAGACTAAAAGCACGAAAATGCCATTGTTCTTACATTGTAATTATCTTACTGAATCCCTTTCTTGCTTATAATTTTTGTTTTGTAATTAATTGAGCTTTCAAGCTCTTGCTTGTGTCATTAGATGATTATTTTTCGACCTGCGGTTTGGAAATATTTAAATGACAAGAAACCGAGCGGAATGGCTCATGCTAAGTCTATGGCCCGATTTCGGGAGGTTGTGGGTTTGATCCCCGCGATCGAAAGTCCCCTAGAATTTCCTGTCCCTCCATTCGCATTTCACTCACATTTCATCCGCGTGGTCTCTGTTGGCGGGAAGTATTAGCGGGAAGTTTCGGCGTGCGCATGGCAGGGAGAAAGGATGCTGTGTGGGAACCTTCGTCCCCCGGATTGGGGACGGTCCCTGGGTTCCGGACCCACCAGGGGATGTTTAAGCCCCATAGGGGGAGAGAAACCGGCTGCTCCAGTGCCCATACGGAGGTTTAAATTTGGAAATGGTGGGGACTCTGCCCTCTACCTGTTGTGTCCCCTGATTGGCCGCCCTCTCTCTCACCTCATCCCTCCTTTTCAGGGCATAGGCACAAAAGATACGCTTAGGTCAGAGGTGATAAGTTCCCCTTCGCTTAGAATACTAATTCTAATCTCTATATGGCAACAAGTATGTGTTAGCTTGAATTAAATTACTGTAAATCTATTAGCACTCGTCGTATTACTGATGATAATTTGAAGCACACATTACAGCACAAGTCTAAAAATAATTTCTATGAGTTTTAGGTTGTAAGTTCTACAAAAAGCTTTCCAAACTAGTTCACAAGGATAAGCATGAGAAACAAGTAATTTTATTCACTAGCGTGTAACAAAAAACAAATAAGTAAACTTTACTGTGTTCAAAGCTTGTAACTCGAACGTATAGAGAAATATTTCTCTTGGGTTATAAAAGCAAACATTATTGCCATCTCAGAGATGATGCCGCAAACGTGTCTGGATAATGAAAGTTGGTTAACTAAAGTTAATATTTGGGCAAGTCCGTAAACATCTTAGTGGGTAGAGTTATCCGTCTTCTTGTTCAGATAGAACAATAGCTAGTCTTGCAACCTGCCCACTCAACAGTAATTTCTACCTCCCTCGCTACCAATTCAAGCTTCAACAAAAAGGTTGAATCGAGCGTCTATGTGTAATAACAGACACTAAATGTTATATGCTTACAAGCCAATATGAACATTTCTTTGTAACAACTTTAAATATTAGCTTCATTACTTCTACAGAAACAAGGTTTCATATATTATAGTTTCGAATTCGAACACATTTTGCGATTAAGAGGCCCGGGCTATAAACAGATGAAGATGAATTTAAAACAAAAATCTGATGTGATACATTCACATGCCTTTCTCTACCCCTATATAATTTATTAGTGGGTATACAAACTATTCTTACTAAAGTTTATTTTCCTTCCAAATAAACCTTTGCAGAAATAGCTGCATTACAATTTTGTTATAGATACAAAGGGAGCAGTGATAGTAAAATGTTTAACAACTGGACGATATATACTGGTCTTAAAATTCCATACTGTTTCAATGATAACCCGAGAAACAACAAAAAGTTGACAGGATTTTAAAAGAATGACCAAGAAATGAACAATTCGAACAATTAATAACGGATAGCTCAGAAATGGCTTATGCCAGAATAAAAACATATTTGAAATAAATTGTGTTTCAAAGAGGTCTACATTTTTGTGTAGTACATTTTCGTCAAATCGCTTAACATTTACCAGTTATACAAGATTATATACAATTTCTTACAAATGAAGTGGACTTTACAGGCTGTTTCCAGAAAATTCAAGATATAAATTTTATTGTAATATAAATATCTTTAATATATCGTATTTTAATCAAAATCGTTAGTCATATTTTAGAAACTCAGAAATGTCAAAATCTTCGATGCAAAGGATAGTCGGAGGTGGGGTAGTTTTCTTAAAATCTTCTTGTAGCACCTTCGGAAGGTATTTTTTTTAGCATTTTTTGGAATTTTCGGGTTTTAGTTATGCTGTTCCAGGCACACAAACTGACACACAGACACACCCACGGATATTTTTCCAAAACTGCTCTATTTGGATTCAGGGGGCCTCAGAACATGTATTTCCGTTGAAAGGATAGAATTTTTGGGTAGAATGCAATACGTGGTAGAGAAACTGAAAAAAAAATAACTGGTTTTACATTAGGTTTCTCCTTCCACTATCGTTAATTTTTATATAGCTTTTACAAGCTATTCTAGGGAAAGCCTATTTTTCTGTACACTTCATTTCAGTGAGATAAACATTTGCAGAAATAGTTTCATTGCATATTTCCTTATAAGTACAAAGAAATCGAATTGATCTGGGATGTTTAAAAGCTCTTCCGTATATTATGCCCTTGAAAGTCCATACATACTTTTTCTATGATGACATTCAAAACAATTGAGTAGCACCTTTACAAATAGTAGCTTTCAAAGTATTCAAAACTTCAAAGAAATAACAACGGATATCTTGGAAATGGCTGATGTCAAAAAAGTTATTTTAAATAAATTGTGTGTTTTAAGGAGAGATACATATTACTTTTTCTACTACGTATAGTAAGTAGGGGAAGTATTGTATTCCATCCAAAAATTCGATACCGAGATTTCACCGGAAATATATGTTTTGAGAACCCCTGAATCCAAAAAAGAGGTTTTATGAAATATGTCCGTGTGTGTGTCTGTGTGTCTGTCTGTCCGTGTGTCTGTCTGTGAACAGCATAACTCAGAAACGAACAGTCGGATAAACACCGAACTTGGTATTTAGGTTCAGTATCTTCCAGAGATGCGACACGAAGATTTTCAAGAAAATTCCCCATCCCAGATTACCCTATACATGGAACAATTTTCGAAAATTTTAATTTTCTGAAAATGGCTCTATCGATTTTGATTAAAATATCACATATTTATGATATTTTCATGACAAATGAAATGTATATCTCGAATTTTCTGGGAATGTCTCCAACAGTATTCTTCATTGTGAACGACTTTTGCATAACTGGTAAACCATAAGAGATAGACAATATTTTACTACACAAAAACTGTAGATCGGGTTAAAATACACAATTTATGCCATATACATTTTTTTGTTGAGAGAACCATTTTCGAGATATTGCTTGCTATTCCCTTAAATTTTCCAATACTTATACTTTTTCTCAAATGGGAATTGTTATTCATTTTGTTTGTCCTGGTAATGCAAAGAGAATGGATAGCAACCAGCTCTTAAAATATTTGACTATAGCTTAAAGCCTACCAATTCCCCTTGCATCTGCAAGAAAATTAGCAATAAGATTAACATCTCGATATCTCAATTAACATGAAGCATATTGAGAATAAGCGTTTGTAAAAATAGTTAGTATAAGAGTAGAGAAAGTCATGTGAGTGTAACTCATCAGATTTTTTATTGTAGTTTTCTCTATCTCTTATGGTTTAACCATTATTCAAAAGCATACAAAATTTCTTCCGAATGAAGAAGATTTCTCCGGCTATTCCCACCAAATTAAAAATGCTTTATTTTTTTAATAAAAATTGTTAGAATTATTCTTGATAAACAAAAATTACCTAAAACGTTTCCATGTAAAGGGGATTTTGCGGTGTGGAATATTTTTGAAAATAGTTTCCTTCTTTAGAAGATACTGGACTTAAATGCCCAGTTTGGTGTTTATCGTAGTTCTAGTTTTTGAATTATACTGTTCACACATATAGGACCTTTTTGTTAAAATGATATTTTTATTCAGGGGCCTCGATAAGAAACTTTTGGATGAAATGCAATACTACCTCGTACTACCAGGTATAATGATAAAGAAAGTAAAACAAAATAGTTTAATTACTTTGACATGATTGTACATATGCAGAGGAAACGAAATTGATTGTCCGTATTGGCTAAGGAATGCTCCAGAAAGGTGAATGAAGGACGAGCAGACGAAAATGATAAATGCCAGAGAATAAGAGAATGCACGTTAATAGTTTTATTTTCTAAAGTTTGCAACCAATTGGGCTGAAAGTTTAATCCTAACTTCCTCTTACATAGGCCTTGGAGGATTCTAAATTTCGCTTCAAACGCTTTCCAAGTGAGACTGATGTTGTGTATGGAAGTGAGGCATAGACAATTAAAGAGAAATATAAAGGCAGCTGAAATGAGATCCTTATGCACAATCAAAGACTGCAAAAGAGAAAAACTTCTTAGTAATGAGAGAATTAGAAAAGAATTAGCTGCACGGTCCATCTTAGATGTTGCTGAACACAGACAAAAATGGATTACACTTACAAAGAATGACAAAAGAACGATCTCCTAGACAAGCCTTCAACTACAAACCTACAGAACACGATCAATCCCAAAACGTTTGGAAATGTGAGAACGGAACAAGCTTCTATCTAAACTGTGGCTGGAAAAGTATGAAAAATATTTTTAAGTATTCAGGTTATTGAGTTTCAAAAATAAATGTTATAGTTCTATGTCAAATGTTTTAATGATGGATATTTAACAATTATCCTTTAGAAGAGTTGGATGAACATTCCTTCAATACTAGCAGACGTACTGAAGAATTTCCAGAAAACTAAATTTTAAATGAAAGAAATTTTAATTTTAGATAGTTGCCCTGCTGCATACAAAAAATGTTCACACAATATTAAAATGAAAACGAAACTTGCAATTTTATAGTCATTTTCTTGAGCTTCACCAGTGAACCGGAAAACGGATGAAGTCATTTTACCTTTCTGCGTAAAAGCTATGAATAACTAATAACAAAAAATAAGAGAAAGCACAAATATTTGGCAGTTCTATTAAATCAGAAGGCTTAAAGTAGGTCCACCAAGAAATTTTTACTATAAGAAAATAAGAAGGTTTGATGGACCATGGATAACGGACAACAATTGGCAAACGACAACCTCTGAATACGGTAAAATCAAAAGAATCAAGCTTAGAAGAGGACGAAGAAGCGATTCCCTGAAATCTAATGTTTTAGCTTTCCTGATTCTTCCCTTCATGCATTCTCCCATTGGAGCTAATATTTTCTTGGGAACTGAGGTTAGACTGAAAGAACAATTCGCTGATTTTTATTTATGTACAGGCTTACGCAGTAATAGTCTGAGTGTCTATAATTCACTGAACATTACTTTCAAATGAAACAAAAAGCAGCAGTAAAGTATTTCTAAATCAGACTTACCTTCATCAGACTCAAGATCACCCATTACTCTTATTTCGTTTTGGTGTACATAAATAGTTCTCCTCTCACACCTTTACAAATATGAACACGACACACGCCTAGAACCCTACAGGGACGTTAAACTATATTAAACGCTTCCCAAAACACTCCCTGGAACAATTGGAAGCCTCCATAACCACATGGCTGGAGGAAACGTTGGAAATGAGTAAGAAACGGGTGCAATCATTCACATCATATGTGATGGGACTTGACGTTTCAGATAGGGAGGATATAAGACACCCTTGGGGTATGGCAGTGACTTCACTGTTGTGCGTTAATCAAAATCTCCAGGTGAAGACACTCCTGAGTTATGGTCGACACGGAGATGATTGAATACGTCATCTGCTCCACCCTGTAATCAAAGTGCATTTACGCCTTTCAGAGGTCGTAAATTGGTGTAGGATCAAAGGACGATCATCCAACGCTTTGATGGGTAATAGCTGGGTGTGATGCAAAATCGAAAGAGCAGATTTTCATTATGGCCAAAATTTCACTGATCCTCCGTGCATTCTACGATCAAGTAGAAATTATTTACGCGGTTACGTAGCAATGTCACTGACATTCTCAGGTTGCATTTTCGCTCCTAGTAAAGAAGGTTTCTTGACCAATAGATACTATGTCCATTACAGCATAATTTCTCCTACAAATTTTGTTTTTTGCAAGATTTGGGTATGAAAATTAGTTTTGTTTTGATTCTTAACAGCAGTGAGAAAATTTGTTTGAAATGTTTATTTAAAATGCGTGCATTGAAATTTTCAATGTAGACTGAGTTTTTAAAACTAGATATATCACAATGAAACAATATCTGTTGCACTCACATGACTTTCTCTACTCTTGTAAAAACTATTTTTGCAAAAACTTATTATCCATCTACTTCATTAATCGAGATAAACATTTGCAGAAATGCTAATTATTGCTAATTTTCTTGTAGGCACAACGGGAATATGCTAGCCTTTAAGCGATAGTCCAATCGTTTAAGAGCTGGTTGCTATGTGGAGCATTCATTCTCTTTGCATGTCCAGGATATAAATAAACTAATAACGAATTCCCATTTGAGAAAATGTATAAGTATTGGAAAGTTCAAACAAATAACAAGGAATATCTCGAAAATTTCTCACTCCAAAAACAATGTATACGACATAAATTGTGTGTTTTAACGCGTTCTACATTTTTTGGGTAGAAAACTTTGCCTATCTTTTACGATTTACTAGTTATGCAAAAGTAATTCAGAAAGAAGAGGAATTTTGGGGACAGTCTCAGGAAATTCAAGCTACACATTTTAGTTTTATTAAAATATCATAAGTATATGGTGTTTTAATCAACATCGTTACAGCCATTTTTGAAAAAATCAAAATTTTCGAAAACTTTTCCATGTAAAGGGTAGTCTGGAGTGGGAGGATTTTCTTGAAAATCTTAGTGTCGTATCTTTAAATGATACTGAACCTAAATACCACGCTTGGTATTTATCCGAGTTTTAGTTTTGTAGTTACGCTGTTCACAGTCACACAGGCAGACGGACACACACGGACAGTTTCCTAAAAGTGCTGTCAGTTTATTCAGCGGGCTCAAAACATGTATTTCCGGTGAGATCTCGGTATAGAATTTTTTGGGTGGAAAGCAATACTTTCCCTACTTACTACACATAGTAGAGAAAGTAACAAGAATGGTTTTATAAGTGAAGGAATATTTGACATTCCATAAAACCAAAATACATGGGCATTGAGACAGAGCATCTAGTAAACATTTTCGGAATATTCAGGTTGATTACTGCAGATTTTGAAAATTACAAACGCGGTTTGTGTATATATACAAATAGTTTGAGTTAAATTAAAACCTAAAAACACTACTATAGGAATACACCGACTTAAGCAATTAAAGATTATAAATTATGAATATTTTAGGACTTGAAAATTGTTATTGCTGTAATACACAATCCAGTTGTTTGATAAATTCGGCAATTTTACAATTAGCATTGAAAGTAATGTCTGAATGCCTAAAAAGTATAAACTTCTTGCTAGAGAGAAAGAGAAGGTGATTGAGAGGGTGGAAGTTGGAAAGCGAAAAAGAAGTATTTCTACATTTAACGCAATAACGCGAACGGTTCTATGAGGAACAAACAGTTCACAGATTGGCAGCTGAATGCGCCGCTTATAGTAAACAAGAGGTGCATACACATATTTCAACTTTATCAATGAGTCTTGCACAAAATAATAAAATACCTTTTCCTTTGTACTACACATTTGTTTTTGCTGGATTTGTACACGGCGATTATATGGAGATACACTGCAAAAGCATGTTATAGCATCTTTGAGCAAAGGCCTTTTTCTCAAGGCAGCTTTATTATACTGATATGTGCCCGAAATTAACATTCGCCTACGTTTGCGACACAAATATTTAAGTATATTCCACCAAGATATCGTGCAACATCCCTATCATTGCTTTCAGATCTGATTTATTATCGACTGAAACTGGGTTCTGAAAAAGGGCAGTGCCAGGTGGTCCAAACAAGCTTTCTTTGCAGTTTTATGTTTCCTGCATATATAGACGCAAAAGAAATTGCCGCATTACTGCTATTCAGTGTCAGTGCAGGTACAAAGCGAAAGGTAGTGCTGGTAGTTCACGTGGTAGTTTAGTACTGATAAAGGTCGCGTGTCGCCTGCACGCAGTTCGAGCCTGGTCATTCAGACAAAGAGGTAACGTTCACCAATAACGAACACAAGGTTATGGTTACGATGTGTGCGGGGTCGCAACAAAATCAGCTGAAAGCTGGAAGGTTTTATTCCAAACACTTTCAGACGCGGCGTCTCCTTCTACACAGGTTTTTTTTCGGCATACAGAAATAATGGATCATTCCAGATAGAATGTGGCCCTGAGACGCCCTTACATCGATTCGTCCACCAAGGTGGCATATTTTTGAACATGCTTATTAAAAATAATGCACTAATGGAAAATAATTTAATTCTAACGCACCTTTAAGGGTACATAAATATAGAATTGTATTTAATTCTTGTTTAACTTTGCGGCACCAATCGATACCATTTAGTTGTATTCATTGTAGATTAACCGCCATGGAACTAAATGACTTAACACATATGCTCAGGTTTACGCCAAGCGGCAATCCTGAGTTCTTGTTAATGAGCGAATTGCTTATTAAATTACTGATAATACCCCCTCCCCATACACACACACACACACACACACACACACACATTGGTACTCTCACATTCAAACACCAGGCTCCGGTGAAATGTTTTTCTTTTAAGACAACTTTCTGGAGCCCAGCCGAAGATCGAACCCGGAACACCTCATATAGGCTGTTTCTCTACCGGGTGAGCTCTGGAACCAGTAATAGAAGTTAAAGTGTTCGTTTTCAAGCACTGGTCTTTCATTTAGCGGTCTCCTCTCTGTCGGCATAAAGTCTCCTTTGTAGTTCTGCTCAGGCAAACCTTTTGGCATTCGCCTTATCCGGTATAGACTAACTTCAATTAAGGACGGCTTGTGTGGGCCACCTGTTATATCGCAAATACTGGTGTCTTTAAAGAATATTGCTATCTGATTTCTAATCCATAACTTTGTTAAATCACTGGTCAGGATTTCAATGCTTCAGGTCACTGTGGTGTTACCATTCTGTCGTAAAAGGTGGGGTGGATACGCGTAAAATGAAAGTGACTGGCTAGAGTATATAGCACTACGGAGGAAGACACTAATTTAGGGTTTAATAATGTCATATACTGAGAATTGCAATATTTTCGTTTTTTATTGGAGAGGATTGTTTAAAGTTAAAAGTTCCCTGTAACTGGATTTAGCTTGGCTTAAGCTGTTGTAAAGTTTATGTTATTACAATGCACATAGCGTCTGAAAGGATTATTCCACAAAGCAGGTTTTTCCAATGCGACATAAAAGATTTATAAATTGAACACCATAAGAAGCAAGTTGTTACCTTTCCGTTATATTTTACATTTCCCAATTATCGCTGATCTAATGCAGCGATTTATGGAGTACCGACGAAACAATTCAAAGCAAACCACGAACCTGTTGTGCAGACACTCTTAGATATCAACCCTGGTATCTGGATCCATTTTTTCCTTTTATCAGACCTTGTCTCGTAGAACAACTTTTACCTCCGTGCTGTGAGGGGGGTACGTTTGATTAAAATCTGGCTCTCTTCTAAACTAATTTTCCAGTCAGCAAGAAAATGGCTCAATTATAGTGATAGAAAATTTATGAACCTCTGCCACCGAGTTCTTTACCATGATATCGCGATTTTCATGTGATAAACATTGAGAAATGGTTTACTGGTAAACTGAATAACATACCCGTAAAATGTGTATCATTTATTTCCAAACAAAGTCTCTAATTGTACTACAGAGATCGATATGGAGAGATTTGCCATGTGTTGTCTGTTGCAGTGAGGAAAATATTCATATTTTATCCTAACACTAAAACCATCTTTCTCAAGAGCAAAACATCCTTATCTTTATCCATCAGTATAGACTAGAAGATTTCTAATATTAACGTTTACATTAAAAAATTATAAATTAGAAAAAGGAACGTAGTGTATACCTAAGGTAAAACACATCCATTGCTAGAATAAGTAATTATATTTACTTGAAGATTAATAAATACAGTTCAGTCTTTAAATAATTGTATCAAAGTCTTAGTCAGAAGGAATGAATCTATATAGAAGCTTTAAAGATAGGGTGAAAGGGAATTACAGAATCATTTCAAGTGTCCCGGAATTAAGTAGTTTTGGATTGCAGATTTATTTAAATTTATGGCGGGGGAAGATGCTAACCTGCGTTTGTCATCTCGTATTGGATAAACCATCACAAATTCTGTATTTCTTCACATCTTTCCATTTTTATTTCATCAACATACACACTTAAATTATTCCTGTCAATGTATTCTAAACCAGCAGTGTTTTTAACATATAATTTCTCATTTAGCATGACATATCAAGAAAAACAGTAAGTGAAATATACAAGACGTGTAATCAATTCTCAATACCCTTGAAATGTTTTCTGTATGCTCTAAATTGTTGAAAACAAGTATAACTTTGAGTATTGCCTTCAGTAATTTTAAGTAATTTAAAGTTTAAACATTTTTAATTACTTGTCAAACATTTTTGCGTAAAAAACCTGATGCGTTACACTCACATGACTTTCTCTACTCTTGTACAAGCTATTTTTCAAACAATTATTCTCCATCTACTTCACGTTAAACGATATGTTAATCTTATTGCTAATTTTCTTGTAGATGCAAGGGCATTATGGTAGGCTTTAAGCGATAGTCAAATATTTTAAGAGCCGGTTGTAATGTGAAGCATTCCATTCTCTTTGCATTTGAGAAAAAGTATAACTATTGTAAAATTCAAATAATAACCAGGAATATCTCGGAAGTGCTTCACTCCATAAAAAATAAATAAATGTATATGACAATTTTGGTGTTTTAACGAGATATATATTGTTTGTATAGTAAAATTTACTATACCATTTTTGCCAGTTAAGGAATGTTATGCGAAAGTCATTCAATGAAGAGGGTTGTTGGGGACATTCCCAGAAAGTTCAAGATATACATTTCATTTCAAAATCAAAATTTTCGAAAAATGTTCCAAGTAAAGGGTAGCCTAGAGTGGGGTGTTTCTTGAAAATCTTCGTGTCTCATCCTTAGAAGATAGTAAGCTCAAGTGTCAAGTTTGGTATCTATGCGACTTTTGGTGTTTAAGTTATGCTGTTCACATATTCACAGACACACCGCGTGCGCGGACGTTTCCAAAAATGCTTTATTTGTATTCAGGCACCTCAAAACTTGTCTTTTGGGTGAAATCTGAATATCGAATTTTTGGGTGGAGTGCAATACTTCCACTATTTGCGATGCGTAGTAGGGGAAGTAAAAATCGGAAACTTTTTCCAACCATTACTGCCGAGTCATATTTTGCTCATTTCTCCGCTTTCCCATAGATGGCAGCCCCCTTGATTTCAATTTGCTAATAGGTAGTGACATACAGAATGCCTATTCCTGAGACCCGAGGAAGAAAGGTATTTTCTTTACTCCTATATTGAAATATTAATATAAAATCTATTTTCTTCTCTCTCCACTTTACCTCAGTTACAATAAATATTTAAAATTAGACTGGAGGCACTTCCTCAGATTTATTCTTTCATAATTACATGTTAAATGCAGAAATAATAATCAGCTGCATATATTGCAAGTTCTTTCCTCTTTGTCATGATCTCTTGTGAAAAAATCTGATGTCTTACACTCACATGACTTTCTCTACTCTTGTACAAACTATTTTTACAATCGCTTATTCTCCATATGCTTCATGTTAATCGAGATATCGAGATATCAATCTTATTGCTAATTTTCTTGTAGATGCAAGGGGAATATGGTAGGTTTTAAGCGATAGTCAAATATTTTAAGAGCTGGTTGCTATGTGGGGCATTCCATTCTCTTTGCATGTCCAGGACATAAAAAAAATGAATAACGAATTTGAGAAAAAGTATAAGTATTGGAAAATTTAAGGAAATAACAGCAGTATCTCGAAAAAGGTTCACTCAACAAAAGAAATGTATATGACATAAATTATGTATCTTAACGCCATCTACATTTTTTTGTGTAGTAAAATTTTGTCTATCTCTTATGGTTTACCAGTTATGCAAAAGTCGTTCACAATGAAGAATACTTTTGGAGACATTCCCAGAAAATTCGAGATATACATTTCATTTCTCATGACAATATCTTAAACATATGATATTTTAATCAAAATCGTTAGAGCAATTTTTAAGAAAATTAAAATTTTCGAAAAATGTTCCATGTAAAGGGTAGTCTGGGGTGGGGGGATTTTCTTGAAATCTTCGTGTCGTATCTCTGTAAGATACTGAAGCTAAATACCCAGTTTGGTGTTCATCCGACAGTTCGTTTCTGAGTTATGCTGTTCACAGACACACAGACAAACATACACACGGACATGTTTCCAAAAATGCTTTTTTTTGATTCAGGGGGTCTCAAAACATGTATTTCCGGTGAAATCTCGGTATCGAATTTTTGGGTGGAATACAATACTTCCCCTACTTACTATACGTAGTAGAGAAAGTAAAAAGGAGAATCATCAGGTTCAATATTCATAGACGGCAATCGATTTAGACTTCAGTCCAGGAAAATTTAAACGACTATCTGGAAAACAGCTAATACTACGAAAACAGTTATTACAAATTCATTTTGTATTTTAACGTTTACTGTATTTTTACTTTCTCTACTACGTATAATAATTAGGGGGAAGTATTGTATTCCACCCAAAAATTTCATACTGAGATTTCACCGGAAATATATGTTTTGAGACCCCCTGAATCCAAAAAAAGCATTTTTGGAAACATGTCCGTGTGTGTTTCTGTGTGTGTGTGTCTATCTGTGTGTCTGTGTGTCTGTCTGTGAACAGCATAACTCAGAAACGAACAGTCGGATAAACACCAAACTTGGTATTTAGGTTCAGTATCTTCCAGAGATGCGACACGAAGGTTTTCAAGAAAATTCTCCCACCCCAGATTACCCTTTAAATGGAACATTTTTCGAAAATTTTAATTTTCTCAAAAATGGCTCAAACGATTTTGATTAAAATATCACATGTTTAAGATATTGTCATGACAAATAAAATGTATATCTTGAATTTTCTGGGAATATCTCCAAAAGTATTCTTTATTGTGAACGACTTTTGCATAACTGGTAAACCATAAGAGATAGACAAACTTTTACTTCACAAAAAATGTAGATCGCGTTAAACTACACAGTTTGTCATATACATTGTTTGGGTTGAGTGAACCATTTTCAAGTTATTGCTTGTTATTCCCTTAAATTTTTCAATACTTATTTTCCCAAATGGGAATACGTTATTCATTTTTTGTCTTGGATATGCAAAGAGTATTAATCTGTGGCAAAGAGAATGGTGCTGCACATAGCAACCAGCTGTTAAGAGACATTTCTGTGTTTATATTGCCCTTGCAAATACAAAACAAGGGGAACATAGTAGGCCTTAAGCGGTAGTCAAATATTTTTAGAACTGTTCGCTATGTGTAAACTGTAATTCTCTTTACATGTCAAAATATTGTTTCTGCAAATTTTTATCTCGATTAATATGAAATAGGGGGAGAATAAGAGTTTGTAGAAATAGTTTGTACAAGAGTAGAGAAAGTCATGTGAGTGTAACACATCAGATTTTTCATACAATAAATCTTTTAGAAGGTTCAGTAAGTACGAACAGGACTTTACAATATATTTATAGAACATTCAAAATGTATACAGAGCGTAAATAATCCGGTGTAGAGTACTCTCGGAATGTATTCTGAAGCGGCTTTCTGAAGTTGAGCGCCACCAACGGATGTGAGCTGCCGATAAGTCAATGTCTGCCATATCTTG
Organism: Deroplatys truncata; assembly: GCA_030765065.1. Lineage (NCBI taxonomy): Eukaryota > Metazoa > Arthropoda > Insecta > Mantodea > Mantidae > Deroplatys > Deroplatys truncata. Next base: position 129,268,376 of record CM060986.1, read on the forward strand.
TAATCCGTAACAGTTACTTCAGACCTGCTAATGAAGAATCTGGCTTGTCGTCGGCTCTGTTAGTATGGGCTGCTTGATTTCATCTCAACGGCACATCTATGCTTAGGAAAAATGGTGACACAATGTGATTTATTATGATCACCAAACCGTTATTGCCGTCACAATAGACAGGTGTCCCAGACAGAGTTTGTGAGTCCGCTGTTCAGTTCTTCGCGTCTTATCTGCCAGAATTACCATACCAACTTTCTTAATTCCTCCCACACTTATGACTTAATCCTAAAAGAGAAACTTTAATTCCCCTTTTTTCTTCGCTTTTTTGAATTAGGATGGGTGAGGGACAACACTTTTTGTTAATCAGCCTTTTGTAAACAGTCGTAAAGAATTCGCTAGTTCCCGAGTCTATTGTTTAAAACATATTCTTCCTCCGGCTTGCTACATTTCTTGTGAAATTCTTCCCTAACGAATTGAAATAAACGATTCCAGATCTGAGTTATTGTAATAGTGCCTAAACATTACAAAAACAAGACAATCGTCAACAAGTGCTCATGTGTGGGGTGAAGTCATTCATGATTGTGTCCTTCGTCCCAATTTTTCCATTCTGATCTGACAGACAAGCTTACAATTGTTCATAAACGAGTTGCACTATTTAGTACATGATACACCTCTCTAACGATACACAGTGTACACGATTGTGTTCCAAATTATTGACGTCAGATAGTTTGTAATTTTTGAATTGCCAGCCTCCGCAAAGATGGATTGTCCGAGGGGTATACATTTGAATGGCCTGAAGACCTGAATTCAAACCTATGGACTTCTTCCTCTAAGGACAGATAAATTCTTGATTTAATAAAACCCCTTTATCAACGTCCTGAGAGTGCGTCAGCTGATTTTGGCCAAACATGCACATATTTTCAACAGGTACACTTAAGCATGGAACTCAGGCTTACGGATGCATCGAAGCACGAGGAAAGTGCTTAAAGAAGTTTTTGCCACGTTCACTGTATCAATTAGAAATGAAGTTAAGTAACTCCGAAATGATGTTTAGTTGACACTTTTTCGTGTTTTGTCTTTATTAATACGTTAACTAAATGTTTTAAATCAACTAGTTTACAATATTTCATTTGCCGTGCCAAAATCTTAAACGTTTTATTATTTTTAATAAAAATCGTTACAGTCATTTCTGGGGGAAAAAATATAAGGAAACTTTTCTCGTAAAGTGTTATTTAGAGGGGGAAGTTTCCTAAAAATCTTCTTAGACATTCTTAAACATGGTCTAAATCAATTATAAAATTGAGACTTTTCTTTTTTGAGTTGTGAGTTCGGAATTGGGGGAATAAACAGATAGATATAGGTACATTTTTCTGACAGTACTTTTTTGTGTTCAGTGGACCTCAAAACGTCGCGAGAATTTTACGAATTTTTGGATGGAATATACTATTTCCTGAATTCCCCATAGGTAGAAAGTAAATATTGTAATTAATGGCATTAACAGTGCAGAAAGACGTTGTTTGAAAGGCATAGAATTTAGAAATGCATGTGCTTATGAAGAGAGCGTACGTTTTTTATTTCATACAGACAAATTTTGTGTGAAGTTAAAAACTCTAAAGGTGTTAAATATAACGCATACAAAGTTATGTATTACACTACAAATTAGGATGAACTCATTCTCAAAGAAACATTTTGCCATATTCTCCAGGCGAACTCCGGACTCGTTCATGGCAGCAGCTCGGGATCTCGTCGCTTGACGCGCTTGTATGCCAGCAAACCACACTGCGGGACTAACCGGGATGCTTATGCGGGACACAACTGATAATACCCTGGCGTGTTAGATTCTAATTGCACGAGGGAGGCAATATAGTTGTACGGCTCTGCATGCCGTACAATCGCCATCGGGGTGGGTGGGTGTTGGGCCCATCATTTGCCCCCTTGGGGAGGGGCACATTCAAATAAGAGATTTTAAAAAAGGAGAAACATTTTTAGATTTATGGAAGTAGCATTTTATGAACCATGAATTGCTGAAAATAATGATGTGGTGAAATAAGGTTTTAAGTTTGCAAACAATATTTTACAAAATTGGATTTAAACCTGCAACATTGCAGATATTAACAACAGATACTAACAGGAAGCAAGGTAAGGCTCAATGATGGAATATGTGTGTCAAACTACATAATAAAAAATAAGAGTGCTGCAAGATAAAGTTCGACATAACAGCACACAAACAGTATCACTCATGCTTATATACCATCTTACTTAGGTATGCAGATGGTATGTCCAAAGGTGAAAGGAAAGATCTCAAAAAATTCATGGACGGGCTGAAGAAATGTGTATTGAATTTCAAGGTTGGCTAATCTGCAGCCTGATATAAACATACTATCGTTCGGATTTAAACAAATTATATCCAAATTTGCAACATCAATTTTGCATGTTGTTATCCATATTCTTATAGACACACTTTTCCATTTCTATCCAAATACTTAATGTACCATTCCCATTTTATTGCGGAATAAGCTTAGATACCATTATATTGCAATTATCAAATTGAGGTTAGAACTGCTACTTCGCGCACGTGGCGCCATTCACTTTCGTGTTCCGTCCCCGGATGATGGTACACAAACGACAGGAAGAAATCAACACGGCTTCCCTGAACAATCCACATTTGTTAACCTTTCTACGGTACTTCATGACGTCATGACTTCATTTTATTGAGTGGTGGTGTTACCTTGTAGGTGCTATCACGCCTTGTGCTGTGTATCGCACCAATAAGCATACCAATGCTAGTTCTGTCAACTCAGTGGCAAATTATAATAGATATAGGTAAAGAATTGAAATTAAAATTGAGTTTTATTTATGGACGCTCTTTAACTGCTATGGTTCTTAGCGTCCCATTCTATATTAACCGTGAAAGATCGAAAATTTTGCGAGGCCCCTTTATCAGACTTGAGGTTGTTTTACGTGCTGTAAATCTACGACATGGCACCAGCGGCTTTACTTCCCTTTCGAAGGAAGCCATGCTAAGGATTTTTACGCCCGAAAAAATCTATCGTCCTCCCCCGAAATTGAACCCGTGACCTTCGAATCTAGAGGCTAGCAACGTGCCCCTACACCACATGGCAAACTTCCTCATCTAGAAAAGAGTAGAAGAGGTAGTTTGTTTCAATTTAATATGATGGAGACCGATTTTGTGAATCTATCGCGAGGTTAATTGCGAATATCAGCAAATGCCTGTTTGGAAATGCTTTTGAAGATGAGTCAATTCCCGAGAATGTTAGCATTTTAGTCCTCAAGCATCAGTTATATGTCCTCGTATAAATTAGCATTTCCTAGCTATTTACATGTTCTTAAACAGGCAAGCTATAGCTTCCTTCCTCCTTCAAAGCACTAAGAGTGACGGAGGTGCCAGTGGATTTATTAATTAACGCCCTTACAGACGATCAGAAATCGGATGCAGATTGCTTATTGTGTGGGATGTATACCCAGTTGAAGCTTACAAGTATATGGAGATAGTTCTATCGGCCTGCTAAGGTGTGCAATAGTGGTGAAGCGAAGAAGCTCAGGGACATTGCAATACTCTGAACACTACAAAGAGAGGAGAAAAAAGCCGAAACTTTCGAAGAATTGTATCGAAGGACGCCATGATAGGAGAGTAGTGCTGATCAAGGAACTGGGGAGCGCCTTTACACGACTAACAGAAATTACGATTAAATCATTATACTTAATCTTCAAGTAATATAGTCAGTGAATAAGCATAGTATTTTAATAACCTTTAATTTAAACTTAACTTATATGATTAGCTTCTATTTATTATCATGATCATTCAGCTATAAATATTTCCATATTGTTTGCTGGAACGAAGAAAGGTCATGCTAATGCAGTATTGTTTATGTCGAGAGCATGGCTGAGTGTGTAGCAGATCAGAGCAGTGAATTAAACATAGAAGTGGTAAAGCCCTTCACAGTGGTAATAAAACAATAGATTTTTATGTATTAAACTTTGAGCGATATTTTTAAGGATGTCATTAAATTAACATCGAAAGTAACATATGCACCTGTGAATGCTGTTTCCAATGCAACGAAGTGAAGGAGGAAGGAATTGTGTGCACCCAAAAAGAAAATGAATGGATATTTCAGTAAAGTGAATAACTTTGTGAAAAGTGCCATACGCCTGAAAGTGCACAGCTCTTTCTTAAACAATGTGAACCTTAGGAAAGGTAGAATCAGATGACTGAAAAATTCAATGCCATAGCCGGGATTTGAACCACGGATCTCCCGGTCTCCGTCTGGTTGCTCTAACCACTGAGCTACCATGGGAACATGCCGACATGACATTAAATTCTCCAGCTGATTCGCATTTTTCCCGGCATTTTTCCCAATGTGAACCTTAACTTATAGATGAGGTGCTTTCTGTAAAACACAATAATAAAATAAGTTTCATAACATTTCTTCATCCTTTCTTGAATTGTTACATTTAGTTCTTCATCCAGTATAGGGACATGTAATTCTTTAATACTCAGTACTGGTGCAGTGAAAGATAGCACGTGGGGTTATAATAAAATTGTGAGGTAATGATGGCAGTTCTTGAGAGCTCCCGAAAGCAAACAGTTAGGGGGAAGAGAGGAAGCTCCTCCATGAGTTCAAGAGATGTCAAGCGCAGAGTCATACTAAGAGCATTGTTTAAGTGAAGACCCATTCTTGGCGGGAAAGAATATAGTAATAACAAAGATGATATGGGAAGCTAACTAACCTGAATCAAGTTTAACAAAGAGCCTACAGACAAATGTCAAATTATAGCTAGAGCTAGGGGAAGAGTGGAAGGTCCTCCATGAGTTCAAGAGATGTCAAGCGCAGAGTGATACTAAGAGCATTGTTTAAGTGAGGACCCATTCTTGGCGGGAGAGACTATACTAATAACAAAGATGATATGAGAAGGTAACTAACTCTTAATCAAGTTTATCAAAGAGTCTATAGGCAAATATCATATTATGACTAACTTTTCTTTTCGTAAAAAAGCGAGTAACATAAGCGCTCCAAGCATATAATATGGGGTCACTCAAGCCATTGTTGATTGGCAATGAAGCGTTTAGGAATGTCATTCCTCCGATCGTTAAAAGCCAGCGAGCTAACATGCATAAAGTCGGTGTACGTGAGAATGAAAACAGTATACGCATCAAGTGAAACTCTCCTTCTAGTTGTCTGTGGACAAACCGTGAGAAATCGCTTTCTTCTCTGTCTGTCCGCAAAAGACAAGGACATAACCAGAGACAGTTGTTTATAACAAGAAGAAAACACGCGCTATACACGCACGCTCCAGGTTTTTGCTACGACGACCACACCGTCACCGCAGAAACAACAAGATATTTGAGATGTGATTTTGTAATGTAGCCAGATCTTCCGGCTCCGGAATCCCGTTCTTGTCTGCTTTTCGCTCTTCAGCGCCTCTTCTAAAACCTTCCGGAGTTACTCTACTTGGTTAATTTTCAGTACTTTTCTTGGATTCTAATGAGGAAGATTTTATTGGTGGTTAAAAACCTATATCACCAACGTTAAATCTTCTAAATGCATGACCTATTATCTCGGAAACCATTAAAAGTGCCATGCAGGATGTAGATAGTGCCTTCTAAGGACATTGATATATTTCAATCTGTTTTGTGTATTAAGGAAAAATAGGATTATTTTCTCAATTAAAACAACTTTTTATTAAAATTTACCAGGAATTAATTTTTTTAAAAAAAATAGTCAATCACATTATTAACATTACAGATCAACTATATCACTTAGTATTTATTTTACTAATTACTAATCTCCAGTAGTTTCTGAAAAAAGGGTCTTTCATACCAGAAAACGTCATACTTGAACACAGTCATTAACAAAAATTTTAGAAGAAAACCTATCCTAAAGGATGGACTAATGTTTACCACTCTATCCTAAAGTGAACAGTAAGTAAGGAAAGTATTGCTTTCTACACAACAATTTTATGCCGATAAAATGCGTGTTTTGAGGTCCCTGAGCGCAATTTTTTTTAAAAAAAAACAGCCTAACCCGAAAACAAAAAGCCGAATAAATATAAAACTTGACATTTAAGTTCATTATCTTCCAATGATGCGACACGAAGATTCTCAAGAAAATCCCCCATCCCAAACTACTCTTTACATGGAACATTTTTCGCAACTCTTTATTTTCTAAAGAATTACTAACGATTTTTATTTAAATACCACATTTTAAAGATATTTATATCACAAATAAAATTCATATCTTTAATTTTTTGGGAATAGCTTGTAAAATACTTAATATTGGGAAGGAATTTTGATAACCTTGTATAACTGGTAAATGTTAAAAAATGTAAATCTCTTTAAAACACATAATTTATTTCAAATTAGCTTTTCGTGGCACCAGCCATTTACAAGATATCAGTTATTAAAAGTTCGAAGCGTCCAAAAGTTTGTACTGTCAATATTTAGTTGTTTCTCGCGATGTTATGGAAAGTATACGGATTTTAAGGGCCAGCTCTTAAACATATGACTATCGCTGTTATTTTTGCATCTATAATAAAGTGTGTAAGTAGCTATTTCCGGAAATGTTTATGTAGATTAAAATGAAGTAGATAGTAAAATAAACTTTCCTAATCATATTTGTATATCCACTAATAAGCTATAGACAGTAGAGAAGGTAATGTGAATGTATCACATCAGATTTATTTCTGTGGTGTGTTGCAGAAATTGCAGTGCAAAATGGCAGGTATAGTAATATTTTTAAAATTATATTGCAAATATAAGTTTTTTACATACAATGATAAAATATATATCACATTAAAGAGGCAATTCCAATTAATAAGAACAAATAAAAATTAAAAAATGTCATTTTGGCAATTTTTGGCATTTAGTCCCTCCTTAATAATTGGTAAGGATGTGTAATATTGGATGGAATGGTGTCATCAGGCGATAACGTCTGTCGCCCGCATTCGGAAGGTTCCGGGTTGGATTCCCGGTGGTCACCCACTCTTTCTCTGGTTCAGTTTCACTGAGAGTTCACTTCATTCACACATCACCGTCAGTATTTGACAATGGGGTTTTTGTGGTTTGCCTTAAGTCGCCTGGGGTGGTGTATTCTACCACGATTCTCCTTTCCCTGATTTCCTCCCCATAAGGGGGGGGGAGTCCGACCCCTTCAGCTGCCGTGGTGCGGGCTCTGCGGACCCTGAGCACTTGTGATACTACTGGCGTTACTAGAAGTACGCCGGGCCGAACATTCGAGCCACCCCCGATTGGGAGTTGTTCGAATTGGGTTGGACTCGGCGGGCAGTGATTCCCGATACCCAAGGGAGATTGGGTACTCTGTGCGATTTCCCGTCCAGGCGGGCTGTGAGACGCCTCTTGGTCCTCCGGTACCGTCCTGGAAAGCCGTAGACAGGTGCTAGATCATGTCGGCCCCATGAGATACTCGGCAGTCTCCCCTTTTGGAGGTTAATGCGCGTAAGTGGCGTATCCACTGTATGGGGGGGGGCTCGGATTAGGCAACCATGGAAAAGCTTTCGGGAGTTGGAGTGTCACTCGATTGACGCCCGCTCCCCTGGGTCACGTGAGGGCGCAGTCCCCTTGTACTTATTTCCCTCATTTCCTACCACTTCGTCTCTCTCACTTTCATCTTTCAGGAAGTGTTTTCAGGTATCGTAATGCAGCTAGAGTCGGGCAGATGGCATGGTTGCTGCACTTGTCATAGACTTCTCCGCGTAAAACGCCACGGTGCGTTGGCCTGCTTGCTAAGGTCGCTTCCTCTCCCTCTCGCGGTATTCTTCGCCTCTGCTGGTGCCGGCGGGTGCTTCAAACTGGAAATATTAGGGACTTCCGTCCGTCTCTGTGGACCTTTCTTCCTGCGGTTCTGCGACCTCATCCCTGCCTCCTGGGAGGTAGTCACAATAGATCTGGTTAGTCGCAGTGGCGATATCTCCTCCGATAAATACCTCGTACCCATACCATTTTTGGCACCTCCCCACAGACTTCCGCTGCTAGCTCATCCAGAAAACCTGCAACTATTTCTGGAGTTGAATTTTTCTGTATTGAAAATGAGCTGTGTTGATCTATTCAGGGACATTTGTAGTACATGTACGTAGCTTCGTGAAGGACATAATAAGTCGTCTGATTTGGCTAACATCACATTAGCCAAATTACATTTACAGTTGTTTTCCTTCAGCTACTTCAGCAAAAGTTCTGACTTCCGGACCATTAGTTGCAATCCCCTCTCTGAAACTAACGTTATCAACAACGTAATTTCTTCTGCGATGGAATCTTAGATACATAAAAATGCATCTCAGAAGCTATGCGATTGCTTTATGGATTGGTGGCGAACTTCCATTAGGAGAAGCCACTAATATTTATTCTCTCCATAATGAGAAATTAATTAGCTGTCAAAACTGTGTGGAAAGAAAGCTTAAGCGTATACAGTGGAATAAAAATTTAGTTAACCAAAATATTCAGTAATTCATATTTTATTGCATAACGGAAACTACTTTTAAAACATCCCTCGTTTTTAAAAGTAGAATTCAATTTCATTTAAATACCCAGTAAAAAATTCTAAGAAAACATCATATTTATGATATTTCGCAATATTCGACAATAATGATAAATTTGTGATACATTGTTACTTCTCTAAAGGCAAAGAATGTTGTTATCTTACACACGCTTACAATCTTTTTTGTTGCGAAACCTATACAACTTTTCACATTTATGCTTATATTATCTTATCTGCTATTCTTAAGTGTAATGGACCTTAAGGTCGCAAAGATGCTTTGAATCGTGATCTTAAAGGCATACAAATATGTTAAAGGACGCACTTACTTTTACAAGAACCTTTATGCTTAACTTTAATTAAATCATTTTCATCTGTTTGGAATAAGAGCAGAAATAAAATGATACGATTAATGATATAGCACATTCAGCCAGATAATTTGACAGGCGAGAAAAATTATAATATATAAATATTGGAAATAATAGTATTATGAACCAGTGTTAAAATATTGAGAACAACTTAAATTAAAATCAACTTGTAACACAGGTGTGTTTAGTGATTAGACGAGCTAGCAAATGGTGATGAAAATCCACAGGCGCACACAGACTAATGCGCACAAGTTTCAGGCTAAACCTAAGAGAGGGCTGAGAATAGAAAGAGACAGAAACAGTGTTGCAATTCCTGGAATTCTAGGGAGTTGGCAAAATAGAAGTAGTAGTTTTAGAGTAAGATGAAGATAGTGCGTTTTATCAAACAAGTCATCAGGACCGTGATTTCCAAAACTTGGTACATTTTATTCTCATAGCACGCTAGGTAACGCTACATAAGAATCAAAAGAAGTGATCGTAACACATTCTGATGGCATAGGAAAAAAGATAAAAGGGGAGAGAGGCCCCGAGTTTAGGGACTCTTCATTCTTTCTTTGATGTGCTCAGATACTGTTACACTTGCTACCAACATAGCAGTCGTCTTATTCACCAGTGATGTCATTAGGTTATGCAGTCAGGCGGAAGATTCTGCGCGTGTGTGGGTGGGAGTATCGTCTGACGCATTAGATAGGTCCACAGAATAGCTTCAACAGTAGCAGAAAGATATAAGATGTAAAGATTTACCAATGCATAGGTAATAATAGTACTAGTAATAGCTTTTGGTTGGCGCAAAACTGCTGGGGTCATCAGCGCCACACTCCGGCTACGTATTTATTTACATCCTGGTACAAAACAATACAAACTTCTAACACCATAAGCTTAAGGAAAGGAACAAAAATGAAACATACAAAATTATGTATTCTAATTCAGTACACAGTGGTTGCAAAATATTTAAAAATTCAGAACTAACAGGCAATGATGAGTGAAAACATTGGGTTATTAAATTACATCCCGCTCAGAAGGCTCTTGCGAAAAATCTCTAAAGTCAACACGCACAGGTCTGACAAGTCCACTAAACTTTGTCGGGTGGTCCAAGGATTTGCTGTCATCAACACTCCCATCAGTCTTTCCCGGAGGCTTACCATACTTGATACCAGTCCACTAGCCTAGATTTAATTCTATACAACCTGTAGCTCTCCGGGTTGGATGGCCGGAAGCAACAAACGTCAAGTTTTGCTGCCTCAGCTGCAGCCTCATCTGCTTCTCTCTCTTTTGGTAGGATTTCCCACTCTCACTCTTTCTCTCTCTCTGTCTCTTTAGTTTTTACATTTCGTCCACATTGTATCTTCCGAGGTGATTACGAGCAAGATATGCTCTAGTCTTCTCGTTTGGCGTATTTTTCCAATGAAAATTTAAGCCTCTCTACTTTAAAAACCTCATCCATTTCATTAAGTAAAACTAACTTACCAATTACATCAGTTGCATATCGTTCTCCACCGAATAGATCCAAGCAGTGCACTGTCACCATCTAGCTTAACACCAAGGTTGTTCTTTCTGCCGTACACCTCTAGCTTTACTTTTGCTAGAGTATCTGCATACAGAAGTCCTAATTTATCCTTCAAATCAGCGACTGTCAAACTTTTCTGAAAGCGGTTGTCCACACACAAAGGATGAAGAACGTTGCAGCTTTGTGGGCAGTGGCTGTTAATCCTAAACCAACCCCCAAAACATGGAGGACCGGTGACTGGGGACCCCGGGAACGCCAAACCCGTACTTACCGAAGTAAGCCCTGGGGATAGAATGCGTAGGGAAAATTTCGAGCCACCTGAATAGGCATCATTCTTTTAATAACCCAAAGTTTAAGGAAACAAGTTCATTATTTGCCTTCACCTACAAAATCCTTGAGGTCACATTATCAAACTAGCTAGGATAGGAAATTTTCCTCAGCTCTCCGACTAACAGCCGACGCAGAACATCTAGAACTATGGTGATCCAGATTTTACATGGGGGCACGTGTAAACCCGCTACAATATTCCAACAGAATACATAAAAAAGAATAGTTGTAATTAAGAACATACAGATGCAAAATGAGCGCAATGATTGAGTGAAGAAAGTTCATATAGTCAAGTACATCGTAGAAGGAGAGATAAACCTGGCCCTAAAGGTACATAGTATGTTTCGGTCATCACACGTGTGATGATATTGGAAACTGATGAAATAAATATATCTATATATAATTACAGAACTGTTCTTTCGCACAAGCTGTGTATAGGGCAAGATTGGAAAGGTAGAATGAGACTGAAAAATACAATGCCATAGCCAGCATTTGAACCACGGATATCCTGTTTCCGTCCGGTTGCTCTAACAAGTGGAGCTGCCATGGCAACATGCCAAAACAACATTAAGAACAATTAATTACCATTGATTGACCTAATAGTTCTTTATAATGCGTAGCCCATGACTTAAAGTACTTATGATATTGTATGGGTTATGTCATTTCAAAATAATCTGAGATCTTTTTGTGGTTTACCGGAAAAATGCGAGTCAGTTAGGGAATCTAATGTTGTGCTGGCATGTTGCCATGGTAGTTCAGTTAGAGCAACCTGAAGATCCGTTGTTCAAATCCAGGCTATATGCAGGCTATGGCATTTAATTTTTGTGTCTGATTCTACCTTTCTAAATACAGTCTAGACTGTTAATTTAATAACACTATCTGACATTAAGGTTTATTCCATATTACAATATAAAGTTTCGTGTGCCTTTTATAATACTATTTAATTGATAAATTATATCGTCGCACCATATTTTTATTTTAGATCACACACAGGAATATTTCTTCACCTACCTTATTTCTCTCAATTTGAGGCAGTGTTTTTAACACTTAAATGATATCAGTCTAATTATATAATATAAAATATATTAACAGCCCGCCTTAAAAGCAATATGTGTATGTAATAATATGTAAAATGTATGTAACAGTCATTGTATTAATGTTTATGTTATTATGTACATGTATAATAACGTTATGTGAATGTATTAAGTAATTTAACAATGTAAGAGCTGTGAGATTGGAAGCCGAAAGTTGTTAACAATGAGGTAATAATGAGGTAACCTTGAGGCAATAATGAATTGGAAAGTTTAATAATACTACTAATAATTCTTGGAACAATAATGTAATATTTAAAACACTTAATAAATAGCCGATCAAAAACTAGAAAAAGCCTAAGTTAAATAAAAGTATTCTATTGGAGTAAAATTAGCCAATCAAAGACATGAAATTAGTAAATGTACGAATTTAAGCGGTAGAAACCAGACGCTACTAGGCAGCGTTCCTGATCACTTCGATACGGTACAGGTTAAGTGTGAGACATAAAACTTCATTACGGCGAGAATAAAATAAAAGTGCAATTAATAAATAATCCCACATCTCTATAGTATGATATATCAGTGAAGTGTTATTTAATCGTGTGAAAGATTAATAAAACGAAGTTAAATACCATTATAATTCATGTAAGTCTTCATTCTTTAGCCACACCACCCCCTGGTAAGTGATACGTGTTTCTGCAAATTATTACTGACGCAGCCGAGGCATACAAATATAGTATTTAAATAAACATTCAAATTACAAAGTTGATTTTTAAACGTGGGGGCGCAGGCCATCGGAAAGTGAACGTGGGGCAAAGACCACCGGAAACTTTGTATCGTACGTGGGGCGAACACTCCAAGAAACTATCTCAAGTTTGCCTCCCCAACAGTGGAACTACAATACAACTACTTCAAAATGCAAATTGTTTAGGGTTTAAATATCTTGTTGGTACTAAGGCACAATACAATAATAACTACGTTGCAAAACCTGTACATATCCTATCTAAAAAAATAAGTTCTTTATAACACTGATTGCTAAGTATATTAAAGCTTTGGTGAAATGTCTAAAATTAACTTACCTTTTCATTAAAAAGGAAAGAATTATACTAGCGTATTTTGGCAATCTTCTGGTACAATAGACTATCACGTTTGACGTTATATCAATTTTGAAATTTTGATCTATTCATAAACGAGACGAGCATAATGGAAGGGGCTTGAACCAGACAAGGCAAAGTTACCTGTTCTCTGCATACAGTTAGAAGCTGCGTGGGATTCAAAGAATGACAGATTTCTACTTATCTGACAATGCCGAACTTGGCCCTAGTTGCATTCTTATCCCCTCGTCTCTCATCTCAAAAGTGGCAAAACTGGATTCAAAGAAACTGGTCGCTCTCTGCATACTGACCTGTAAACAAAACATATTTCATTTAACAGTTCCTCGAACTCCACATGTTTGACATAATAATAGCCACAGTTGGAAATTATCACTTCCTTGCTTTAAGCTTTCGATCAGAATAAGATGAAATGTATACCTGCCTTGAAACTGTATAAGAACCAAGGAGACAACTTGCTAAAAAAATATATAGTGTGTTACACTCGCATCAATGTCTCCATCAATTGCAACTTTTCATAATCCCTTATACAAGAATAGTTGCATAGATTAATAAAAAAAAAATATCCTTACGTGTTACATTCACATTACTTTTTCTACACACAATAGCTTATACAATTATACTACAAAACCTTATTTCTCTTCATGTTATCGAGATAAACGTTTGCAGAATTAGTCTCCTACGCATTCGCTGTAGGTACAAAGGGAATGGAGGAAACCAAAGAGAGTCACATGTTTAAATGCTTGTGTCAATGTAAAAACATTGTCAATAAATAATCTCCCTTTCTTAAATCCACTTTAATTTTCTGTTATTGTTGCTTCTTTTATATTTCGTGATATTTATTCTTATTCTTATTATTGTTCTTATTATTATTACTATTAGTATTATTTTTGTATATAGGTAACCCTGTTCATCAAGCTAATCTCTCTGTATTTTCGCAGTTCCTCCGATCACTTTTCTTAAATATATTTTCTACTATTGGGTTGTTAGGAATTTGGGATTCTATAAATCTGGCAACACCTATTAAATAAATGCACATTAGTCCGCCATAGTTTATTAATTCCATATTGATGTCTAGTACCAGGGCTTTTCTCTTCGTACTAGAATCCAACGATTCTTCTAATTCTTTTATATGTATAAAATTATTATTTTCCTTAGTTCTTTTTCCCGTGATATTCTCATTTTCTTCCACCCTCACATTGGACAATCCGGCAGCTATATAAAAAACTCACAACATTTTGTGGAGAAGTTATATTCCTTAAACTGTACACCAGTCGACATTTTAGTCAGTTTAGATATAACTTCTCTTTTTACCAATGTACCTGTAGACGAAGTTTTAACTCAGATTGAGGATATTTTTCCTACAGATATTTTAACCTTTTTAAACACTGTTTGACGACTTCCTATTTTAAATGGAACGAAACGTTTTATCAACAACAAGATGGCGTCGCTATGGGAAATCCTCTTGGGCCCGCCATTGCTAACTTTTTTATGGATCATTCTGAGGCTAAAGCTTTAGACACTGCTCCGTTAAAACCTATCTGTTGGTATCGGTATATTGACGATGTTTTCCTCCGGTGGTCTCACGGTAAACAACAACTTGCAAACTTTCTGGAACATCTTAATAATATGAATTCCAAGATTCAATTTAATATGGAAACAGAACATAACAATAAAATAGCCTTCTTAGATGTTCTGGTAATAAGAAATGCGGATGGATCACTGTCTCACACTGTTTATAGGAAACCCACCCATACCGACAGATATTTAAATAAAAGCTCCAATCACCACCCACAACAAAAGAGAGGAATAATCAAATCCCTAGTGGACCGAGCCAAACGTATTTACAGGGCAATACTTAAGTGATGTGATACAGCATCTTAGGCTGGCTATGTTACAAAACGGATTTACGAACAAAGATTTTAACAGAGCAATTCACCCTAAGAAGATATCACGTCAAGGCCACGAATCATCTACATATAAGGGAAAAGTCTTCTTACCTTATGTTAAAAACGTCACACACCGCATTGGAAAAATACTTAAAAAGCACAAAATAAATACAATATATAAACCAACCAGAAAAATTCAACAAACTTTAAAATCTGCCAAAGACAAGAGAATACCTTGCACATGCGGCTCTATTTATATCGGAACAACAAAACGTAGTATAAATACCCGAATAACAGAGCATAAACGACATTGTCGCCTTGCACAAACAGATAAGTCTGCATTCGCTGAACACTTTGTTGCCATGGGTCATCGTATCCTATATGAAGACACGCAAGTACTATCTTCAACAAAATATTATCACGCTAGACTTCATAGAGAAGCAATTGAAATTTATAAACACTCCAACAACTTTAATAAAAGGAAGAAAATTTAAGCTCAATCGTACGTGGATACCAGCGATGACACGTCGCTGCAGACCCACTGCGGCAGTTTTGACCTTGACGTGAGCTCTCTTGCACTCTGAATTCCCAAGGGCGTAAGCAGGGCTTAGGTCAAGCTTACGTCCTGGCGCCTCATCTGCACCTGGCTTTGGCCCCAGTGGCCGGCCAATATATCCTTACTTTGAATACGCTGGTGCAACAGCGGTACAGCCACACTAACACACAGAATTCCTCTTTTTCCTTCTTCCATATTTTCCTTCCGGTGGAGGAGTTTTTAGTGGGTATGCCGATTATTGGTGAGTCCCAAACTCTCAGTCCCGACTCCCATCGGGGCTGGGGTTGTGATTAAATCATTTTCTCCTCCACTCGAAAAAAAGCCTAGTTAGCAGTCGTTATCAAGCTGTCCTGGGTGTTACACTCTTGAAGATGGCAACCACAGGGTTGACCGAAACGTCGGGTGCTAGTAATTTTACCCTTAGACCACGGCCTTCCAGCCCGGAAGATTTTAATGTTTTATCGATTAACTCCGGCCGTGATGAAAGCCTTCGTACTTATTTAAAAGATAGCAGGTTTTTACTTTCTCTACTACGTATAGTAAGTAGGAGAAGTACTTTATTCCACCCAAAAATTCGAAACCCAGATTTCACCGGAAATATATGTTTTGTGACCCCCTGAATCCAAAAAAAAAAAGTATTTTTGGAAACGTCTGTTTGTGTCTGTGAACAGCATAACTCAGAAACGAACAATCGCATAAACACCAAACTTGGTATTTAGGTTCAGTATCTTCCAGAGATACGGCACGAAGGTTTTCAGGAAATCCCCCCACCCCAGACTACCCTTTACATGGAAACTTTTTCGAAAATTGTAATTTTCTCAAAAATGGCTAACGATTTTCATTAAAATATCATATGTTTAAGATACTTTCATGACAAATAACATGTATATCTTGAATTTTCTGGGAATGTCTCCAAAAGTATTCTTCATTGTGAACGACTTTTGCATAATTGGTAAACCATAAGAGATAGACAAAATTTTACTACACATAAAATGTAGATCGCGTTAAAATACACAATTTATGTCGTATACGTTTTTTTTTTTTGTTTTTTTTTTTTGTTTTTTGTTTTGTTGAATGAACCATTTTCGAGATATTGCTTGTTATTCCCTTAAAGTTTTCAGTACTTATTTTCTCAAATGGGAATTCGTTATTCATTTTTTGGTCTTGGAAATGCAAAGAGTATTAATCTGTGGCAAAGAGAATGCTGCACCTAGTAACCAGCTATAAGAGATCTGTCTATGCGTAAAGGCTACTGCAATTTCTATATTGCCGTTGCAAACCCAAAACAAGGGGAACATAGTACGCCTTAAGCGATAGTCAAATATTTTTAGAACTGGTCGCTATGTGTAAAATGTAATTCTCTTTGCATGTCAAAAGATCGTTTCTGAAAATGTTTATCTCGATTAATATGAAATAGATGGAGAATAAGCGTTTGTAAAAATAGTTTGTACAAGAGTAGAGAAAGTCATATGAGTGTAACAAAGCAGATGTTTTCAGGTAAAGTGTATAGTGGAGATAGGAAAATTTCTTGAAAATCCTTGTTTTGCATCTTCCAAGATGCCCAATGCTCCAAAGTCCAAGATTACTGAATGAGAAGAAAAGAAAGAAAGACAAATTTAGCCCACATCGTATAGGTAAGGTGTCAAGCCGTTGTCGAAACAACTTCTCCCCAAACTGAAGCTCCCTGTACTATAGGTACAGGGGTTTAAGCAGAAACTGGTTAACTCTACCAAAAAAAGAAAAAAAATCGAATGGTGCCGTATTTACTAATCGGTCACCGTAGGAGTGCGCTTCAACGGGGACGCCATTAGCTTTGTTGACAATTCGCAATGTCATCAAGAGGGAGAACAGAGCGTAGAGAGGGGCAGGCGATAGGACAATATAGAGTGCATAATGAAAGCCGTACTAATTTGCAGGCCTCCGCGTCATTAGTAAATGTAACTTCGAACTGTGGATGTTTTCTTTACCTGACTGTCCTTCTGTTACCCCACCCACTTGTTCCGCTACTGTTTACTTCCTCTTCCCACCGAACGCACTCGTATCGTAGCCGACTCGAACAGAGCTTTCCTCTAGTTTTATGATTTATTTTCACAACTATTTTACAAATTAGTCAAATAAAAGTTACTTTCCTTCAAAATTTCTGGTAATCATGGCATGTATTCGTCAGATATGGCTTTAATGTAGGTACGCATATGTGTGTGCGTGCGTATTTCTAAGCTAGGCCGATAGTTAAGGGGAGATTGAAAGCAGATTGTTAAATCTGCTAAATTCATCACCCATTATCTCGGAAACTATTTAAAGTTATCAGACAAACTTCTACAGGATGTAGACGTATGACTTCTAAGTATATATACCTATTTACTTTTATCCAATATGTTTATGAAGGACTTTAGGCTATTGTTTTAGTCATACCATCCTTTTATTAGAGTTTATCACGAATTATTTTTAAAAAGTTAACAATGTTTTTAAAATCAAAATAAATCCACAGCAGCACTTAGGGTTTGTCCTTATCATCCTAAACCTTTTATTGTTGGCTATCTTCAATAGTTTATGAAAGGACTAGTCATCTATACTAGACAGTGTCATTCATGGGAAACTCTATTCAAGGTAAAAATGAACAAAAAAACACGCATATTGTGTGCAAACAAAGAAACCACCTGCCTTGAGCACTCAAAAACTACATACTTAGCAGAGTACGAATACGTAGAGCAGAAATTTGCCTAAAAAGTGAGCTAAAGTATACCACTCTAATTTAGTTATATCATCAGGGATAATGATGACGATGGTGATTCAGCTTTATTATTAATTTTAGAAATGGAATCTTGGTAGACAGATGCCTGTATAAAAGAGAGAGCAAAGAAACGTGTCAAGGAAGACCGTGGCTTCTTTTACTAAGATATTAACAAAGATAGGATAGGATTAGTTACACCGGGGACAGCTTGCACATCGACCCCTTGCGTAAACACTCGGGAGCAACGGATAAGTTGAGAGAACGCAGGAGACATATGGGTTGCAGAGCGAGGCCGGAGAAAATCGAGAGAGACGCGCAGATTTCCCTAACAGCTCCAGCTTGGCCACCTGGCTAAGGGAGGTGTGCTCGGAAACGTTTTCTGGTAGAAACCAGGGAAACACGACTAGCAGTGAGGCTCGTTTTTCTTAAGCAGAACCGAGAAGAAGCTCCAAATCACAAGCCTCTGCGGCAACCACAGCCCTGGAGTCATCCTGAAACATGAAAGGGGAATAAAATGATAGGAAATTTGGGAAAGAGGAAATCCGTGGTAGAATGATGTGGCGTGTATGTGTGTTCATTTATTGTCACGTCGGATAAATAATTGTTTTGTAGCGGCAGCGTTGTTGGGTGTAATTCTTTCGGTTTGGGTTTTGAATTTCGTCCGACGTGGCATCTCTTCCCACCTCCCTACCAGAGGTGGAGAGAGGGGGGAATTAAGCGTTACTTGCTTTTTGTGTGGTGTGCGTAGCATAGCGTCACTCACTTTGAGTGTGTCTGACATGCAAGCGTGTGTGAATCGTGTGAATGTGACCTCGTGTGTGTAACAACTCCCTCCAATGTATTTCTTTTAATCTTTTGTGAATGATGTAGAGGCACAGTGTTAATATTCAATAAACACTGGTAATGTGATTAATGTAAACTCCTGCGTATTTTGTGATAAATATCCCACGCCTGCTCTGAAAGGTGTTGTTAAGATCTTGGTCCTCTCGTTGCCTCTGATGTTACGTCCCCGAATGTTTATGCTGGGGTAACTAAAATTCAATATCTAGCTGCAAACCTTTTGGTTGGTATAACAATACATCACTCCAGCATTCGCCTGTGTCGACTAGAGAAAACCACGAAGAACCCATGGTGAGTGGGTGCCCACCGAGAATCGAACCCGGGACCTCCCGAGTGCGAGGCTCACACGTTACCGCGGAGCTATCTCACTTGGTATATTAACATATATACTAAAAACAGTATTTCTGTAAAGGAATGCTCAGGTTTCAACATCCGAAAAAATTTAAACTCACTGAAATAAATTTTAAGCATAGCACCTTTATAAGGAGAATTGAATTTTGTAGAAATTATAATACACAATGAAATGATTGGAAATAATTAAAGCTGTTCTAGACCTCCAAGATAAGGGGAAAAAAAGGCTGTGACATCCCCAACAGGTTACCAGACGCCCTAAATTCAGCACAACAAAGAACTTTAAACTTTATGAAAGCGATAGAATTGTATAAAAATCTGATGTATTATACCCACATAACTTTCTCTACTCTTGTACAAACTATTTTTACAAATGCTTATTCTCCGTGTGGTTCATGTCAATCGAGATGTTAATCTTATTGCTTATTTTCTTGTAGGTACAAGGGGAATATGGTAGTATTTAAGCAATAGTCAAATCTTTTAAGAGCTGGTTGCTATGTGGTGCATTCCATTCTCTTTGTGTGTCCAGGACATAAAACAAATGAATAACGAATTCTCATTTGAGAAAAAGTATTGGAAGGTTTAAGGGAATAACAAGCAATATCTAGAAAATGGTTCACTCAACAAAAAAAATGTATATGACATAAGTTGTGTATTTTAACGCGATCTACATTTTTTGTGTAGTAAAATTTTGTCTATCTCTTATGGTTTACCAGTTTTGCAAAAGTCGTTCACAATGAAGAATACTTTTGGAGACATTGGCAGAACATTCGAGATATACATTTCATTTGTCATGGGAATATCTTGAACATATGATATTTTAAACATAATCGTTAGAAACCATTTTTGAGAAAATTAAAATTTTCGAAAAATGGTCCATATAAAGGGTAATCCGGGTGGGGGGGCTTTTCTTGAAAACCTTCGTGTCGCATCTCTGGAAGATACTGAACCTAAATACCAAGTTTGATGTTTATCCGACTGTTCGTTTCTGAGTTATGCTGTTCACAGACACACAGACACACACAGACACAGACACACAGGCACACACATGGACATGTTTCCAAAAATGCTTTGTTTGTATTCAGGGGGTCTCAAAACATATATTTCTGGGGAAATCTCGTTATCGAATGTTTGGGTGGAATACAATACTTCCCCTACTTACTATACGTAGTAGAGAAACTAAAAATGTGTAGCACACCTATCTAGAGAATTTAATGTTGTATGTAGTATTACTGTTTAAAATTTTGTATTTTCATTGTAATTATGTTCTGTATTCCAAAGTAGTCGTGATATGACTGTAAAGTTGAAGCGACAATAAAGAATATATAAATTAAAAATAAAAACGATGCTATGGATTTATTATGAGGCAGAAACCGACAGGGTGCAAAGAAAGACAGTCAACACTGATTATGACATAATAAGTCAAGACCGAAAACAGAAACCTGCCACCGCGGTGTACCACATCCGGGACACTGGTATATGTAATTGGGTGAGGGGGGAGTATAAAACACATTTTGTCAGTGCAAGTATTTAGATAATGTCTCGTCGAGGGTAATTACTTTTTTCTAACTTTTTTTTCAAGTACGAATAAGCTTGATATATTATATTCTTATTTTTTGTACCTTTTCGCGTATGTTTTGTTGGGCAAGAAGGCAACAGTAAACGGCGTGCCAGTGATATTATTTCTGCAGGAACAAGTTTGCTATTCACCTGTGCAGAGATTTATGTATTGCACAGCGGTACATTTGGTACAGATGACGGGCAACAAGCTCTGGCTTTAGTATGACCATTCTGGCGTTAAGGAACCCGCCTTTTAATGAAAATATGAGACACGGTATCAAGACGGCGGTGGTTTAACGAGGTATTCCACAATCTCTGCCTACGTTTATTTCCCACGCAGACCTGCATGCGTTCTATTCTTGCGAACTTAATGGAATGGTAGACGTGCATTTAGATATGAACTTTCTATTAGCTTTAGTGGGTCATTTCGTAATTTTTTTCACACTTGCGACAGCGTCTATCGTATAATTTTGTGTCACATTCTTCCATATCTTAGATTTAATTTGAATTGCATATTTTATTAAACCAGTTATCATGATATAATCGATGGAGTTTTTGTTTTGTGCTCATAAGAGTACTTTTTTTTCAAAATCAGGCAAGTTTGTAGTTAATTATTTGTTTCAGAAATCTAATAATTTTCGTTTTACACCTTGTGCTTTTTAGCATTCATGAACACGCTTAATGTAAGATGAGCATTGTGGATTACATTGGGCAATCGCTTTTGAAGGCTGTATAGGGGAACAAAATTATCAACTGAAAAGAGTTAAGTTCGGAAAGAAGGACGAACTCTATTCAGTGAACATTTTCAAAGAAAATCTGATGTGTTACATTCACATGACTTCCTCTGCCCTCTAACGCTCATTAATGTGTATGCAAACTATTCTTACCAAAGCTTATTTACAGCGATAGTCAAATGTTTAAGAACTGAACGCTATGTGCTGGTTTTAAAATTCCATACACTTTCTATGACATCGCGAGAAACAACTGAACGTTGAAAGAAATTTAGAGAATAACCAAGTAACGAACAAATCCAACCAATAATAATAGATATCTTGTAAACGTCTAATGCCGCAGAAAATGTATTCAAAATAAACTGTGCGTTCCAAAGAGATCTAGATTTCTTGTGTAGTACGTTTTCGTCTATCGCTTAACCAGTATACAAGATTGTTTGAAATTCTTTCCGAATTAAGAGAACTTCAAAGGGTATTCCCAGAAAATTCAACGTATACACTTTATTTGTCATATAAATAGAATTAATATATGGTATTTTAATCAAAATTGTTACAACCATTTTTAGATAGTAAAAGTTTCTAAACAATTCGATGTTAAGGGTAATTAAGGTTGGCGAATTTTCTTAAAAATTTACATGTCGCATCTTTAGATGGTACTGAATCTAAACGCCAGGTTTGGTATTTATCCGACATTTTGTTTTTCGGATGAAGTTCAACACCTTCTCCACCTTCTATGCATGTGGTAGAGAAATTAAAAATCATATGACATACAAAATTAAGATATTTGTATCTATCAGCTCGAAACTGTGTGGAGAGCTAGCTAGGGTAAATGCAACGCACATTAAGAGATAGAAATGATAAAAGTATAAACTCACTTTCAGTTTATAGGAATTAAGATGAAATATAATATCCTTTAAATTCACCTTCAATAGGTAATCAATGTAAAAAGTAAATTAATTGTCACCAGCGATAATATAACGTTTTTAACATACAAAGTAACACAAATTCGTTTAATAATTACCTAGGATATACTTGCAGTATGTATTTCTAGAGGAAGTAAATGAAATACACAAAATTTCTATATAGAAACACAAAAAATAGCCTATCATGTTACTTTGAGAACTAGGCAACTTGAAGAATTATATCTTTACGTTATTTGCACCACGCTTTGGGCGTCAATTTTTTAAGTAGGTCGTATTGAAGGAGTTGTATTATAGTTCAACTGTTGGGGAGCCAAAATTGAAGTAGTTGCAAACACACGTATGGTACCCGGTAGCCTTCGTCCCAAATTTAAAAATATTAAACTTTGTAATTTGACTGTTTCTTTAAATATTATATATTTATTTTTGCCTCGGCTGCGTCAGTATTATTGTTAGAGACATGGATGTCCTGGAAGGGTTAAGGTGCGACTAAGAATATAGGCTTTCACAGATTATAATTTTACTTCACTCCTTTTATTAATGCTTGATACGATTTAAATAACACCTCACTGATATAAAGAGCTGTGAGATTATTTTAATTAATTACCTGCACTTTTTAACACGTAAACTATTTCGTCTCACACGAATACGTATTAAATCTCTCGAGGACGTGTCTAGCATCCGGTTACAAACACTGTCTGCAGGCAACTGAACTCTAAATTTGTAAAATTTTCTCTTTTTCAGTTTCTGATCGGCTAATCCTACTCCAATAGAATACCTTCGTTTAACTAAAGCTTTTTCTGGTTGTTGATTGGCTATTTTATAAACTGTCACTAAAATTACATTATTGCTTCCAAGAATCACAAATAGTATTGTTAAACTTTTAAATTCATTATTGCCTCAAGGTTACCTCTTTGTTACCTCATTGTTAGCAACTTTAACCTATTATTCTCACAGTTCCTACATTATTAAATTACGTAATACATTCATATAACATTATTGAACATGTATACAATAGTATACAATAATATAAGCATATATAATGACTGTAATATACACTTTTTATATTTTTACATACACATATTGCTTTAAGGCGGGCTGTTATTGAATTTATATATTATATAATTAGACCGAAATCATTTAAGTGTTAAAAATACTGCCTCAAATTAGAATGAAAATTATATTTGCAAATAAAACAATTATAAGAAGAGGAATAACAGATATTGACGGTACTTGAAAGAATAAGTAAAATTATTCTACGATGTAATCTGAAGCAAAAGGATAATTTAGAGATGGAGACCACGGGCCGGGGCCTAAAAGATTTTGTCTACTCTTTCTCTTCTAATAACGCATACAAAATATTAATTTTACTATCCACTTCTTAATCGAGATAAACTTTCAGTAAACATTTACACCTTCGCTGTAGGTATAAGAAGAATACTGTCGATTAAAGCGACATTCGGATCTTTAAAAAGCGAAGCGCTATGTGATGGCTTTGGAATTACCACCATAAAAAGGGAAAATCAATTTACCATTTGAAAATTTCACAACTATTTGAAAATTCAAACTAGCAACAAAGAATAACTCGATAATTGTTACGCCACAAAAAATGTTATTTGGCATAAATTGTGCGCTTTAATGAGATTTACATTTATTATGCAAGTAAGGATTTATCTATCTTTTACGGTTTACCAGTTATACAAAAGTCATTCAGAATGAGGAGAACCTTAGAGGATATTACCAGAAAATTCTAGACACCCATATTATTTGTCATGTAAATATTTTAAACTTATTGTATTTTAATCCAAATCTTTAAGACTGAATTTTGAGAAAATAAAAAAGAAGGAAGCATTTTTCAAGTAAACGGTATTTGGGGGTGAAGAATTTTCTTTAAAACCTTCATGTGCATGCTTTGAAGTTGCTGAACTTAAATACCAAGTTTGGTATTAAGCGACTTTTCCTTTTTGACAGACACACGCATACGCATGCACGCACACACACAGACTTTTTTTCTAAACATCTAATGTGGCGCATTTACATACTTCCGTTATAGATACAAAGGCAACAGCAACAGTCAAATGTTTAAGAACTGGACGCTATACGCTGGTCTTAAAACTCCATACTGTTTCAATGGAATCGCGAGAAACAAGTGAATGTTGATAGGACTTCAAAAGAATCCCTAAGTATTGAGCAATTCGAACCACTATTATGTCGTCCTTCGTAGTGAAGTGGTTACCATGCTAGCCTCCAGTACCCGAGCTTGCGCGTTCAAACACGGCGGAGGCGATGAATTTTTTTCAGACGTTAAAATCTTCTTTCGGAAGAGAAGTAAAGCAAAGCCGTGTTCCCGTGTCGTAGGTTTACGCCACATAAAAGAACCTCAAGCCTGATAAAAAGGTGCCTCTTAGCAAAATTTACTGTCTTAACGCCCAAGAACCATAGTTAAAGGCATCCATAAAAAATTATCTTTTTTTCTTTTTTTGGAACCATTAATAAGGGATATCTCGGAAACGGCTGATACCACAAAAAAGTTATTAGAAATAAATTGTGTATTTTAAACAGATTTGCATTTTTACGTAGTACGTCTTCGTCTATTGCTTTGCGCTTACCAGTTATACAAGATTATACAAAACTACTTACTTAACAAGAGGAATATTTCTTGAAAATTGAAGATATACATATCATTTGTCATGTAAATATACTTAATATATGGTATTGTAATCAAAATCGTTATAACTGTTTTTTTAAATAAAAGATTTCGAAGAAATGTTATATGTAAAGGGTAGTTTGGGGTAGGAGATTATCTTGAAAATCTTCGTGTCCAATTTTAAAAGGTGCTGAGCTTAGATACCAAGTTGTGTGTTTCGTTTTGGAGTTATGCTGTTCACACACACGGACCTTTTTTTAAAATGCCTTTTTTATACATACAGGGGCCTCAAAATATGTATTTCCGTGAAATCTCGATATCTAATTTTTAGGTGGAATGCAATACCTTCTCCACCTACTAGGTAGAGAAAGTAAAAATGCTTTATTTTTTTATTCAGGGCGCCCCAAAATGTGTATATACTTCCTTTAAAACGATTAAATTAAATTGAGTAGAATGTTATTTATGGTTGTTCTTTAACTGCTATGGTACTTAGGTCCTATTCTATATTGGGCTTGAAAGACAGGAAATTTTGCTCAGAGACCTCTGTATCAGGTTTGAGGTTATTTTACGTGCCGTAAATCTACGACACGGGTCCAGCGGCTTTACTTCCCTTCCGAAATAAGCCATCTAAGGATTTTTACGCCCGAAAAAATCCATCGCCCTCCGTAGGGTTTGAACCCGCGATCTCGGGAAATAGACGCTAGAATGATACCACTAGGCCACGGAGAACGACACAACAAAATTGTGCATCTTATTACATTAGGTAGCCATGAATTCCAGACAGCAAAAACAGAAAGAAACTTTGTCGCAGCAACAGATAATGTATCCGCGCGGCATGCTGGCCTACTAAAGTTTCCTCCTTAAAGATGCAGGCCAATAAAGCTTGGGGAATTGGAGAGAGGAGGGGGAACACAGAGAAACCTACGCGCCTACTCGTAATGCAGTCTATAGATCAACTTGTAACTGGTTCTAATAATATCTATCAGCTATCATGGGCTTATAATCGACCTACGACCCCGGGAACAAGAGATAATGAACGTAATGGGCCCGCCTGCTAGCGATGGAGACATTTACCTGCTCCTCCCAGAAGGTCTTTTTATGGTCCGCTGTGGTCTCCACCTGCCCAACAAAGTTTCCGACAATGGACACTATGCCAAAACGGGAAGCGAAAGAAAGAAAGTAGTGAAATATTTACGGGTGGTGTAATCTCAATATACTGCTGCGTTTAGAATGGGGATTACCGCAACCAAAACTACTCTCTTCTCTCAAGAATACGCCACACCACCATCCCACAAAAATATATTTCATGTTCCCTTTTACTGAATATTTGAAAGGTAATATGACGCAGATAAACAGTAAACTTAGCTTTGTATCTTTATATTTCTGTTTCGAGAATGTTGTAAAAAAAGTCTCATCTGGTACACTCGCATGACTTACCATACTCACTTTTATTCATTACTTTCTCTATTACTTGCCTTTAGTAAGCAGAGGATTTCCATACAGAAATTCAGTATCCATTTATCACTTTCAGAAAAAGTCCGTGCGTGTGTGTTGTTACGTGCTGGGGTGAGAGCCAAAAGGTTCCCAGTAAATTATTAAATGTTAATCACCCCAACACGCACATGAGGGAAACGTAGCACAGAAGCTGTAAGAGGACCAGGACCTTGACGTCTACATTCCGATTAAGGCTTGAGGTTTCTTAACGAAATACACAAATTTCACATCACACATATTACCTGTAATTTATTGAAAAACTCTTTGGTGGCTCTACATTATACACAGGGAAATAAAGATTGACGGGAGATGCCTCGCACACGCGACCTGCTCCTTACACACTTGCTCACATAGTGAGGCTAACACAAAAGAAGTAACACTATTTATCTATCCCTCCTCTCTCCAACTCTGGCTAGGCACGCTAGCCAGTGTTGGCGGCGTCATACCAGACAGATATTCCAACAGAGCCCACTCTCTCTGGCATGGTCGGCGCCAAAGGAGAAGACTCGTTCAGCCAAAAGAAATAATAAATCACCCCAATAATATTGTCAACAATGCAACGCGATAATGTGTCTGGTATGGCAATACCTACTAATATGCCACAGTATGTGTTTTATATGAACAGAATTAACTCAAAAGCAAAAATTCAGCAACTACCAAACTTGGTATTTAATTACAGCGTCTTCTAAGGATGTGACACGGAGATTTTCAATACAATCCCCCACCCCAAACTACCCTTTACATGAATAAAGGTTTGCTACTTTTAATTTTCTCAAAAATACTCTATTTATATTTATTAAAACACCATGTGTTTAAGATATTTACAGGGCAAATAAAATGTTTATGTTGAATTATGTGGCAATAATCGATCGGGATGGCTCAGGCGGTTGTCTGTGGCCCACATTCAGGAAGTCGTGGATTTGATTCCCGTAGCCGACCTTCCTGGCCCATGGGTATTTTCGAGGGCTTCCTAGGGTCGCCAGGCGAATGCTAAGAAGCAATATTACATCCCCCAAATTTCCTGTCCCTCCATTTCATCTCCATTCCCATTTCACTTCACCTTTCATCTGCTATGTATCGTTCAACATTGCAAGTGTCGGCGAGAGGTCTCGACGTGTGCATGGCAGGGGAAAAGGATGCTCTGTGGAAACCATCGTCCCCCGGACTGCGAGCCATCTCGGGTTCCGGGCCCACAAGGGATGTGTAAGCCCACAGGGGACAGAGGAGCCGGTTGAACCAGCCAGCACCCAGAGAGTTCAGATTTGTAAATGGTAGGCAGTCTGCCCTCTGCCTGCCGTGCCTACTGGTCCGGCTGCCCTCTATTTCTCCTCACCTCATCCTTTCCTCCCGGAGGCACCCCGTCAGGGGTCTAGGCAGAAAAGATCTACGTAAGTCTAGGTGCTAAGTCCCCCTGCGCTTCTGGTCGTATCCTGTGAAGCCGTCTTCGTTAAGAATAACTTTCGTATAAATAGTAAATTGTAAGAGACGCATAAAATCTTACTGCATTAAACAATGTAGATCTAGTTAAAGTGCACAACCTTTGTCATATAATCTTTTTGTTTCATCAGTTATTTCCGAAATATTCTTTGTTATTAGTTTGAATTTCTAAATATTTGAGCTTTTTTGGTAGTGGCAAGTCGCTATTCGTTTTTCTCATCCTCAGGAAAAGAAGATTGAATTCCAAAGCCATCACACACGAAGCAATAGCATTGCCTGGTGCGACAGTTTTATACAGGAATGTAGTTGCACCTTTTCTCGTTGTCCCCAAATCTGCTGTTGATTCCGTTGCCGGCTGCTCCAGTGGTTGAGCTATGAATATTTTCCCTCGGGATATGCATAAATGTATTGTGAAAGACAATATCCTTTAAATTGATTGAGAAATTTATTGGAACTATATTGGAGTTCATAAATTGAGTTACTGGCCGTTTGAAATGGGCTAACTCTGAATTGTAGCACTCGAAACTATAACAACTGAACTATCACATCTGCCAACTTGTGTAGTATCAAAGTTACGGTTGGAGATAACTGTTTCCGCAATAAAAGATACCGGACGCGTAACCTGCGGTTGAGTCGCTAAAATGTTTACCGGCAAGGTCCCTTGTGATAACCACTACTCACACAAGCGCCCATTCAATTCTTACGTGTTCATGCATCTCTACTGTTGCAATCCGTGCTATTCAATTTTCTCGCAAATACTTTTCACTTGTCTTTTGCAGAACTGACCTACGTGCCGGTTCACACAAATCTTGAATTTAATTCAAAACTGATTCCCAGAAACTTTTAGGCTAATGAGTTCAATACTCTCGGCTGATACTAATGACTTTCGCTAACCTGAATTCCTAATTACCTTCATCTTTTCGGACAAAATCAACTCAAAATTGTTATACTTTACACTGATTTAAGATACGGAAATTATTTATTGCAATTATTGTTATTTTTTCTTTGATTATTTATATCCGCCGGTCAATAATTACAATAACTACGGTATCACACAGTCACACGTTTTTTTTAAAATCTGAACTTTTTGCTTTACCTACTGTGTATCTTTATACCAAATACGAAATTTATAAATTTTTAACGAAGATTTATCTCGAGTAACAAGAAAGAGAGAAAAGAATAAGATTTTGGAAGTAAAGTTTGTAGAAGAATGAGTAGATAAGTGCTGTGAATGCAACACATCAGTTATTTTTATATACTTCATCTTAATCTAGATAGAAGTTGCTATGGCAAGTAAATATAGTGTGGTACAAGAACAAGAAGGTTCGAGTGCTTAAAAAGGACCTGTGGCAGACTCTGTTAGTCTGTGGAATCTATTTTTACCAAAGTGTATTTTTACTTTCTCTACTACGTATAATAAGTAGGGGAAGTATTGTATTCCACCCAAAAATTCCATACCGAGATTTCACCGGAAATACATGTTTTGAGGCCCCCTGAATCCAAAAAAAGCATTTTTGGAAACATGTCCGTGTGTGTGTGTGTGTGCCTGTGAACAGCATAACTCGGAAACGAACAGTCGGATAAACACCAAACTTGGTATTTAGGTTCAGTATCTTCCAGAGATGCGACACGAAGGTTTTCAAGAAAATGCCCCCACCCCAGATTACCCTTTACATTTTCAAAAATGGCTATAACAATTTTAATTAAAATATCATATGTTTAAGATACGTTTATGACAAATGAAATGTATATCTCGAATTTTCTGGAAATGTCTCCAAAAGTATTCTTCATTGTGAGCGACTTTTGCATAACTGGTAAACCATAAGAGATAGACAAAATTTTACTACACAAAAAATGTAGAGCGCATTAAAATACACAATTTATGTCATATACATTTTCTGTTGAGTGAACCATTTTCGAGATATTGCTTGTTATTCCCTTACATTTTCCAATACTTATACTTTTTTCAAATTCGTTATTCATTTTTTATGTCCTGGATATGCAAAGAAAATGGAATGCGCCACATAGCAACCAGCGCTTAAAAGATTTGACTATCGCTTAAAACCTACCATATTCCCCTTGCACCTATAAGAAAATTAGCAATAAGATTAACATCTCGATTAACAAAGTATATGGAGAATAAGCGTTTGTAAAAATAGTTTGTACAAGAGTAGAGAAAGTCACGTGAGTGTAACACATCAGATTTTTCTACCTACTGTTGTTAATCGATACAAACGTTTGCAAACTGTTAATCGCATATGCATTGTCCTGCAGATACATCAGGATAGGAGACTGAAGCGATAGACAAATGTTTAAAAGGGGATCATTATATGTTACCCTTTTATTCAATGCTCTTTCAATGGCAAAATAATAAATAAGAAATGATAAATATTGTAAAACAGTAAGATGCCCTCAAGTATCCTTAGTTTTCCAATAAAGATTTTGGTCATTACCGAGTTTATTCTCAGGTTTGTGAAATTCTATCTCATTAAAATAAAACGTAAGTTTAAGTAGATGTATTGTACACATTATTAAAATATATCAACAACTTTTGAGTTAATTCATCTTAATTTGTGTTAGGTTTGGTAGTAACATCGGTTACTTTTAATGGCAGTTGTACAACTTCTTGAGTTTAAAGAATAATCATGAGTTAATTTTTTGTATTGTATATAATATGTTTGTTAAACTAAATGTTTATGCACATGACTCTGAGTTTTTTGCTAAAGATTCTGGTTAAAGTTATATATAAAACGTCCATGATATTTATTTTGTGACATATTTTAATATAAGTTTTGGTTAGGAATAATGACAGAATTAAACGTGAGAGAATGTAATTCGTGTATCCTAGTGCAGTAAAAGAGCTTTGACCTAATATTAGGTAGAAACAAATTCTAAAACGCAGTAGCATAGCATATCTCAGGGGTTGCCAAAGTTTTCTTAACGGGTGCCATATTAACTGTCCGAGAAAGAATCGATGTCGGAGCCACACATGTTTAAGATGAGAACAATAGGAACATAGACACGAGGCGGACAAATCAGATTAACTTTCAAATACAAGTATTATTTAACTAAAATCTATAATTACATGTTAATAACTGATGTAATTAAATACTTAACAGACGATCAGTCTTATGAGGATGTAACACAGAAAATATATACATTAACACCTGTTAAATTAGGTATTTTTACGTTAATAGCAGTTAATTTTCAATGAAAAGAATGAAACTGACTTTTCTGTGATATAATTTCAGACATTTTGTGTTCTAATTTTGTGCTGCCTATCATCAAAACGAACTCTATATGTTCATCACTCATAGAAGACCTATGCTTTTACATATTTCATTACATGCACGTCGATGCGAACACACATTAGTTCTCGTGCCAAGTCTTCCAAATGAGGAAGTGTGTCATTCGGCAGACAGTTGTAAAACTCAACCATATTAACGTCCTTGTATTTGTCCTTCAGCAGGTCATTACACTGTATATCAATTAAAAATCTGAGTGCTTAATTTTATTCAATCGTTCGAAATTAGTGAATAAATTAACCTGATACAGGCGCACCGTTTCTTTTTATTTGTATTTGTTAAGTTCGTAGGCGACCCCCCCCCCCAAAAACAACAGATCGTGGGCGTGTTTGGATCCCGGGCCGTAGTTTGGCAAACCCTGGCATATGACATTGCCATTCATTTACTTTAACGCACTGAAGCAATAACCGCGACAACTATATGAAGCGAGTCCTCAACGAATCAGTGCCAATTTCCCACGAGAATGCATATGAAGCAAAAGTTCAAACTTAGTTCGGTATATATGTACATATCGGGCATAAAAAGTGGCTCATTCCTCCAATTCACCATAGTATTTTTCTCTCCGTAAGGCTTCCAACATAAGGAAACCAACTTTTGACTTGCCTGACCGGTATCAGCTAAGTGCCTGGCCTGAAAAACAAATCTTTAATTCAATTGTAGTAAAGCAAAATTACATTTTATTTATTTTACGTTGCTTTAACTACGTGATCATATTGTGACGGATCTGCTAGGAAATACCTGATGGCTCGGTGTGTTGCGGAGAGTTAAACTTCTAGGTCTCATATTCCCGTACCATACCATCTTGCTTCACCCACAGAGTCCTTAGTACTAGGTAACTGTATCTTTGCGTCTATACTTGACGGACAGATGGTAGCTTATACACGTGTCCACAGAGACCTTAGTAACAGGTAATCGTGTATCTAGATGGCACTAGGGTGCAATCCAGTCTCTCTCTTTCATGATCTATGGATAGATGGGAAAGCATTCGCTATTACCATTTATTTTCATTTTTACTATCATTTTAGATTTAAAGTAGAATTGTTTTGGGTCGTGGTATTCAATATGCAATCCGGAAACCGCGAAAAAAACCCAGTCAGATATTTATTTATTTATTTACTGTGGCAGACTACGGCCATTTGGCCACCTAGAATAAACCTGAATATAATATTACGATCACATTGATGGTACACAGATAATATCTAAAGAAACACAAAAAGAAATAACACAAATATTAGACGAACAGTAAAGTTAAGTTAATTGGAAATATAGAGAAACTAAGTTAATAGTAATGAATATCTTAAAAATATGGCATACATACTCTATATATACGATGTAAATGATATTTCCTCTAGTTTAAAAGTTGTTTTTAACTGAAACCTGCAACCTGTGACGAAAAGCATATAGAGTATGGCAGCCCCTGACATCTTGTTGAAGTGAATTCCGGAGCCTAGCAACCTCCACAGTAAAAGATGATGAAAATAAAGATGTTCGATGAAGTGGTATTGAAAGTATGCGACGATTTTCCGAACGTGTATGAAGGTTGTGAGACGAAGACAAACTTTTAAAGCGAGAAGCTAGGTATGTAGGAGAAGAAGTGTGAATAACTTAAAGAGAAGTAAAAGACAATGAATGTTTCTACGGTCAACTAGGTGGAACCATGACAACTCGTTGAGAGATGGTGTTATATGATTGTAACGACGTACATCGCAGATGTAACCTATACATGTATTGTGAGCTAGCTGTAATTTACGTGACAGATCAAACCTTAAGTTTGTGAGGAGCGAATCACAATAATCAAAGTGGGGGGCATCATATCTTTATATAGAGTAAAAATTCTAGGCTATTGCATATTTAAGAAATCTGATGTGTTTACACTCAGTGACTTTTTCTACTCTTGTAAAAACTATTTTTACAAACGCTTATTCTCCATATGCCTCATGGTAATCGAGATATCGAGATGTTAATCTTATTGCTAATTTTCTTGTAGATGCAAGAGAATTGGTAGGCTTTAAGCGATAGTCAAATATTTTAAGAGCTGGATGCTATGTCGAGTATTCCATTCTCCTTGCATTACCAGGACAAAAAAATGAATAACGAATTACCATTTGAGAAAAAGTATAAGTATTGGAAAATTTAAGGGAATAACAAGACATATCTCTAAAATGGTTCACTCAAAAAAAATGTATATGACATAAGTTGTGTGTTTTTTGTGTACAGTTTTAGTGCACTAAAAATTCGGTCTATCTCTTATGCTTTACCAGTTATGCAAAAGTCGTTCACAATGAAGAATGCTTTTGGAAATATTCCCAGAAAATTCGAGATATACAATTCATTTGCCATAAAAATGTCTTAAACTTATGGTATTTTATTCAAAATCGTTAGAGCCATTTTCGGAAAATGTTCCATTTAAAGTTCAATATGGGGTAGGGGATTTTCTTGAAAACCTTTGTGTCGCATCTCTGGAAGATACTGAACCTAAATACCAAGTTTGGTGTTTATCCGACTGTTCGTTTCTGAGTTATGCTGTTCACAGACACACACACACACACACGGACATGTTTCCAGAAATGCTGTTTTTGGATTCAGGGGGTCTCAAAACATGTATTTTCGGTGAAATTTCGGTATCGAATTTTTGGGTGGAATGCAATACTTCCCCTACTTACTATACGTAGTAGAGAAAGTAAAAACAGTGCAGTGGCGGATTGGGGGTCTAGTGACATATAAATCCATTGTTCGTGTTTCAGACAACACTACCACGGCAGTAGGTTAGTCAATAACGTGACCTCACATCGTTACCTTTGACGAAAACTGCTTATTACGAAACAGAATGAAATTCATAGGTTGAGCAACACATTCTAGCATCTCTATGGCTCTAGATGATAGAACACAACATCGTAAATTACTACAAAATGCCTTCAAGCACCAATAGGCGGAGGCAGCCCTTCTAGTGGAAAGAACTCCTAAATTTGCTTTATTAGCATCATTATTTTTGATCTTATCTGTGTTTTAATATCTTTGAATTTCAGATTACACCAATGGCTTAAAATATATCACTGCGTATACGTGCGTGCTTTCAAGAGATTTAACGGCTCAAACATTGTTCTGCCGTCTTTTGGCCTTAAGTCTTCTAACAGTATTCTAGAAATATTTCCTGATCTTTTTGTGTTACCAAATATGCTCTTGACCGCCTTTAACTTTCTGCAAAAGCAGCTGCTGTTTATAATATTGGTATATTTCATAAGTGCTTTTCAAGAATTTAAAATGTATGATTAGTAGGATTATAGACATATTGTTGAATTTTAACAATTAAGGGCTTAATCTGATGAAATATCTTTCTAAAATATACAAATCCTGATGTGATACATTTACATAACTTTCTCTACCCTCTACATTTATTAGTGAGTATACAAACTATTCTTACTAACGCGTATTACTATTTTCGATTTACTGCATTTTAATCCAAATAAGATTTTGCAAAAATAGCTGCATCATACATTTCCTTACAGATACAAAGAGAACCGCGATAGTCAAATGTTTAAAAACTCGACATTGTATGCTGCCTTGAAATGTTTCCATGACATCGCGAGAAAAACTGAATGTTGAGGCAGTATTTTTAGCACTTAAATGATTTTAGTCAAATTATATAATATAAAATATAATAACAGCCAACCTTAAAGCAATATGTGTATATTATAGTATATAAAATGCATGTAACAATCATTGTATTACTGTTTATATTATTAAGCACATGTTCAATAATGTTATGTGAATGTATTACGTAATTTAATAATGTAGGACCTGTGAGAATAATGGGTTAAAGTTGCTAACAATGAGGTAAGAATGAGGTAGTCTTGAGGCAATAATGAATTAGAAAGTTTAATAATGCTACTGTAATTCTTGGAAACAATAATGTAATTTTTGAGGCAGTTTATAAAATAGCCAGTCAACAACCAGAAAAAAGATTAAGTTAAATAAAAGTATTATATTGGAGTAGGATTCGCCAATCATTACCTGAAATGGAGCAAAATTTACAAATTCAGAATTCAGTTGCTAGCAGACAGCGTTCCTAACCAGACGCGAAACGCGTCCTCGAGAAGTTTAATACGTATTCAGTGTGAGACGAAAATAATTTACGTGTTTAAAAAAAGTGAAAGTAATTAATAAATAATCTCACAGCTCTCTATATCAATGAAGTGTTACTTTAATCGTTTAAAGAATTAATAAATGGAGTGAAGTACAACTTATAATCTGTGTAAGCCTACATCCTTAGCCGCACTACTCCCTGCAAAGAAATCCATGTCTCTCACAATAATACTGACGCAGCCGAGGCAAACATAAATATATAATATTTAAAGGAACAGTCAAATTAGAAAGTTAATATCTTTAAACTTGGGGCGAAGGCTACCGGAAACTTTTTACAATACGTGCGGTTACACCTACTTCAAGTTTGGCTCACCAGCAGTCTAAATACAATACAACACCACCATAAAATTAACCTTCTTCAACGTTGACAGGATTTTAAAGAATGACCAAGTGATGAACAATTCGAGCCTTTCATAACGGATATCTCAGAAATGGCAGATGCCACAAAAAACTTATTTGAAATAAACTGTATGTTTTAAACAGATCTATACTTTTTGTGTAGTCCGTTTACGTATGGCTTATGTTTACCAGCTATATAAGATTACACAAAATATCTTCTGAATGAAAATCACTTTACGGGCTATTCCTAGAAAATTCAAAACACACGTTTTATTTTTTATGTAAATGTCTAATATATGATGTAATCAAAATCGTTAGAGCCTTTTATAGAAAAAAAAAATTTTAGAAAAATGTTCCATGTAAAGGGTAGTTGAGTGGGGGCATTTTGGAAGGTACTGAACCGTTCGCATCTTTGGAAGGTACTGAACCTAAGTACAAGGTTTGATATTTATTCTTTTTTGAGTTATGCTGTTTACAGACACACACGCGGGCCTTTTTATAAAAAGGTTTTTTTTCTTCGGGGCCTCAAAACATGTATTTCCGGTGAAATTTATGCAATACTTTCTCTATCTACTATGTACGTATAGAGAAAGTGAACAGCTGCTGAAGATAATTTAAAATTCAAAATCACAGTGTAGAATTATTTCATACAAGAATAATATCTTGTTTGTAGGTTCTTTGAAAAAAGTTAGAGCATGTATGTCGTTGATTTGTTGCTTATGTGGCTTACTATTAAGGTATGTTGCAGAAGTTTCACTTACAAATTTCTGATCGAAGTTACACTGGAAATACACGTGTTGATGTACCCCCAAAAATAATAAAAATTGTGTAGTGTGGAGAAAAGAGAAAGAGAGGGAAGATCAGTGTAGGTCAAAAACTTGAATGAATGCTGGATTAAATAATTGAGTTAAGTAGCGTTTATGGATGACTATACAGAAAATCCTCCCACCCCAAGCTACTACTTGTGTGGAGAAGTGTTCCTTATTACATTATCTACTGCTTGCCTATAGTAACTAGAGGAAGTATTGCACTCCACAGAATTCGAAATTGAAATTTCACCAGAAATAAACTTTTGAGGTGCCCTAAATAAAAAACTATCACCTTTTTGGATAAATATCCGTGTATGTGTCTGTCTTTCTATGAAAAACATACTCCAAAAACAAAAATTTGGTTAAATACCAAATTTAGAATTCAAGTTCAACATCTTCAAAAATGTGACACCAAGATTTCAGAGAAAATGTGCTAATCGTAGGCTCATACTTTGAGAAGAAACTTAGTTTGAAGGGAGATGCCTGAACATTGAAATAGATGTATTGTATTTCGACTGTTGGGGAGCCGAACTTGAAGTAGTTGCAACCCTACGTATAGTACCCGGTTTCCGGTAGGCTTCGCCCCAAATTACTTTCCGGTGGCCTTTGCCCCAAATGTTAAAAAAAATATTAACTTTGAAATTTTTACTGTTTCTTTTAAATATTATATATTTATGTTTGCCTCGGCTGCGTCAGTATTTATATTTTTTTAGAGACATGAATGTCTTAGCAGGGAGTGGTGCGACTGAAGAATGTAGGCTTACACAGATTATAATTTTACTTCACTCCTTTTATTAATGCTTGACACGATTTAAATGACACTTTACTGATATAGAGAGAGAGGTGTGAGATTTTTTATTAATTACTTGCACTTTTTAACACGTAAACTATTTTTCGTCTCACACTCGTCTCTCTCGCGTCCGGTTAGGAACACTGTCTACAACCAACTGACTTCTGAATTTGTACAATTTTCGCTATTTTAGTTTCTGATTGGCCTAATTTAACTAAAGCCTTTTCTGTTTGTTGATTGGCTATTTCATAAACTGTCTTAAAAATTACATTATTGTTGCTCCAAGAATTACCAGTAGAATTTAAACTTTCTAATTCATTATTGCCTCAAGGTTACCTTATTGTTACCTCATTGTTAGCAACTTTTGACCTATTTCTCACAGCTCCTACATTATTAAATTACGTAATACATTCACATAACATTATTAAACATGTATACAATAATATAAACATATACAATGACTGTAATATACACATTTTATATATTGTTACATACACATATTGCTTTAAGGCGGGCTGTTATTGAATTTATATATTATATAATTAGACTGAAATCATTTAAGTGTTAAAAATACTGCCTCAACATATTACTCCAGGTGTACTGCTTACTTAGTATTGACTTCTGCAATATGCTCAAATTGATTTGATAGTTTCAGTTGCAGCACCAAGCGGGATGGCGCAGGCGGTTTCGTTTGTAACCCAAATTCAGGAGGTCCCCAGCGACTGCCCACTCCGGCCATCGGTTTTTCGTGGTTTCCTCGGGTCGTCAGGCAAATGCTGCGGTAGTTCATCTTCTACCACGACTCTCCTTCCTCTCATTTCCTGTACCCATCATCTTCCTTGTCCGTTTCAGGGTTGTAGGACCAGGCGACGGGGTTCGGCGGGTTGCGGGTGCGCGGTGGCTTGGATGAGTTCTATCTGTAAACGCTTGGGACCCCATTCATACTTGCGCCCGTCGGCATCCAGATCTGGTCGCCCTTCTGGTCTCTCCCCTCATCCTTCCCTCCCAGGGGTCACATTGGAAGCAAAAAGGGACGACTGATCTACTTGCGGTGCTCAGCCCCGATTCCGGGAGCCCTTCCGTGACACGTACCTTTACCTTCAGTTGCAGCTATTGGAAAACTTTCCGATCCATGTTGCTTCAACTTAATTACTTACTCTATCGCTTACCTATGGTAGGAAAGGAAAATACTGACTTTCTCTTGAATGACGCGGCTGGCAACCTGCCAGTCCCTCGGCTATACTTATCTGTTCGTCCAGCAGCAGCGGGGTGGCCCAGTGTTTCTCCATGTATAATGCTAACGATGCGAAACAATCGAATATGTTTTGTTTACCTTTCATTAAAAATATGTTCGAAATTATGATCCTCTGTGTCTAAACAAGCCTGTAATTGTTGAACGTATTATTCAACACTCGAAGAATTTCAGCAGTCCATATATTGGAAAACGTAAAACTATATTCTATTGTGTCAGGTACTATAATACACACTATGATAACTACACGAAGTAAACAGAATCAACATACAGCTTCACATAATGTTATACACACTACACCAAACAACGTTCGATTGGACTGCAAATACCGCTATACTCCGTAGGCGCGTGAGTTAGGCTACCGCAGAGCGAGGTCATTAAATCCAATACCTGTTACAACTCAGACATGGCGACTGTCCATCGCGACTTCGAATCAAAGCGTTTTGAGGTCCCTGAATCCAAAACAAGCCTGCACAGAAAAGAATATTCGTACGTGTGCTTCTTTTGTATGTGCGTGTGTGTGGGTAGGGGGTGTACGAGAGAGAGAGAGCACTGTGGTTTAAAAACTAGTTTACTTACCACAAAAGCCATTTATATGGGACATATGTCATATTAGTTTCTTTTCTTCTCAAAAACAGTTTTAAAACTTTTCGTCAGAATATT
The DNA here is from genome assembly GCA_030765065.1 of Deroplatys truncata. NCBI lineage: Eukaryota > Metazoa > Arthropoda > Insecta > Mantodea > Mantidae > Deroplatys > Deroplatys truncata. Next base: position 129,307,676 of record CM060986.1, read on the forward strand.
ATATTTTGAGACTATGGGAGGATAAATTTATATCTTGAATTTTTCGTGAATTTGTCTGTGATATGGTGATAAGGTTCGTTGCTGGTGGAGTTTCTGGAACGGGGTCTACGATCAATGCAACTGTTTATTGCGAGACATTACGACGACTGCGGAGAGCCATACAGAACAAACGAAGAGGGAAGCTGACGTCTGGGGTTGTCTTGATTCATGACAACAGTGCTCGTGTCACCCAACAAATTCTTCAGGAATTTCAATGAGACATTTTCGACCACTCTCCATACAGCCCTAATTTGGCGCCGAGTGATTTTCACCTCTTCCTTGGACTGAAAAAGTAACTGGGAGGGCAGAAGTTCGAGAATGATGAAGTCCTTCAACGTCCGTACCTATCTTAACTCACAGGCGGCAACATACTGTGCAGAGGGGATCTAAAATATTGCCCAAAATATGACAAATACCTCAACTTTAATGGCGATTATGTTTAAAAGTAAACACATTTGTACCTAACATTTGGTAATAAATTTATTTGGCTGTGTACTCTTGTGTTTTAATTATGACCTCGTATTTCTAATCATTGCCAATTTTACAGTAAAACTGACCTTCCCTCACTCCTTCCTCTAGCTGTATTCTCTTAGCAAAACATTTTTTTCGTTTATCACTTTTGTGCTCTTGTTCTTGTGTATTGTTTTTCCGCGCTTTATGTTCACACATTTGCACAGGCATAAATACCCACGCCCGAGGCGGAGAAACCCAACGGCCTCCTCTGGCGACCATGGCCAAGAGGACCGACTGTTGTTCACAAAAGCTGAAAGTTGACAACGCTAGCTTTTTTAAGAAACGTTTTGGTCTTCCTTAGTTAATCCCTTGTCCAATTGAATTTGTGTGTAGCTAGATTTACCGCCTGGTATTCTGCAAAGTTTTCTAGTTGACAAACGAAGTATATTTCTCATGATGTTTTGAAAATCGACAATAAAAGCTTACCCTTTCTAAGATGTTAATTGGAGTTAAAATATAGTTAAGATTTTAATAGGTGTGCCTGCTCATTTTGCTTATTGTGGTTCCGGAACTATTAAAATAAGACACTGTTAATACAAGAATCAGAATTACAATATGTCTATGCGATAATGCACAGCAACGAAAAACGGTACTATTTTGAATATTCATTTTTAATGTGCATTAAAAACTTCCCAGTTCATGGAAACTAATTAAGAATCCAAATGGTATACTCTGTAAATGGTATATAAGTTATTAGATTTCGGATTGACATTTTAGAATGAAAAGGAAGCTGCACAAACGAACACACACACAAAAAGAAATGTTTGCAACTTCGATTTTTGATTCTTGGTGGGCCGTTACACAAGTAGACATCAGTTATTTATCAAAACAGCTTACAGTTTTATTATATTGCAGCTATATAGGGTGGACCATTTATTTATATTGTACAATATCTCCAAAACTAAGTGTTGTAGAAAGAAAGGTCTTGAATAAACAATGCTTGATATTAAGGGGGAAAGTAACTGTTATTACGTAGCTCTGTTTTATTTGGAAAGTTATGATGGTCATTTTACGGTCAATTTAATTTTTTAAATGGGAACCTACATTTTGTAGTCGCTTTCTCATTAGAAAATGGTTTATAAAAAGCTGTATATTTTGTGATGAAGAATAAGGAAACAAAAAATAGGTACCCAATTACGAAATGTAACTTGACCCTCAAAAAACCATCCATGGATGGTCCAACCATCCATTGCGCTCTTTGTACATAGCTATTCAGAATTTTCATTGTTATTTACGTTGGGTAAAATAATTGCAAAGTGCTTTATACAAATGTTGTTTAGTGTTTTATGAGGCGTGAGAAAACATAAAAAAGTTAGATTCCCATTTAAAAAAAATTAAATTAACCCTAAAATATCCATCACAACGTCCTTCAAACAAAACTTTCAGCCATTATATCAAGCAGCTTTTATCTAAGACATTTCTTTCTGCGATGCTTAGTTTTGGAGATATTGTACAGTCTCCACTTAAATGGTCCACCCTGTATTTTGAAGCACGCGCAAATTTCTAGACATGGTGCAGAAAGCAATATTTCTGATAGTTTATTTGAATAGGTTGATATATGACAATATCAGTATAAAATACCTCTAAGTAAACAAACTGAATTTCATAAACTCCCTGTATGTTTAGTGAACATAACGCAATAGAATGTCATGTATTTCCAAAGCGTAGAACGTTTTGCAGCATTGACACAGAAAGGAAGAAGGGAGAATGAAATTTCCGCAGTATTCCTCTTCTGCACTGTAAGGAGTAACATATAGCCGAAACCTGTACACCTTGTAGGATGATATATGTTGCAAAAGTATTAACATGTGGCTCTTCTCGCTAAAACATACACTACATAAATCGATCAAATGAAGCTTTATACTTCTAAAATGTTCATTCGAATCGCCGTCTCTTTTGATAGTGCCTTAAATCAACACTGTCAGTGCAGGCTTCATAACACGTGCGGATTGCAATGGCGTTTACTACCTAACTGTGTTTAAGTCGTCAAAAATTGAACGTAAGGAGATGACCGCATAACCACTAAGGTGTGTAATGGTATAAATATAAATCCAGATATTCTTATATTCGAATGTAACAGTAAATTATCATAAAAATGTGAGATCAAATAATAGCAGATAGAAGTTGTAAAGAAGAAAAGTCAGCAAAGAATAAAGGTAGTTTTAAATTTGTTATACATGTTTTTGGTTATACAACGGAGAGGAACACCTCGCATACTGCAACCTACATACATCTATTGTGGCGCACACCTCAGGAGGAAAGGATGAAGTGAAGGAACCACAAGAGGCTACAGGCCAAAGAGACGCGCCGAAGTCTCTGACACTTCCTGGCTCGGAGATCCGTCTCACTGCTGGAGCTGCCTAGAGAGTGCGATGAACGACCCATTGACAAGGCAGCCCTCTAATGTCCCAGAGATTACCGTTTCTTTTGAACAAGCATCCACGTCATCTGTCCGCACTGCCATACGCTACGAAACCTAGAAGCACACCTGAAAGATTAAAAGGAAACAGAATGAAAGGAAATCGTGGTAGGTGAGAAACCACCCCAGCATTCGTTTACCGACAGGGAACACCAGAAAAATCCAAGGTCAGATTGTGCGGTCGACTGTAATCAAACCCGGGACCCCCCCAAATGCAAGTCTCACACATTACCACAGAGCCATTTTGCTCCATCTGGTTTTAAATAGATTTTATGCCAGTTTGAGCCATACCTGTACTTACTACGCTGCATATCTTAATACATCTTAATAATTACATGTTTCAGCATCGATTGGTTTTCATCAGTATTTGTGAATATTTTCGACGTTAACGTATATATTAGGACCTGTGTATTATTTCTGGCGTATTTTATAATACCCTTAAGAAAACATATTTTCCTGCACAGGTATAATAGTATATATAAAGTATAATTAATTCATTGTAAACCGACATAAGTAACGGCGCGATAATGTAACCAATAAGGAATCACTTACGTAATGGCCATGTGTGGGTAGTCTTGTAAATATACAGTGAAAATTTGTTGTCAGTGCAGTCTTGTCATGTAAAGCACGTTGAATCCACGAGAAAAAAGTTCGCGCGCAAAATTAATGAAGTATTCCACGGAAAGTTAAAGTGCCGACGTATAACTCGGGCTTAAATAGTTTGAAATCGGGAAGTGTCGCGTAAATCAGAATTATACGCGCAAATTAATAATTGTAAAATTCCGAGCGCGGTCATAAACAAAAGCTCACTAGGGACATTATTAACTGTGGCACGTGTGAAGTGGAAGTGTTCAAAGAGAATACGACGCAAATTTATGAAGTGTTTCAAGAAAATACAATACAGATTCATCAAGTATGTTTGTTTGTGTTATCAACTCTTCCAGTTTCCTGTTCATGCACGAGATCTTTACCGCTTATAATTCCTATAAGCAAAGATTCTTGTCTCTATACTGAGGTATATAGGCAGGGCAAGCCTTTATTATTTGTGATAACACACGAATTCGACGGAGATGTGTTTTAAAGAGCTCTATATTTTTGTGTGGTACGTTTTTGTCTATCTCTTATGGTTTAGACGTTGTACAAAATTATAAAAAAAAATACCTTCAGAATGAATAGGTCTTCACAGATTATTCCCACAAAATTCAAGAATTACATTTTTATTTTCTATGTACACGTCTTAAACATACACATTTCAATCAAAGTCGTTAGAGCCATTTATTAGAAAATCGAAAATTCTGTAATATTTTGAGGCAGTATTTTAACACTTGAATAATTTCAATTAAATTATATAATATGTAATTTAATTAACACCCCGCCTTGAAGCAATATGTATGTAATAATATGTAAAAAATGTATGTAAGTGTGGTTGCAAATGCTTATATTATTGTAAAACATGTTTAATAATGTTATGTGAATGCATTACGTAGTTTAATAGTGTAAGAGCTGTAGTTTAAAGTTGCTAACAATGAAGTAACCTTAAGGCAATAATGAGTTTGAGAGTTTGGATACTACTAGCCATGATTAGGGCAGCAATAATGTAAATTTTGTTACAGTTTAAAAAATACCAATCAACAGCCAGAAAAAGCTTTAGTAAAATGCAGGTATTCTATTGGACTAGGATTAGCCAATCAGAGACTTGAAATACAAAAACGTTAAAGGTTTATATGGTTGAAATATGTTCAGTTGCCTGCAGACCTTGGTAGTGATCGGATGGAAGATGTGTTCTCTAAAGAAATATTACGTATTCGTGTGTAACGAAAATTAAGTATACGCGATAACAAAGTGCAAGTTTTAAATTAAAGAATTTCACAGGTCTTAATATCAGTGTAGTACTATTTAATTTGTGTCAAGGATTAATAAAAAAGAAGTGAATTTAAACTTAAAATTGTGTAAGCCTACATTGTTGTCGCACCGCACCCTGATTAAGAGATACGTGACTCTAAAACAATACTGACGCAGCCGAGGCAAACATAAACATAAATATTATCTACAGAAGCTGTTTAATAACAAAGTTAATTTTATTTTTTAAACTTGGAGCGTAAAAACAAAAATACATCTTCAAACCAGCTTTACATACGTAGCAGCATATTACGTAACAAACAATCTTCTTCAAATTAACGCCCAAAACGTGGTGCAAACTTCAACAACAGAACACTTTCTTCAAATTGACGTCCATACGTGGAGCTGAATAAATAAACTCCTAAAGACAATAACTTCTTCAATTTTAGATTTAAAGGATGGTATGGGGTGAGGAGATTTTCTTGAAAGTCTTCGTGTCGCATCCTTGGAAGTTGCTGAACCTAAATGCTAAGATCGGTATATATCGGACATTTCATTTTAGGGATTTTCTGTTCTCACCCAACACCCACCCACCCACATTCCCACACATACACACACACACACACACTCACGGACGTTTTTTCTAAATTTCTTTTTGATTCAGGGAGTCTTGGAACATTGATTTCGAGTGAAATATGAATATCAATTTTTTGGCAAATGAATACCTTCTCTACCTACTTGCTATGTGATGTAGAAAGTAATAAGCTTTAGAATGTAAATAAATAAATGTTGGATAGATATTGGTTTCAAATTATTGAAGTAATTACACAGGTATTTAGTGCATGGGTCATTGACCGTACATGCATATTTAAGATACAAGTATGGTGACAGAATAAACAGCATAAAAAGAAAACAAAGCAAAAAGAACAAGAAAAAGGAAAATAGAGATAAATTACCTTTGCCTATCTGAACAAATATGACCTAGCTTCCCACACTTCAGTCAAGAAATTACCCATGTTTTGCCAGTTCCTCTGGTCAGCCAGTAGCTCCCAACATGCCAATATGTTTCTTGAGGGACTTAAGAATTTTTCTTTGAGTTTAATTGTTTGTTGGTTCTTCCACTGTGCACATTGCGCGCAAAATATGTACCCATTCCTTATTCAAATCACAGAATGGGCAGATTCTCCTGCCAGAATTGTCAGTGCCCTCCAGCCCCCAGGATAAACCATGCCATTCCTTTCTTCCTAAGTTAAGTATATATGCCTCTTTACCCCAATTCAATTTTATTTCATTTGCTAGACTTACAGAAGGTTTAATAAGTAAATTAATATGACTGCTACACACGAAGCCAGCATCAGAGCATCACAACTATGCCGTCAGTATCCGATATTCCTTAACCTGCAAAGTGCATCATTGAGTTTGCATCCGAGAGCCGCACTGTGGACGCTTTCGTCCCGAAACAAGAACAGGTTCGTAACGCGTTCCTCCTACTCGTAAAAGCTGGAAAAATACATTTGATTTCAGAAATCAATTTCGCTCGGTCACTGAGCAGGCCTGCTCACTGCCCCACTAAAAGACAGGTGCATTCTATCTTTCTCAGAAAGTAATTCTTCGTCAGTCAGGGTCGAGGCCAGAAGTCCCATAAAATACCGCATCCGAAGGCGTTAAAAACAAGTTGGGAGGCTTTTGAAGATTGGGCCACTCTCAAGTGTGACACAACTGGACGAGATTCTTCTGAGCCACTTGTTATTCTGCGTCCTCAGTCCATTATAATTATGTTTTCATAGCATTCCTTCAGAGTTGGATGGACGTTTTAATTACAGTAGTTTTCACTTCAGCCAGGATCGATTTATTAATTTACATAGATAATTAATAAATTAACCTGTTAACAAGGATAGCAATAGGAATATGCATATAAATTTATATATTATCTGGGTACCTGAGCCTGTTCATCCCAGTTTTATTCTACGTGATTGGTTTCCTTGATTTCACAAGAGGGATGAACGGGAAAGCACGTGTTGCAATGAACAGTAACATAAATGGAAGTAGATCTGGGACTAATAGGCTGAAGCAGATCTGGGTTACTCTGCACAGTTTAGGTTTGTTTTGTTGTTAATCCAGTTTGTTCACGCTGTTGTTCCTAGCAAGCCATCTTGGTATTGCCGCCGTGGCAGCTTCCATAGTTGCACTCAGATCTCATCTCATTTTAAGTAACTGTAACTACACTGCATATCAGTGTTGACTTACTAGAAAAAAACAGTGTCTTCATGAAAACTATTCTCTGTTTTCTGCGTTGGACATTCGTTTTTTCGAACTCGTACATTACTCATACCCTTAATTTGAATATTTTCGTACATTTTTCTGAGCATGTCCTGTGTAAAAACCTAGTAAATGGAAGCTCGTTATTAGAAACCAGCACAGTATGAAAAGAATGCAAAAACATGAAATTTATTTTGGAAAATTTGGAAACATGTAAGAATCCAAATATGAAATACGTATTTTAATCCCAAAACACTTTTGAGCAGATTTACGTATTTATTTCGAAAAAAATGTACGTGAATACCCGAACGTCTTCGCTTATCCAGAACTAATTTACAGTTTCTAATTGTATATAATTAAATTTTAATATATAACAAAACGGCTTTTGTGGAACTTCACCTACCAACCTGTTTTAAATTAAATTGGGTTTTTTATTTATGGGTGCTCTTTAACTGCTATGGTCCTTAGCGTCCCATTCTATAATGAGCGTGAAAGACTGGTAATTTTGCTCAGAGGCCTCTTTATCAGGCTTGAGGTTCTTTTACGTACCGTAAATCTACGACACGGGACCACCGGCTTTACTTCCCTTCCAAAGGAAGCCATGCTAAGGATTTTTACGCCCGAAAAAATACATCGCACTCTGCGTTGATTGAACCCGCGACCTCGGGAACTGTAGGGTAGCATGGTAACCACTACACTACGGAGGGCGACCCTACCAACCTGGCTGGTAATCTCACGCCCACATGGACAAGGCACAGGGGGAGTTTCATCCAGTTGATACCGGAAGATAATGTGGTCAGCACATTATTCCCCAAACGAAAAGTTGGTTTTCGTGACCTACAGTCCTCTACCTATCTCGAATGCATAATGATGCTGAGTAGGTATTAATACTATTCATGGGCCGAAAAATCCACACATGAGTGGCCTCGAACACGTGTGCACACCGGAACACTACTACATCACGGCTCATTCATATATAATACAATACATATAACATATATTTTTCTATATATAATTATTAATTTTCTATAAACTACTGATTATTTCAAATTAAACAATAAGTGCTTATTTACATATACAACATGCGGAAGCTGCATTCAAATATTTAACCGTTGTAACAGGCTTCTTGCATTGGAAAGAAAAAAGAAGAATCGTAAACTTTCTAGTATGTACATCGGATGACGTACAAAATGTGAAAATATAACATGGAGTATTTCGAAAATGTCTGACACAAATTGCATATTTTAATATACTCAATATGTTTTCTAGTAAGGTTTTGTCTACATGCAGTTGCGCAAATTATACAAAATTGAATCAGGTTATTCACACAAAATTCATGATATTCATTTAATCTGTCACATTAAAATTCAAATATGTTGTGATTTAAATAAAATCATTGTAGCCAACTTTGAGAAAATGAAAGGGAATGAACATTTTCCATGAAGAGGCTAGTTGATTTTGGGGGACTGAGAATGTTTGCCTGGCATGTTTAAGCAGGGTCTGGCTCAAATATGAAATTTAGTATTTATCCGACATTTATTTTTAGTTATGTTATACACACATAACGCGCGCTGATCTTTTTCTAAACGTGCTTTAGAGTGAAGTCTCAATTCTAATTCGTGTTTTGAATACAACACTTTCTCTTCCTAGATAGGTGGTAGAGAAAGTAATTTAGTTGTAGCATTATAATATGATAACAAATGAAATACGCACAATGATTTTATGGCCTTTGAGCTTCATGAAACTCTTGCACTGTGAGACCAAATTAAAACATTTGTTGCTTTGGCTGACTTAACCGAGCTACAATACGCCACAAGTAGCTTTTCAATAATTTATCATAAAATATGTATTTTCTTTCAGTTAATAACTATTTGCAGATAGTTGATGCAATAGGAGCATATTTGTGTTGTGCTACATTTGATAGCATAATATTTCTTGGTATTTCACTGGTCTTATCTCCAGTTATCTCTTTAACGTAAGCGATAAGCTTAAACTTCTAGGCATGGTGTATGAAAAGAAAATTTCTAGCTATGTCATATATATATATATATAACTATATGTTACTGTTAGGCACTTTATTATTATTTTCTAAGTTTTAAGGTTTTGAAAGAGAACATAATGGAAAAAATAATTGTGCCCAAACATTTTTCTCTGGAGGACTTTACGAGCCACAGAGTAATATTTAGAACATGGTATTATTTTGTGTCTAATGTTATGTTCAGAAGTAAAATAAGCCGTACGTGCAAACAGGGAAGAATGTTCCAGGAACTTCGACTTAAAAATTCACTCAATCCATTGCAAGAACATTTTGGAGTATAATAGGATAGAATAGGACTAGTTAAGGGAAGGGACACCTAATACTTCGCTCCCCAATGGATCTCTTGTGCATGCTCTCCCGGGAGGAAGGATGAGGTGAGTGAACGACAAGAACGTATGGGTTGCAGAGTGAGGCCGGCGCAAGTCGGCCACGGAAGAGACCACGCTAGTGGGACCCAGTCTCCAGCAGTGGAGGCTCAAGAAGCCTCCTTCTAGCAGGACCGAGAAGAAGTTCCAAATTGTAAATCTCTACGCCATCTGCCCCCAACATCGACCAAACCACAACCTGCAGTTAACCTGAAACATGAAAGGGCAACGAAATGAGAGAAAATGGTGGAGAGAGGCAATTAGTGGTAGAATACACCCTGTGATCAACTAAGAAAACCATAAAAAAGCCATGGTCAGAGTAGACGGCCACCTGGAATCGAACCCGGACCTCCGTTTGTGAGCCTCACACGTTACCGCCGAGCCATCTCGCTCGGTTTTGCAGTGTAATAAACATAGAGTGACTGCAGTACGGATTATAAAACGCTGACTTGACCTTGTGGCAGCACAAGAATGGTTCACACTTGTAATTGCCTACCGACAATGTGCGCTTCGTTATGCGGGTTGTAACGCTCTAAATTGCACAATTGGTTCCAAAGATTACAGGCATAGTTAGCAATAACAGATTCATACAAGTCAGCTAGGAAGACATAGATTCAGTTCGAAACTAGAAAACAATTAAGAAACCTGCCTTTTTTGTACAATGAATTTGTACCCAGCGTGTGTTGTGTGTGATGCGGATCTCGTTTATAATTCTGCGCCAGTCTACCGCTTAATCGGAAGTTTTATGGCAGAGAGGTGAAATGGGATGTATCTGATGAACACTTCCAACGATGTATTAATGTCTACACAAGTAAATCTTAAAGATATTAACATGTCATTGAAGAGTTCATTAATGCAGGAGCCCTCAGATAACCGTTAACTTTCCCATAACTCTTTGAGCGTAAAGCTTTATCACCGTTGTCTGATCATGTTCTAAACGTAGAAGAGGAGAAACTAAGTAGGATTTATCAAGAAAAACATAAGCTTGGTTGTGCTGCTTAATAAAATATGAAAAGGACCACCCAAGCACATGCCATGACCACCTGTGTTTTTGGATTCTGCGCCTCGGGTATCTAATTCTGATTGGGTCTTATTGACTTAAGGAAGACGGGTATAAAGAACATATTAAATCAATATTATTCGTTTAAGGTAATTGTATATCAGATAGTAGTTTTACATGCGTGAAACTGAATTTCAAGATATAGAAGAGTATGTGAGAAACCCGTTTATATCAAAACTGAAACAAATATCACTATTCTTCCATAATTAAAAATTAATATCATGACTCCAGGAACACGCTAAATTCGGAAACATTCTGTATCTTTCTCGTCTTCAAAATATCGAGAGCCAAAAGAAGCCACTAAAACCTAAAAATCTGTGTTATATTCACATGACTTTCTCTACAGCTCACGCTTATACAAGGCATACAACTTATTCTTACGAAAGTTTAATTTCCTATCTACTTTATTTTACCGAGCGGGATGACCCGGTCGACAACGTCTGTGGCTCGTATTCGGGAGGTCCCGTGACACCCACTCTGACCCATGTTTTTTTTAGGGTTTTCCCAGGTCGTCAGGCAAATACTGGAGTGGTTTCTTTAAGTCGTAGAATTTTCTTACCCTCCATTTCGTTCCATTTTTCATTTCATCCCGTTGGTCTCTTTACAGCGTCGGAAGTGTCGACAATGGTGTGCGGTGCAGCGTGGCAAGGGAAAAGGATGCTCTTTGTAACTCTCTCCCTCGGCTTTCGGCTGGCTGCTGGGGTATTCGAACTCCCTGTGAAGGGCGTTGGAGCCCCTCTGTATGGGTTGGGGTCCCCGGTCTGCCTATCCGTTCTGCCGGAGTGTCTATATCTGGAAAACTTAGGGACTCTATCATTGCTGTATCATCCCTCCTGGATCCGGCCGTCCTCACGCTTCATGGTTCCTCCCGGGGACGCCCCCTCGTGGAACGTAGGTACGATATCTACTCTGGATCGGTCCCGAATCCCCTCTGTAGCAGAAGAAAGGATACTTTATTTTAATCCAGATTAACATTTCCGGAAATAGCTGCAATACGCATTTCGTTATAGATACAAAGAGTATAGTGACAGCCAAATGTTTTAGAACTAATCGCTATAGACTGGCCTTAAAATAACATGTTCTTTCCATGACATTGCGAGAAATAACTGAAAATCGTCAGGATATCAAAAGGATGCCCAAGTATAGAGCAATTTGAGTCATTAATAGTGGATATCTCGGATATGGTCGATGCCACAAAAAAGCTACTTGAAATAAATTCTGCGGTTTTAAAGATTCTACATTTTTTGTGTAGTACATTTTCTTTATCCCCTAATATTTACCATTAAACAAGATTATACAAATTCTTTCTTAATGAAGAGGACTTTACAGGCTATTCGCGGAAAATACAAGATATACAACGAATTTACCATGTAAAGATCCTTAATATATGGTATTTTAATCATAATTGTTAGTCATGTTTTAGAAAATCGAACCGTTCGATAAATGTAGCATGTAAAGTGTAGGTTGGGGTGGGGATTTTCTTGAAAACCTTCGTGTGGATCTTTGGAAGATAGTAAACCTAAATGCCAAGTTGTTCAGTATTCATCCGACTTTTCATTTTTGAATTATACTGTTCGAAGGCACATACAGACACACACTAACATTTTTTTAAAAATGACTTTTGCACTCAAGTTGCCTCAAAACGAGTATTTTGCGGTGAAATATGGGTATGTAATTTTTGTGTGGATTATAATACCTGCTCTAGCGATTATTAACGTGGTAGAGAATGTAAAACTACACTGTTTTTCTATAATTTAGAAGGCGTATTTTCATCTCCATAGAATTAAAAAAACAAAACACAAATAACTTCAAAATGTAAAAGTACCTGCCAAGCAAGACATTAGACATACATTCATAATCTCCCTTGTGATTCTTTCTGCTGCTGGTTGGCACGAATATGACGACGTAATACGTACCCGAACACTAAACAAAATTCTACTTTGGCTATTATACCAAGCGGTCCAGCAGACCTACATAATTCATATGAAGGCGTCACTTCAATTCCCCAGAGTTGATAAGTGAATTTTACTCTTCTTGCTGCCGGTAAATCTAACCTTCTGTTGAAACGAAAACACTAACTACCCCGACTAATACTAATAGTCAGTAATTAATCAAATAATGTGATAAGCATATTTGAAAGATCAATATTTGTCAATATAAATATTTAGTTTAGCCCTTAAAATAAACATACAATTGAGATTATTATTACTTAAATATAATTTTAAAGTCCTAAAACGCATGTATTATAATAAACATGAATAAGAATAACACCTAAATTAAAAACTGGAAATTTATTAAAACAACCCTGCATTTTATAAAAGGTTTCCCTTTAATCATAAGCATAACTGAATCTTCTACTGTCTTATATTTAAATTTCTTATTTTTCAGAAAGCATACTATAACATTATTATCTATCTTACATAGCCTGGAGATGGAATACGAATACCAATATTAATCCTCTACTATGCGAAGGAAAAGTGCTTTTGACTTCATTATTTGTTGTATTTATCTTTAAACACATAACAAAATCAAGAAAATGTAAATTAAAAGTTTTAAAATTCTTCGTCTTACAAAACAAAGTCCACAGTGGGAACCTCTAATTATTCTTTGGTATTCTTTTGGAATAATAACAGTAGTTTATCATACAAGGGGCAAAATTAAATCACCTTTAACACGTGTGGCACATTCTATTTTCTAGACGGCGCTTTAATTTGTAAAATATCAATAATATTATATTAATTCCTGAAACTAACAACTATGACGTTTAGAACGCGTTCTTGAAACAAGAGAAATTGCATTTAAAAGCGAGATATCAGACGTTTTGCTGATTCGCAAGCAGTCATTTTCAGTGAATTTATTTTCACCATGTTATGTTTTACACCAGGCAATGAAGCGATTAAATGCTATACCATATTGTTTTCTGGATTTTTGGCTAAGTACTTCTAGTGTTATTCTTTGTGCTGTTTCTGTAATTTCACTGTCTCTTGCAATTCAGTTTATTCTAAATATAACAATTTCCGCCTTTTAATCTTTATGTAGGTCATAATAGAAAACAGAATAATATTTTAGAAAGCAGTAGGCTGCCAATATAACGTATAGGCTAACTCCACCAAGAATTGCAATAAATTGAAGGAGACAATTTGTATTATAAACTGATAATGCGAGCGCCGTGAGAAATTAATCGTGTAAAAAGACTAAATCAGACCAACTCGAGCTATTAAACATGTACAAATACAAAGGGTAATTGCCATGGGATTGCACCTGATCTCACACTGAAGATTATCGCACTAGTGCGATAAAGTTTTTAGCTCGTGACCTCTGTGTTAGAAGTTCTAGTTTTAGGCCATGCTGTCTAAAAAACATATTTCAGGCCAGAGTTATTTCCATAAAGTAGTACACCACACCTAAATATACTTTAAAATAAGATTGTTTCACATAGCGTTTGGTATTTTATGTATAAAATCTCTCAATAAATAAATTACTCTGGATAAACCCTTACAAATATTGTGATTTTCCAGTTTTTCGACTGCTATTCTTTTAAGTTCCCAACGTCACATCACTGTTTTCATCTAGTTCAACTTTCACTGGGACTTCATTTAGTTCACACTATCTCTTCACTAAGGGATCTAGTTCAATTCCCCGTCACTTCAATTCCTTCTGACATGGCCTCCTCTTCCGAACGGATCACTAACTGGGGAGTCGAACACAAGACCTCCCAGTCTCCCGCTACGCAGCAGCAGCCACTGCACGCCACAGCAGTCACCGCAAACTCACTCGGAGAATTGCACCTGATGTCGCACCAGATACGCACCCGCTAACTCGCTCGTCCACTGATTGACTGGCTCCTCTCGCGAGAATGCCCGCTTATATAGCCTATGGAAATTTCTATAGGGTTCTCGAACGTTAGAGAAGGAGAAACATCCATAAGATTCTGGTTGTCTAGCGATAGCGCTTCCGGTGTTTACGCTGGTGAGCGCTACTTATCGTTGTTTATCTCCGACTGCCCGGCGCCGACCTCACGATAGCCTTAGGTCATAGCAGCTGCTAATATGTTAGTCTGAGCTTGCCTAAGATTTTTAGTAGACATTATTATTTACGTGAACACGATAACTCTGGACCAATGCTATATTAGCAGTGACTGATGAATGTCACGTCGGCCATCACCGTCACCTCTTGACCAATATCTCAAAGAGGAGGATATATTTTGAGACTCCATTTCCTTGAATTGTAGATGTTGCTTCTTTTGTCATACACGATACACTACAGCGCCTGGCTTCCCCCGTTATGAAGATCAAATTTAGTTTCAGAAGCAATATTACTTAACACCTGTTTGAGTCCACTGGCCACTCCAATTTTAACTCGACTATATTGCTGTATTTTATAATTCAAAAGATTTAAGTATTTAGCACTAGAGATAGTAAAACAGTTATTTTTCAGTAATAATTCAGAACATTCCAGTTCTGAAAATACACGTTTCAAATAACTATTCTAAAATAGCAGTCAAGTGCGCCCAACAGTATTTACTGTTTACCCATAACAGCGACAGCAAAATACTCTTTGGTGTGGTGCTGATTGCCTGATTCGGGCTATTTCGAGTGCAGTCGTGGTTCTTCGTTCAGTTCCAAGACAATTGGAAGATAATTCACTCTTTTCTTCTTTTAAACAGGTTTCAAGGTTTATAACTTAGCTAATGTATTACTAAACAATCGCGTAGTAAGTAGTAGTGTTCTGTTTTCAAATAAAGTGAATAATGTATTGACTAGTGAGCCCTACGTGTGATACATTGTACACGCTGTATAACTAAATGTGGCATAAGAGCCCTATATCGGAACTTGGATTGAAGCAGGGATGGATCCAGAGTCTCATATTGTTACACGCTGGGTGGATGGTCTAAAAGTTCACATGAAAATTAAATTAATTTTGAGTACCCAGCACGTACAATGAGGGGGCGTATACTTACATGGCTGCGGAGGACCGAAACGTTGTGTGGAGGTTAAGAGGAAGGCGTGGGATTTTACTGCACAAAATCTATAACAGAAATCTACTCACACATTCCTAGATTTATTTCCCAAACGATTGGGGTTCCTATATTATTAAAAATATATAAGGTGGAAGGAGATGTCCACCGATCCAAAGTCCGGCTCACACACGCGATTCGTTTCCCACAAATCCTAACTGAGACAGACGCTATCCCCCACTACTCGTGGCTAGCAAAGCTACCAGCCAAGAGTGACGTAAACAACTACGTGTCTGAAAATGACAATGTAGAACAATAATGTAACCCTCCCCCTATTATTAATACACCACATCATGCAGACTCAAGATTCGGGACAACCTAAGAGTGAAGTGAAGTTTACTGTGCATCGAGTAGGATGGAGTGAAGTGGCATATTGGAGTGTTGTTTACCTGTGAGGCCGTGTACAATCTGCTTCGTGACTAGAGGTACAATATGCTTCTTTCTCTCATTCTGATGTATGTGTCGTACTTAACTTTCCACCATCACTAGACTGTACTATTTACACTAGCAAGTAAGGCAGCTCATTAGCGTTTTTGTTTACAAGTACTGCGTTTACAGAACTCTAGCAAGATTTCACATGTTTTGGTTGCTAAATTTTGCCGGATCCTTAGCTAATATGCACATTCGTAACCTTAAATGGACTCACTATGATCAGTGTTGTTTTAGGATCGGTTTTAAATATACTGAGATGATCACGTTAGTGCAAAGTTGGAGGTTGTTATTTTGAAAGTGTGTAACTGCAAAGTTCTTTGCTTTTGGTACGTTTCCATTCTTTTAGCTGCTCCTACCTCTACGTAACAGCACCAGCTACACCATAACATTTTTCAAATGGAGGCTTTGATGATGTTAGCTACTATTTTGGCTTGGCTACTATTTTGTTTAATTATTTCTACAAATTCTAGAATAGCTCATTTAAAAGCATATTACCGGCTCTACATTGTGACACAGCGGCTGTGGCTCAAAGTTATCGGGCAGTCGGAGACAAACAAAGATAAGTAACGCTCTCGCCAGCGTAAACACAGGAAGCGCTATCATTCAGGTAATCAGAATCTTCTGAACGTTCCCCCTTCTTGAACGTTAGCGAGTGTTTTTCTAATGCGACGAAAAGTGCTGTTCTCCTAGTGAGTATGGACGATGCTGTGGCGTGCAGTGACTGCTTCCGTGAGATATTGCAGAAGTCTTGTGTTTGATTCCCTAGCGAGCAACCGTGTGGAAGAAGAGGTTACTTCCTGCATATTTTGTTACGCCGCTACGTCAAAAAGAAAGAGAAGAGACAGTGAAAACGTAATGAAGTGGCATTGAATAAGGTCATAATCACATGACTTATCCCATCTCGTTGCAATGCTATATAACATTATTGAAAATGGATTTTGCTATCCCCAACCCTTTATTTTCTATTGTGTCTATTTCTCTGTGTCTTACACGAGCATATTCTTGTTTGACCCCCTTGGTGCTTAAGTAGTGCTCGAGTGACCTCTACGTTGTAAATGAGAAGAAGTTGAACTAAACAAAAATGAAATGCCCAAAGGAAAATCCAAACCAAATTACTGCGGCCTCCCTGGTCTGGTCTCAGAGGAACTTTGATTAATGGGCTCTTAAGTAGCTTGCGAGCAAATTACCGCGCCGAGGGGCGTCATGTTGAGATTATCCGAGACGTTTTTGGACTTTACTCTGCAGGACTACCTACGAGAAAATGTGCGGGCGGGCTTCCGATGTATTTAATTACCTTTGCTCTGGGGTGCCAACATCTGCGTGTCATGAGCAAAGGTGGAGCCGACGCATGGCGTGAGAGGAAGGGAAACATTGTGAAATCCAGGAGGTGCTCGGAACAGTGATGCACAGGGAATTTATAGCACTCTGATAGCCAATGTAAGAAGGATTTGGAATCATTTTAAATTATTTTTCCAAAAATAAAGCACAGCTTTTGAAAACAATAGCAGAACTGTTCAATAGTAGTTTTTTTACCAATTAATGTAAAATCAATGGAGAAAATTTATATATTCTTAGTCGAATCAACATGAAGATATGGATTGGAGGTGTGAGGAATACAGGAAGAAATTAAAAAATTACTGGATCTTTGATGCAAAATCATCTTAAAATTAACCAAATATTCTACCAACCTATAATCAGTCCAGCCTTAGAACCGGACGTATGTATCCATCCACGTTAGCCTCGTGTTGTATCAGCTTGAGAAACAAACACAAACAAACAAATAAATACCACATGGGCTTGTCTCGTGTTTTAAGGCAAGAGAACGGTGTACCATTCAAACAATAATTTAAACATTAAACTAAAGCTTAGTGAAATTAAATACAGGATAATTAAAATAAAACTCACGTTACTCTGTAGCCGCAACACCATCAGAAAGAGGTGTAAAATTTGGGTCTCTAGCATACGATATTCTCTCTGTCAATAATTATATTCAGTTCATTTCTCTTCACAAACCTAAAGCCAATTTTTAACAACTTGTTGACAGAATTTAAGAATATATCCAACGTTAGCGGTTCATAATTAAATAAAAACCCGTGCGTATTCCTACGAATAGAACTTTAGGTAAACTAAACTGCTTTTCCTAATTCCAGCTTACATGTGTTCCTTTTCTTCCTTGATGTTCGCAATGTTCTTTATGCATATGCAACGCTCCACATAGGAACACCGGTATAATCTGCAGTTTAACAGTGTTATTCCAAACAACAGTGGATTCACCTGAATTTGTCTGTTAAAGAGATTCAAAAAAATTCGTTTCTCGCCATTTAAGCGGCTTACCTTTAGATTGCTTCACTATTTCACCTTTATTGTCACTGGCCAGCTAACACCCAGTTTATCGTCTTACTGACTGGTCATCGGTATCGTATGAATGCAGAAGAGGTGTGGAATACTACATAGAATTGAAAAAAGCTACACATTCTTTAGTTTTGCTATTCCTATTATTTACCACTATTTCATATTAATCAAAGGCTCGAGTTGGATTTAACTTCTTGAAATCCCACAAATAATTGCGTATATTTAAGCATTATATGTATTGGTGTCCTTTGGTTCCCCGAGTAATGCGGACAAGTCAGTGACGTCATGTGTTTACATTAAGTTTGATTCTAAGAGTGGAGCAATAGTACGTGCTATGATAGAGATAGAGAAATCTAAGCTACCGGGGTTGAAGCTCCGGTATCGGATTCAACTACCTGAAGGGTGTGAGGCAGTATTTTTAACATTTGAATGATTTCCGTCTAATTATGTAAGATATAAATTCAATAACAGCCTGCCTTAAAGCAATATGTGTATGTAACAATATATAAAAGTCTATATTACAGTCATTGTATATGTTTATATTATTGTATACATGTAATAATGTTATGTAATGTATTACGTAATTTAATAATGTAGGAGCTGTGAGAAATAGGTCAAAAGTTGCTAACAATTAGGTAACAATGAGGTAACCTTAAGGCAATAATGAAATTGAAAGTTTAACAATACTACTTGTAATTCTTGGAAACAATGTATTTTAGTGACAGTTTATAAAATAGCCAATCAACAATCAGAAAAAGCTTTAGTTAAATAAAGGTATTCTATTGAACTAGGATTAGCCAATCAGGAACTAAAATGGAGCAAAATTGACAAATTCAGAAGTCGGTTGCTTGTAGACAGCGTTCCTAAACGGACGCGAGATGCGTCCTCAAGAAATTTAATACGTATCTTGTGTGAGACAAAAATAGTTTACGTGTTAAAAAGTGCAAATAATTAATAAAACATCTCTCAGCTCTCTCTCTCCCTCTCTCTCTCTCCCTCTCTCTCTCCCTCTCTCTCTCCCTCTCTCTCTCCCTCTCTCTCTCCCTCTCTCTCTCTCTCTCTCTCTCTCTCTCTATATATATATATATATATATATCAGTGAAGTGATATTTAAATCGTGTCAAGAATTAGTAATAGGAGTGAAGTAAAAGTATAATCTGTGCAAGCCTACATTCTTCAGTCGCACCACTCCCTAATAAGACATTCAAGTCTCTAAACAAAATATAAATACTGACACAGCCGAGGCAAACATAAATATATAATATTTAAAGAAACAGTAAAAATTACAAAGTTAATATTTTTTAAACATTGGGGCAAAGGCCACCGGAAACTACATTTGGGGCGAAGGCTACCGGTAACCTTTTACCATACGTGCGGTTCAAACTACTTCAAGTTCGGCTCCCCAACAGTCGAAATATAATACATCTTCTTCAAACTGACTTTCCATACGTAGCAGCAACAAACCTTCAAATTCGTTCCCAAAGCGTGGGGCAAATAACAACGTAAAAAAACAATACAACAAAATTTCTTTAGATGTACTCCTAAAGATTATCATCAGGATAATGATAAGTGTGATAATAGGTGGATAAAACAGATTAGACATCGACTACAGATAATTGATATGCAGATGTTTGAACTTAGGGAAACAACTTACAAAAGAGGAATTTACCAAAGGGTACGACGTCATTTAGAGGATTTGTATACACAAACTCTGTATACATCAATGAAAGACAGGAATTTTCTTAAATGTTATGTAGCTAATAAGTTTGATTCTGCCTCTAATATTAGGTTAAGAAGAGGGATTGCGTGACTGAGACTACGAGTATGGAGATCTACAGGTTCTGTAAAAAGGTAGATCACGATTTTGTCCGAACCATAGGAAGGAAGACTGTGAAGCATATTTTATTTGGCTGTTCTGGAACAAAACAGTGAAGATTGAAATTACTCAAACCAAAATGACTTAAAATAAATAAAGGAACAGCATGTAAAAGAATCTTTGGAGCTATACCACAAATTCAGTTACTAAGAAAACATTTATATAAAGTTAAAAAAATCTGGTGCGTTACACTCACATGAGTTTCTCTACTCTTGTACAAACTATTTTTACAAACCCTTATTCTCCATATGCTTTATTGGTAGGCTTAAGCGATAGTCGAATATTTTAAGAGCTGGTTGCTATGTGGCGCATTGCATGTTCTTTGCATGTTCAAGACATAAAAAATGAATAACGAATTCCCATTTAAGAAAAAGAATAAGAATTGCAAATTTAAGGGAATAACAAGCAATATCTCGAAAATGGTTTACTCAATAAAAAAAATGTATACGATATAAATTGTGTATTTTAACGCGATCTACATTTTTTGTAGTAACATTTTGTTTATCTCTTATGGTTTACCAGTTATGCAAAAGTCGTTCACAATGAAGAATACTTTTGGAGACATTCCCACAAAATTCGAGATATACATTTCATTTGTCATGAAAATATCCTAAACATATGATATTTTAATCAAAATCGTTAGAGCCATTTTTGGTAAAATTAAAGTTTTCGAAAAATGTTCCATGTAAAGGGTAATCTGGGGTGGGGGGATTTTCTTGAAAACTTTCGTGTCGCATCTATGGAAGATACTGAACCTAATTACCAAGTTTTGTGTTTATCCAACTGTTCGTTTCTGAGTGTCGTTTCACAGACACACACACACACACACACACACAGACAGACACACGGACATGTTTCCAAAAATGCTTTTTTTGGATTCAGGGGGTCTGAAAACCTATATTTCCGGTGAAATCTCGGTATCGAATTTTTGGTGGGAATACAATACTTCTCCTACTTACTATACGTAGTAGAGAAAGTAATAAATTGACGTGGTCACGAATCAGCACTCATATTTTGCAAGAATTATTGTTGTGTAAGAAACATTGTAGTTACGCTTGGTGAAGATTGAGTGTTGATTCTAAGTAATAGCTCAATTTGTAGCTTGGTAGAAACAAATAGATATATTTTTACCCATTACCAAGTTATGCAGACCAAATTGTTTAATAAAATAATATCTGGTACCGTCTAAGCTTCCAAACCCCAGACGGATGGGGTGAAATTTATTTCCACCTGATGCAGTAATTTGTATCACAAATTATTTAAATGTAAAGAGTGATTATAGTATGAATATGCATTATTATGTGACATTGATATGAGATGTTTGTTGATTGTAATTATTGTTGAGAAGTAAGTTTATACTGCCTTACTGAAACTGACAATAATAGCGTGCAATAATGCAGCGAGGGGGTGAGCTGTTTATCATTATTGGAAACGAGGAAGTTACGTAATGTTGGCGCGTTTTCCTTTAGAATCTTCTGGAACATTTCCCTAGAGCTAATGTATTCATAATTTTCATTGGATATAAAAATAGACGCTAATGTTGGCGCGTTTTATTAGCCAATTGCAGCTCAGTTATAATCCTTAGGCATATCGGGGTGTATGAGTATAAAAGGGCTAGGTTAGAGATAGACCCCGTCAGTTTGTCGAAAATATTTGTATGATACACGTCGCCTTCAGTCCAGCAGAAATATTACACGTCGGCTCTCGATTCGCAAGTTACGCGTATAAGAGTTATGAAAAATCTCAAGTATGGTAAAGTTAATTATACAAAAGGTTGAAGTACGTGAATTAAAAGTGATCAGTAAGAAGTTGTTATAACAGTTTCAGTTTGGCGAGTGTCTAGATCAATGTGTAAATGTGATAGTGAAAGTGTTCGACAGTAAAAGTATAAAAGAAATTCTTTCATCAGTGTTATCTTTGAATAAAAGATTCCTTTCCGTTTACACAACCTGTATAAAGAGAAGTGCTCGACCCAAAAGGATAATAGCTAGCCGGATGACAGTGAAACAAAATTAAATAAAATAACAGTAGCATTCTTTCAAACAAAGACTAATACTGCCGCAAATTGCTAACACCAGATGGAGCTACAAACCTAACAAAGAATCACGTCACAAAATGGCTTCACCACGTTGAGTAAACACAGATACACAAACATTATAAGTAATACCACCGCAAATTGGCTTCCCAAATGTGGGGCTAACAAATACAAAAATATAAATAATAATACTTCAAATTGACGCCCATATGTGGGGCAGTTAAAATTATGTAACCAAACAAAACAAAAGCAGCACAATATAAGATCTTCAAGCTCTAATAATTTACGTAAAAACATATTACGTAAGCACTAAACCATCAAAATTGGCGCCACAACGTGGGGCTACAAAAATGTTAAATATAAATAACATTATTCCACTCACACACCTTAATTTTTTGTTACATCTGAATGTTTGCATGCTTTTATGGATTCCTAAACAGGAAATATATAAAACTATGGATTTCAAAAAAATAGTTGTTTCTTATGTCTCACCTTTTGAAGTTAACTAAATCAAATTTCCAGTTTAATAAATAGTACATAATAGATTTAATAAATGTCTATTAATCTTTAAGTATCATTGAGGGGCGGTTCGTGAACACTAAAATGCAAGACTAAGAAATCAGTAAACGATAACGTGCATATGCTATTGATGCAGTAATTTGTATCACAAATTACTTAAATGTAAATAATGATTGTAATATGAATATGCATTTTTATGTGACATTGATTTGAGATGTTTCTTGACTGTAATTATTGTTGATAAGTAAGTTTATACTGCCTTACTGAAACTGACAATAATAGCGTGCAATAATGCAGAGGGGGGGGTGAGCTGTTTATCATTATTGGAAACGAGGAAGCTACGTAATGTTGGCGCGTTTTTCCGTTTAGAACCTTCTGGAATATTTCCCTAGAGCATATGAATTCATAATTTTCATTGGATATAAAAATAGACGCTAATGTTGGCGCGTTTTATTAGCCAATAGTAACTCAGTTATAATCTTTAGGCATATCGGTGTGTATGGGTATAAAAGCAGTAGATTAGAGGTAAAGTCAGTCCAGTTCATCAAAAATCTGTGTACACTACACGTCGTCTTCAGTCAGTCAGTTCGTCGAAAGTATTTGTACGGCAAACGTCGGGTATCGATTCACAAGTTACGCACAGCAGAATTATGAATAGTCTAAAGTGTTGTAAGGTTAATTATACAAAAAGTTGAAGTACGCAAATTAAGAGTGATCAGTAAGAAGTTATTATAACAGTTTCAGTTTGGCGAGTGTTAAGATCAATGTATAAATGTGATAGTTAACGTGTTCGACAATAAATGTGTAAAACAAATTTCTTCATCAGTGTTATATTTGGATTAAAGATTCCTTTCCGTTTACACACCCTGATCAAGAAACATGTTCGACCGAGAAATAATAGCTAGCCGGAGGACAGTGAAACAGAATTAAATAAAAAAATTAAATTAAAATTCTTTCAAACAAAAACTAATACTGCCGCAAATTGCTAACACCAGATGGAGCTACAAACCGAACAAATGAATGACGTCACAAGATGGCTTCACATGAAGTAAACACACATACACAAACATTTGTAAGTAATACCACTACACTGTATAGGTTGCTAAAAAGGGATACTTATACAAGAAGTAGCATGCATGGGTGTTAAAATCAATATGTTGGAAGTTACAATCACTTTTAAATCGATACATGAGGAAAAATCTATAGGAGTTGTTGAATACTCTAGTATGTAAAGTTAAAAATTTAGACAAAAATTTGATGTAATACTTCACATGACTTTCTCTAATCCTCTGTCATTTATTAGTCAGTATACAAACTATTTTTACTAAAGCTTATTTTTCTATCTACTACATTTTAATCCAAATAAACCTTGCAGAAATAGCTACATTACACATTTCGTTATAGATACAAAGGGAACAGCGAGAGTAAAATGTTTAAGAATTGGACACTATACGCTGGCCTTCAATTCCATACTGTTTCTATGTAATCCCGAGAAACAACAGAATGATCAGAGGACATTAAAGATGACAAAGTAATGAACATTTCGAACCTGTAATAACGGTTATCTCAAAAACGGCTTGTGCCACAAAAATACTTATTTGAAGTAAATTGTGTTTTTTAAAGAAATCTACAAAATGTTTTGTGTAGATATATATTTTTTCAAGATATATATTTTAGTTATCATGTAAATATCTTTAATATATTGTATTTTAATCAAAATGGTTAGAGCCATATTTTAGAAAATATAAAATTTCGAAAAATGTTCCACATAACGGAAGTTTGGAGTGGGATATTTACTTTAAAATCCTTGGAAGGTTCTAAACCTAAATACCAAGTTTGGTATTTATCCGACTTTTCGTTTTTGAATTACGCTGTTCGCAGACACACACGGACCCTTTCTAAATCTCTATTAGAGTAGCAAAGCTATGTAAATGTCCAGTTTAGCAATACCATAATTTCTTGGTAAAACGTACTTGCAAAGGTAAACCTGAGTTTTTTTTTTATGGACGCTCTTTAACTGCTGTAGACCTTAGCGTCCCATTCTATATATTTTGCTCAGAAGCCTCCTTATCAGGCTTGAGGTTCTTTTATGTGCCCTAAATCTATGAACACGGGACCCTTCCGAAGGAAGCCATGCTAAGGGTTTTTACGCCGGAAAAAATTCATCGTCCTCCGCCAGGTTTGAACCCGCGACCTCGGGAACTAGAGACCAGCATGGTAACCACTAGGAGGACGACAGGAGGATGAAAGTGGAATGGTAGTAATCTGAGGGAGATTGGGAATGCTTATGTTTCTAGTTAAACGTTTTGCATCAGTCAGTATTAAGTTCTCAGAAGAAATTGTGCAACCCATATTCTTACTTTAGTACCAGGATGGTAATCGGGAATCTGTTTTCAAAATTTGTAATCCAAGCAAGTCAAGCACATGCCGCCAGCTACTAGCATTGAGGAACTGGAACTTTCGAAAGAGTTATTAAGGTGCAGACATCGCTGAAACCATCAAAATGACATGTTTAGAAATTCAAGAAATGCTGCAGCAAGTAATAATCACCTGAATCACGAGATGACGGGTGATTTTCTTCACACGCCATCGCAGCAATCAGTCGCGCCCTGAGGCAGCCACGACAAGGCATGTAAACTGCACCATGTTGATTTGTGTAGAGGAAGATGTCAGACGTGGTTGGTGGGATGGCCAGCCAATGTGAAACCGCCACTGGCAAAACATGACGGCGAAAATTACGCGACGGAGTAGGAGGAGACTGTTAATTGACACAAGCGACACGGGGACGCGTGGGAAGAAGGAAGTTGAGGATGGAGATTGTGTGCACCGCCTTGCAGACGAGTCAATATTCCGTCCTCCATCGTCCAAAAGCGTCAACACATGATCACATTCTCAGCCACTTTCACCCATTGATGCTACTGATTTCTGTTACAATTTCTGTAGTTGGATTTTCGAAATGATAGAGCAATACTCTTCTCTGACGAAGCATGCTTCTGTTTACATGGCTATGTTGTGTCTCAAAATGACATATTGAAGTACAGCGAAAGCCGATTTCACACACAAGATTCTGACGCTGACCTCTGACGCATCTGTATTGTTCCTGGCAGTTGTTTCAGTGTACTCAGAGTCCTGGGTTCGTGGTTTGGATGGCAGGGATTTGGGATTTGATTCGGTAGAGCTGAGGTTCTTGTTTTTCAGGGGTGGTGACACTGCCTTGATGAGATTAATAATACTGCCGGAGAAGTTTGGGTGATATCTTTATTTTGTTACGTAGATTCCTATCTGGTCAACCCGCCACCTTCGTCGTCGAAACCACTGTTATTCTTATTACTCTCGAAGTCGCTACTTATGTGTTTCTCCGACTAGCCCTCGAATTGCCTAGATTTCACAACTTCACTTTTACGCTATAAATCTTCTGATTATTTTGTTCTAATTCTGTTTCGTCGCGTCCTCGTGGTTAATTTGTACCGGAATGTGCCTCGGCCGTTGTCATGGTTAGTTTGTCCCCAAAAGTCTCGGCGTGTCTTTCCTCCCTCACGCCTTTCGCCAAAACTGTAGAATTTTCCCCTCTCCCTTTCTTAAGTTTCGTTCTGTTTTAAGTTCAAAACGTACCATGTGATGCCTACGCGATCTTTCGATTGGCTATAATTTTTGTTTCATGATTTTTTTGTTATTGGCTTCCCCCACGTGACAACTTTCACATCTGCTTCTCACAGCTTATTTTGAGTTTTAAAATCTTCCCCCGAACATTCTTAGATCGTAGATAAGGCACATCTACTTCCTCACCCTTTTAAGTCTTGAGAACCGTTGTAAACCCTGTCCGAGCCAAAAGTATAAAGGCGAGACTTCCGGTATGCAGGTTCGTTGACCATCGCAGGTAAAATACCTCTGCTTCGAGGGAACAAACTTTGTTTCTCTGTCTTCCCGACAAAACCCATTCCTAATATGAATTCAGCACATTTTCGTCGCTATGTTCGATCGTATATTATTATTATTATTATTATTATTATTATTATTATTATTATTATTATTATTATTATTATTATTATTATTATTTCTCCTGGGTCTCGATAACCAGCTTCATATGCCCTGACGGTAAACTTATCATCGGACCTTTAGGTTGGATGATGGGTTTATCGTTAATGTCCCATCTAAGCTAATCTAAAGTCCCTCTCTCCCTCTATTCCTTTCATTTATCATTTTATTTATTTATTCATTCATTTATTTAGTCAGTGGCTTACGACGATTTGATGGCGAGCCCACCGTTACACATTTATTCTGTTCACAATACATTTCAATCACTGTACACAATACAATTTCAAATTTACACAAGTATTTTCACCAAGTAAAAGAAAAACAATCTACATAATATCTGGCCGTCAACAACCAGGCTACAAAACATTTACATTTAAGAAATCTGTTTATACACACAATACATTCTTCAAACAATAATTTTTTTTTAATTTAATTACACATCTTAGTTCCATCTTCCTCTCTCTCTCTCTCTCTCTCTCTCTCTCTCTCTCTCTCTCTCTTGCACATTACATACAATACTGGTTTTCTTGAGGCTATTAGCAGCCTCCACACTCAAGACACCTTTTGGTACCCTTTTTTTTTTTTGCCAGGTATACATTCTGTCCGGTTTTCTTTCTGTATGTCATTTACATCGTGAATGTCAAGCACACGGTTTTACAGGACATTGCTATCCCAAAGCTACCAATTTGTTTGTAAACAATGTTCGCATATATGACTTTCCTTACTCGTGTTCCGAGTGCGTTTGTACATTTTTCCTATCCGACTCTACTAAATTTCCTTGGTCCTGTTTGAATGGACGAATCAATGATAGATGGTACCTACCGATTATTTTCCCGGTCCTTAACTGTTGGAGTTGAAATACCCTGTCCCCGAAGGTTTGTGATATCCGATAAGGACCTTTCCAACACATATGCATACGTCTGTATTCCTTCTTTCTCTTGGTGGTTTAAGCAGTCTGTTGATGCTACATATTCGCGTATACCTGATAGGGACATGTTTTGTTTACCCACTACCTGCGAGTCGTCCGGTCTCTCACCGAAATAAACATTTCCATTTTCTGTGTTTAACTCACAATACTGGGGTGCTTGACCTACTTCTGGCTCATCAGCTGACGGCAGTGGCGTGTCGTTAAGATCTCTCCCTTCGCACAGTTGTTGCGTGAAAATTCTTACCACGTTAATGCCTTTTCCCAATGTGCAAATATTCAATAAAAATGGTTCTTCTGGTATTTTTGTTCTCGTTCCCTGTGTAATGCGAGAACCTGCGCGCATTCTCCGAGGTTGAGCCTGGGAACGCTACAATTCTTCCTGTCTCCAGTTTTCCGACCGTCGTGGCCACGATCCTTGACTGGGGCCTGTCCCTTGGCCTATGCTTCGTCCTGCCATTGCCCCGCTTCGGTGACCTATCGCGTCATCCATTTCGCGGTGGACATTTTGCGGCTGTCGTGTCTGTGATAGATACGCGCTCGGCGTCCATGCGTAGCTGTACGTAGGCATGCTTGAGAACTCCTGGTCCTCATCTCTACGTCGTGGGGTCGCTGGCCGGCTTGGAGGTGTTCTTGGCCTGTTCGGAGGTGTCCTTGGCCTGTTCCGGGGAGTTTCTGGGCAATTCGGAGGCGTTCTTGGCCTGTTCGGAGGTGTCCTAGGCCTGCCCGGGGTGTTTCCAGGTCGGTTCGGGGGAGTTTCTGGGCGGTTCGGAGGCGTTCTTGGCCTATCCGCTGTTCCACCGTGGAGGTTATTTCCCCAGTGTTGTCTACTATTCGCCGGGTACCTGGAGAGTCTCATGTACTGAACGGGATACTCCTCATGTTGCCTCGGTGGCCTACCCGTGCCCGTTTGGTTCCAGGGCCTATAGCTTCTCTCCCGATTTCTTGCAAATGGCTCTTGATAACGCTGTCGGACTGTGGGATAGTTGTTCAACGCACCTTGTGCCCTCGTCCCATCATTACGATGCGAATTTATCCGATCACTGTGTCTGCCTTCAGTCCTGATTCTGGGCCTATCTTCTTCCCGCGTTCCGTACCCCTGCAGAGCGGTAAGTAGTTCAATGGCTTCGCTCAGCGTCCTCGGGCGTGCTACCACGAGGTGATGACGTATAACGTCTGGGAAGTGTCGTGTCAGGAGGGATACAAATTCACCTTCGGGCATCGGTGGGTCCAGGAGTTGACTTAATTGGCCGAGTCGCAAGAAGTAGTCGACCATCGACTCACGCTTCTCTTCCCTGTATCGGCCATTATTTATTTCTGCGCGCACCCTGTACTGTGCAACGCCACTCCAATATTTTTCTAAAAATGCAGACCTAAAATGTTCATATTGTGCATGCTCGCCCACCGTCAATCGAAACCAACTCAGGGACGGGCCTATCAAGCTCCTTTTTATAATTACCATTTTGAAACGGTCGGGAATTCCCCTAAGGGCGAAATAAGATTCGAGGTCATTAATGAACTGCTTCGCATTATCGACTTCACTGTTGAACTTGGGGATTGGTAGTTCATTCAAAAATTGTATAGGTATATTGCATTGTTGCAGGGGCCCTACGGTGCTTGACATTTCACTTGCCGGGTGCGGTGAGGCCGAAGGAGTGCAGGCAGGTTCGTTCGACCTCGGTTCACTACTCGGGTTGTTACACTGGAACGACGAAAGCGCGGAAACCTGAGAGGTAATTCGCGCGTCCGTGGCTCCCTGAGATCGCGGTTCGATTTGTTCTACCGCGTCCCTGCGAGCATTGACGGTCTGTGTCAGTTCCTCCCTTAATTTGTTAATTTCATCATTAACCCCTGCTTCAAGTGCCTGCTGCTTATTCTGTAATGATACACAGACTGTCATTGCTTCTTCCCTTGCCTTATCACTAATTGTACATATTAAGTTTTCATTGTTTACAATTTGTTGGGCCCTGATGGCGTCCATTTCCACGACAAGTTCCTTCCTCACTACTTCTACACTATTCTGTGTTGCTTTTAGTTCGTTTCTTATATATTCTACATCCTCGTAGATTACATTTTGACTTGCTCTAATTTCTAACAAGACACCCTGTATTTTATTTTCTAAGCCCTGACTGATTTCCTTATGTTGGATGCTTAATTGTGAGGCTATCTGCTGCTGCAATGTTTGTTCTTGGGTGGACAATTGTTGTTTTAGTGTTTGCTCCTGTACCGTTAATCGCTGAGTTAGTGTTTGCTCTTGTTCTGATAATCGTTGAGTCAGTGTTTGCCCAAGTGTTTGCTCTTGTTCTGATAATCGTTGAGTCAGAGTTTGCCCAAGTGTTTGCTCTTGTTCTGATAATCGTTGAGTCAGAGTTTGCCCTATTGTTCGCTCTTGTTCTGATAATCGTTGAGTCAGAGTTTGCCCTATTGTTTGCTCTTGTTCTGATATTTTAGTGTTGAGGAGGCTCAATTGAGCCAACATTTGTTGCATCATTTCGCTCGTGTTAAGTGATCCGGTAACTTGGTTTCCTAATGTTTCGCTAACTCCGTTTTCTACACCTACCCGCGTGCTATTGTTAGTGAAATTTTCCCCTTGTTCATTGCTATTACCTTCCATATCGTTGCCGGTTAATTTCTTGCTTCTTAACAGCATTTACGTACATACATAACCCAGTTTACTTATATCTCTTGCATATACACTCCCTTCCAAAATTTTATTAACCTATGTATCATGCAGTTAACACTTACTCGGTGCTGGGTTGAGCTGCTGCGAAGTGTTGTAATAGTTCACAAAACACTTCACTACACTTACACACTTTTGAACACTGATGATGTCTGCGCTGAATGTCTGCTTCCTTGTTGTACTGGAGCGGCGTCGATGTCGCTTGTTGCCCCACGTCTATCGGTACACTCTGCTGCTGGTGGTTGCTGATGTCGTCATCGGCGTCGTCTTCCTTCCGTTGTCGGTTCTCCGGGTGCGTTATCCGCTGGCAGTATTTCGAGCCCCAACGTAGTGGGCGCCAAATGACGCTGACCTCTGACGCATCTGTATTGTTCCTGGCAGTTGTTTCAGTGTACTCAGAGTCCTGGGTTCGTGGTTTGGATGGCAGGGATTTGGGATTTGATTCGGTAGAGCTGAGGTTCTTGTTTTTCAGGGGTGGTGACACTGCCTTGATGAGATTAATAATACTGCCGGAGAAGTTTGGGTGATATCTTTATTTTGTTACGTAGATTCCTATCTGGTCAACCCGCCACCTTCGTCGTCGAAACCACTGTTATTCTTATTACTCTCGAAGTCGCTACTTATGTGTTTCTCCGACTAGCCCTCGAATTGCCTAGATTTCACAACTTCACTTTTACGCTATAAATCTTCTGATTATTTTGTTCTAATTCTGTTTCGTCGCGTCCTCGTGGTTAATTTGTACCGGAATGTGCCTCGGCCGTTGTCATGGTTAGTTTGTCCCCAAAAGTCTCGGCGTGTCTTTCCTCCCTCACGCCTTTCGCCAAAACTGTAGAATTTTCCCCTCTCCCTTTCTTAAGTTTCGTTCTGTTTTAAGTTCAAAACGTACCATGTGATGCCTACGCGATCTTTCGATTGGCTATAATTTTTGTTTCATGATTTTTTTGTTATTGGCTTCCCCCACGTGACAACTTTCACATCTGCTTCTCACAGCTTATTTTGAGTTTTAAAATCTTCCCCCGAACATTCTTAGATCGTAGATAAGGCACATCTACTTCCTCACCCTTTTAAGTCTTGAGAACCGTTGTAAACCCTGTCCGAGCCAAAAGTATAAAGGCGAGACTTCCGGTATGCAGGTTCGTTGACCATCGCAGGTAAAATACCCCTGCTTCGAGGGAACAAACTTTGTTTCTCTGTCTTCCCGACAAAACCCATTCCTAATATGAATTCAGCACATTTTCGTCGCTATGTTCGATCGTATATTATTATTATTATTATTATTATTATTATTATTATTATTATTATTATTATTATTATTATTATTATTATTATTATTTCTCCTGGGTCTCGATAACCAGCTTCAATTCCCTTGCATTTCGCGAAAATTGGTGTACAGTAAATGCATAACAATAATAGTGACTATATTTTTTAACAAACAATAAAGGTAGAAAGATACAAGAATGAGTAATTCACGCCATTCTTTGAACAGTGACTGAAGTTGAATGCCGGTCTGAATTTTTCCTGCAATATTTTGCTATCGTGCAGACAGTTGATGAGTCATCAAATTTAATTTATAACATTCTTGAAGATAGTACAATGAGTAAAGAATGATGACCCTAGTGATAACCTTATGCGATTTTGAAAAATAGTTGTGTGCAACAATCCCCATACATAGAAACAACTAAAAGGAAAACACAAGGCGAGAACTTCACTCAATTTTGATAATTGAACTCCCCAGTCTGGACGAAAATTTCCTGAAAAGATGCCAGAAATATGCGAATAGAAAAGGACAATATTTACAAAATCTCTTGTAATAAGGTAGATGCGTACTATCATTGTAATTGTATCTGTGTTTTCCATGAGTTAACAGATGTAACCCATTTATCCAAATTGTAAAGATGATTTATAAGGACACTAAAGCCTCTGTAAGAATTGGAAAACATATCAAAGAATTTCGCAGTACTAACGGTTTGAGACAACGATGCGGGATGTCTCCAACACTTTTTAAAATATACTTGGGATCCGTTATTAAAAACTGGAATATGTCATGTCAAGGGATGGGAGTAACGGTTGGAGAACAGATAATACATTCCTTACTTTGGCAGATGATCAAGTTGTTTGAGGCTTACGAAGGAGGAGGTCTCAAGATAAGCGTAAATATTTAGGTACATTTCTACCAAGCCGGGAGATTCTGAAAAAGATGTTGACAAGCATATTAACCAAATAAGAATAGCATTATAAGCGCTAAAATCTATTGTGGAGTAGAGAAATATACACTACGTGATCAAAAGTATCCGGGCACCTGGCTGAAAATGACATACAAGTTCGTGGCGCCCTCCATCGGTAATGCTGGAAGTCAATATGTTGTTGGCCCACCCTTAGCCTTGATGGCAGCGTTCACTCTCGCAGACATACTTTCAATCAGCTGCTGGAAGGCTTCTTGGAGAATAGCAGCCCATTCTTCATGGAGTGCGGAACTGAGGAGAGGTATCGATTTAGGTCTGTGAGGCCTGCACGAAGTCGCAGTTCCAAAACATCCCAAAGGTGTTCTATAGGATTCAAGTCAGGACTGTGCAGGCCAGTCCATTGCAGGGATGTTATTGTCGTGTAACCACTCCGCCACAGCCCGTGGAGTATGATCAGGTGCTCGATCGTGTTGACAGATGCAATCGCCATCCCCGAATTGCTCTTCAACAGTAGGAAGCAAGAAGGTGCTTAAAATATCAATGTAGATCTGCGCTGTGATCGTGCCGCGCAAAACAACAAGGAGTGCAAGCCCCCTCCAGGAAAAACAATGACACCCAATCACCTGACCACGTTTGAAGTCCGTGTGTTCCACGGAGCGTCCCATTCTGCTGTTTCACGATGTCTAATGACTACTGAGGTCGCGGATAATGAGTACCAGGCAGTAGGTGGCAGCACACCATAACACCACCACCTCTGTATTTTACTGTTGGCACTACACGCGCTGGCAGATGACGTTCACCGGGCATTCGCCATGCCCACGCCTGCCATCGGATTGCAACATTATGTACCGTGATTCGACACTCCACACAACGTTTTGCCACTGCTCAATCGTGTAATGTTGACGCTCCTTACACCAAGCGAGGCGTCTTTTGGCATTTTCCTGCGTGATGTGTGGCTTATGAGCAGCCGCTCGACCATGGAATCCAAGGTTTCTCACCTAACGCCTAACTGTCATAGTACTTGGAGTGGATCCTGATGCAGTTTAGAATTCCTGTGTGATGGTCTGGATAGATGTCTGCCTATTACTCTTTACGAACCTCTTCAAATGTCGGCGTCTCTGTCAGTCAACAGACGAGGTCGGCCTGTACGCTTTTGTGCTGTACATGTTCCTTCACTTTTCCACTTCACTATCACATCAGAAACAGTGGACCTAGGGATGTTTAGGAGTGTGGAAATCTCGCGTACAGACTTCTGACACAAGTGACACCCAATCACCTGACCACGTTTGAAGTCCGTGTGTTCCACGGAGCGTCCCATTCTGCTGTTTCACGATGTCTACTGACTACTGAGGTCGCGGATAATGAATACCAGGCAGTAGGTGGCAGCACAATGCACCTAAGATGAAAAACGTTTGTTTGTGGGGTGTCCGGATACTTTTGATCCCATAGTGTATGAAGGAACAAAAAAAGTTGTATAAGTTATTATTGAATGCATTATGACATTTGGAGGTGAAGCTTGGTCCTTGGCAAAACGTATGGAGGAAAGGTAGTGTGCGGTGAAAATAGATGGTTTAATTGAAGCTGCCTTCTCTCCACAATGCAGAAAGCGAGAAATGAGAATATAAGGGAAAGGATGTGTCAACCAGATTCCGTAGTTGGTAGACTGGGAGGTAAGATTCTGCTACTGTATGGTCATGTTCGGAGAATGCCCAATGCTGGAATGGTCTCCCAAAGGAAAGAAGTAGCCTGGTAAATTTCGAACAACATGGAGGTCAGGAGATGCACGAGCCATGTGACAAAGAAACATCAGCGGTGACCTCTGGTTGGATAGACAAGGCTGGAACCGGCAAGAAGAGGCAATCGCTGACAAGTGGAAACGCCAATAAATTACAACTAATTTGGAGGGAGTCCGAGCTGCGGCGGCCGGAGCTGCCTAGCTGTGGCCAAAGAGTGAAAGAAAAGCACTCTGGAAGAATAGAAAATTCATTAACTTTCCCGTTCTTTCAACGGATTTCCTCAAGTTTACATCATACATCACCCCTATCTGTCCTAAGCTAAATTCGCACTCTTCCGAAGCTTTATAGTAAATGCATTCATAGTTCCATAGAAATTAAGACACCTATAACTGCAATAACAAAACAGTTTAAAACTTAGCTACTAGCTAGTACACAGGACAAGCTGTCTAAAGCTAAAGGGACAATTTCTGGATAACCTATATAATGCCAAGACTGTAATAAAAGGCGCGCGTGGGAAAATGGCCTTTTTTCCCGAACCCCCAGAATATGTAATGTGTACAACCCAGCTGACAGGACATAAAGTCCAAATAGAAATCAAAAATATCAGAGAGGAACGACAGAGAAGATCCAAATGCAGTCGCTAAACATATTTATGTCATTTCTAACTTAAATAATGAGCTAGATTTTAAATTAGAGATAATTATCCTACCGTTAATGATACTGGGAAGCGATGTTAGATTTTGAAATTTTGTCTTATAGTGTGAGGGTATAAATGACTATTTTTGCATGAGAGATTCAAATGTGTAGTTGCTATTATATAATTCAAATAGCTGTTTAAAAAGCATAACCTTCTGCTATAGCTTCTACAAATAGCACTAAACAAGATTGACATTTACTGTTATACAGATATGACAGACCTACTGACTTTATTTAAATTTATTTTGTAGTAGCGTATAATTAATAAACAAACCTTCATACAAGTGTAGATGCAAGTATAATTCATGTTATGAGTTTCCAAGTGGGAACCATAAACTATGCCTTATGTTAAATATATTTGAACCAAAATATAGAATTTCAACAAAACTCAAGGAAGTTTAATTAAAAGCGATGAATACAATACTAGCTATATAACTTAGGTTCCCTTTACTCCAGTGTACCTTACTCTTGCTGCACTTCTCATCGATTTTCTAGCACTTTGCATCTGTGTGTTTTAACTTTTTACTTTCTCTCCCACGTACATAGTATGTAGAAAAGGTATTGCATTCACCCATAAATTCAATATCGAGATTTTAGCGGAAATACATGTTTTGAGGCCCCTTGAATCCAAAAACAAGTATTTTAGGATAAATGTCAAACTTTTATTTAGGTTCAGTGGCTTAGAAAGATACGACAGTAAGATTTTCAAGAAAATTCCTCCATCCTCAACTACCTGATTAAAGTATCATATATTAAAGTTATTTACGTGACAAATAAAATGTACATTCTGAATTTTCTGGAAATAGCCTGGAGTCCACTTCATTCGGAAGGAATTTAGTATAATGTTGTATAACTGGTAAACATTAAACAATAGACGAATAAATACTACACGAATAATATACATCTCTTTAAATCACACACTTTACCCCAAATAACTTTCTTTGTGGCAACAGCATTTATAAAATATCCGTTATTAATTGCTCGATTTATTTAATACTTTAAATTCTTTTAAGTCCCGTCGATATTCAGCTGTTTCTCGGGATTGTAGGGAAAGAATATGAAATTTAAGGTCTGCATATTGTCCAATTATTAAATATTTCACAGACACTGTTCCTTTGTACCCTAATGAAATGTGTAATATACCTAGTTACGCAGAGGTTTATCTCGATTGAAATGAACTATTTAGAAGAATAAACTTTCTAGGAGTAATTTGTATACCCACTAATAAGCGATAGAGAGCAAAGAAAGATATGTGAATGTAGCACATAAGATTATTGTTTGACAATATGAAGCAGAAACCCTTCCACTAAATGGTAGTTACTAAATGAATTTTAATCATCTTCACTGTTGATTATACACATTACCATTTTGATGGGCCATAAAAAGAGTTAAATGATTATAGATTTTAAAATTACTTCGTCAGAAATGAGGTATCAAAGTATTTGCAGCGAATAGAA
Source organism: Deroplatys truncata (assembly GCA_030765065.1). Lineage (NCBI taxonomy): Eukaryota > Metazoa > Arthropoda > Insecta > Mantodea > Mantidae > Deroplatys > Deroplatys truncata. The sequence continues at coordinate 129,344,151 of CM060986.1, forward strand.
TGAAAGAGAATCAAGGGTGTTCTTAATGTATGGAACTTTCTCTTCCTACCGGTCACAAGTAGGCGGTACCATTTAAAGTAAAGTCTTCTTTCACAAGTGTTCCAATTTACATAGATAAGACATCGCCCCTCGTTTTAACAAACCGTTCTAGCTTTTCCTAAATTGTTCGTTATACCTATATAAGTAACACTGGGCCTGACCTCCCATGAAGGAAAGGATCTGTTCGCAACATCAGATCTCATACGTAATGCTTTTAAAAGGTAAAACTTTCAGAAATAGAAAATTAATATTTGGCTACGATGTGACGTCGCCTGTATTTGATATGGCGACGCCACCAGTTCTCATGGAAGTCCTTGGCAGTTCAATCACATGTGACGTTAAGGTCGCTTAGCTCAACCCAGTGACTATAACAAAGGTGACGCGGACGAGGACATGGACGTAGCGCAGGATGACATCAAGATGGTTATAAGTTGCGGTAGCTGGAAGGGTACTGAAAAGGTAGCACTATTCTGTAATTCTGATTCTAAGAGAGACTTTACTATTTTAATAACTGAGGCAATATTTTATATCATAACATGCTGTGAATGCCAGAGTGATAGTAGTGTAAATTAATATTATTGTATGCACATGATTTTAGATGTTTCTTAGCCATAAGTATTGTTAGGAAATAAGTTTACACAGCCTAACTGAAACTGACAATAGAAGTGGGTAACAATAAACCGAGGGGGTGAATTGTTTATCACTAAGGGTAGCGTGCCCTTTTTTTAGGAATGGAGGGAATATCTTCCCTAGAACATATATGTTAGTAGTAGTGATTGGCTGACCAAAACAGACGCTAAAGTGGGCGCAATTTGGTAACCAATAGCAGCTATATTATAATGTTTAGGCAATTCGAGGCGAAGGAGTATATATTCTCGAGCCATAAGGAAGTGTCGCGCAGTTTTGAAGAGTCTCTCACGAGGTACACGTCGCATAGTTACAAAAATGTAAAGTTCGCGAAGTAATTGGTGCGCGGCAACTAAAACGACTATAGTTACATTCGGAAATATAACAGTTCTGAAGAATCTCTCACGAGGTGCACGTCGCAGAGTTAGTTACAAAAATGTAAAGTACGCAGAATTAGTTACCAAAACGTGTAGTACGCGAAGTAATTGGTGCGCGGCAACTAAAACGACCGTACTTACATTCAGAAATATCATAGTTTCAGTCAGGCGTGTATAAAGATTAAATATGCCAATTATTAATTAAGTCTGACGGCAATAAAAGTCTAGATTCAAACTTTTTTATCAGTGTTATCTTTAGTAACAACTCCTTTCCGTTTATACACCCTGCTTAGAGACACTTGCTCGACTGAGTTATTATAGCTAGCCGGAGGACAAAGAACCCAAATTTAAAAATAATTAAACAATAAGTGCCCAACAAATAAGATAACACTAGCCATGAGAACTGCGACATAACAAATCTAGACTATGAGGCTACCTTTCAAAGTAAGTACCGGTATTGTTTTGAAAAATAACAGATCATTATTTTACAAATAGTGTATTATTATTCATTACCTTACATATTGGACTATTTCTCCACATAGTCACCGCTGTTATTCAGGCTCTAGTTGTAACGAAAACCAATTTCTGTAAGCCTACGTCAAAGAATGATACCGCCTGTGATGAAAGCCAATTTTGCACTTCTTGATTCACAACATCGTCGTTGAAATGTCTTCTACCAAGGAATTTCTTCAGATGGAAGCATAGATGAAAATTACTTGGTGTCGAATCCGGACTGTAGGAAGGGTGTTCGAATTGTTCAACCAAATGATGCGATCAAATAATGAGTTTGTTTGCCTGTGGGTGCCCAGGCATTCTCACTCATTGTTATTTCCTCATAAACCTCACATAATTGGCGATGAATATTTGCTGGAGTAACATTTCTCACATTCAAAAAACGAATCACTGATCTGACTTCACAGTCTGCAGACCATTCGCTTGTTTTGAACATTTCGAAACGCTCTAACAACAGGAAAACATGAAGTGACTATTGCTCACAGCTGCGACTGGCTTCCAAATGCTCAAAGTCGCTTCTGCAGCGCTGCAGCGGCAAAGTGTTAGTCGTCCTCCGTTGTGTAGTGGTTACCTCTAGATCCGGAAGTCGCAGGTCCAAACCTGGCGGAGGACGATGGATTTTTTTCGGGCGTAAAAATCCTTAGCATGACTTCCTTCGGAAGGGAAGTAAAGCGGGTGGTCCTGTGTCGTAGATTTACGGCACGTAAAAGAACCTCAAGACTGATAAAGAGGCCTCTGAGCCAAATTTCCGATCTTTCACGTCCAATGTAGAATGGGACGCGAAGGACCACATCAGTTAAACAGTGTCTATAAATAAACTCAATGTTTTTTAATTTTGGAAAAATATTACAACGGTACTTTAAAAACACACCTCGTACATTGCAAGAGGGTGAAAATTATGAGAGAGCTGAGGATTTTATCTGGTAGACGGAAGAATTTCGGTTCTATCTTCGTCGTGCCTAGGGCCTACTAAAACTTAAGTTTAAATACCGGAGGAGAGTGCTGACTATACTTTAGCTAGCACTGACGTATGAGAGTGTCAGCATGAACTACATAATCCACCCACGTGTCGGACATGAGGTGATCGTTACCCTAAAAGCATACAACAAACCGCTGTATACATAAGTATTCGGGAAACTACTCCCAAGAATTCTAAAGCCAATTTAATGGGTTTAATGAAACAAATTTTGCTTTGAATATCCCGAACTTGATGAAGTATATTTACCACATTCTTGTAAAATTATAACCATCACAATATTGTTGTAATGAAAGTTATTTATGTCAAAATATGTAAATTAAATATACAGGGGGTCTGATTTTTAAAGGAGCTGTCGAAGATACAAGGCGTTTCCGCCATAGGCTTTTGTGCGGTCCTTACTGCCTTCATAGCTATATATCTGTTTTTTTAATATTTAAGAACGGCGGCGCCGTGGCCGAGTGGTTAGATCGCTCGCCTCTCACCGAGGCGGCCCGGGTTCAATCCCAGGGACCCACATGTGGGATTTGTGGTGTCTGGGCGGGTTTTCTCCGGGTTCTCCGGTTTCCCCCGCCATTCATTCCACCAACTGCTCCATCATCACCTTTCCTTTCATCCATTTCCCTTTCATCTGCTTCCTTCCTCCCATACCAGGCATCGGGCTGATCACCCATCCTGGATATTCTGTCTGATCCATGAGTCTCAGGCTCCTCGACGGGCCTCTGACCCCAGGCAGAGTGGGGGGATGTAAGTCCTACGTTATGTGAACTTAATTCATTGTGGAATTATATAAGAGTCAAATTCAATATTAGTAAAATACACATTAGAAGAGGTTAAACAGAGAAAGATACAGAGATATTTAAGAGCTCTCCTGTGAAATGTTTTTCTTCTTCTCCTGAGGTACAATTCCTCCGAAGCTCGTGAGTCTGCTTCTTTCTAGATAATTGCATTATAGAAGGAGGTATTCAGCAGTTTCTGGGTGGCAAAGGGATTGCCGCCAAAGAGTTTCGTGAAGACTCCATGTTCAGTAATTGGGTAGCAATTTACTTTCCTACCTTGTTTGTGGTCCCTTAAAATTAGGACATTAGTCTGGTATATTTGTGACGATTTCATTATGGATTTATCCAATTTTTGGTCAGGGATGTTCTGCTATTGCCAATGTAGAATGCAATAAAAGGGGAAAATATACAACATATACAGCGGAACATTAGTAACGTCGTGATGCAGATTATTGCTTAATGGAAGCCTATTTAGAAATCTTTATTGATTTTGAATCTAAATATTAAGCTGTTCTATTGTTTGGCAGGTGTTTGTCAACACTAACGATAGGTATTAGAAATGAAAGAGGATTTTATTACTAAGACCAAGGTTAGGCCTATTGCGACTACTAAATCTCCAGGAGAAAGGGATGAGGCAAGAGAGTACGAGTCAGCCAGATCTGATGATGACAGGCGCAGGGAAGTGAAATCCCTAACGTTTCCAGATCGAACATCCCGGTCACACCTTTGATGTCGCCTTATTTTCGCGGACTATCTTACGAAGGTTGCATACCAGGGAAGAAACAATTCTCTCCTCAAAGCATATCCACAGCATACGCCGTGCACTCCATCCACCACGCCTCGTCCTGTAACCCTGAAAGATGAATAGGGATGGGACACAGAAAAATTCGTGGTATTATACTCTTAATATCCACTCCAGAACTCCCTACCGATATGAGAAAGCCATGAAAACCCAAAGTTTAGAGTGGTCCGTCCAATGGGAATTGAACCCGAGTCCTCTCAAATGCAAGTCTCCGACGCTACCGCCTCAGGCATCCGGCTCAGGTCCTACTTACGTAAGCAGTTTCTAGTAAGGGCCATTAATACACTCCTGGAAAGAATAGGGTATTCTCTACAGCACATCCACATTTCATTTTCATGTGCTTATAATACGAGTGATAATTAGATATTCGGTGTAACCAGAAAATTCATATTTAGACTGTACTTCTACTGTTGTTTAAAGCTGACAATGTAAGATCAATCATTCTAGTTGACAAACGTTACCCGCATATAAGGTTTGTGGCATTGCTGTCGTTTTGTCTAGGTAGATACAGCGGCTGTCAATATTTTGCTAAACAAAGTGCTTAGCACTGAATGCTGCCTGACACTCTGTGACTCTTGTATGTCTGCATTATAGAGTCGTGAAGCTCCTTATTCACAGTTTTTATTCGCGCAATATCGGTGGCATAATCACGCGTCATTATTCTCGTATTAACAATATTATAATTCCATTTAGAAAAACACGAGTACAGCATATGTATACCTTGTGATACAAATGTAGTATATTGCATCATTTTATTTATTTCCCACGTCATCTCCTGTATGTGTAAAATTACACTTTCTATGCAGCAGCTGCAGGATATTAAGCAAATTTTTACTAAGATTGCGGTTCGAAGGGGCTTCAACACAATGAAGGTACATGCTGCTTTTCTAGGCAATTCGCATGCAATTTTTGCTGTCCATATGCCTTTCTATGCAGATTTAGATGTATTCATTAATGTTAATATAAGCTCGATAGGTGACATAGAAATGGAGACATTTTGAATATCCAGTTATAATTTCTGTCTTTCTCAATAAACATTAAACATAAACATGATATTCCCCTTTCACATTCTTAAGACTTGGGTTTATATTAGTCAGTAGTATACCTATCATCATGAAATGGAGTTGACCTTCCCACTTGATACAGTGTACGCTTACGCAGATTACTTTATTGCTTTTAACAGATAACAAAAAGCATAATAATGAGTAATATAAGTAACGGATGGATCAGAGTTTTTATGAAGTTAACTTATCTTGTACTATAGTCCGTTTATGCTGAAGGAGAGAGGGTGAGTCCAGATGTAAACAACGGGTGCCTGCAGTGCTCGTACAGGTTGTATCAAAACAACACGCGGAGATTGTCGAAAGTGAACGTTCTACGTCTATCACTTAGACAAATACTACATCGTGAGAAATTCCTTATGACATCGCGTGAGGTAATAGGTGCATACGAATAACACACTTATATCACCGTCTATGTATTTCTTACTCTGTTTGCGAAGCGGAATATTATGCACCCTACGATATACTTCTTTGCCCACCGTCAGTACCCAGGGTCTCTGAATCGGTAACTTAAAATCACGGAACAGGTCATTAATCCGCCCACTAAGTATAAAGTAGCTATCTTGCGGCGTACTGGCATCAAATTATTTGAAACCTATGAGAATGAATATTGAGTTGCCCATTTGGAATACTATCATGTAAATTCAGAAGATTCCATAATGGAGAGATTACATTTTCCTAAATAAGGTCTTTGATCTTAAGCTTAGTAACGCAACCAAGAGAACATTGCCGGATTGGGTATATTTAGGCGAATATGTATTCGTATGGCTCTGGAAAGATACTCTCACTTTCTCTTTGATTCATTTCTGGTTTTTGACCACCCGACTATTGGAAAGTATTGTTCCAGTCTGCATAACCTCGCTTGAAGGTGGGAGCACAGTTTTCATTAGTTGTCTATGAGGGTAATAATAGTAATGGAATAATCAAGCTATGTCGACACAGTCCATGACTGTACTTAAATAAACGAAGGTTGTAAGCACTTGTATTTAAAATTCAGTTTTTCATAACAGTATTTTTGACGTTTCCTTTTCTTATTCTTTAACCGTCATGTCAAACTTCAATAATGCCACATTCTTCAGTGAATTGTTCTTGGTAGATCGACACGATATCTGTGTAGAAAGAAACAGTTCTCTTGCTTCCATGCTTTGCTTAGTAGGAAAAATAGAATGAGGGCTGTAAGATGAAAAGTAAGACTATAAAGGAAACAACAATAATTGCCGATGCGTATGTCGATAACAATATTAAACTGAGGTTCCGCTTTCGATGCTATAAGCCTCTAAATGATCAAAGCAAATTTTAATCTGTTTTAAATGCAACCAAAAGTTTAGTTAACATGTTTCGAAATTACGACAATAATTTTAAAAGGAAAATGGCAAGTGCTCAATTCCTATATCGCATTATACATATTTCTACTGGACTCCAGTATTAACCCTTGCCTGGTGTTATTTTTATGCTTGCTATGAAACCATTCCCTTTTTATCTGTGGTATGCCTCTCTTCCGAGATGACTTGGCAGTAAATGTTTAATGTAACGTGCTTTTGCTTGCAAGTGGAATTTTTAGAAACACTTAAGAAATTGCTTGCCTGTTTTAGAACAGAAATTTACGATACTGTGCACAAATTTGAATCTGTGAGTTCAGTAAAAATAAAAAAGGGGGAAAGACGTTTTCAGATGTAAAAATTATTAGAGGAAACTATGAAAGAAAGTGGCAAACGTCTTGCACTTAAGTAAAAAAAAAAACTCCCTAAGTCAGGTAGCTGTTTTATTGTTCCCTCAAATAAATACATAAAGAAATAAAAATAAAATACGATAATACAGTGCAAGTTTATTGGGGTCCCTTGTTTACAACCAGGAAATACAGAAGTAAGGTATCCCTGAACGAAGATTTAAGTTACCAAAAGCTCATGTTTTCTCAAAAGTTATATTAATATGTAGACATTCAAAAGTATTTATCGCTATCTAACACGGTGTGATTTCTATTTTTATGTAGGTTTAAAGGAGAAATATGTAAAACAATTCTTCGCACTTGAGGCAGTATTTTTAACACTTAAATGATTTCAGTCTAATTATATAATATATAAATTCAATAACAGCCATTGTATTATTATGTACAGGTTTAATAATGTTATGTGAGTATATTATGTTATTTAATAATGTAGCTGTGAGAATATAGGTAAAAAGTTACTAACAATGAGGTAACAATGAGGTAACCTTGAGGCAATAATGAATTGGAAAGCTTAATAATGTACTAGTGACTCTTTGAGCAACAATAATGTGATTTTTGAGACAGTTTATAAATAGCCAATCAACAACCAGAAAACCTGAAAGTTAAATAACAGTATTCTATTGGAGTAGTATTAGCCAATCAGAGACTTGAAATAGATGAAATTTGCAAATTCAGGCGGTAGAAGCCAGTTGCTTGTAGACAGTGTTCCTAACTGGACGCGAGACCCGTCCTCGAGAAGTTAAATAGGTGTTCAGTGTGAGACGAAAATTCATTACGGCGAGAATATAAAGTTTACTGTTAAAAAGTACAAGTAATTAATAAATAATCTCACAGTTCTCTATATCAGTGAAGTATTATTTAATCGTGTGAAGGATTAATAAATGGAGGGAAGTGAAAATTATAATTTGTATAAGCCTACATCCTCTAGCTGCACCACACCTTGTTCAGAGATAAATGTTTCTACAAATTAGTACTGACGCAGCCGAGGCAAACCTAAATATATAATATTTAAAGAAACATTCAAATTACAAAGTTAATTTTTTTAAACTTGAGGCGAAGACCACCGGAAACTTTGTACAATACGTGGTTGCAACTACTTCAAGTTCGGCCCCGCAACAACGGAAATACAATACATCTCCTCCTAAAATTAAACATTTTCACACTTTGAAATAACTAAAGAAAAAACTTAAAATGCAATTCCAAACGTCATTGTGATCAGCATCTTCAACTTGAAGACAGCGGAGCTTAAGAACAAGCGCTAGCGGCTGCGGCACGGTTAATAGCCGAGAAGTATAACAAAACATGAGCGGCCAAGTAGTGTCATTACACAGCACTGAACTACTGCTCTGAGTTTGTAGTGGGTCAGAGGTTTTGGATGCAGCAGAAGTAATTGAAAGGCAGTAAACACTGCCAATGGACATTTCAGAGAACATTTAATGCATGTAGGACAATACTAAAACCCTTTGTGCAAGCTGATACCTTGAGTTTTCCATTTAATTTGTAAAATTTACTTCCTCTCTAAAAGGCCAAGAAAATACATGATCCTACAAGGAAGCTGATCATGAATTTTGACTTGGTGATCTTCACAAACTGAAATTGCAACATAGTCTTAAATAGCGAGCAAATATATACTGACGCTATAACTGTGGAATAACAGTTACATTTTTACAGGATAGATTTCTCAGTCCATATCATTAACATGAATATGAACGATTATCAGTGTCATCTGAAATAATGGAAGCTGCTGTAATTGTATTGTTTACGTTAAAATATCGTTGTGTAAACAAATATCTGTATAAAACTCTATATTGAAGGGCTCCATTTCCATAATACACACTAAATAGTGCATTCCAGTACAGAAGTCGGTAAAACATTAGCATATTAACTAATAATACTAATAACTATAATGATAATTTATGATGTGTGGCAGTAATTTGTATCACCATAATGTAAATGCCACAGTGATTGTAGTGTAAATAAGCATTATTGTATGACATTGATTTGAGATGTTTGTTAATTATAAACATTGTTAGGAAATAAGTTTACACGACCTCACTGAAACTGGCAATAAGAGGGGATAACAATGAGCGAAGGGGTGAGTTGAATATTAATTGGAAGAGACAAACAAATGACGTCAGATTGGCGCGCTTTTCTTAGAAATAGCGGGAATATTTTCCCTAGAGCATATGTGTTCGTAATTTTGATTGGATATAAATATAGACACTAATGTTGGCGCGTTTTATTAACCAATAGCAGCTCGGTTATAATCTTTAGGCATATCGGGGTGTGGGAGTATAAAAAGCTAAAGCCAGAGGCAAGTATCGCCCAGTTCAACAAAGTCATCCACGCGTTACACGTCGCTCAGTCCAACAGAAGCATTCGCGTGTAATACGTCGATCAGTTCAACATAAGTATTGCTGAGTTATACGTCGCGTAGTTCAACGGAAGCATACATAAAGTACACGTTACGCAATTCTACAGAATCTCTCGCGTCTTAAAGTTTGTAATAAATGTGAAACACGCGAATTAATAATGTGCAGTAAATAAGTGATTATAGTGATATTAAAAAATATAACAGTTTCAGTCTGGCGTGTATCAAGAGTCAATATGTGAACTTAATTAATTGTGACGGTAATAAAAGTGTAAAAACAAATTCTTTTATCAGTGTTATCTGTGAGTAACAAATCCTTTCCGTTTACACACCCTGTTCAAGAGATTTGCTTGACCGAGAAATAATAGCTAGCCGGAGGACAATAAACCCAACATTCAAAGTAGTAATACAATAACAGGCGCCCAGCAAAAGATAACACGAAGTGACCGCGACAAATTGGCTCCCATACATTGTGCATATAAACATGAAGCATCTTCCAACCAACTACAAATATTCCACTGCAGATGGTACATTAATCTATATCGATACTGGATATAAAATTAGGAGAAATTTCTCTTCCATAAATCAGGGAGTGAGGCAGGGCTGTAGTTTGTTGACAACTTTATTTAATATTTATATGGATGAAATGATTATGAATTGAATCAATTTATTTTATAGGAATAACAATCACGAGAAATTATTTTGTGAATTCAATTTTGTATGCTGACAATCAGGTACTTATTGCTGAGCCAGAAGACGAAATTCAGTATAATGTGTATAAATTAAATGATATATCAAATAAATATAATTGTAAAATATTATCAGAGAAAACCCAAGTCATGGCTTTTAAGGGTAAAGGTCCCATTAGATAAAAAATTGTAATAAATTATATTATATTGAAGCAAATTTCATATTTTAATTACCTTATAACAATGATAAAGACGTGCAAATAAAAATCTCGTCAAGTGTGTGTGGAACAATTAGAAGAACGCTAAGAAATGAAACCAGAAAGGACACACAATTAAAATTTTATAAAACAATTACTGTGCCATCATTATTATATAGCAGGAATGTTCGGTACTGAATAAAAGGGATGAAAACAGAATAAATGCATTAGAAATGAAATTTTTAAGAGGAGTAAAAGGTTGCACGTTAAAAGATCCAATAGAAATAAAGAATTACATAAAGAATTGCAAATTACATCCCTCCTAGATAAAGTTAAAACTTCTAGAATAAAATGTATTCAATATCTAGATCGAATGGAAAAGGGCCGAATGCACAAAGGAGCCTGGAAATATGCACTTGTAGGAAGGAGATCCCAAGGAAGACCAAGAAGGCGGTAGAATCAAGAACCAGGAACAGGCCAGAAGGTCTATACCGTGTAGTGGGATGATGAACTATAGGTAATATGTGAAGGAAAGTTTTAAAACAGATTTTGTGTTTTTATTTTTGTTACACACACACAATGTATACGTTCTAAAACTATAACCACACACGCATACCTTTAAGAGTTAGATAGCTGTGATCTTTGAACACAGCGCTGTATGATGGCTCACATACTTCTTAATATCCTTAAACCATACTTTAAAAATGAAAAAAATGGACAAAATCTGTGATAAGCTGTAATCAAACAAGCACGAACAATTTTGGCAGGAGTAGTGTACCCTATAATTTATCTTACCTTGATTTTGTTAGTAATCATATAGCATAATTATTAATTTCACGAGCATTAAGTTGGTGCTCCTAGAAGAATAACAATAACAACAAAGATTAGGCGGGTCTCGAGCAAACCAACACTAAAGATATCGCCGCATTCTTGCTTTAGCCCTCAAGGGACCCAAGCCAGCGTGTGTGTTAGCAAAATGGAATGTTGCCCACAAGTTGCGTGCACGCTTTTCTTCAAATTGCTCTTCCAAGGCTATCCATATTTCAGAACTCGAGAGGCGACGTTTGTAAAACAACGGAAACCTAAATATGACATCCTGCTGTTTAACTTATGAAGTTGGTTGTTGTTAGGTTATTATTTTTATTAAGTATTATATGCCAAAACTGGAACAAAAGATTGGATAGTGAATTGCGTGCACTTCGCAATTTTGCAGACAAAAGTTTCGGGACAGAAAGGTTCAATAATTCATTCAAACTTGAAAATGGTGTTTACAAAAAAAATTTGATGTGTTACACTCACATGACTTTCTCTACTCTTGTACAAACTATTTTTACGAACGCTTATTCTCCATATACTTCATGTTAATCGAGATGTTAATCTTATTGCTAATTTTCTTGTAGGTGCAGGGGGAATATTTTAGTTTTTAAGCGATAGTCAAATATTTTAAGCACTGGTTGCTATGTGGCGCATTCCATTCTGTTTGCATGTCCAGGACATAAAAAAATGAATACCGAATTTGAGAAAAAGTATAAGTATTGGAAAATTTAAGGGAATAACAAGCAATATCTCGAAAATGGTTCACTCAACAAAAAATGTGTATTTTGTATTTGTGTATTTTAACGCGATATACATTTTTGTGTAATAAAATTTTGTCTATCTCTTATGATTTACCAGTTATCCAAAAGTCGTTCACAATGAAGAATAATTTTGGAGACATTCCCAGAAAATTCGAGGTATACATTTTATTTGTCATGAAAGTATCTTAAATATATGATATTTTAATCAAAATCGTTAGAGCTATTTTTTATAAAGTTAAAATTTTCGAAAAATGATCTATGTAAAGGGTAATCTGGGATGTGGGGATTTTCTTGAAAACCTTCGTGTCGCATTTCTGGGAGATACTGAACCTAAATACCAAGTTTGGTATTTATCCAACTGTTCGTTTCTGAGTTATGCTGTACACAGACACACACACGGACATGTTTCCAAAAATGCTTTTTTTGGATTCAGGGGTCTCAAAACATGTATTTCCAGTGAAATCTCGGTATCGAATTTTTGGGTGGAATACAATAATTCCCCTACTTACTATACGTAGTGGAGAAAGTAATGAGATACCGACAGGGGTAGCCGAAGAACGTTTATATCAGGTGAAAAGTGTTCAGCGTTTATGTATTAAAAGCTATGGGGCAAAAGAGGAAGTATAAAGGTTTAAAATTCATTCATGTGATTGTTTAAAACTTACTCAACCACTCTGTGCTGATCGCACATGAGTTGTTTTACGAAATCCAAATACTTTAATTAGATGCTGTTAGGAGCGATTGTTTTTCCACGTTAATTCCATTATTTCCCGCAATAGCGTGTCGATTGTTTTTGCAGCTTGGGTCGGGTGGTTGAATGTTCGTTTTCTGCCAGTGCTAAGAGACACATTTCTGTTTGGTGAGTTGTCCAAATGTTTAGTAAGCCGTGAATATTTTTATTTTGTAAAGGGTTTTTTGACCGGAATTTTCATACGGGTTGCTATTTTCATAAGCTTTCTGTTTGCTATAAAATATAAATATTTTGCAAAGAGAATGGAATGCGCCACATAGCAACCAGCGTTAAAATATTTGACTATAGCTTAAAGCCTACCAATTCCCCTTGCATCTACAAGAAAATTAGCAATAAGATTAACATCTCGATATCTCGATTAACATGAAGATATGGAGAATAAGCGTTTGTAAAAATAGTTTGTACAGGAGTAGAGAAAGTCATGTCAGTGTAACACATCAGATTTTTTTCTAAATAATGCAAAGAGAATGAAATACTCTACGTAGCAACCAGCTCTTAAAATATTTGATTATCACTTAAAGCCTACCAATTCCCCTTGCATCTACAAGAAAATTATCAATAAGATTAAGATCTCGATATCTCGATTAACATGAAGCATATGGAGAATAAGCGTTTGTAAAAACAGTTGTACAAGAGTAGAGAAAGTCATGTGAGTGTAACACATCAGATTGTTTTTATTTTCTTTCTTTTGTATCCCAAGATAAAGAGCTAGTTGCAAAAATAAGTGTTTGAATATTGTTTTTGCATGTTGTAAACAAACAGTTATTGGTTAATTTGAAATCATTCCTAAGCATAAACATATCGTGAGAAACGTAACGTATACAGACCACTTGTTATGCGAATATTATAGTATATAACGGATATAATTATGTTAATTTGTCTTTAGTAGTGAAAGTCGTGTGAATGTAACACATCTGATTTTTATACGCCTGATTTTGCTTATTCTTTATGAGAAGCTCTAGGAGGCAATTTACAGAAAACTGGAGATATGCGTTTTATTAGTGAAGCTACTATCTATAAAAATTGCATGTAAATTCTTGTCTATAATAGAGAGCTTAATACAGCAGTGTTTTGTACATGGAAACTGAAGTAAAACACGTATTGCTCATTCAGCAGAATAAGCATTTTCTTTTCAATCTTCATGATTCACAATTAATTAAAAAATTACTTTTGTATCGACTTCACGTTAATTACGAAGAATATTAGCTATAAATGTTAAATATATTTTTGTTAAAATGCATAAAGTATATAGGAGACTAAAGTTGACTTTTTAAAACGCAGCTCAATAAATGCTAGCCTTAATATTATTACTGTAGCGGTTCCTCCTTGTTAGGACCCCACTTAGTTGTTGATGATGATGGTGATGCTGATGAACCGTTGGGAGATGATGGATACCGTATTACGTACCTGTAGTCGTCTTGATGCCCGTACTCTTGTGATGTATCACGACGTTGTCGTAGACTGGAATCTGATGATCGTATATCTGTATTCTTGAGTGTGTGTGTGTGTGTTAGTATGTTGTAATTATTATTTTATAATTGTGTCACGGCTCCTGTATTTGTGTCGGACAGCAATTGTGTCTTGTCAGGGTCAGGTATGGAGAATGTTAAAATATTTTGCACACACGTAGTCTGTTAACTATTACACTTGTATTTCAGATAAACCACGTGTACATACAATTCACTATCACCTTTGTCGTGTTAATATATGTATAACTTGTAGACTTTAAATACGTAGTTTTAGCATCTATTTAGAGACGAGCTTATACACGGCCTTCCTGCTCAAACACTGACAACCTTCTGTTAGCGTTCCCTTCAACCGTTTTCTTAGCGTACGTATTTGAATTATAGGCATGTATTATTGGTTGTATAGCTAACAATGGCCTTTCCCTTTCATATTATATTCTATATGTTATAACGTTATATACTTATTCTCTATCATGTGTACATTATAAATATATGTGTTTTAATTATTATACGTACAATATTAGCACAAAAATACATAACCGTAAAACTTAGAACATAAAATATTACGAAAGAAATTATTAATGTGTTGACGCTGAGAAGCTGTGAATTAGATATCTTATTACATTAATGAGTTACTGTATTAGTTTGCCCGTAGCTAGTGCTGTTTATTGCTTCATTACATACGTTATGTACGAGAGTCTAAGGAAACCCCCCCCAAAAATGGGCCCTTGCATTTCCAAGTATTGAGTAGTCAAAACGGGCAACAATGAATATTTCACAAATGGGTAAACGAAAAAACAGTTGTAAGCTATCACCTTGTTATATAGATAATGTGCTCAACATTTTTCCTAAAACTGGAATATTTTTCTGGTTACCTATAGATTTTCTTAGTAGTATTTTAACACCCGTTCTTACCAGCGGAGTGTCGTCGCGGTAACATATGCAACTCGCATTCTGGATGTCCCGGGTGCGCATTTTTAGTGTGAAATGTTTTGCTACGGGATGCTTTTCTCAATATTTTAATTGCTTTTTTCTTGAAACTAAAGGCTTTACTTCCTTTTTTGAAAGAAATTATGCTAAGTATTCTTACACCCGAAAATGTCCACCGCCTTCTGCTGGCTTTGAATTTGTGAGAATATGAAAACATTTCGGATTTAAACAGAAGTTCAGCGTAATCTGCAATGACACATCTGTTGCTCGTGCTCGAGAATTAACAACAGGGAAGAAGGTTCCCTTGATATGGATTCCCTCCCATATAGGCAATGATGGCAATGAAATAGCCGATTGAAGTGCTAAAGAAGCTTCCAGACATCCTGAAAATGACTCATTTATAGCCTCCTCGCATCAGACATCATCCATCACCTTCATGCAACCAGCATTCATGTAGAAATTGAAGACAGAGTGGTTATCATTTGATAGAAAACTTCATGAAGCTCATTCAGGTTGTACCAACTTGTTCCAACCTCTACCAACACTCAAACCACGAAATCAAGTAATCATGTCCCATCCAAGAATTGACCACTGCAAACTGAGGCACTCTTTCCTTCTAACCAATAGCCAGCCTCCAACCTGTGCCAGCTACAACACACCATTAACCATCCAGCACATCATTGTGGACTGCCAAATGTGCACCATATGTAGACAGTATCTTGGATTCCCCCAGTGCCGCGAACAAATCAAAAAAGAAAAACTCTCTTAAGGATATTAATCTGTATGATAAGGTGTAAATACGTAAACGTTTGTGTTAACGTTGAAATAAATGCATCTGTTATAAAATTATGAAAGATGGTGATAAGACGAACCAGTACAAACGGCCAAAAATAAATATTACAACAACAAAAATGTTCAGCGTATCGAGCGGGATGGCCTCTATCAGTCAAATCTGTGACCCGCATTTGGCAGGTCCCAGGTTCAAATCTCTTGGACCGATAACCTGACTGGGCTTTTTTCGTGTGGTTAAGGTAAATATGGGATGTTTAATACCATGCCCCAAATTCTCTCCTTAGGTATAAAAAATACTAAAACTGAAAATAGATAGTATAGCAAATGATCTGCCATCTAGCCACAGATAATGAAAGCAGGTAGAATGGATTGTACCTTAGTATCATCTGCCCGGCACGTAAGGCTAGCTGCCTGACACTAAGGTATCTGTGGAAAAGTGACGAAACAAGATTATATGGTACAGGGATGAGACCTAGAAGGTTAACAGTTCACCACATACAGATCCTTCACATATGTTAAAGTGAAGTGTAATAAATAGAAAAAAGTTTTGCGTTTGCTTGCATTGTAGGTTTTCTGTTCACACACAAACAAACACACAAATAAGATTTTCTTCAAAAGATATTTTTTTTTATTTGTGACAGTTATTCTGAGACATCCAAACAATATAAACATTTACCTCAAGCCACACCTATATTTAATGGCAGTTATGAAATATAATGTTATCAAATATACTCAGTTTGAATGTTCACCTGAGAGACATCTAGTAAGAGTAACTTTATAACACTATCAGTATTCATGTAATAATTAAATAATATTTATAAACATATATTTTAAACTATTTATATTTCAATATAGCTGTTGTAGGATGGAAATTGCTAGAAATTTAGTTGGTTAGGATCGTTATGAAATGCAGTTCTAATAAACAATACATTATTTACCGCGAAATATATACTAAGACAGATTAAAGTACACTTAATAATACTATGCTTAATTTCATCCTTTGCACCTTTGGATTTAAATGGAGCCAATGGCTGATGCATAATATAGATTAAAGACAGTGGGCAACTGGAAACTTAGGGGTATCTGGGACACCACACCAGAACATTAGATGACGTGGGGTTAAATCCAGTTGCAGAAATGCTAGTAGACTTTATGAAACATCTCTCTGCTTTAATAAGTCCTTCAATGTTATAATTAAAGGTAGATAGCATTGGGAGGCTAATCATCGACATCGATCAGGGACACTGTGTGGTTCATTGACGGATCCAAAAAAAAAATTGAACTGGTATACGAGCAGGTATACGAGTGGAAGACAGTCCAAGCTGGAGAAGTGGTATCCCTTGGGAAGTTTGATCACGGTATTCCAGGCAGAATTATATACCAACAGTACTTGTGTGGTGGAGAGTGAGGACAGATGTTAAAAGAATTGTAGTACTTTGAGTGGCCAAAAGTCACGGGAAGGGTTGTTCCATTAGAAAACGTACTGTGTGTGACTCCCGAGTGTTGCGGCTAGATGGGGAATATGCCGCGTGTGTAGACGCGATATCTGAGCAGTCTGTTACAGACACATGTGTAGTGAATATGGAAACATGTTGCAAGTTAACCAATTTGAACGTGGAATGATAATCGGTGCACGACACGTGGGTCTTAGCATATCGGAGATAACGCGAAATTCGGGTTTCCGATGTCAACAGTGTCTAAGGTGGATCTTCAGTATCGCAGAGAGAATGTTTTCTCACGCGTAAACCGCCGCACAGGTGATTAACGAACGGACATCACGTCACCTCAGCGGAACTAACTGGGCACTCGAAGGGCTACTGTGAGGTCAGCGCCCAGTTGAATGTTGAGAGTCAGGAAACCATTTCCACCAGGACTGTAAGGAGGCACATGACACCGCATAGGCTTCAACAGCCGATGACCAACTCGTGTCCCTTTGCTGACGCCTCGACACAGAGCTCAACGATGTGCAGGGGCCCGCGAACATCGGCAATGGACCATGGAACAGTGACGGCGTGTGGCATAGTCCGATGAATCCTGGTTCCAGTTGTATCAAGCTGATGGGTGCGTGAGAGTGGGGCGTATGCCCCATGAAGCTATGGATTCTGCATGTCAACAAGGTTGTGTCCAGGCAGGAGATGGCTGAGTTATGGTCTGGGCTGCGTTCTCATAGCAGCAATTAGACCCATTGTCCGGCTGCAGGGTACAATGACAGGTGCATGTTATGTGGAAATCCTTTTAGACCATCTGCATCCATTTTTGGCACTAGAGTACCCTGATAGAGATTTTCGTTTGAACAGGGCACTGCAACATATCACCATCTAAACTCAGCACTAACTACACAAGAACAATTGTGAGTAGCACTGCAAGATGCGTGAATCCATATCCCTTCAAAACAATTCCAACACCTTGTAGAGTCGATGCCTCGATGTATTGCTGCAGTTTTGATAGCTCGTGGAGGAGCAATTCGTTATTAACATCACATACAGTGCCTTCCTATGACTTTTGGCCACTCAGTATATATAGATATACTCAGAAAGCCAGGCGGCACTGCGGGCATTAATAGCACACTTTACGAGATCAAAGTTCGTTAGGAAATGTCGAGAAGCCCTATAACGGCTAGAGGAATGCAATAGACTTACTCAAGTATAGGTCTCTGGCCACACTGGGGTAATTGAAAATGAAAATACAGACAGCCTGGCTAAAATGGGAGCGCAGGTCACATTTATAGGACCAGAGCCGGTCTTGGGTATTACCAAATTAATAGTAAGGACAAAACTATTAGACTGGATTCAAAGACAGCATATAGAATACTGAAAACACACCCAGGAACAAAGACATGGAAAGTTAATGATTCAACATCCATGTTTTAGAAGAAGTACTCCAGTCCTTAAATTAAGTAGGAAGTAAATGAGACTCGTGGTGGGTTTAATGACTGGAATTTTAAAAAACACCTGCAGATAATAGAGCTTTCAGAAGACCCAAGATGCAGAATGCGTGGTGTAGAGGACGAAACAGTCTCGCACTTAATATTCCAGGGTAAATCACTGGGAGTGAATAGATACAATCAATTTGGAACTATTGATACAAGTGAGCTTGTATGTAATAATAACCTAATCAATGGACTCCTGAGAATTACTAGCGTTTAGGGAGGTGATAATTGGAAAAACAGGGAGAAAATCACGCAATAAGCCTAAGGTTTCAGTGCGGGCAGATAGGGAAGTATATCCTCCCGATCATCTTCCTGTCAAATATCTAATCTAATACTTAATAATACATTTATAGTACGAGAAACGGACAAGTATGTTTATTATGTGCGTGTGATAATTATTGATAGTATTTAGTCAATACTCGGACCAAGCCAATATAAACGGATTCCTTTTAAGTTCCACTTATATCCCGCCTTTAACTGCAATGTTCTTATCGGCGGCATTTGCTTTGTAATATTATTGCCTATAGGCAATGTTGTTAATTCGTATTCGCTTGTCATTGTGTTATTGGTAAACATTACATCACACTCACATTCACACTCTCATTGATACTTCCAGACTCTGGGGAGGAGGAAGCATATTCTTGGCTAGAGAAAAATTCTCACCCCCAGCCGGGAACCAAACCCGGAACCCTCGCACAGCAGTTGCTCCACCGACTGAGCTACGGGGCCAGCCTTAAAATAAACCACAACAGCTTTATTGAACTTCGTATATAATATTGAAACACCAGCTAATTTATATGTAAAACATATTGCAAAAATTGTTCGATAATAATTAATAACGTAAAACACTTAATCCGTTGTTATTATTTTCATACTTACAAACTTAGCTCCTTACCAGTTACACACCCTGCCAAGAGAGATGTGCTCAACTGTCTAAGTTCTATAAAAAAATTGGAGCAGTAAGAGCAGTGAACCAATGCTGATATCAAGTACGTAATAAATCAAAGCAAGTATTAAAATACCAATATACAATATGAATATTAGCGGCTTAAGCACTAAGCCCATTAAATTAATAAAAACTAAAGCGAAAAAAGCGGTGCACAGGCTGCCTTGAAACGAGCATTTTCGATAAGGACGTTTTAGCTGGAATGTAAAAATTCCTCTACCTTAGACATAGAAAAAACAACATAAATATGTATTACGTTTTATAAATTAAATGAGAGAGAAAAGCGGATTGCCACGTTAGAGCAAAAGATTTCAACACAGAAATACAAATAAAAGTACAAGACAGAAGGTGCTGAGAAACTTGAGGGAATTGAAGGTAGAGGAACAAGTATAACTACAGAACTAAACAAAATAAAAAGAAACGCGTTAGCACTTCCAAAATAAGATTACTAGAAATAAAAACCGCAGGCCACAGGTGCAAGATAGAACACTGACTTACAAGGCCCATGCGTCACACTTGAGAAAGTAAACAAAATTATAATAATTTATCTGTGAGTAAGGAGCTGAAACAGAAAGATGCAGAAGTTCCCAGTTACCAGACCTCGTACCTACATTCCTGTTTAACCACAGGATCGACATACAGCCTCTGCTATGACATTATGTAAATTGCCCACCGCAGGGGACCCAAAACTCAGACGGCCTTTCACGTAATCATTACACCTCAAGGAAATACACCTTCCACACGACTCACTGCGTTTATGTGCGTATCTACAGACACGCACGTAGCTTCCATTTTTAGCCTCCATCGCACGAACTAAAGATTCTATGCTATTGCTGCAGAAAACGCCATAAAATAAAGTTCCTATTATTAATCCCAAATGTCTTAAAGTTGCTAAAGCAATAGCTTTTTTTAAATCATATTCAAAATTTGCTCCTTTACGATTAGTGGGATTTAAAAATTTGATTTAATTTTCGAACTTTAGCCTACGCAGAGCCAGAGTGAAACAATAATTAACCAATATAAATTAAAGCAAGGAATTAAAAGTACCTGTAACATTACAAGCTACCTTTAAAGTGCAATGCCTGGGAAAATTTGGGATCGTGTTTGATGTTTAACGGGATACGTGAATTCAAACAATAAAGTTTCAGGGCATATTTCGGTTGTGCTACACAGTGATATTGTAAGTTGAAGATATTTGATTGAAACTCGGCCATAATGCAGTTTTAAAATGTTACTTAACTCTCTATATAGCCTACCTACGTATATATATTTTATAGATTATACTAAAGCATTTGACACTGTAAACAGGAATAAGCTATGTCAAATATTTGAATATAAGATTTTCCAAAACACCTAATTAGATCTATACAAAGCCTATATGCGGAGACAAACTTTGGAATTGATTGTATGGATAAAATTAGCACAAATAAATGAAGGATGTCCTCTATCTACTGTAATTTTTAATTTATATCTCGACCACGTCACAACAAAATGGCAAGAGTAGATTAGTTCCCTTGGAGCTTATAAATTAACGACACCGCATTTGCAGACAGGTCATATTGACTACATCAGAGAATTCTCTGCGATACTTTCTATGCGAACTAAACAAGATGGCCTCTGTATATAACTTAAATATATCTACATGCTTCTAAAAAAAGTTTTAGCTTCTAAGGGAAAATTCTGCTTGAGAGCAAAGAGAATAATCAGAACATTGACCAAGTACTAAATTCTAACTATTTAGGCTCTGAAATAGATAATTCCAAACAGGATGGCATTCAAAAGATACAAAGATTCAATTGTATATGTGGACAATCAAACGAACACTGTTAAAACAAAACAGTAAAATACACTATACTAAAATTTTATGGATGTGAGTGTTGGATACTAACAAGAAAAGAAGCCAGATAGATAGAATTTGCAGAGATGAGATTTCTAAGAACGGTGTAGGGCTATAAAAGAATACACAGAAAGGAATTTGAAGACATCGTAAAAGAACTAAATATATATAAATATATTTTTTGAGTGAAAAAATAAAATAACATCAAATAAATTCTTCCAGCATGTACAAAGGCTGGAAGACACCAGATCCCAAAACAGCTACTAAAGTATAGGAAAAAAACTCGAGGACATCCAACAATGACATGGAATGATCAATTCACAATTTGAGACTAGAACAGGTCAACATGATGATGATGACGACAAACTAATCTTATACAATGCTAAATTATATATTAACATCAAAGAATGAATGAATACATACAGAATGTCCACAAATTCCCGTACTATCTCATAAGGACCGTTGTAAGGAAAAATCAGAGACAATTAGAAATTAGCTTCTAAAGATACGGTTTCTTGTGTCATAGCCGTAATAGTTTAAGCTATCAAGATGAGCCGAACTTGGTACATACTAGCCGCCTGCTGATGTTTACAGCTACATATGGCGAACCGCTGAAGGTCATCTTTACATTTTTCATATACTCTCATGACGCTGTTAACCTGCCCACTTCAGAGACTAGATAGCTGAGATACATGTTCTTCAGTGCGGACGTGCAATGATAGTGACACCTCTTGATTGTTTAACTATTTATGGCTAATCGTTATGCTTAGGAAATGTTTTCTGTCTCCGATGCTCTGAAGAATACAACCTATGCAAATTCCTGGACAATCTGATTACCCTTTTAGGAAGAGCATGTACGTATTTTCTAGAACGAGTGGATAGCGACAGATTTCCAAAATGAATTTTTCTAATTTTTCAGAGCATACGGGAAGATAAACTCAGGTTGTCTACAGAAAAGACAGAGAGAGAGAGAGCACTTTTGAATCCTTGAAGACGGATCTGTGAATGTAGCTTATCCTTGTACCTGATGATGATGTTTACGATGGGATCGTCAATAAAAAATGCACAAACCTCTTATCAGGTTGTCAAGTCTCGCAGCAGAGGAAGCTTCATGACAGCCTCTATATTGCTTTTAAACTATAGTTAGTCCTTGAGAATAGTGCTGATAAATGAAGTTAGCTTACAATGTATGAAAGTACAAGCAACCACAGTTGGCTGAGTCAGCGGTCAGTCATAAATGACGTTCCAGACAAAGCGACAGGAAGAAAAGTTGTTGCTATCTTGTTGCCATCTGCGAGCTCAATGACAAATCCACACTCTGGTCACTTGGAGTGAAGAATGCTGGCCAGCTTTAACACGCTAACGCCTAAGAAGCGTGATGGACGGCTTGTCGAATGCCCCGCTGCGATCTCAATCAGTGTCGGTGAATACCGTGCCCTCCGAGAAACCATTCATAATTGCTCCGCTGTGTTTGTGCCCTCATCTCGAAGTAATATCTTCCAGACGTAGGCCACCACCGTGTAATTGGCGAGGACAAGCAATGAAGAATGGAAGTAATCGATCAACATCTATAATTTGCCGCATTGATGAAGTCGTATGAACAAATTGACTTTTAAATTATCTTTCACAGCTGTCCCCAACCTGTACTACAGGAATGGCTTTTTGACTTCAAGGATAGGATCTACAAATATGGCGTGATTGCAATAAAGTCTGCTTTGTAATCATTTTGAAGAAAATTAAGACTTAAGCTCGCGTCTGCTTTCACCAAAGTGTAAATTGTATGTCCATAAAAGATGCATAAAATCTGCATCTCATGTAATGTGATGATAAACTTATAAAATATTGAAAAATAAACAGAATTTTTCAAGTTGGTGGTCTTCTTGGGAATTAATCTCTGATTATGTGCCTGGATTTCACAAACAAATTCGTGTGCTCTTATCATTTAGCATCTTCCAAAATAAACTGCAGAATCGAAACAATATACACGTGAGAAATTTCATTATGACAGGCAGATTGGCACACTAAACTTTATGTCTGGTGGAGGAATAACACATCATTATTCTATTTGCCTACCGATTTGACTACCGCTTTGTACGTGCTAGCCTCTAGTTCCCAAGGTCGCGGGTTCAAACCCGGCGGAGGGCGATGGATTTTTTTCGGGTGTAAAAATCCTTAGCATGGCTTCCTTCGGAAAGGAAGTAAAGCCGGTGGTCCCGTGTCGTAGATTTACGGCACGTAAAAGAACCTCAAGCCTGATAAAGAGACCTCTGAGCAAAATTACCGGTCTTTCACGCCCAATATAGAATGGGACGCTAAGGACCATAGTAGTTAAAGAGCGTCCATAAATAAAACTCAATTTCATTTTTAACCGGTTTGTAGAACTGTGACTTCAAGATGGGAGCGTGCTATGGTTGTTGAAAACTTTAAGAATCATAACTGTATGGTAAATATCTGTTTGTACCAAGAGAATCAGGCTTCCTATTTAAAATGTAATATAATCTGTTATATGAAAACTAATATTTTGTAAAAAAAGGATCTTCCGAAGCTACTCTATATGTAATATTTTTATTCGTTCTTGTGATCAGCATTAATCATTAAAGCAAAAAAACAGGGAAGAAAGAAAAAAGGATCAAAGCGCAATAAGTTGGCGTAAATAAGGCACGGAAATGCCTCATTGTAGTGCATCTCCACAGGAATCCCATGTGGCCAAGAGTATTAACGATCCTTGGTTGTTGATCTATGGTTGAATTTTTATGAGATGGAAAGATTTTTATTACTCTTTTTTATGCGCTTTCGACTGAGATGTTATTCCAAATACTAATTATGATCAGGTAATTATTAATATACTGTACTGTATCCATGTTGTGGGATAATTTGATTTATTCGCTGCTAATTCTTTTAAATATCCCAAGGAATACTACAAGTATGAATTACTTTAATTCTTTCTTAATGACTTTAAAACCTTAGCCACTATAACTCATTCGTAACTTTTGCAAAATATTTTATTGCAGAAATATGCTACACTCCCCCCTCCCACAAAAGTAATGAAAGAAGGCAACAGAGTTGAGTTACTAGTAAGATAGAAGATGTGCAAGATACGATTTGGAGATAAGCATATGTGCCATGTAGGACAGCGGGTTTTAAACTAGTGTAAATTTATAGTAGAAAAACTCTTATATAACCTCGAAACTTAATCAATTGCACTTTGGAACGATTTTAGCCTCTGTTAGCCGTTTCTAGGTTGTTAATCAAATAACACAAGTTACTTTGAGTGCTTTATCAAATATATATGCTGTAGTCCACACCAGAAATAAATTATTTATTAAATTAACATTTTTTGTGCGACGTGACCATAGCCATTTTAGGCAGGGACAGTCTTGATAACACTAGTCTGCATGATATCGGATGACTGAAACCTAATAAGTGATTCTGACTCACTTTTTTATGCTAATTGCAGAACTGCTTTTAGTTTTTTTCTATCATATACATTTTTTTTTCACAATTTCACTTAAAAAATATAGACATATAAAGATATTGCTTCCGCCACTACACATAAAATTGGGCTTGATGAAGCAATTTGTAAGGGCTCTACCACAGGATGGACCCTGATCCAAGTACCTTTTCAAACAATTTCCTTTCATTATACAACACAAATAAAGGCTGGAATTTTTGTTGAGCCTCAAATAAGGAAATTGATGAAGGATGACGATTTTGAGAAGACAATGAATGAGAGAGAAATAAAAGCATTAACCGCCTTCCGATCAATTACTGAAAACTTCTAAGGCAATTACAAAGATCCTTATTACAAGGCCATTGTCGAAACAATATTGGAAAATTTCAAGAAGATGGGTTGTAACATGAGTGTAAAGGTGCATTTTCTGCATTCACATATCGACTACTTTCCAGAAAATCTGGGACATTATAGTGAAGAGCAGGGTGAACGTTTTCACCAAGATATTAAGGAAATGGAGAGGAGGTTCTATGGGAGATGGAATGAAACTATGATGACCAACTACTGTTGGATGTTGAGGAGGAACAGTCATCTGCAAGGAAGTCAAAGAAGAGAAAGTTTGAAAAAAATTAAATGAAACACTTTGGCTTCTTGTTTTGTTAAAATCTAGTCATGAAATAAATTAGGGGAGTTCTTGAGAGTATTCTTAAAATGTTTATTGGATAAAAACATACCTTGTGTGAAATGGTATTTGAATACTTTTCTACGCTCATTAATAAAATTGTGAAAGCATTACTTATTTTGTGTAAAAACCTGACGTGATAGAAAAAAACGGAAGTTATTTCTGAAATCAGCATAAAAACTTGAATCAAGAACACTTACTTTTAAGAAATCATCTCACAAAAAGTTTGAAAATGCAGACTAGTGTAATAGCCTACCATTTCTCTAGATACATATGTCTGTGTTTTATTTTTAAATGACTTTGACATTAAACACATGTGATGTATTGGATCCATGTGCAAGTGATTCGTTCGTTATGAAGTTTTGCAAGAAGGTAGCAGCGCACATACATTATGTAGTAAAACTTGATAAAATTTGAATAAGAAACTGTTAGATCTCTTTATCACTGACAAGGAAATTCTACTTATTCGATACTGGGGTTTCGTTTAATTTGCAAGTTTGCTACTCAGATGCTAATCCGGTTTTGGCCTAATGTGATACTTAGATCCGCTTTCGAGCATTGAGGTTTTGAGCAGTCGGCTTTAAGCCACCTTTCGGCAAGCACAAATCCAAGCGCTCAAACTATAAAATTCAAAACGGCCAAACATATTTGTTGGGCCAAAATGTTTCCGGTTTCTAAAAAGTACACAACTCACTCATTTAACTTAACAACCTAAAGGAAATTCCAATTTCGAAAAAAAAATGTAATGTTCTTTGTGATCATGAACCTCAGAGCACGCAGCTCTGCATAAATGAGCTGTAAACCAGACAACAAAATTGAACTAAGATACAGCTGCTGCTTAAAGGTTGTATAAATTGTACAACGGATTCATCTTTCAAGCATAATTATTCTTCCAGCACACTACTTCATTCCTAGCGAAATTTAAAGTTAATTACAGTTTTACTATTTTTGAACAAGTGTTCAAAAAGCAAAATTGCACAGGCGAATAGGATATAGGTCTGGTATTTTTGAGTATTTAATAGGCTATGGTATAGTAATTAATGCATTTTAATTATCTATGAAGGAGTTTCTACTCCTCTACCCCGTACGTAGTAGGCAGAGAAGATATTCATTCCAAACAAAAATTTTATACCGAGATTTCGCCGGAAATGCATATTTTGGGGCCCTTTGAATAAAAAAATTTAGAAAAACGTCCGTGTGTGCCCGTGTGTCTGTATGTATAGCTGTGAACAGCATGAGTCAAAAACGTAAAGTCGGATGACTGCTAAACTTGGTATATACGTTCAGTATCTTCCAAAGATACGACCAAGTTACCCTTTCCATGGAACATTTTTTCGAAGTTTTTTATTTTCCCAAAAATGGCTCTAACGATTTTCATTAAAATACCACACATTAGAGATATTAACACGTCAAAATGTATATCTTGTATTTTCTGAGAATAACTTATGTTGTCCTCTTCATTCAGAAAAAATTTTATATAATAATGTATAATTGGTAAGTGTTAAGGGATAGATGAAAACGTACTACACGAAAACTATAGATGTGTTTAAAATACACAATTTACTTCAAATAACTTTTCGTGGTATAACTTTTCTCGTGTTCCGAGATTAATGGTTGGAATTGTTCAAAGCTTTCTCATTCTTTTCAGATCCTGTGGATTTTCATTTGTTTCTCGCAATTACATGGAAACTATGGAAGTTTAGGCCAGCATTTAGCTGAAATATTTGACGATCGCTATTTCCTTTGTATTCAATGAAATGTGTAATGTAGCTATTTCTGTAAAAGGCTTGTCTCGATTATAATGTGGTGGATAGAAAAATAAGCTTTCTTAAGTATAGTTTCGTATATCCAGCGAGAAACGATAGAGGGCAGAGTAAGTCATGTGAATGTAACATATAAGATTTGTTTATATTTGTGTGCATTGTCAATAGTAGTTCTAAACCAGAACGTCATATCACGGATATAAAGAAACACTATTTCTGTGACACTTCCAGACTTTTGCCAAAAATGTATCAGCAAACAATTCAGTGAGGACGTATTCTCTTATTCCGAAAAGACGAATTTCAGGTAACCTTCGACAACAGCTACTTCAAGCCCATATGGACCGTGGGCCTTCAACTGTCCATTCCGTTCCTCGGTGTCACATTCGGACATCTCATAACCTAACTTTCTCTAGGTATGGAAGTACGAGGGCAGTCTCAGAAGTACCCGACCTCACGTATATATAGCGGTGGTTGTTTCAAACAAATGACTACCCTTGTAAAGCTTCAGTTTGAAGTTTGACGATGCTACGTTGTTTAGTAATTGTTTGGCAGCCATTAATAGTGAACACTCTCAGCGAATTTTTAAGCATGGAAAAAACTGGCCATTGTTACGTGATACAATACTTTAATTTGAAAGGTCTTAGTCCAACTAATATTAAAGCTGAGCTAGAGTCTACTCTGGAGGAGTTTTCTTCTTCGTTAACAATAGTAAAATATTGGATGCCAGAGTTTAAGGGAGGCCGTAGGAGCTGCTAAGACGAACATCGCAGTGGTCGACCAAATGAGATGACCACGCCAGAAATTGTGAAGAAAATCCAAAAAATGTATTGGATGACCGTTGAACGAAAGTGCGCGAGTTAGCAGACATCGTAGGCATTTCAAAAAGTGCTGTACATTGCATGCTAATTGAAAATTTAGACATGAGAAGCTGTGCGCAAGATGGGTGCCGCGTTTACTTACAATGGAACAAAAACAGCGTCGTGAGAATGTTTCAGTCGAGTGTTTGGCAATGCTATGCTGCAATAAAGCCGAGGTTTTGCGTCGATTCATAACCATGGATGAAACATGGGTCCATCACTTCACATCTGAGACGAGGAACAGTCAAAACAGGGGATTGAAAGGGGAGAATCGGCTCCAAAGAAGGCGAAGACAGTTCCATCTGCAGGCAAGGTCATGGGTCAGTTTGTTTGGATACGCGTGGAATAATTTTCATTGATTATCTTCAAAAAGGAAAAGCAATCCATGGCGTGTATTATGCAAACTTATTGCAGCGCTTGAATGATGAAATCAAGCAAAAACGGCCGCATTTATCGAAAAAGAAAGTACTGTTTCATCAAATCAATACACCAGTTCACATATTCATTATCTCCATGGCCAAAATCAATGAGTTAAAGTTCGAATTGCTTCCTCATGCACCCTATTCGCCAGACGTAGCCCCCTCTGATTATTTTCTGTTTCCAAAGTTGAAGAAATGGCTTGGTGGTAAAAGATTTGCGAACAGTAAAGAGTCTACAGTTGATGGCTATTTTGCAGAACTCGACGGTTCTTACTATAAACAGGGTATCGAAGCTATTGAACATCGCTGGGAAAAGTCTATCGAGCTGAAATGAGACTATGTAGAGAAATAAAGATGTTTTTTCCCAAAATTTTTGTGTTTTCTTTGTTAGGTCGGGTACTTCTGGGACAGCCCTCGTATAGATATGATATATACAGGGAAGGTAGTTGCTTATTCACGCCGCTGCTTGAAACAGCATAACATGAGAGAAGGAAAGGGGCAGAGGAATAACGGAGCAATAGTGATTTCCAGCTTTACGGCCATCCGAATCCTTATCTTATAATTGTAAGCTTTATATAACTATACCACTCGTGGCGTTACGCTTTATTTCTTATTAGATACCTTCGAGTGAAGTATCTAATTCTATTTTAAAGTAGCTGTAAATCTTAAAATAAAATTATCTGGGATATAGCTAAACAAATGGATGAAAAAGGTAACGTTTCTGTCGCAATCTTATGTACGACACGTGAGAAAAGGATCTGGATGCAATAAGCATGAATTTCATATGTAAATATGTTTATCTTTTGCGTTATAGTAAATGTATTGCATATTGTGGTGTATGAGTGAGTATTGTCATACCACACACATTGTTGCGTTGCATTGTCGACGGTATTATTGGGGTGATTTGTTATTTCTTTCGGCTTGTTGGAAGTTTCGTCTGGTATGACACTCGCCGGCTCTGACCGGCGTGCCTAGCCCGGATTGGAGTGGGGAGGATGGATGTTAGCATTACTTTTTTGAGTTTGAGCGTCACTAGTTGAGTAAGTGTGTAAGGAGTAGGTCGCTGTGCGAGGCATCTCCCCTCAATCCTTTATTCCCTATGTGTAATGTAGAGCCACGAATTGTTTTATTAATAAACCACAGGAAATGTGAATGATGTAAAATTTGGGTATAATTTGTTAAAAATGTAGTCACCAAGGTCCTGCTCCTCTCGCAGTTTCTGTGCTACGTTTCCCCCATGTGCGTGTTGGGGTGATTAAAATTTAATAATTTGCTGGGAACCCCAGTATGTAACAATATGATATAAACAATTGTTCTTTATTTAAACAATTTTCTTTCAATCAATAGTTTCAGCAAAGCAGATTAAAATGTTTTATTAGAGTACTGAAAATATATATTACAGAGGTATGACAATCATAAGCTACAAGTAAGAATACCTTTTTTTCAATACTCATGTTTTCCTTTATTGCTCCTTGTTTCGCTCTCGAAGTAATATATCTAACATAAACTATTCAGTAATGACGGTAATAATATATATGTACATATATATATGTTCTACAATTAGTCCTATCAAATCATTATTCTTAAATAAAATGTATTATTTTTCAAATCTTCTAAAACATTCGGTATACTAGTTAACCGAACACAGAGGTGTACGTCAATGAGGAACTGTACAATTGCAAATAGCGCGTTCTGCTGAACCACTGGCAAGTTGATAATCCACGATACAGAAGATGTTTTTCTTCATTAAGCTGCTACAGTACATTTATGCATTTTAACATTATATTCCGCTTACCTTATTCCAAGAAGGGTTGTATTCGACCCATAAATGTTGTATGGAGATTTCAATGTAAATATATGTTTAAAGGACCTCTGAACCCACAAAGGTGTTTTTAGATAAAAGATTACCTGTGCGAGTTTGTGTGTGTAGGTGTGTGTTTATTTTTTAAAACGCCCTTTCTTACAGAATTCGTCACCACAGGTGAACACTGACAATCCGCGAAGTGAAATGTTAAATAGAAAAGGAAAGAAAAACATCGCCGCATTTGTAACTTGAAAGGAACTAAGGAAAACCTAAACGAATCTCTTTAGACGATTCAAGCAAGATTCGAACGACGGACCTACCGTTCACGTGCCCTATTCTTCACGACCTCAGTCACGTGTGCTTGTCTGTTTATCCTTTAAGGATGCAAGACGAGAAAGCAATCCATCCCAAGAAATAATTCACCTGAGAAAAAAACATCACCTGTTTTTATTTTCTCAAAAGGACTAAAGATTTTGACAGATGTAATCTAAACATGATACATAAAAAATGCCTTGAATTTTCTGTAAATAACCGGTAAAATCCTCTTCATTTTCATTGAATGTTATGAAAATGAGTAACGTAAAAGATTCACAAAATCTTACCACAGGAAAAACTTACGGTAAGTATACAAGTTGTATGAATCCGAAAATGTTATACTATTTTATTTATCACTGAAGTAGAAATATACGTTGGAGCAAATGTATGTTAAAAGGCACACTTTCCCCAAAGTTTACAAACAGTAAAGGATAACATGCATCTTAAAGATCCAAATGCAATAATATGAAAAAGTTTAGTCATGTTTGTAATTATCTTCACACTTGTTTGAACGATTTCCGTTGCTTGAAACCTGTTATATTCCAGTTTCCAGCTACGTTTATCACAAATTTATCTATTGCAACTTAAAAGGGCAAGGTTCAAAATGCCTTATAGTCTTCTTCCGTACATATGTATCGTTGCTGTTTCATGAGACAACATAATGTTTCCCATGCACCGCCTGTCCCAGTCTTACTTTGAGAGCCAATAAGCGTGTCTGCAACTCAGTAAAGTTACGCGACTTGATGTCTTTCATTTTAAATTCCAGTTGGGCCAGCTGTTGAAGAGAAGGTAGTGGTTCCTCAGGACGAAGTATGTGAATATTTACCGAACTATACCTTACCAGTAAAAATTTTCCTGCACTTAGAAGTAGTGCTTCTTTTGTTTCCCCATGAGCTCAAGACCAGCTTAGATGAACGGTTGATCTCTCTGCACCTCCCTGGTACAAGGAAGTATGCGTTGCGTATCATTACTAAATATGATCTAATTTAAGCACCTTCTTGTAAATATTTATTCCGATTTATGAAAAGAATATGGAAAGAAAGGCGTTTATAAGCATAATCAATAGAACCTCTTTGAATCGTTAAAGTGGTAATACTGTTAAATAAAATTCTTTTAGACAGCATGGCCTAAACAGTGCACACAAGCTAAAAGCCTAGGTTATCGCACTAGTGACAAACTTTGCTTTGAAATCCAATCACATGACAATTACTCTTTGGAATTGCACATGTTTAGTGACACGACTTGGTTTAATTAGCTTTTACTTTGCACTGTGTCTTTTTACATGATTAACTTCATTATCTGTTGAAGTAGGTGTTTTATTAGCTCCACGTATGGACGGCAATTTGAAGAAAGAAGTTTTGTTAGGTTATTACGTTGTTTGCACCACGCTTTGGGCGTCAATTTGTAGTAGTTTGTAATGAAGGAGTTGTGTTATAATTCAACTGTTGGGGAGCCGAACTTGTAGTAGTTGCAATCGCACGTATAGTCCGATAGCCTGGCCCCAAATGTACTTTCAGGTGGCCTTTGCCACTTTTAACTTTGTAATTTGACTGTTTCTTTAATATTATATTTATGTTTGCCTCGGTTGCGTCAGTAGTTGTTAGAGACACGTTTCTCTTAGCAGGGTTTTGGTACGACAAGAATGTAGGCTTACACAGATTATAATTGTTACTTCACTCCTTTTATTAATACTTGATACGATTTAAATAACACTTCACTGATATAGAGAACTGTGAGATTCTTTAATTAATTAATTGCACTTTTTAACACTAGATTTAAATGGTCTAAACTTGTAAATTTCTGTATTTCAAGTCTCTGATTGACTAATCCTACTCCAATAGAATACCTTCATTTAACTAAAGCTTTTTCTGGTTGTTGATTGGCTATTTTATAAACTGTCACTAAAATAACAGTATTACTTCCAAGAATCACAAATAACATTTAAAATCTCAGACTCATTATTGCCTCAAGGTTACCTCATTGTTACCTCGTTGTTAGCAACGTTTAACTTATTATTCTCACAGCTCCTACATTATTAAATTACGTAATATATTCACATAACATTATTACACATGGATACAATGATATAAGCATATGCAATGACTGTTACATACATTTTACAAACTATTACATACACATATTGCTTCAAGGCGGGCTGTTATTGAATTTACCTATTATATAATTTGACTAAAAGTATTTAAATGTTAAAAATACTGCCTCACTGTTCATAATACAAATCGTCATACTTCAATTTATCGCAATTCATTGTAGAGTTAATCCAAACCTTATACTGGCAGCCTTTTGCTTTATTTTGATCTAAAACGTTATTCCTTTATCAAGTATAAGCTACAGAAAGATTAAATGGCAGAAATTATTAATTCAGAAAAAACTGAAGTGGAAGAGCCGCGAAATTACAGAAGCAGAAAGAATAACAAAAAATACAGAAAGCAACATGATATAACACTTAATCGCTTCATTGGCTGCTGTAAGGCAAAACATAATTTCACTCATACTTTAACGCCATTTCTCTTCATTCAAGAATCTCGTTCTGAGCGTCATTTTTCTTAGTTTCCGGAATGAATATAATATTCTTGATATTTTAAAAATTCGAGCGCTGTATAAAAAATAGTATATGCCACACGTGTTTTAAGTGGTTTTATTTTATTCTTAGGTTTCCTACTCACAACATAAAATCCTACTTCTACACCTCATATAAAATCTATATTCTTATTTTATATTTGCTCGTCTCTTAATGAATTTTTTAAGATTTGTTTTTATTTAAAAACCCTCTTGGTCTTACTAGAAGCTCGTATAAGTCTCAGCGAGCATGCTAAAATTCTGAAATTTTCAAGAAAGACTGCTTATGCAAATATTGTTGTTATACCAAGTCACATAAGAAACCGTAAAAGAGATGACAGGGCGTGGTTTAACGACTCAACAACGTATATTTAAGGTGTTCATAACCAGATGCTTGTAGTCTGTCATTCGCTGTAACTACGCTCTTATTTCGGTTATGCAAAGGTTATCCCGAGATAACTGTGTTTCTAAGGGTTGCCATTTTTCCTAAAAAGAAAAAAAATGTGTGTAACAATCATTTGGTATTCTTCACCCGTTACTATTTAATAGGTGTCTTAAAGCCGTTCATATGAGCTTAATTTATTACTAAAGTACTATTAATTACATGGTTACATTTAGGCAATAGACATCCTGCAGGAGGATGAGACAAAAATCAGCCGTTGACAGGATAAATCTATTTATGTGCTTTTAAGTAAAGGATTATTTTCTGATAAAGTGATTAAATTCACTTTTATTGGTTTTAAAAATATGTGTTCCATTTACATGCTTTTCTCTGCACTATTCTATAAACTATTCCTGTAAAAATTATTCTTACGTCTACATAATGTTAAACAAGCTAAACGTATTACATATTTATATATTTCGTTAAATGTATAAGTTGGATACAGTAAGCTGAGACGTTAACCAGTTGTTTAAAAAGCGTATTACCTTGACTGTGATAGATTCGACACTCCAAACTCTTTGCAAGACCACGAGAAAAAGTCTACCTTACATTCACATGTTGGTTGTTTCATTCCTTACTCTATATCGCTTGTTTTGGGTATACAAATTATTCTTACGAAAGTTTATTTTCCTATCTACTCCATTTTAATCCGGATAAACCTTCTTAATAGCCGCTTTACACATTTCGTTATAGCTACAAAGAGAAAACCGATAGTCAAATGCTTAAGAACTCGAGGCTATATGCCGGTCTTAAAATTCCATACTGTTTCCATGACATCACGAGAAATAACTGAAAAATCGACAGGACTAAAAGCATGCCTAAGTACTGAACAATTCTGAAAATTAATAACGGATATCTCGGAAATGGCTAATGCCACGAAAGATATTTGAAATAAATTGTGTGTTTTATAGAGATCTACATTTTTTGGGTAGTAGGTTTTTGTCTATCGCTTCAGGTTTGCTAGTTATACAAGATTATACAAAACTCCTTCCGAATTAACTGGAACTTTACAGGCTGTTCCCACAAAATGCAAGGTATACATTTTATTTTGCATATAAATATATTTAATATAGAGTATTTTAACTAAAATCGTTAGAGCCAGTTCTTAGAAATTTGAGAAGATAGTTGCTTTACGTATGGAAAGCCAATTTGAAGTAGAAGTTGTATTGTGGTTGAACTGTTGGGGAGCCGAACTTGAAGTAGTTGCAACCGCACCCGGTAGCCTTCGTGCAAAAATTTAAAAATATTAACTTTGTAATTTGACCGTTTCTTTAAATATTATATATTTATGTTTGCCTCGGCTGCGTCAGTAGTTAGAGACATGGATTTCTTTGCAGGGAGTAGTGCGGCTAAGAATGTGGGCTTACGCAGATTATAATTTTACTTCACGCCTTTTGTTAATGCTTGATACGATTTAAATAACACTTCACTGATACAGAGAGCTGTGAGATTCTTTTATTAATTACTTTCACTTTTTAACATGTAAACTATTTTCGTCTCACACGAATACGTATTAAATTTCTCGAGGACACATCTCGCATCCGGTTAGGAACACTGTCCACAACCAACGCGTCCAGCTATGAGAGCTGTCTACAAGCAACTGACTTCATTTATTTCCTTCTTTCTTTCTTTCTTTCTTTCTTTCTTTCTCTGTTTAACCTCATCGTATGTAGGACTTACACCCCCCCCCAGGACTTACAGGCGGATGCCTGGGGTCGGAGGCCCGCCGAGGATCAGACAGAATATCCAGGATGGATGATCAGCCCGATGAATGGTATGGGAGGAAGGAAGTGAATGAAACGAAATGATGGTGAAATGGATGAAAGGAAAGGTGATGATGGAGCAGTTGGTGGAATGAATGGCGGGGGAAACCGGAGAACCCGGAGACAACCCGTCCAGACGCCGCTTTGTCCACCACAAATCCCACTTGCGGGTCCCTGGGATTGAACCCGGGCCGCCTCGGTGAGAGGGAGCGGTCTGACTTGATTTCTACCGCTTAAATTTGTAAATTTTGCTATACTTTAATTTCTGATTGGCTAATCCTACTCCAATAGAACACCTTCATTTAACTAAAGCTTTTTCTGGTTGTTGATTGTCTATTTATAAACTGTCTCAAAATTTACATTAGTTGCTCTAATAATGACTACTAGCATTAAACTTTCAAATTCATTATTGCCTCAAGGCTACCTCATTGTTAGCAACTTTTAACCTATTATTCTCACAGCTTCTACATTATTAAATTACGTAATACATTCACATAACATTATTACATGTATACAATAATATAAACATATACAATGACTGTAATATACACTTTTACATATTTTTACATACCATATTACTTTAAGGTGGGCTGTTATTATATTATTTTATTATATAATTTGACTGAAATCATTTAAGTGTTAAAAAAACTGCCTCAAAATAAAAATTTTCGAAAAGTTTTCCATGTAAAGTTTAGTTTGGGATGGGAGGATTTTCTTGAAAATATTCGTGTCGCATCTTTGGAAGGTACTAACCTTGAATACAAAATTTGTGTTTACATGACTTTTCGTTTCTGAGTTATGCTGTTCACAGACACACACACACACACACGGACCTTTTTCTAAAAATACTTCTTTTTTGTATTCAGGGGCCTCAGAACTTGTATTTCTGGTGAAATCTCAGTGTTGCATTTTTGGATGGAATGCAATACCTCTTCTACCTACTAGGTAATTGGTAGAGAAAGTAAACACGAATAGTCACTTTCCACTTACGAAAAGCATATGTATATGAAAGTTCATACCAGTAACAAATAATATATCGGAAATGGTTAACGCGACAACAAATTTGTTTCATCTTAATTGTGAGCTTTAACTAGATCTACATGTTTTGTGTAATACGATTTTGTCACCAAGTTTGTCATTCAGAGTGAAGCAAATATACAGATATTTTCTGAAAATTCATGCAAATTTTAATTAGATTGTTTTTTAGGAAATAAAAAATAACAGCAGTTTTTCCATGTAAAGGTTAATCTGAAAGTCTTCGTTTCGCATCATTGGAAGAAGCAGAACTTAACCAAGTTTGGTATTTATCAAACGCTTTATTTTTGAGTTATAGTTTTGGCAAACACCCGCACACAGACCCCACACTTAAACACGCATGAACTTTTTCTAAAAAGGCATTTGTTTTATCCAGGGAGCCCCATTACGTGTATTTCCGGTAAATTCTGCCTGTGAAAAATTTTTTCTAGTAAGAATGCTTACTATACGTAAGCAGTAGGTGAAGTATAAAGCATAAATACAAAGAATACCTCGGAAATAGGTAACCTCTGTTAGGCCTCTGTAATTTTTCTGGGAGCGGTTAATTTCTATAACCTCATTTAATTGCCATGGTGTATCGGGGGCTTTTTTTGGTTGGTGATTTTGTTCCTTGAACTTTTTAGGTTAGGTTGGTGCAGGTTTTTGTCTTCTTTAACTTCCACGTCACAGTCACTGCCACATCTACACTTCCAGACTAGATGGAGAGAGGGAATAATCCTAATTAAAGAAAAACTCGCACCCTGCCGGGAATAGAACCCGAAACCTCCGGTTGAGTAATCAGCTCTCTGACCATTTGAGGCAGTCATAACTATTTTATTTAACATAAATTGTGCGCTTTATATAGATTTAGATTTTTCGTAGTAAGATTTTGTCTATCTCTTCCGGCTTACAGCTACACAAAAGTCATTCAGAATAAAGAGGACTATTCACAAAGATTCTAGATATTTATTTTATTTATCATGCTATCTTGTGACTTCGCCAGTTGCAGTCCCTACTGCTTTTAAATTTTAGAAGTGAAGAAACAGAAATCCTCCCTCCTAGTAATTATTTTCCATGCTCTGGAATATTAATGTGCTAATACTTATTTTTAAAGTTCCAACAAAGCATGCAATATGTTTAAAATAATCTGATGTGTAACACTCACATGACTTTCTCTACTCTTATACAAACTATTTTTACAAACGCTTATTCTCCATATGCTTCATGCTATTCGAGATGTTAATCTTATTGCTTATTTTCTTGTAGATGCAAGGGGAATTGGTAGGATTTAAGCGATAGTCAAATCCTTTAAGAGCTGGTTGATATGTGGCGCATTACATTCTCTTTGCATGTCCAGTACATAAAAAATGAATAACGAATTCCCATTTGAGAAAAAGTATAAGTATTGCAAAAAATTTAAGGGAATAACAAGCAATATCTCGAAAATGGTTCACTCAACCACAAAAAATGTATATGACATAAATTGTGTATTTTAACGCCATCTACATTTTTTGTGTAGTAAAATTATGTCTATCTTTTATGGTTTACCAGTTATGCAAAAGTCGTTCACAAGGAAGAATACTTTTGGAGACATTCCCAGAAAATTCGAGATATACATTTCATTTGTCATGAAAATATCTTAAATATACGATATTTTAATCAAAATCGTTAAAGCCGTTTTTGATAAAATTTGAAGTTTTCGAAATATGTTCCATGTAAAGGGTAATCTGGGCTGGAAGTATTTTCTTGAAAACCTTCGTGTCGCATCTCTGGAACCTAAATACCAAGTTTGGTGTTTATCCGATTGTTCGTTTCTGAGTTATGCTGTTTACAGACACACACGCGGACATGTTTCCAAAAATGCTTTTATTGGATTCAGGGGGTCTCAAAACATATATTTCCGGTGAAATCTCGGTATCGAATTTTTGGGTGCAATACAGTACTTCCCTTACTTACTATACGTAGTAGAGAAAGAATGAATGTCCTTATCGTCGTAAGCTTAGGGAGACTTATATAAGGATTGAATCAGTATAATTATAAGAGCGCTCATTGTTACATTGTTATTCTCGGTCAAAGTAGACTTTCCAGTTTCACAAGGCACATTCTGCCTTACTACTATTGTAACGATTTGCTATCTGTAATCAACTATATGGTTAATTTATGCAATATAGCGTATATTTTTATAAATTAATTACGATCCTGTTCCAGCTGTAGTTTATACCGGGCTTTTAGTATGTATCTTTACCACTTGCTCTCGGCCAAGGCCGGTCCCGCTTCCTACTCACGGCCGCCTGCCTGCCTGTCTGGAGTTTCGTGTGTGATTAGCGCAGAGCGAAAATTAAATAGAGAGAGGTACCGAAATTACATACTAAGCCCACTTTTTAATCAGCCGACGGAAGAAGCGGAAATCATATGAATGGTTCAACAAAATGAGTAAAGCCATGGTGTACTCATGGTCTATGGGTAAAACCAGGGGAATGTTTGAAGATAGAATGATAGCTGTTAATTTATGGCTATTTTGCTTCCCATATACAACAGTCTATGGGTTTTATTCGTGGGATAGCCTAAAGGACAAAGTGTACAAAAAATCCTGACGTACTGGAAGAACTCAAGGATAATGGACAAAATGAATGAGAAGCAATACAGTGGTATAACCAAGTAGTGTTAATTGGAATGGGTTTAAAAGCTGGTTGTTTAGATAAGGGCGGGAGATAATTCCAGCATTTGCTCTAAAGTAAGATCTTATATGTTCGTATAAGATTTTTGCTGAAACCCGTAATTTCGCGAAGATTCTTCGAAGATCATGAAAAACCTGCACATAGTGTAACTTCATTCTATACACCATCTGACGGCGCCTCTAAAAGCCGCTAGATAGCGAAAGATTAGTTTACGTTAGGTTAGGTTAGAGTACGATTAGAATTACACTATATGCCTAATAAGCTCTGTCGCTTCATGAATAACCGCGGCAGAATATGTACTTTCGAATATTTTAAGCATACGCTGGTTTTTCATTATCTATTTAGTATCTTCACGAAATGACGGCGCGACTTATACACAGTTTTAAGCAGCAATAGAATATAGGCGCGGCCGGCTGTGGCATGCCCAGCAGCCGATATGCAAATCTGCATGTGAGCGGTAAGGAGATGTTCTGCAAGCCCTGTATATGAGTCACTTTCTACAAAATCTTTACATGCTGCCCTTTCTATTTTAATTCATATATTTATGAGAAACATTGGGCTGCCTGGAAAAGATTCGAGGTGTCTTTGATGAAAACCGAGCTGCAACTGTGTGGGGTCATTTTGTTAGCAGAGTGGCGGAGAAGATTTATTGGATGCAGTGTTTCAGTGTTAACAGTTAGTGTACTATTTACTAAAATATGTATTATTCTTCTTTCTCTCATTACACTCCCCTTTAGGAGCACTTACACTCCCCAAACATACAAGCGGGGAGCCTGGGATAAGACGCCTGTTGGGGAGCAGATAAATTGGATGGGATAGAACAGTTAGGATGGGTGATCAGTCCGAAGTCTGGTATGAGGAAGGAGATGATATAAAATGACGGTGAAGTGGATGAAAGGAAAGGTGATGATGGGGGAGTTGGTGGAATGAATGGCGGGGAAAGCGGATACTATTTAAGATACGATTTAAGCTATATTCTGTATTTTTCAAGCCATTCAAAAAGAATACTCTCGAAAATCACAATGTGTTTCAAAATCAATGCATTCTGTGAAATATAGCGTAGCTTTGCTCTATTCCTCGCGCTGCAATAAACGCTCTGACTGGGGTATTTAATTTCCTTAAACTGCGGTCTGAGCTTTTAATCAACGCCAACACAAACACGTTGTGACCGAAGTTATCAAGCTAGTCTTCTCTGAAACCATTTAAAGTAATATGACAAACGAAGTTGTCTCCTAGCTATGTGCCAGGTGGCTGCTGTTTGTTATGTGCGATGATGTGTATGATTATGCATGTAAACTGCCCATCCTACCGGTCCCACAACCAACTCGTCCTGCGGGGAACTGGTTTGTTCGAGACATGAACCTGTGTACGTCATCACTTCACACTCCAAAAACCTCGTCAAATTCAATGACTATTCTAACACTAGAGATCAAAACACACTCGAGGGACTTTATATTGTAACAGTGTTTTCTTTAAGTATGAAGAGCGCAGGTGAGAACAAGTTTGTGCTTTTAAAAAATATAAAATTCATATTTTGCAAAACAAAAACTAATGTGAATGTTCTGTAAATAACCCCTGAGGTGCTCTTCGTTCTGGTTGAAATTTTTTAATTTGGAATCCATAAGAAATAGACAATTCTTTTAGTAGTGTCTAACGCCCGTTCTTACTGCAGGCGGTGGGCACTAATGATGCATGTAATGAATTATTATTTGGGAAATGAATTTGGGTAGAAGATGTTCCCCACCAAGTTTAGAGTACCTCCCCGGCATTTATGAGGACTGAGGAAAACCTAGAGAAAAACTTTAGGGAAGACGATCTGGGCGGAATTTAAACCGAAATTCACGTGTTAACGAATACGTGTCGATACTACTCAAAATGTAATATACATTTAAATGTTAAGGAAATATATTCAGAAATAAGCTAGCACTTGAAAGTGAAGTGTCCATGGTGAAAGTGTGGCGAAACCGACTCATAAAGAATCCGTCAGTTGAACTCGAAGGGGAGCTGAGAAAGTAACTGTGCAAGAAAGAATGGAAAATCAGTTCAGTATGGACTGAAGTTGAGGCAGTATTTTTAACACTTAAATGATTTCAGTGTGGTTATATAATGTTTAAATGCCTTGAAGCAGTGTGTGTATGTGGTAGTTTGTAAAATGTATGTAACAGTCATTGCATATGCTTATATTATTGTATCCATGTATAGTAATGTTATGTGAATATATTACGTAATTTAATAATGTAGGAGCTGTGAGAAATAAGTTAAAAGTTCTAACAATGAGGTAACAATTAGGTAACCTTGAGTTAATAATGAGTAAGAAAGTCTAACAGTACTGCTTGTGATTCTTGGAGTAACAATAATGTAATTTAAGTGACAGTTTAAAAATAGCCAATCAACAACCAGAAAAAGCTTTAGTAAAATGAAGGTATTCTATTGGAGTAGAATTAGCCAATCAGAGACTTGAAATACAGAAATGTACAAGTTTAGACGGTTGAAATCAGTTCAGTTGTCTCCAAACAGTGCTCATAACAAGATGAGTTGCCTGCAGACAGTGATTGTAACCGGATGCGTTGTTTGTGCGTCCTCGAGAGATTTAATATGTATTCGTGTTAGACGAAAAATAAGTTTACGTGTTAAAAAGTGTAATTAATTAATTAAAGAATCTCGCAGCTCTCTGTATCAGTGAAGTGTTATTTTAATCGTATCAATTATTAATAAAAGGAGTGAAGTAAAAATTATAATCTGTGTAAGCCTACATTCTTAGTCGTATCACATCCCTGCCAAGACATTCGTGTCTCTAACAAATACTGACGCAGCCGAGGCAAACATAAATATTTAAAGAAATAGTTTATTACAAAGCTAATATTTTTTTTAAACTTGGGGCATAGGTCACCTGAAAGCACATTTGGGGCGAAGGCTACCGGAAACTGTTTACTATACGTGCGGTTGCAACTACTACAAGTTCGGCTCCCCAACAGTTGAAATATAATACAACTCCTATAACAAACTACTACTTCAAATTGACGCCCAAAGCGTAGCAGCAACAACATAAAGACAATACCTTCTTCAAAGTAGACCTTTAGAAGTGCCCAGACCTAAAGCTCTTAGGTATGCACTAAAGATATGGACCTTTAGATGTAAAAAGGAAGTTTGAAGTCTGGGCTTTTAACAATTTAAAATAAACATATTTCGAATAATGTACCACATTATGGAGGGAAAATAAGTAAACAGCAGTGGCGGCTGCTGCATAAGAGTACAAGAGCACGTAATCAACCAAACTTTGATACCTAGCGGATTTATTGGCTATTATTTTTTCCACCACGCACGTAGTAGGTGGAGAAGGTATTGCATTGCAACCAAAAATTCGATACCGAGATTTCGCCGGAAATACATGTTTTGAGGTCCCCTGAATCCAAAAAATAAGCATTTTTAGAAAAATCTGTGTTTTTATGTGTGCGTGTGTGCGCACTTGTCTGCGAACTCAAAAATGAAAAATCGGATCATCACCAAACTTGTTATTTAGGTTCAATACCTTCCAAAGATGCGACACGATGATTTTCAAGAAAGTTCCCTCAAACTACCCTTTACATGGAACATTTTTCCAAATTTTTATTTTCCAAAAACGGTTCATTTTGATTAAAATACAATATATGAAACATACATGAGCAATAAAAGGTATGTCTTAAATTTTCTAGGAATAGCCTGTGAAGTCCACTTTATTCTGAAGAAATTTTGTATAATCTTGTATAATTGATGAAGGTTAAGCGATAGATGAAAACGTGCTACACGAAAAATGTAGATCTGTTTA
The DNA here is from genome assembly GCA_030765065.1 of Deroplatys truncata. NCBI lineage: Eukaryota > Metazoa > Arthropoda > Insecta > Mantodea > Mantidae > Deroplatys > Deroplatys truncata. The sequence continues at coordinate 129,387,106 of CM060986.1, forward strand.
AAACACACAATTTATTTAAAATTATTTTTTTTTTCTTTTGTGACATAAGCCATTTCTAAGATGTCCGTTATTAAAGGTTGGAATTGATTATTTCTTGGTCATTCCTTTAAAGCCTTGCCAACTTTCAATTGCATGGAAACAATATGGAAATTTAAGGCTAGCATATAACGTGCAGTTCTTAAACGTTTGACTATCGCTGTTCTGCTTGTATATAATCTATAACGAAATGTGCAATTTAGCTATTTTTGTAGCGGTTTATTTGGATTAAAACGAGGTAGATGGAACGATAAGCTTTAGTAAGAATAGTTTGTATACCAACTAATAAAGATAGAAGGTAGAGGAAGTCATGTGAATGTATTGCAGGAGATTTTTTCTTTGAATGCTATTAAAAGTAACGCATGTGTGGTAATTTAAAATATATGCCGTTTAAATCTATCGCGATGGGACATATGGCAACAGGGTGGCTGGCATATCTAAACTGTTTTTTTTTTTGTTTTTTTTACGAGCTTCTAGCATGCGCAGCCGATGTGACGTAATTACCTCATGGGGCCAAATACGTACGGTCGTGCACACTTGAAGAAGTGCAGTAGCGCGCGAAGTTTTCCCGCAATCTGTTTCCTCTATCACTGCAATTTTATGTTATGTGGTAGCACACTATGGCGGAAGTTATTCGCTATAGTAAAAGTAGGTAAGGTGCACAAGCGTGGTTTGGTTGCGTTCACCTGGTTTCTTCATACCATTCATAATCTAAACTGCAATTAAATTTACGCATTACCTCATTCTTGCCCTAATATGGTATACTTAATTATGTACACAACAAGCGGTTGCAGTTATATAAATTTGTTCATAATCATAACATGGACTGCATACCGATACATCGTGAAAGCTCCACCGTTTATCGTGGACGAGAGAGCGTCTAGTTAATTTAACAGCTATGAGCGTATGAGGAAATATAGTAAAAACAATAGTTAAAGTCACATAAGCAAATCAAAGACAACTCAAGCATCCTTAACTCAAGTAAAAATGCAGATAGCTGTGATTGGCGAATGAGGACTGCGTGGCTATGCGGTTTTGGCAGGGATAATAAGGGCAAGATAAAGAAATCAAATTAAAGTAGCAGTGTGAAAAGAAGCCATCAATCAATCAGTTCAGACAACATCGAATCCTGTGCCCCTGAAAGAGAACAATCTGATGATCTAGTCGGCGCAGAACAAAGCTAACATGTTGATGCTGCACGTCTCGTTCACCCTTAGACCTGAACCAGGACCTTCGCACTCCTACATCCGTACCCCGTAAACTTATCACGCACAAGTTTTCTTCTAGCATCAGTCATTTCCAAAATATTCGTCATTGCATGTTAGGTTTTCTAGGTGGGAGTTAATACCGTAATTATTGTTAGGAAGATATAAATAATTAACAAAGAAATAATAATAGTAAACTAGAGAAATAATGGCAAATAATTTCCGTATATTAAATCAATGTATAACATAATAAACTTGAGTTGAAAGATTCGTCCGAAATGAAGGTAATTAGCGAGTCCAGCTAACTAAACTCATTAGTAACAGCCGAGGATAGAATACGTTAGCATAAAGATTCGTGGAATTCAGGTAGGTTAATAAGCTCAGCACGTTTGCAGTCACGTAAATCAGAATTCTGGAAAAACGAGAAAGATAATGAAATTCTGAGGTTTTAGCCAGGTCCCATAGCAACAGTTCAGAGGCGCATACATAATACTTTAGATTGGCCCGCGTATGAAGTAAAATTGGTGGGAGAATCCTAAGTAGGCGGAGCTTGAGTTAACATAAGGGCGTGTAATCTAAATCAGAGAGGTACTGATCGATATTCGTTCATACATTCGTCACTCTGCTTACTTGTGACGACTCATGTTTTGGTTTAAGAGCCCAGTGACGTGCTTGTGTGGGTAAGATATAGCGGCCATCGCGAGGGATCTTGCCGGTAAGGATTTTAACGACTCACGCAATTTACGAATCTATTTTGTTAAATGCAGATACAGTTATTTCAAACCGCAAAACTGATAGTGCAGAAGTTAGCAGGTATAATAATTCAAATGTTATAGTTTCGAGTGCTATGATTCATAATCAGTTTCATTCTTTATCTTCAAACGGTCGGCAATTCGCTTCAAAAGCTCAAGTATTACATCACATTAATTTCTCAGTCAATTTAAACTAGTGTTCTTCACATTACACTCACGCATACCCTGAGAAAGTACTCATCCTCTACCACTGGAGCAGCTGGCGTACGAGACAACAGAACGAGCTACGAGAAACGATACAGTATCAGAAGCAGGTAAAGTATACTGCTTCAAAATTGTCTCACCATCGAGGGGCTTTAAAGATTTAGATAATGTAGTACGTTGTCAGAGTTAAATTTGATACCCCCATCAATGCATCGTGTTTGAAAATGTGTCATTCTTTTTCACTTTCGCTACTGCTTACCTACAGTAAATAAAGGAAGCATTGTATTCCACCCATAATTTGATAACGAGGTTCCAGTGGAAATACACGTTTTCAAAAGGCCCCTGTTTGTGGTGTGAGTGTGCTTGTGTGTGTTTGGGTCTGTGTGACTTAGAACAGTATAACTAAAAACGAAAAGTTGGTTAAATAACAAACTTGGTGTTTAAGTTCAGCATCCTCCAAGGATGCGACACGAAGCTTTACAAAAAAAAATAGAATCCCCCATCCCAGACTACCCTTCCCATAGAGAATGTTTCACATTTTTTGCTTTTTTTTCAAAAATCGCTCCAACGATTTTGATTAAAATGCCACATGTAGGTATAAGATGGCAAATAAAACGTTTATCTTTAATTTTCTCGAAGTAGCCTGAGGTGGTCGTCTTTCTGTAAAAAAAAATGATAATTTGTATAAATCGTAAGAGATAGTCAAACATTTACTGCACAAAATATGTTGATCTGTTAAATTACATAATTTATATGAAATACAATTTTATAACAACCATTTCCAAGATATTCTTTATAATAGGTTTGAATTCTTTTCTTTTTTTCCTGGCATCTTGAAAAGGGAACGGCATTTCAAAGCAATCAAGCTGTTTTTGAAACAGAAATTTATGCTATTATTCAATGCATACACGAAAACTTAATGAGAGTTTACAGTGGTAAACAAATCCTTATCTTCTCAGATAGCCAGGCTGCACTTAAGGCTCCTAGGTAGTCATAAAGTAACGTCAGGACTGGTTTTGTATTGTCTAAATAAGCCTCAGGCTTGGCAGAACAGAATGAAATTCAACTCATTTGGGTGCCGGGTCATAGTGGTATAGAGGGAAATGAAAACGTTAATGAACTTACAAGACACGGAGCGACTTCACTTTTTTTGGACTAGAGTCGGCTCTAGGAATATCTCGATTTTTAGGAGAGAGGATATTAAGAAGGTTCAAAGCAGAACTTCATAAAATATTACTTAAAACTCCAGCAAAACAAACATGGTAAGCAGTTTATTAGAAAACCATGTAAATAAAAGAGCTAAAAGCTTACATGTAACAGACTTAGCTGAGAATTGTTGAATTTCTCACCGGACATGTTCCTATGAAAAATAATCTTAACACGATGAGTGTGTTTCAGGATAACTTAGATTACAGATTGTGCAAGAAATAAACTGAAACAGCCCAGAACAGTATGTGCTCCTGTCAGACTTTGGCTCACAGGAGATATATTGCTTTTGGGAAAATGCTATCGGTGCCAGAAGAATTTGAAATCATATCTGTTATGAGATGTTATTCTTTGGTAAAGGGTGCAGGCATAATGAATTGGCTTTAAAACGATACAGATAGCAGAGCAAGTCTAAGGCTGAAGTGCGTCCGGAGCAATGACTGAAATCTGCATCGAACAAGACAAGACAAAGCCTTCACATAGTGACTCGTTCTTAAAATATTTGGCTATCGCTTAAACTTACTATATTCCTTTAATCCCCACCTACCTTACAAGGAAATACATAATAAAACTATTTCTGCAAATGTTTAACTATATCTACTTAGCCTGAAGTAGAGAAGAAGAATACGCTTTTGTAACAATGACTTTTGAAGAATGATTAGTGAATGTCATATGAATGTAACATATCGGTACTTTTTTTAGCTTGTATTCAGTACCAATAGGAATAGATTTGATATTTAAATAGCCGAGGGTCATATATGCATTTTGTATGCAGTCAGTATCCCTAGGAGAATGCTCAGTTTAGTTAACGAAAATATACAACGGAATTACTCCTTGTGGTGATGGTTGAATTAAGTTTTATTTATAGACGCTGTTTAACTACTATGGTCCTTAGCGTCCCATCCTATATTGAGCGTGAAAGACCGAAAATTTTGCTCAGAGGCCTCTTTATCAGGTTTGAAGTTGTTTTACGTGCCGTAAATCTACACACGGGACAACTATCCTTACTTCCCTTGCGAAGAAAGCAATGCTAAGGATATTCACGCCCGAAAAAAAAACATTTTCCTCCGCCGGTTTGAACCCACGAACTCGGGAATTAAAGGCTAGCATGGTACCCATAGACCACCGAGGATGACTGGTGGTGGTGGTGGTGGTGTAAAACAGGGTATACTTGCGAACTGTACAGAGGAAAATATCGTGTGATTCTTACTGTAAGATATTTTTCGTTTTAATTTAAGCAATTTGAGGCCTTGGAATGAAGCAAAGCCTTCTCTCTCTCTCTCTCTCTCTCTCTCTCTCTCTCTCTCTCTCTCTCTCTCTCTCTCTCTCTTAGTGACAAGTGTGCGCAATTTTCCAATATAATGGAAACTCTCAAGGCGTTGATTTTATTCTACCATTAATTATGAGCACCGTTTTATGATCACACTATGATTTTTCTTGACCTTTCCAACCGATAATGTTTTAACTGCAAAAATATAAAAATGATTTTGTGTAAAGAATAGGGTAATGCACTCCAGTTTCTCATTATGCAAATTCTAGAAAAGGGAAATTCTGAACTCATTTTTAACTACGTACTTCTGTCATTCGATTATAAATACTTTCTTATAGTTAAGTAATCTTCATATTATACTCACATTACTGTGATACGTGGTCTTTTGACCCAAGAGGAAGTAGATTAAATTAGGAATAATGGCAGATTGCTACTTGAAAATATATTCCATAAATTAATTAACAAGCCGAATTTCTTCCATTTAATAAACTGATACTTCAATAACATATATAATTACAATTAACAAACCCTTATTCGTTCACCATTCTTTACATTCTTTACGGCTTCAATGCTTTAAATTAAATTACAATAAATACATAATTCCTTCCTGCTCTCACATTTACCGATATATTTCAAAACTAACCGCAATAAGTCTATAGTTCAGACGATCAATCTTTTCCCGGTAAAGAATTACTAAAGAGAATTTTGAATACGTTAAACCAAAAATGAATTTAGAAATACCGTCCAGAATGCCTTCTATCTAAACGTTATCCTGTTGTTTTCCTCGTAACCTAGCTCGCCGTGGAAGAAAGACTAATCAGCCTTGTGGACAGCACATTGAACTGGAACTGGAAGCTGGAACTGATCCGGCGCCTGCGCAGTCGACGACTACAATCGCCTGACGTACTGCGTGACTCAAAATAAGTGCGCCCTTTCTTTTTGTTGTTGTCGTCTGCTTGAGAACCACTACCATAGTCGTTTCACTTCTGTTCCCGTACATGTCAGCCTTCCTTTAGTACCGCCCAGTCGCCTAAAGTAGATTTCTCCGGGGAGGGTCAATTTGGCACAACTTAATGGACGCAAAGAAACAAAAGCGTTGAAAGTATACGACCATAGCTGTTTTTCCATTTGATTCCTTGGACTTGCCGGAATGTTTTCTTGGAATTGGAAGATATTTCCCCAAAACAGTCTTTAATATATTGAAATATTTATACACTTACTGCACAATTGAGTATTATGGTTTCAACAGTAGGTGGTATAAAACCAGAACCCTGAATGTGTAAGTGGCCAATATTTCTTTTCTTTTATTATTTCTGCTACTGGTCCTAATTGTGGGTATTAAATTATTTTAGTGACATCCAGCTCGAAGTAGTGTTGCGCATTGATTACAGATTTTTAAGGTAAATACAACACTGGAGCTCTCAAAATACCCTAAAAGAAGACCTGTATGTTTACTTATTTGTGCTCGCCTTCAACATCGCACATAACTTCGTTCAACATGATTAAATTTTAAGATGTAAATATTAATATAAAATATGATGAAATATAATACAAAATAATTATTTTTATTCTCTGGTTTACGCTAAAGTGATTACTTTACATAACAAAATAGTTTTGGATTCTCGATTGGGGCGTAGGAATCCTTATATAATTCGACTGATTCCATACGTTCTGCAGAGTTTGGAAGTCTGAATGTGAATGTTTCAAAAATATAACTAATTAAAATTAACGTTAAAAACTGTAGTCAAAGAGTCGCTAATATCAAGGAATTATTTATAAGCACAAACACACTGATATGGCTAGAATTTTCAAAGAGGTCATAAAAACAAACGACACATTTTATTTACTATAGTTCGGCAAAATTTTCCATAAAAAAAGAAAGCAGAAGAGTGTGTTTTCTTCTACTTTTGGATCTGCTTTCATGTAGGCTTCTCTTTGCTTAATTTCATCACATTTATACCTCATTCAGATAGCCCTCTTCAGCTACCTAGATCCACGTTTGAAGATGAAATCAATATAACTGGAATCTATCTTTTTGTTTCTTCTTCTACCAGGGTTTTCAACAAAGCTTCAGGTATAATTTTACAAATTGAAAAATTGATTCAGTTTTACAAATTAAAAAGACAATCCGGTTCCATCCATAGAGGTTATTTTTTCTTTTAAACCAGCTAGAATTCTTCAAAATCTGTACTAATTTTTTTCAAGCGACTTAAAATCGAAACAAAATTCCGTATGTAATACAGTAAGCATCTAGTAAACACGTATATCTCCCTAGTAAACACACAATTTAATCTCATTTATTACCCATATAAGGGTAATAAAAATCGTATTGATTTATGAGCAAAACCGTTAATATAAGTACATCTGTCACTTGCAAATCTTAAAGGTTTTCAAGGATGCATTGAATGCAGAATACCAATAAAATACGTGCAAACAACTTAAAAGGATGTACGAAACAAGACAGAGCCAAACGAATGTATCCGAGATCTATGTATATAATCAGTAAAGAAAAATTAAAGGATATGCAGAAAATATAAATAAAAATTATAGAGACTGCACAAAATAGGATATAAAACAAATAATTGTAGCATCAGTGAAGAGTAAGGCGCTCGGTTGTCTTGGAAACATGCAGAAAATAAGGCGAGGGCTAATTCTGGAAGGATAAAATCAAGAAGAAGAAGAAGAAGCTATGAACAAAAAAAGCAATTAAAAATATAGGCATCCCAAAAGTCGTAGCGAATGCATATCATAAAAGATACATGTGTGTTTGTGAATGGTCAGCACCATGAAAACAAAATAGTTTAGCTTTAAGACTCGTTTGTTGTGACCATAAGGGACCACTCAATGAAAATTAAATTAAGCATTAATATAAAGGCGTTAAAATTAAGCATAAAATTAGCGCTATATGTTGTCATTTGCAACGACCAACAGAAACAAACAACAGCCAATCGAAAGCTGAACTAATATAGCGGCCTACGAAGCGACCACCGACAGTACACACGACCAAAGACGTTATGTACATCATTCAAACTAAAAGTGGCTGGTCTCCTGGGCAGTTAAATTTCTGCAAAGCCCATTCAAGTTAGAGCGCAATTCCCTACTGTCAACTTCTGTGCGTCGCTTTGGCTTACTCTATTATAACCCACAAGGCACTGACTTGGGCTGCTTCTACCCCGTGCTTGCTGTGGAGCAAGGTTAAACTACTTAACTTTTACGCAAGCAGCTCGAGTTCGATTCTCCGTAGTGGAGTGTTAGCTTTTCTTTTTTACAACTTGTTTTTTTTTCTAATATAGTTAAATAATATTGCTTGTGTTACTTCATTTTAGTTGCAAATATAATTACATCTACCGATATGACTGACTACTAAATAAACATCACATATAAAAATGAAGAAAATCAGTTATATTTTTAGCCGTGTATTAAAAATGAAAGGGAAAAAAGTTGAGTAGCTCCACAGATTTGAACTTGCAACCTCAGGAACAGTAAACTAATTCTCTACCACTGGGCTAAGAGTGTTGCAGTAACATTGTAACGAGCTTTAGTTATACTCCACTTGAGAACCATAAATCAATAAAGTGTGTTTTAGTTACAAATATTAAGTGTTGAAACACTCTGAAACATCCGTGTGTTTGAAATCTCGCTTATGAATTATTTTCGCAGAAGACTTTTGTAATTATAGTTATGTTCCCCATTATAACTACTACAACAATATTCGCAGTCTTGTAAATAAACGCAGGCTGATTATCTGATTCGAGCTCCGTCTGTCAGTCGCCGGCCAGTTTTAAATTAATGGAAATTTAATATTGAAATGAACAATACCTTTAACCTTCCCAGTTAAAGGACATTAAATAAACAAGCTCACCTATTATCACAACTCGTTTAACTGCGATTATTATGCATATATCAGTAATTCCTGGCGCGTGATCTTACTAGAAAGACAGTTAACGAGCCAATGAATGTCGACAGAAAATCTGACGTGAGATGGCAGAATGATCACCTGATGCGTGTATGGAGAATGCTATCTAAATGGCTAGTTTCTCATGTTTAACGAAGACTTAAAACATGGAAAGCTTGGAGTTCACAAATTCTGTGTTTATATTACAAGTTTAGAACATGCTTATTTCATCAGCCAATTTAAACACGTGCATTGACATAGCATGAACCAAGCTTCTATGCTTACGTTATGCTTATATCCAAGTTTCATTGCGAATGACCCCTTACCTTGACAATAAACTGAGAGTCATTAATAGGGACACACACAAAATAATAGTTACACCATAGTGCTTTTGACTGAGATTCGAAGTACTGTATGTGAATATTACTTTCTTCTTTTTCTTCTTGTTTTTATGGATTGACCTTGCGACCGGTTCTGTCCACAACATTCGTGTTTATAATGATTGATTTATCCATTTGACCTCGCTGTATCTGTGTTTCTTCATCCTACTGGTTTATAACTAATCATTGTTTTGTAATTGAATTTTCTCTATTCCGCTAATTGTTTTATAAAAATAGCGAATATACGTATATTTCTGAAATATTAATTTATTATATGGGCAAATGGTGAAACAAGAGACACAGATATTTTTATATCCACAGATATAAAAAATAGTATCCCATCTTTTATAACAATATTTTATTCGTACTATTCCAGTTCTCTGAGCACTACTCAACCTGAAACGGATACTGTTTTGCAAAGTTTTATCGGTGTTTCTGTTCTGAATATTACAGACAGGGATATTTTGACATTGCGACCTTTTTACTAACGGTAACTTTATTTCTTTATTCTTTATTTCCAGACACATAATATTTGGAAATGCATGTTAAATTATTTTAAAGTGACTATTTCGCTCTTGCCACATTTGACAAAAAGAAAAACTATTCCGAACCACGTGTTTAAACCAGTCTTGACTGCTTATCTCCATAGATGTATCACCTCCCTAGCATTTGTTTATATGTTTTGTGTACGCTACTGTAAAACATACTCTGCCATAGTCATTTCTTCCCCGCATAAAGCGTCAAGTGAAAATATCGTTTAATAATTTAATAAGTCAGTTAATATTTTAAAACATCATAAATAGTCAATTAAGTCTAACGCGATTATCTCTAGAAAAACATCTGAGTGGGTTTTAGATTTATCGATAAGATCAAAACCTCTAGTGAGGTTACTGTTGCTAAATATTTTTAATCTTTTATGCGCACTGCTCCTGAAATGCCAAGAGTTTTTACTTGCTTACAGAAGTTTTGCAGGTGACTATTTTGTCACTATTGATAATCCATGAACATAAATATAAAATCAGACAAGTTTGTCTCAATCCTCCATCCACATACCTGCTACACTGTATCCTTTATCACCAGGTATCACCAGGTGTCATTTGCTTATACTCAGCACGTTTTTGAATCGCATTAATTGTATTATGGCTCTAAAAAGCAGTTTTCCTTAAATGTTGTTTAGAGAAACAAGAAGACTGTTACATTCAGAATGTTCGTCTACCACATTCACAGTTCCTTTGTTAATAATTCCATTTGGGCGTTGTCACCTCTGATTGCAACTCGTGTTATTGCAGTGCCTGTATCATGGACATGCTGATACACCTCGATAAACATACCTGAATTTGGCACGTTCTTGCAAAGAAATACCTCTCCATCTCGCCGTTTAACTGCAAGTGTTCTTTGTAAATATCCAGCAATTTTAATTGAAATTGCTCCACCCCAGCTATTTGGAACGACATTCTGTCAATAGTTTGCTCCTCCTGAATGATAAAGTAATAATGAAATGAACATAGGTCTACTTGGAGAAGGTTATCTTATATCGCTGCATCTCACAATAAAGAACAGTTTTGAGGCTTAATATCGAGTGCGTAGGTTAACCATTGTGTATACGAAATATTGGTAATTAATGACCGTAAATTAACAAGTAGGGGAATGTAAATTCTGTAAATTTCATCACAACTATAATTAACATAAAATCAATTTATATAAACCAAAGCCAAGTCCCTCTATTTGTTTGATCAGTAGGAATTACTGCAATTCTACTAGAAATTAAACGAAACGATTAACCCTTTGAATCAGGCATTTTTCTTTTTCATTTAAAAATAGTTTAAGTTTGTTGGTTTAATACTGATCTTGTATGGGTAAATCACCTGTTATCATAGAAATTAAATGATTGTTGTGTTGTGTTAAGTCCACAGTTCTCTAATTGTGTAACCCAGTATCTAATAAGGTAATGTGAAATGGTAAAACTTTCTCTAGAGCGTATAGGTTCCAAACTACCGCCGTCTAAATCCCTAAAGCAATTAAAATAGCAAGAAAGGAGTACTATACACATTTAGAAGTCGTTTAATGAATACAGAACGATTTTTGCTTTCTCAACCATGTACATAGTAGGTAGAGAAGGTATTGCATTCCAACCAAGTATTCGATACGAGATTTCACTGAAAATATATGTTTTGAGGCCCCTTAAACCCCAAAAAACTTCTATAGCAAAAACGTCTGTGTGCGCGGGCGTGTGTGTGTGTGTGTGTGTGTGTGTGTGTGTGTGTTGTGTGTATTATTGTGAACAGCATAGCTCAAAAACGAAAGATTGGATAAAAACCAAACTTGGTATTTAGGTTCAGTACCTTCAAAGGATGCGACACGAAGGTTTTTAACAAAATCCCCAACACCATCTACCTTTTACATGGAACATTTTTCGAACATTTTAATTTTCTGAAAAATTACTAACCATTTTGATTAAAATATCATATATTAAAGATAGTTACATGAAAATAACATTTATATCTTGAATATTCTGGGAATAGCCTTTTAAGTCATCATTCGGAAGAGATTTTGTATAATCTTGTATAACTGGTAAGCGTTAAGCGATAGACGAAAAGGTGCTACAAAAAAATGTAGATCTGTTTAAAAAACACCCTTTATTTCTAATAAATCTTTTTGTGGCATAAGCCATTTCTGAGATATCCGTTATTAATGGTTCGAATTGTTAATTTTTTGGTCATTCTTTAAAGACCTTTCAGCATTCAGTTGTTTCTCGCGGTTGCATGGAAACAGTATGGAATTTTAAGTATAGAATATAGCGTCCAGTTCTTAATCATTTGACCGTCGCTGTTCTTTTTGTATGTTTAATGGAATGTGTAATAGATATTTTTGTAAAGGTTTATTTAGATTAAAACGTAGTAGCTATAAAAATAAGCTATAGTTTGTATACTCCGTAATAAATGATAGAGGGTAGAGAAAGTATATAAATGTATCACATTAGGTTTTTCTCTTGGGTATTTACAACATATTCCTCTCAAAAGATAAATGCTGGATAACGCTCTATTCAGTGGACCCTGAGCTCATTTAAACATCATTCTATTCATTTGGTTTTTTTTTTTTTGTAGAACTTGAGTTGTTAAAAATAAAGTTAAACGCTTCAAAAACAAAACAAAAAGAAAGAAAGAAAATGCAATTTTGATAATATTGCGGCATTTTAGTAAACTTTGCTATCAAAAGTAAGTTAATGAGAAGTATGTATCGTCACTTAGTAAACTAATTACTCTTTACTACCTCTCCTATTTAAGTATAAGAAGCAGCATGGGGTAATAGCTTCTTTTGCAGGTCTAATACAATGGTTTCTGTCAGAGCAGTAAGCAGAAATATGCACAATATTATTGTACTAGCTGATTAAGGAATTTTAAAGTCACAGTTCCCCAGCATTCAAGTGGACTTGGAGTTAATTCCCATACAACAACCGAATCTAACAACTCGAATTCCCTTACCCGAATAGCCACAACCGCAAATACTAGTTTTTAGAATTCTAATAATCCCGAATGCAGAGTCATTATAAATGAAAATAAAATATTTAAAATATTTTATTTACTTTGCAGTTACATGATGAGTAACTCAGAACTAAATAATTTTTTTCGGTCCAGTATATTACGTTTTTTCGAAGAAAGAGATCTCGTTGTGTAACCAGTTCTTCTCAAATAGGTTTGCATTTAATTTGTGTTCTTGTATTGTTGATACTGCATAGCAAGACCTCTGATCCTTATAGTATATTGGTCTTGGTGGCTCAGTTGGTTAGGCGCTGGCCTTCTAATCTCAAGGTCGTGGGTTCAAACCCGGCCCAGACCAATGGTTTTAAAGTTTGCTTGAATGCGATAGTTCATGCTGAAGCATGTTGCCTAATTAGATAAATTTGAGGAGACACTTTTCGGATATAAAATCCTTGGAAAGGGATTTTTCACATCGCTGTCTCTCTCTCTCTCTCTCATTCTCTCTCTCTTGTTTCTGGCTAGCCGAAGCATAAGTGTTCTATGCCGGATGTAGTGTCATCTCTCCCTCGAAGGTAGAAACAAAGTTTTCCTACATCCTGTAAGAATCGCTTACAATAATCAAGTCAACAATGCGGCGGACCAAAATCCTAGTCCAAGATAATACTAAATATTTCCTCTACAGGGGTACATAATGCGACAGACAGCAAAAGGCTCTTCACTATCAGCCTTATTATAGATTTTGTGAGAAATGATACAAACTTTATAAGCATAATTTCTCTAATAAGTTTGTTATTTACTAAACCCTATAACTGAAGTAATTATAAAACATTTAATGGGATAATCGAACATGTTTACTGTCTTGGTTCAGCAACACACACAGCTATGATTGGGTTGTGTCATAAATTACGTCACTATCAAATGATCCGAGGCACGAAATGATGAACCTTCCGGAAAACTCGGAAATAAATTCATTTGAGATGATTTTCTCTGAACGGAACTGAATTATTGGTATTAACGAAAAAAGACATGTCATACATTCAAACCGCCAAAATGAAGATTAGAAGTTCTATCAAAGAATGCATACGTGAAAGAAGACCATCAAGACGACTAAATGAGATGGGCTTGAGACGGGAACAGGTTGTGAAGATATAATCTTTTATAATCCCGGAAAGGAAGAAAAATGAAAGGATGGCAAAATATCATTGTGATGAATATTTAAGGAGTTATACCATTTTTCCTCTTACTCTGGTACACAGACCAATATTTGATACGAATATATATTGTTTTTCAAGAAGCTTGCTAAGACACCTAAAGGCCATCAGAAGTTTGCGCCTTACACTGCTGACCAGGATTCTAATCCTAATTGGGTTTTTATTCGGATTTTCATCAGTCCGAATTATTACGCAAGTGTTTAATACATGGGGCATTGAGCGTACATGCATATTTAAGATACAAGGTATGTGACAAAACATAAAAAGAAAACAAAACGGAAAAGAACGAGAAAAGGGAAAATACAGATAAATTTCCTTTGACTAACTGAACAAATTTGACCTAGATTCGCGCACACTTTAGCCAAGAAATTCCCCATGTTTTGCCATTTCCTCTGGTCAGCCAGTAGCTCCCAACATGCCAATCTCTTTCTTGACGGACTTAAGAATTTTTCTTTGAGTTTAATTGTTCGCTGGTTCTCCCACTGTGCACATTCCGCCAAAATATGTACCCAGTCCTCATCCAAATCACAGAATGGGCAGATTCTCCTGCCACAATCGTCAGTAATTTTCTGTGCCCTCCATCCTCCCAGTCTGAACGATGCCATTACTGATCTTTCCTTTCTTCTTAAGTTAAGTATATAGGCCTCTTTACCCCAATTCAATTTTTTTTCATTTGCTAGGCTTAGAGAAGATTTAATTTTACATAATTTTACTATGCCCAAAACATAGGAGACAGGTTTTCTCGCTGGTATTTATAACATTTGGATCGTAGTGTGAAGTTATCTCCCTGCATCAGCCTCAGCCAGTACTTCACTGCACTTATTTTACAGTGTATTGTGTCTTCATAGCAGCTAGCTTAAGATTCTCAGGCGCTTTCTGCATTTACTTCATATCTTCATTCATGATCTGCAGTGATCCATTTAGTAAATAGGTCGCATAAAATATAAGATAAAAGCTTTGGAATATTTTGCTTCAGAAAATATCTTATCACATTCGTGTAGTTTCTCTTGCAAACTAATAAACTATTCACTACGTTTCATAATACCCTTCTTTCTCCCTTACTGGTACTTGAAATATGTATTTAATAAATTATTATACTTTAGTTATGTTATTCTATAAACGGAACATCATTATTAACTTTTAACAGACGATTTTAATAAACAGAAGAGAGAAATAAAGGGAGAGTGAAAGAAATACACCTCTGTAGATGAAAGGATAACGAAGGTCAAGTTGCTGTTTCTCTTTGGTGTTATATCTACAGTTCATTAAAAAAAACCTTTAGTTTTAAAACATATTAGTTCACTGAAAACTATGAGCTCTTTCTTCATTATATTGTGCTATAATTTATATGCCAGTATTTTAGAGCTAACTGGAAAAAATAATAAAATATACACGCAGTTAAACCCACAATAACTCTCGAGAAAACGGGTCAGTGGTTTAATGGCATAGAGTTTTATGACTCTGCTTGAAGTGAATGCGAAAATGAGCTTGGGAAGAAGAGAAGATGAAATAACATGAACATGTTTGGAAATGTAGAGTATTTAAGATGCTTAGAGACTTAGGTGCTTGAGATGAGGATAAAATATGTTACAGGATGAAAAGCGGTGACGCCAGATTATACACTCGGTGGTTAGCGGTAGTTAACTTCCAAAATTCGCCGCGGGGAACATTTTAACCTTGAAATTTCATACTTCCTAACACAAGGCAATAATTTTGGTAGAACAATGCGACTCCCCTCGAACGATCGCGACGCTCAGAATATACGAGCGTATGTTTTGTAAGAGAAACAGGATTCCTAGAACCTTTTTTGGTATCCAAACTCTCTTAAGTTATTGCCTTCAGGTTGAAGTTCCGGCAACAAGAGGCTTTCCTTCAACAAAAACCAAGAATTCTCGTTAGGGCTTACGTATCAGTGCTCAGGGACTTAAAAGAGTAGAACAGTAAGTCAGCTGCCTTCCCAATTACAAAGCGCATAGTTTGATGTGAAGAAACAGGTATGTAGAACAAGAAACCGCTGTGTTCACTCTCGGCTTTTCAGTCAGTATGATAATTTGTTTCCTGTCACCAGGGAAATTATGCTTTAAAGGAAGTGAGCCTTTTACGACAGAAGGAACACGTTTGGTATGGCCGGTTTCACCCACCCTCGTTACTCCACTAACGCCTCCTTAAATAACTGGGATTCTTTAATTCATACTTGGCTAACAAATATGGTACTGGTAACATAAGCAGTATGGATAAACGAGATGGTCTATATTAAAATAAACCGGATGCATCTTCAGAGTTTTCATAGCAGGTAGGATTTTTCAGAGGCTTTTAGCTAGTTGTGTGAAACGCAAGGCTTAGAGCTCTAACGCTGGAGTATCACTTGCATTGGTTTGTAGAATGGCCTTCTACCTGAAGAATTTGATTTGTTACGTATGGAAAGTCAGTTTGAAGATGATGTATTATAGTTCAACTGTTGGGGAGCCGAACACTTGTAGTATTGCAACCGCACGTATAGTAAACAGTTTCCGGTAGCCATCGCCCCAAATGTACTTTCAGGTGGCCTTTGCCCCAAGTTTAAAAAAATATTAACTTTGTAATTTGTTTGTTTCTTTAAGTACTAAATATTTATGTTTGCCTCGGCTGCGTCAGTATTATTGTTAGAGACATGGAAGTCTTGGCAGGGCGTGATGCGACAATAATGTAGGCTTACTCAGATTTTTAAGTTTTAATTTACTACTTTTTATTAATCCTTGAACAAATTAAATAGCGCTTCACTAATATCGAGAGCTGTGAGCTTCTTGAATGTAATTACTTGTACTTTTTAACACGTAAACTTATTTTTCGTCTCACAACGAATACGTATTATATTTCTCTAGAGGACACATCTTGCATCCGGTTACTATCACGGTCTGCAGGCAACTGACTTGATTTCAACCGTCTAAACTTGTAAATATCTGTATTTCAAGTCTCAAGCTATTCTTACTCCAATAGAATACCTGCATTTAACTAAAGTTTTTCTGGTTGTTGATTGGTTATTTTAACTGTCTCAAAATTTACATTATTGCTGCTTTAATAATGACTAGAGACTAACTCATTATTGCTTCAAGGTTACCTCATTGTTAGCAAGGTTTAACTTATTATTCTCAAAGCTCCTACATTATTAAATTACGTAATGCATTCACATAACATTATTACACATGGATACAATAATATAAGCATATGCAATGACTGTTACATACATTTTACAAAATTATTACATACACATGTTGCTTCAAGGTGGGCTGTTATTGAATTTATGTTTTATATAATTAGACTGACCACAACTTATGGCCTTCACCTTGGTGTGTTCGTGATGAGGTGCTTGAAACAAAGAGATTCTGAGTGAGTAACTCATTCAAATTCGTTAAACTGCATGTGTTACTTTTCCTTAAAATATATATGATTGAACTTTACTATCACTAAAGTACTAAAACACCACCTTTGGTCACAGAAAAGAGTATCTAAGATTTAGATTTATTCCATCTGGATAAAAGAAGTTCTGTAGTTTACGTAATGTGCAAACTCGGAGAAGTAGGACACTATTTCTCAGCTGCACAGAAAACTCTTCATGGACGTCATTCACTGACTAAAGAATTTTAGGAAACTATACAGAAGAAGGCTAGAAGTTACCTTAGGACTGTACTGGGATTTTCCTCACATAGACAAAATTCCTTAGCAATTAAGGTATTACAGATTTTTCAACGACCATATTTTGTGGTTCACTGAACATCTTTATGAACAACGTGTCCCTCACCAAGTCATCGAGTCATTAAGGCATACATTTTATGGTGCTAAATCATTTATGTTCTGCTTTCCTTACAGAATAACATGGCCCAAACATAATATATTTGGAGCGTACTGTAACAAATAAATAAAATTCGATTTAAAGGATCTTCAAAACCATTGGTTTACTGTAGTATTCATTCCTTATTAATAAAAAGTTCAATGAAAATATTACGTTGAATGGCACGATAAATAATTCGTGTCGTGGGTTCGATTCCCGTGGCCGGTCTTCCTGACCCATGGGTTTTTTCGAGGGTTTCCTCAGTCGCCAGACGAAAGTTGGGAAGTATCATTACATCTCCCGAATTTCCTGTCCCTCCATTCCATCTCCATCCTCATTTCACTTCACCCTTCATCTGCTTGGTCTTTCGGTTTGCAAGTGTCGGCGAGAGGTCTCGGCGTGTGCATGGCAGGGGAAAAGGATGCTCTAAAGAAACCGTCCTTCGGACTGCGAGCGGTCTCAGGGTCCCGGACTCCCCAAGGGACGTATAAGCTTAAGGCGGGCTGGCTGCACCAGTCAGTACCCGGGGAGCTCAAATCAGTAAATGGTAGGGACTGCGCTGTGCCTATGGTACCTCCTAATCCGGCCGCCCTTTGTCTCCTCTCACCTGATCCCTCCAGTCAGGGGCATAGGCACAAAAGATCTGCGTAAGTCCCCTTCCGTACCTAGTTCACCTATCCTACAATTCTCGCTTCGACGTTCATTTGATGCGTTCAGTGAAAGACCTTTCTAGTATTATTCCAAGTGAACTGGTAGAACTGCTAAGGATGTCCGATGTTTTAAAGCTAGGAGCCAATGGCAACATTTTGATCCCATATAGGCAATCTCGGTTTCTGGGACAAAATATCTGACGAAACTAGCCACAGTCATCTGTAGTGTATTCGATGTCAACTTCTACTCTGATTTGAAAAGTAAATGAACAAGCTGACCGATGCTATATGACAATGCTGAATAAGAAGGAAACCATAACGTTAATATGTTTACCTAAAATAATTTTGAAAGCCATAAATCTTACTTCAAATCGTAGTAACCAAATAATAAAAACATTTTTATAACAAACGAAATTAAAGGGTCTGAATGTTCAACAAACAGGAGCAATTATCTGCAGTAATTTTAGCAAACCACTTGTTGAATTCTTTTGGCGTAATCAATATAACGCTTTCCAAGATTCGAGTTCTCTTTATCTGTTTGTTTCAGACTTTTTGGTTCTCTATTTCACATTGAAATAAATAATTAGGAGTACTATCCTAATAACTGTAAATTTATTGTTATAAGCTAGTAATCTGAAACCAATCATTTAATTATCACCAAAACCACCGCTTACAATGGCAAAAACATATAACATACACATGCAACAGACTTCGTTAAATCTATTTTTGTTATATTGCGTCCATATACAGGTGCTCCATTTAAGTTGAGACTGTACAGTATCTACAAAACTAAGCGTTGCAGAAACAAATGTCTTTAATAGAAGTTGGTTGATATTATGGGGGAAAGTAAATGCCATTATCGTGTTTTATTTTTTTAGTCTATTGTATTTATATTTCATTTAATCTATTAATTACAGTATTAAAGATGGAGCAGTTTGTTAGTATTGCCATTGTACTTTTAATAGGTATTATTACAAAGCATATTAATTAAAATATGCCTATACAGTCAAATTGATTATCCATGGAACCTCTGTTCCCTGAATCCAACGTACTTAAAATTCACCAAATTTATTACATTCTTTTACTAAAATGTATACATAGAAATCGGAATAGATTTCTTTTGAATGGGTATAAATACAAAACTAAATGATCAGATTCACGCGCTTGCCTGAATTTAATTTTTTATAACTGCAGTCTTTAACCATAGATGCAAGGTTAAACAATGTTAATTATTTTTAAAGAATTCAGAGAATTTTAATTAAAAAACCGCAAATGAAAGCATTATCAGGATGTAATTTAAATTATGAAAACTTTTTCACACATTTAAATGAATTATTTTAGCATTTTATACTAATTATTATTATAAGTATTGCATATACACAATAAAATTTCTTCTCCTTTAAAGTCTAGTGTTAGTTACTAATGAATTTGTATAGAGAAATTAGATAACCTAAAGCTAAAGTAAAGTCTAACTGTTTTACTGTCGCAAATACTCATTTATTTCATTACGGTTTAAAAGTATAAAGTTTTCTGTATATGTTTATGCAATTTAAAACATTTGTGAGTATTTCCTCCTAAACAAACTAGTTTTCTCATTCAGGGATTGTGTAAAAAATTACTCATTATTGTTTATGTTTGATGCAGTATTTCTCTAGCAATACATTAAATTTTATTACTAATTAAAATATCCGCATTAAGTTTCTCGATAGTACG
This sequence comes from Deroplatys truncata, assembly GCA_030765065.1. Classification (NCBI taxonomy): domain Eukaryota; kingdom Metazoa; phylum Arthropoda; class Insecta; order Mantodea; family Mantidae; genus Deroplatys; species Deroplatys truncata. The sequence continues at coordinate 129,406,915 of CM060986.1, forward strand.
TCAAGAGTTGCTTGTATGAAGATGTAGTTATGTATGTGTGGGTTTTAATTAAATAGGCAGCCTATTAAAAAACCACCATTGAGCAGAAGTCTGAATAGTCATTCTGCACGACATAATTAGCACAACTTTAAGGCAGGGATGTGTTACGAAAAACTAACTTTAAAAAGATTTCGAATTGTCACAAAGTAAAAAGACATCCAGAAGCTAAGAACGATTTGGCAAAATTAAGTAATAACGAAAAATATCAACACAAATTTTTGTTCACAAAGATACAGCACCTTACTTTATTTCGCAGTGTAATCGTCATTTGTTTTTAAGGCATTTATTGTAATGTGATACCAGTTTTTCAATTCAGTTGTTATACTGTTCTACCGCCAAGCACTGACACTGCCTCTTTGAGTCTTCATCGGTTGGAAACTCTTTTCCAACGAAGAGGTCTTTTAGTTTCAGAAACAAGTGAATATCCTCAATTCTTTCATCAAAATTTGCTTTCAACTCATCCGTAATGAGTGATGGCCTCCCACAGTGGTCTTTTTCGTGCATATTCGTTCTTCCTTGGTTAAATATTATGCACCATTTCCTCACTGAAGACTTGTTTATTGCATTATCACCATACAGTAATTGCATTATTTGCCTATAAATATCTATTGGCTGAACATTTTTTTTACATTCAGAATATGAATCACACAGCGCACTTCACATTTGGTGGAATTTTTAATTGGCAGTTGGATATGTTATAGAACAGACAGACGTGACCTCACAACAACGAAACTTGACTCACACTGAGGTGGAGTAAGGAGCTAACCAGCGTGCATACAATTGTGGTGGCAGGGAATCGGCACCGCGCGTGATGTGAAATTGTTCCTTACTTTCTGGACGACCCTCGTATATGCTACTTCTGCATTTTAAGCTGCTGTTTCCAGATACATTTCAGAGCATCTCAAAGATTATGGAACCTTAGTGTCGCCAATATTTAAAACACTCTATGTGCAATGAAATATAATCTTTATGTTAAGACTCTTGTAACTTAAATGACTTTTATTGAGTAATTATCTTATTAAATTACATTTATACTCCAGAAATATATATATTTATTATTTTACGTTCTCTACTACAAATCTATAGATAGAGAAGGTACTGCATTCCACCCAAAAATTCGACATCGATATTTACCAGAAAATACATGTTTTGAAGTCTCCTGAATCCAAAAAAAGGATTTTTAGAAGGAGGTTCGCGCGCCCATTTGTAGGTGTGAGAGGGAGGGAGGGAGAGAGAGAGAAAGAGAGAGAGAACAGCATAACACAAAAACGAAAAGTCGGATAAATACCAAATTTAGAATTTCAGTTCAGTATCTTCCAAAACCGGATACGAGGATTTTCAAGAAAATCACCTCACTGTAATCTTTATATGGATGATTTTCCAAAAGTTAGCATTTTCTAAAATCTTAAATATACATCTTGAATTTTCTGGTAATACGCTGTAAAGCCATCATCATCCAGGAGAAATTTTGTATAATTTTATTTATCTCATAAACCATAAGAAAAAAGTTGTAGAGCTCATACCTTTGGCATAAGCCGTTTCCGAGATATCCGTTGTTTGAATTTTCAATACTTTGTCATTTTTAAAGTACGGCCTTCTTCAGATGTTTCTCGCGATACCATAGAAATAGTATGGAATTTATAAGCCAGCATATAGGGAGCCAGTTTTTAAAAATTCGACTATACTTTCCATTTCTTCTATCTCCTTATACTAAACTATTTCTATTTCTGCAAAGGCTTAGCTCAATTAACATCAAATATACTGAAAAATAAGCTTTCGTAAGAATATTTTGTAGAAGCTATATCAAAATAAAGGATTGTGGGTAGAGAAAGTCATGTAATAGTCGGTTGGATTTTATATTATTATATATTAGAGATGTTTTTCCGTTATCGAGAAATTACTTTTAGATTCTGTCTTGTAGTATACAATTTTGCTAGCATATGGCAAGTATAATCAGTAACCAATATTGTTCAGTTTTCCTCTCCTCCTGTTATGGAAGAATTAATTGTCACTACATTTCAATGAAAACTTCGTCAGCAAATATTTCAGTAATTGCTGGAATTGGTAATGAAGCATGAAGATTAAAATTTAAAGATGCATTAGTTAACGCATCGTTAGCGTGTGCTTAGAGATGCTCGGTGAAACCGGCCTTCGTGTTTCCTGTCATGAGGAAAGTTAATGCTTTAGAAAAAGTGAAGCCTTTTACGACAGAAGGGACACGTTTAGTAATCAAAGAGTATTCTTATCGTATTTATGATCTTGAAACGACAATCCAGTTAGGATCAGAGTGTAATTCCCATGTGCTAGTCACTTCCTTCAATAAAATCTGTCAAATAAGTTCTCGATGTAAAACTAACAACTTTGCTAAGGAGGAAACTGTGCAGATATCGATCATAAATTGCATCGATGCAGTATAAGTCGGCAGTGAGGAAAATTATTCTGTGCACCTACATCCTTTTAATGTGAGACTAGTTTCTCAGAATACGTTCTGAAGTCTTATGGAAGCATTTGCATAAGGAATATTTTCAGTGGAAAAAGTATCAGCTTCAAATGAGAATAAAACTGCTGATTTTACTAACAGTGTAGCGTAAGAAAACTGTTGTATAACATTTTATATCCTGTGCTTACTTATCCAGTCTCTAAATGTATTTCATCATTGCAGATGCAACTATTAGAGAAATCTTAAATATCCCTTCTTTAAATTATCAATGTTTCTCTGAAATTTGGTGAAGCATGTGAATATTCTGTTTTTTTTTTGCATCTTTATTATACTTATAAATTATACTTTAACCACAAAATTGTTTTAATATCAATAATTTTAAAGAAAACATTACTATTGAATTTGTTCTAGGTAAAGGACCGCGTTATACCTACTTTAAACTCCATTTCGCTCAATACGTTTTCACATTATTGTTTTCACTATTCAAAATTCTCTTTCGACCACACTTATTAGCTTAAATTTTAGGAAGCCACAATAGTTACGGATTTAAAGTGTTATACACCAATTAAAAATTATAAATTACTATTCGCAAATCAACAACGCAATGAGAAACATATCGACTGATGCGGCTAGCGGTTCTGATCAAGTATTGATGAGAACGATTAAAAACGACGTGGCTTCAGAATTCATTGCGAAGACAGCTACCAGAATGCAAGAGTATGAAATTATACTACCGATATTCCAAATGGCTAGATCTATTCTCACACATAAAGGAGGGGATCAGTCATCACCCTCAAACTGGAGACCAATGATAATAACTTCAGTGGTCAGAGGAGTTATTGAAAGAACATTTGACAATAGATTACGCAATTACATAACTTCCATATCAGCGAGGCTTTACCTCATCTCCAGGAACTGACATCAACATTACCTTTCTTATTGCTGCTCTTAAATCCACTAAAGAAAGAAAAGACAATATTACTGTGGATATAAGAAAAGCATTTGATAATATAACGTCATTTACATCTCTACAAAACTCTATATTCCATAGAGGTCCCCAGTAAAGTATCACGCTTAATAATAACCCTGCAAAAAAACTCTACGGCGTTTAAAACCAACTGTAGTAAAACAAGTTAGATTGAAATAAATAGAGGTGTATTATAGGGATCACCTATGTCTCACATTCCTTACAATTTAGCAACTAATTTCATATCTGGAGAAACCTGTTGAACAATATTTGTCTGATAAATATGTTTACTCGTTGCCTTCAAATTATCAGAATTTAACAGTGACGAGTTTCGCAGATGATCCAGTGATCATTGGAAAACATTTAGAAGCAGCAAAAGAATTGACTAAATTGATTATATAGCCTTTTCAAGAAATTGGTCTCACCATCAATGCATCATAAATAATGCAAAATGTTCACCAAAGACTCTGGTTATCTCTGAAGATAATACAATTCACTATCAAATGGAAAAAATGCGTTATGTTGGCATTAAGTTAAAAGTTGAAATAGTTTCGATAGTCATCAAACCTTAAATAATCTGGTAAGAAAGCTGAAACTTTACAAAATTCCCTCCTTTTATAAGTAACAGAAATGTATTATTGTAAACTTGTTTGTCTCGATGGTATTAAGTCATAATTTTCCAATTCTCCCATTGGAAAAAATTCCACAAAGGTTTTAACTGAGATTGACATAATCTTAAAATGTACTCCAAAAAGCATTCTACAGTTACCAACAGACGCTCCAGACCATATGGTTTATACTGCAAGAAAATATGAAGACCTTGATCTATTCTGTGCCTCATGGGAAGTTCGATTACAACATATAGATTTTTGTAAAGTTTTAAAGTGCTTCAACGATCTACTTGTTAACGCCGTAAGGAATTTTGAACAGGAAACTCAAAGCTGTCTACATAGCATCCCTCAAATACAGCAAGTATTTTAAATAAATAAATATCTTCCATAACTCACATTGAAAAAGTAAAGCTCAATAACATGTATACAATTTCTTTAAACTAATAAAACTTAAAACCTGGCTGCATAACAATTTCTTTGTTAGTATACCAAGCTCAAATTAACAATTTAGGAGCGATAGGATAAACCGCAGTGTCCAAATAGCATTCCATATTACCATATTAAAAGGTGATTATGGATAAAAGAAATCAGTAGCCTAATAATAGTTAAAATGTTGTATGCAGTATATATTTTATTTCTGAGTATCTGGTAAAAAAAGACAAAGCAATCAGAAGAAAACCGTGGATTTTTTATTTTCATAGATGCATAGCCTTCAACAAGAACAAATGCAAAACTCTCAGATAGGACAGCTTGATAACGACTGCCTGGGTGTTACACTCTTGAAGATGGCAACCACAGAGTTGACCGAAACGTCGGCTGCTAGTAATTTTACCCTTAGACCGCGGCCTTCCAGCCCGGAAGATTTTAATGTTTTGTCGATTAACTCCGGCCGTGAAAGCCTCCGTACTTATTTATAACTGATATAGTTTTCTAGGTACTCCTAAGGAATGCATTAGTTGTCGAATTTCCAGTTTCTAAAACTTTGTTCGCATTAGAACCCATGTAGCATCTGGTACACCTACATACATTCACATGCTAATGTTTAAAGTAGAAGGGTTATTAACAGTGGCGGCTGCCGCATTAGAGCGCAAGAGCACGTGAACCTCCTTGCGGATTTATTCGTTATTTCTTCTTTGAATGCTATTAAACAACGTGTATATGGTAATTTAAAATCTTAAATCGACTTCGCTACTGCTTTAAACTCGATGAAACATGTTTTAATAGGGTCTCTGGCACATGCTGACTTGTGCAAGTTTTAAGGAGCTTCTGCGCATGCGTAACTGGTATGACGTAATCATCATGCACACTATAAGAAGTGAGCTAGTGCGCGAAGTTTCTTTCGCACTCTGTTTCCACTATCGCTACAATTTTACGTAGTGTCCCTAGATGGTAGCACACGCACACTAGTTAGACGCTGTGTAACAGAAGGTATAGTGCACAATCGCGGAAACTTCTCTCGGTTTCTTCAAACCATCCATAATCTCAAATACAATTTAATTTACACATTACTTCGTTCTTGCCCTGACATGGTATATTTCATTATTTACACAGCAACAGACATCCACAAAAACAACCCTTTCTTTCGTTGTTGTTAAGGGAAGTCTACCGGAGCAAGAGCCAAAGCCCATGCTCCCCTCCTAACCCAGGGGAAGGCGTCAGTCGAGTGACTCTCCTTCCCGTGGGGTTTCCTATGAGGCCAACACCTGGAGTCTAAAAAGCCCTCCTCCACCGCTTACGCGAGAATGGATACGCCACTTAGCCGCGTCGTGCATAGGGATGACTACGGATATCCTCGGTAGCGCCGACAGCAATCTATATACTGTCTACCGGCTATTCAGGGCGGTACCGGAGGACGTTGAAGCGTCTCACAACCCCGCCTGTACGGAATCCCGCACAGGCATACCCAATTCCCCGGGTATCGGGAACCACTGCCCCGCCGAGTCCAACACAATCCAAACGACACCCATATGGGTGTGGTTCGGACGTTTGGCCCGGCATACTTCTAGTAACGTCAGACGTACCACGAGTGCTCAGGGTCAACCTTTCCTTTCGTCAAGCAAATTATGCATTATTATGTTTATTATTATTATTATTATTATTATTATTATTATTATTAGGAGTGCTGCCATTGTATCAATTTGTTCATAATCATAACTGTTATGCAGCAGATGCTATTTTACATTTTCAGAGCTCTCTGATTAAAAATTGGTAACACCCACAATGTATACTTAAAAACCACTACTGGGTATTTATGTACTTTGAGTAGGTCATTCAGGAAATGGGTAATAAAAAATAAGAAAACGGTATTTTTCCTACGATTAAAGTTGCGTACAAAACAAGTTTGGTGTTTGAATGCCACACAACATTTCCAATATCACTTTTTAAATAAGATTTACCGTTATAATAAGTTATTTACATTTTGAGATCATTAACGTGAAAAGTAATTCCTTCATCAAACACACATGTTTGTCTAACTAACTGTCCTATGAAAAACTGTCAAGGCAATACTTTTTTCAGTATTCTCTGTATTCTGTTATGTAAACCTGACATGCCCAAATATAGATCCATATATGAGATTCAAATGTCAAAAGTGCTTTACTTGCTTCATATAAAACCTTAATCAGAAAAACATGTTTTAGTTTTTTTGTTATACATATTCTAAACAATTTTATCAATATACTAATGCAGTATATGCATATTTATAAATAATTAAACCAATAATGTTCTCCCACCATCTTAGAAATCTCTAAGATAGCCAGCTAAGCTAATCTATATTTTGAATGCAAAGGATCCGGTGGGAATAATTCGGCGTAGTGTTTTCAACATTTCTGTTTCCCCCTTTTTACCCAAATCCAAGAAAACATTTCGTGTAAATACATCAGGATCTCTGATAATAAAAACAGAATCTAAATACTGCAATGCTGAGAAACAGAAAAAGTAAGGATGGTTAAGTGAATACGTTATCTCATTTACTTGCACAGGTAGAGGCAGCGGTGATTCAAGGTTTGGGACACCTCACCGCTGCGACCTGCACAGATCTATTGCGGCTACAAGAGTGACACTGAAATTCTTTAGAAAATCAAACAACGATTAGTTCTAAAAGTTTTGAATGATGTTATTGTTCTTCAAAATATTCCCCTTTAACATCAAGACATTTTTTTCATTCGATGAAACCACTCCTTTAAGCCATGATGCCACTCTTCCTGAGACACTTCAGAAACCAGGTTTTTATAATGTTCCACTGCTTCATCTGATGACAAAGAATTATTCCACGCATTTTATCTTTAGTTTTGCTGAGCAAAAATAAACAAAAGCTGCTAGGTCAGGACTTCATAGTGGAGGGATATGGTGCTAACCTTTAGGGCATCCAAATATTGTTACATACTAGGTGAGAGCCGAAAAGTTTCCAGCAAAAGTATTAAACTTTAATCACTCCAGCACGCACATGAGAAAACGTAGCTACAGATACAGCGAGAGGACATTGATGTTCACATTCCGGTGCAGGCGTGGGGTATTTATAACAAAATACACAGTTTTCACATTATGCACATCACCTGTGATTTATTTAACGAATAGATGGTGTCCCTACATCTCACACAAAGGAAATAAAGAAAGAATTGAGGAAAGAGATGCTACACACACGAATTACATTTACACTCGTTCACACAAACTCGCACACTCTACTCTCAAGCCAGACTGACGTCTCGCATACAAACAAGGCTGAAACTATTCCCCTCTCTGGTTAGGATCGCCGGCCAGAGGTGGAGAGCGTCATGCCGGACGAAATTCAAACACAAGGCCGAAAGAAATACTGAATTACCCCCAAAAATGCTGTCGCCAATACGACACAATAATGTGTCTGGCACGACAATAGCTGCTAATACCTAGTAATACGCCACAATATTCCTTTGCTAGTATGCGACAATGTGTTGTCATGATGTAACATTATTTTCGCTTTTGGGCATTTTTCACGAACTTTTGAAAAATTTGTGGCGAACAGACATTTGTGTACCAATCGGCAGTAATGGTACATCTATCTTCTAATGTTATAGTAGCAATATGGCCCGTTTTAGGAAGAAAACTAGCAATCATCTCCTTACCAGCACTGCAAATTCGTCGGACATGTATAGGCTTAGGTTCTTTCGAAAAAACACCATGAACCGATTGACTTTTCTTTTCAGGATCATAAAAATAAATCCAAGATTCATCAACAGCAACAAAATTTCACAGCAAATTTGAAGTTTTTCTGCGCCAATGAATGCGTTGTTGTGTTTGATTGGAAGCCAGTTTATGTGAAACCATCGACACCAAGGTTTTCTGACATATAATCTCTAGATGTAAAATGTGTTGGATTTGAATCGTACCAATGCCCAATGTCGCCCAAATAAATTCATAGAATATCCGCCGATCTTCTTCAAACACTACTGGAACAGCGGCAATATTTCATCAATAATGGCAGTTCCTGGGTGTCCTCCGTGAAATTCATCACTAAGAAAAAAACCGATCTCCCTTGAATTCGCTGTACCAATTATAAATTCTTGCCTTAAATGGAGCTTCTTCAACAAATGCATTTCAAAGCGATCTTCAGACTGTTTAGGCGCTGATCACTATTTCAAATTGTAAAAAATTATAGCCCGTAAATGTTCTCTAATCAAATTCCTTTTTGGGTGAACAAGAAATCTTTAAATTAAGATAATTAACAAACTGTTAGAGCAAATCGAACCAACTACACGGCAATCAACTCGCAAAACATTATAAAGTAGCTTTCAAATATAAACAAATTTAATTTTTTTAAATGGCATTCTAAAAATATTCTGTATCGTCCTCGTACTACCTCCAGGAGGAAGGGATGAGGTGAAGGAACTACAGGAGACTACGGGCTATAGGCAGACAGGCCACAGAGATTCGCGGAGGTCCCTAACATCTCGAAACTCTCAGTCCCACTGTTGGAGCCACCAAGTGAGGATGATGAGCCACTTTCCAATCAAGAAACTCTCTAATGTTCACGGGGAATACTCTTACCATTGACCAAGCATCCGCGCCATCTGTCCGGCACCGCCATACGTCAGAATCCTGGAAGCCCTTCTGAAAAGTGAGAAGGAAACGAAATGATGGAAAGGAAATCGTGGTAGAGGAAAAAAACACCAGCATTCGCCTTTCTACCACGGGGAAACCACGGAAAGGCCATGGGTTATAGTGGTCGCCAGGGATCGTACTGGGACCTCAGAATGCGACTAGCACACGTCACCACGGTGTCATCTCGATTAGTTTCATTTATTTGTATTCTGATAAGATTATGAGAAATGTGTTACATCCTTTTGGTTCATTCAATGGATTTCACAATGAGGTACGGGAACGTACTTGTGGATTTTTACAGGAGAAACACACTGAAAATAAAGAAACCAGTTTCTTTATGTTCGGTCAAATATGCTATTATCTGAATGAGGAAATAAAAAGTAATCAAACAAAAACCAACAAAGTTAAAAAGAATATGAGCTACATTTATATGAATTTCTCCATTTACTATCCTTTATAATTATATAGGTAGATGCTTCATACTAGACTTACAATTTTTGATTAACACTTCGTGTTAATCTGAATACTTGCCGAGATGGTTTCATTACAGTTTCTTTGTGGTACACGAGACCCAAGCGATGCTCATATTGTTTAACGCGGGCCGCCATATGCTGGCCTTGAAATTTCTCACTCATTCCATTACATCAGGAGAAACAACTGAATAGAACTTAAAAAAATAAAGTATTGAAAAATTCAAACCAATAATACAGATTATCTTGAAAATGGCTGATATAACAGAACAGTTATTTGAAATAAATTGTCTCTTTTTAAAGAGATACATGTTTTATTACCAGTAAGTTTTTGCCAATCTCTTAGGGTTCACCAGTTTTACAAAATTATATAAAATTCCTTTGGAATGAAGAGGTTTCCCTCCATTCATGATAATAAGTTTTATCTTGGTTTAATATCTTAAATATCTGGTATTTTAATCAAAATCGTTAGCCAGTTTTGAGAAAATATAAAACCAAATTTTTCCATGTAAAAGGCAGTTTGAGATGGGTATTAAACACTGTCGTGTCACATCTTTGGACGGTAATAAATTTAAATAAATTTATATTTATTTAAAATTTCGCTTTTAGTAATACTGCTCACCATAAGCAAGCACCTCTTTTTCGAGCTTCAAAACTTGTATTTTAGCGAAATCTCGATATCGAAATTTTGGATGGAATGCATTACCTTACCTAGTAGGTATGTGGTCCAGAAAGCAATAAATGTTTACTCTTTGAATTCTATTTGCATAGACGTTCATCGCTGCAGGTGTACTTTTAGCACGTAGCAATCTCGACAAGTAGTTGAGGAAATGTATCTGAAGGACAAACATACTGGGTTGCTGTAACGGTTGTTTTTAGCAATACAAGTGGCTATAATACAAACATATCACAGAGAATACATAACCGCACAGTCCTCAACTGCAGCACATTTCCACGGGCGTGCAACTATATTCAAAACACTTCCTCAAAAGAAATTAGCAGTTTCATTTGGTTGTTCTTCAGCACACGAGGATCCATAGAAATTGCTGTGAAGTTTTCCTTTCTCAAATATGATCCACGTTTTAAGTATTTGCAGCCATCTAAACTTTTAAAAATAGCGAAGTACAGTATGTCAGGGAACTCTCTCCGCACCAAGACGAGCTCTTGCCTGCTGCTCAAAATAGTATTTAAGTTCGCATGAGATAGGCGGACCGAGATCATTTGAACGTTCTTTAATTGGTGGTAAACTGAAGGGTAGTATGCGATGATTTATCTTGTGATAATCGGTCTATATTTTGCTGTGTGCGTGCTTTTAACATTGTGAGTGATCAATAGTATACCGGGGATAATGCTTGGTATTAAAGAGGGAGCACTTCCGGTGGAACACGACTTTTACATAAGACCGTTAAGTAAAATGTAAAACCAAAATTTTGTGCGGGTTTTCCTAATTTCAATGGTACAATTCAGAATACTGTGCAGGATTTGACAAATGAATGTCGTATGACCGCTTCAGTTCTCGCTGCACCGAGAAGAGGGCAGGCCTACGATTTTAATAAACAATAACTTCGATCAAATATTGGATATAATGCTGTATGGTCTATAAAATAAACAAGAAATTTAGTTTAACAGACCAGAATAGCTAAGTGGACAGCACACAAAGCTATAAAGGAACTTCAGTTGTACCCTTGTAAAATTACCATACTTCATTGATTAAAGCAAAGTGATTACGGGAAGATGCTGCTGTGTTATGAATGGATCCGGAGAATCATAAATCGACCTGGTTATGAAATTTTAAACTAAACTTTCTTTATTACTGATGGATCATCTTTTCAGTTAACCGCTAGGTACATTTTCAAAATTTACGAATTTGGTCTTCAGAAAATCCCAGTGCAATAAATTGGTATGTGAGGTCATATCAAGAGAGCGAATACTATGGCCAATCTTCTTTGACAGTTCAATTAATTCTGATATATTCTACTCTGAGATAATTTACACTTTACTCATCTGAATGAAGACGGAATTGAGTGCTGCTTCTATCAAAAAAGGCTGTGCTGCAGCACATACGTCAAGCCAGTCGCTTGAACTTTTAACTGAATTTTTGGGATGAGAAAGTATTATTATTATTATTATTATTAATAATAATAATAATAATAATAATAATTGGTTTCTAATCACCATGGTCTACTGATTTCACTACACCAGATTGTTTCTTTTGGGTTACAGCAAAATATACTGAATAAAATAATCTAAATGCAATGGGTGAACTTAAAAGTTACCTTATACAAGAAACTTTAATGAAAGTCTTCAACAATAATGTATAAATGAGTTTGTTTACCATCAACAATAAGGACAATACTTCCAGTGCCTGTTGTAGTGATACACAATTTATGTGTTGTTTAAATAGTAGCAGCATCTTATGCTGCCAGCATAACTCTTGCACTTTCTCTAGTATGTATTATTGCTGCAGAGAAAGTTCCCTGGCCACTTGTACACAGTGCTCAGGTCGGACGGTGCTGATCATTTCACAGGCCTCGCTCTACTAATTCAGGATCTGGGGGAAAAGTCATTCAGCCAGCATCGACAAACCTGCACAATGATATGGAGCTCCGTCTTGCATAAACCACCCAGAGTAACTTCAATTTTCTAGCTATATAACCCGCAGAGGCTTTCCATTTACTTCAGTTGCGATGTGTCTCAGTGATCAGATCTCTTTTCTACCAATAAGAATAATCACCCATCCGTTTATCATCGGTGCCATTATTCATCAAGATTAAAAATTCGACAGAAAATAATAAACAGCAATGCATTCGTATATTACAACAATAGAAAAATTGTTTTATATACATACTTGTAACTTCTAAGTACAAAAACTGAATGAGCATACAAGTAAATTAAATGGCCAGTTTTTGTATGGTTCTTCACTATATTTTGATAAATTCGCAATACTCTGATGCTAGTGTTCAGTTATGTATAAGAGATTCTTGGTTATCTATTAACTAAACAGAAATTATAGAAGCTGTTAGGGATATACGTGATAAATTTAAAGATATGCCAAAAAAGCTTGAAATAAAGATCTTGCCTTACTTTCAGGTTATGTAGATTCTTTTCTACTTGACTGAGATCCACCCAGTCATCAGCGATTATAAAGCTTATCTAGAACACCATATATATTCTTGAGTAGTATAGAACCACAGAGAATCAACCTTGCAAATTGCTCTTCGCTATCAGTATTTTTGATCACTTTAGATATTTTACAATTTATTATAAATATTTTAGCTCAAATGAAAAACAGAAACGGTCTATTTGGCAAAACCCGAGACAGACTCTCTTTATTTAATAAGAAAACGAAATCCCAAAGGCAGCTACAAAATCCGTATGAGACCATTTCACTCTCGTAAAGAATTTTCCACCCGTCGACGTAAGTGAAGACGTCATTATTGGTTGTGATATATTAGCTTCTCTCTCTGCATTTCATTTGTTATTACCTGGCATGTTGAATCAATAATTAAGACAGCCATTTGCATGCATTCTCTTCCTGGGAGAGAAACCAACATGTGTTGCTGACTCTGATGTAGCCTATTATTAGCACAGTATGTTAAATAATCATAAATTCCGATCTTAGTTTGTGTATATTTAATAATGTACAGAGATTTTCACACAGAGAAAAGAATATCACAAAATGGTTTCTTCTTCTCTCTACAATCCATGCAGCTTAGAATACCGGTGTCAAGACATTGGCACACGGGATATAATGAGCATTACTCACGATATTCAGTAAGAGACAATCTTTTTATGACGGTAGGATTACCTGAAGTAATTTAAACAGAAGGCTGGATATACGTGCCCAGTATATGTTGTCTTAGTACTAGAAGTCTTATCGACTTCAGAACATTGCAGCATATTGCATAGTTCTCCTCCACCTTACAAATTTCAAGAGAATCAGAAGTTTCACTGGAATGTGACTTTCTTTAAAGTTTCTCTAAAGTATTTTCCAGCTTATGTGCTGACTACAATACTTATTCTACGTTCGAGAGGGAAATTTTGTTTGAATTATAAGATTAGTTGGCTGAGGTGGGGTATTTGTCAAAAATTGAAGCGCTTTTGAACCGTTTTCGAACGATCGTCCTTCGCTTGACACTGGAAGAAACTTAAGAATAGGAGAAGCCGGCGAATCGGAGAGATCGAAAGGCTAGCGTTCTCTTGCTCAACACGCAATTAGAACTTCTATTTTCTTTTTATTTAAACAATTGGAATGATGGAATGCGTGAAGATGTGTAGACTTCATAGAGTATAAAATGGCATAAGGCTTTAAAGTGGTTATCAACCTAATATTGTGAATTAACTGTTATTTCAAGCGTGGGTTGCACTTTACATAAAGAAAATCCTTCGAGATACTTTGAAACATAAATCGGCATTAGAGTTAAGCTATATGAGCTAGTAATTTATACTTTGCGCGATAATATGGCGATAAAGAAATGTATATTTCATTCGGATTATTCAATTTATCGCAATTTCAAACGGCTTAAGTAAGTTTCAGCATCTACCAACATTTCAAAAAATAGAATGTAACGGCCAGTGGAAGGAAACTCATATTTTACGTAGCTTAGCTAAGAAATAGCCTCTCGCACCTTTCTTATTTCATTAGTAGTATGGTAAAGTTATATTTATGTGGCTCTTTGGCCTTCCTCGACCACCTCTATAGTACGTGACAAAAGCGAACCGCATATGGTCTCCGAGGCTGTTAAACACCAAGTAGTGTATGTGCATAACGTGCTTGCAGTGGGCACATATGGTTCATTACTGTGTTATTGCTAATGAATCTTCTTTGTGATGGACGTCAGATGCTGCGGCAAAGAAATAACTTCTGGAAGTTAAAACCTCGAGTACTTCGCGTTAAGTCCATTAGATACGCTCAAACACTAGTGTCAAATCAGGATTTAAACTTGCCAACCGCTTAATCCCTTCACCTTGCTTCCTTTTCTGAAATGGACTTTGATGGCAACAACAGGAGAGCCTCTGGGCAAAAGAAAACTGCACGAGGTTAATGCGAAATGAACAGATGCCCAGCTAAGTTCAAACAATAATTTCTATACTCATTTTGTACATAGCATTTCCATTTTTGCTATCTTAACCGCTTAGACACCTAAGGTAGAGTAAATATTGTATTAGACCAGAAAGTTCGAACCAAATTTTTAGGGGATACCTGAATTTAGAGGTCCTTGAATAAAAACATTCAGAAAAATCTGATCAGTCACTTTCGCACAATTTCCTCCGCCCATTACTATTAATAAAAATCTGATGTGTTACATTCACAGGACTTTCTCCACCCTCTATCGCTTATTAGTGGATATATAAATTAGCTTTGCGAAGGTTAATTTTTCTGTCTACTTCATTTTAATTGAGATAAACCTTAGCTGCATTAATATAGATACAAAATAGCGATAGCCAAATGTTTAACAACTGGCCTTAAAATTCCATACCGTTTCCAAGACATCGCGAAAAACAACTGAAAATCGCCAGCATTAAAAGAATGGCTAAGAATCGAACAACTCGAATCTTTAATAAGAATGTCTCAGAAATGGCTAATGCCACAAAAACGTTATTTGAATAAATTGTGTGCTTTAAATAGATCTAAACTTTTGGCGTTGTACGTTTCATCTTGGCTTAACTTTTACCAGTTGTAGAAGAAAATACAAGCTTCCTTCAGTATGAAGAGGAATTCAGCTGTTCGCAGAAAATTCAAGATATATATTATATTTGTCATGTAAATATCTTCAATATGTGGTATTTTAATCAAAATCGTTAGAGCCATTTTTTAGAAAATAAAAAATTCCGAAAAATATTCCATAAAAAGGGCAGTTTGGGATAGGGGAATTTTATTGAAAATCTTCGTATACATCTTTGGAAGCTACTGAACTGTAATATCAAGTTTGGTAGTTATCCAAATTTTCGTTGTTTTAATTATGCTGTCTACAGACATACACACAGACCTTTTCTTAAAAACGCCTTTTTTATTATTATTTATTCACGGGGCTCAAAATTGAAATCTTGGTATCCTCTGCCTAATAAGTTACATGGTAGAGAAAGTAAAATTGCTTTTCTTTGTGATCAATGCACCTCAAAACGTGTACTTCCAGTGCAATCTCATGGTAGCAATGCAAAACGTCTTCTACCTACTGGTAGAGAAAGTAAAAGGATAGATGAAATCGAGGATGTGAAGGATTGGTGACATTTCGAATATAGAAGTGTTGCCTGCCTTTAGAAAGCTTATAGTACAGCATCTTCCGTTGGCAATGCGACTGAACCCCGGGCAGGCACTGCCTTCGTGTGCGTGCACGCTTCAATTTTTGCCAACGAAAGACACCGGAGAATGAACTTTACTCATTAAAGGTTAGAGATATTAATTGGACTTGAAAATTCATTATCAAGGCCGGGACACAAACCAAGGTCTTCGGCTTTCTAAGCCAATGTTGTACTGTTTAGCTACAACGGTGAAATACCCGAATGAGAATAAAAATTTCTTACATGATTCATGTATCCTGGTGAACCTTAAAAGCGAATTCAAAGATCCAATACATTGTGGCTAAAAAGCGATTTGCAATGCTTTACGCTATACGAGGGCTGTCCCAGAAATACACGACCTAACAAAGAAAACACATAAATTTGGGAAAAAAATTCTTTGTTTCTCTACATAGTTTCCTTTCAGCTCGATACACTTTTCCCAGTGATGTTCAATAGCTTCGAGACCCTGTTTATAGTGAGAATCGTCAAGTTCTACAAAATAGCCATCAACTGCAAATTCCACCTCTTCATTGTTGGCAAATCTTTTACCACCAAGCCATTTCTTCAACTTTGGAAACATAAAATAATCAGAGGGTGCTAAGTCTGGCGAATAGGGTGCATGAGGAAGCAATTCGAATTTTAACACATTGATTTTGGTATGGCGATAATGGATGTGTGAACTGGTGCATTGTCTCGATGAAACAGAACTTTCTTTTTCGCTAAATGCGGGCCTTTTTGCTTTATTTCGTTACTCAAACGCTGCAATAAGTTTGCATAATACTCGCCATTGAATTATTTTTCATTTTTGAAGATAATCAATGAAAATTATCCCACGCGCATCCAAAAAACTAGCGCCATGACCTTGCCTGCACATGAAACTGTCTTCGCCTTTTTTGGAGCCGATTCTTCCCTTTCAATCCACTGTTTTGAGTGTTCCTTCGTCTCAGGTGTGAAGTGATGGACCCATGTTTCATCTATGGTTATGAATCGATGCAAAAACTCGGCTTTATTGCAGCGCAACTTCGCCAAATACTCGACTGAAACATCTTCACGATGCTGCTTTTGTTCCATTATGAGTAAACACGACACCCATCATGCGCATAGCTTTCTCATGTCTAAATTTTCAGTCTGTATGCGATACACAGCACTTTTTGAAATTCCTACGATGTCTGCTAGCTCGCACACTTTCAATCGACGGTCATCCAATACCATTTTGTGTGGATTTTATTCACAATTTCTGGCGTGGTCACCTCATTTAGTCGACCACTGTGATGTTCGTCTTGGCAGCTCGTACGGCCTCGCTTAAACTCCGCCACCCAATACTTTACTGTTGAAAACAAAGGAGTAGACTTCCCCAGAGTAGAATCTAGCTGAGCTTTAATATTAGTTGGACTAAGACCTTTGAAATAAAAGTATTGTTTCACATATCGATGGGCATTTTTAGTCATGTTTACAAATTCGCTGAGAGACTTCACTATTAATGGCTGTCAAACAATTACTAAACAACGTAGCATCGTCAAACTTCAAACTTAAGCTTTATAATGGTGGTACTTTCTACCATAGTTATTTAGTTGAAACGACAACCGCTAAATATATATATATATATATATATATGTGTGTGTGTCAAGTCGAGACTTCTGGGACTGTCCTCGTAATTAGGGTTAACTTCTGTTTTTAGAGTAATTTTTTTTCACATTAGCCATGTGAAAGCTAAAGTTGTATTCATTGCTAAAACAAATCTCGTGAAAGAATTTTATGCGAGCTCAGGCATATCGCCTCTTAGCTCAGCAATACAACATTTATTAAAAAATTCGAAGATCCATGGCTTTAATACTAAATTTTCTTCAAGCCTGATTTAATTCTCCAACCTGAACCTAGGCATGCCAAGTGCTCAAAGAGTAATTATCAAAATTTGAGTATTAAAACCGCAGTTTTAAAATAAGAGGGATGATCATAACGTTTTTTACTGAACCTCCTATGGCACCTATAGCAAAATCTACACTTAACAAATATTTTGCTACAGAATGAAAAAAGGCGTTACTCCAAACTATAGCTCATTCTTTACATAAAAACTGCGGATATGCCGCTATTACAAGAGTTTGCACTCAAGGCATATCTTCGCAATACTGGCCGACCATTTACCGCTGCTAGCAATAAACGAGCGGCGAGAATCAGTGGCTCACTTGCCGACAGTATCAATTTCACAGTGCCTGTTACTTTTCTAATCGAAGGCCCTTTAATACCAAGATTAGACCCTCGTTTCTATGACACTGAAGAAATTCAATTATTTTACCCAACTTTATATGAAGACAAAGGTTCCAACACACGGTTTAAAGTGAATTTGGTGATATATCAAATTCCCATTCCTGTAAATTATAGAAATGCAGAAGGGGTTTGGGTCAAAAGTATATATTACATAGCTAGCCTTTGATAGACCTTGAAGTATAAAGCTATATTGAACTGCTCACTTTTATTTGATTTCTTTCTTAGGGTAATTCGCTTCGAAATATCTAGGACTTTTAAAACGTTTTTACTTCCTCTACTACGTTTAGTAAGTAGGAGAAATATTGTATTCCACCCAAAAATTCTATGTGGAGATTTCACCGAAAATATGTTTTCAGGCTACCTGAATCCAAAACAAAAGCAGCTTTAGAAAAAGATCCGTTTGGTCTCTGTGTGTGTCTTTTAAAAGCATAACTCATAAACGAAAAGTCGAATAAGTACCAAACTTGGTATTCAAGCTCAGTATCTTCCAAGAATGGGACACGAAGATTTTCAAGAAAATTACCCCACCCCAAATACCTTTTACAAGGAAAATTTTTCGAAAACTTTTATTTTCTATAAATGACTCTAGCGATATCATATATTAAAGATGTTTACATGGAAATAAAATTTCAATCTTGAATTTTCTGGGAATAGCCTTAAAAGTCTGTTCATTCGGAAGACATTTTGTATAATCTTGTATAACTGTAAACGTTAAGCGAAAGATGAAAACGTACGACACAAAAAATGTAGGTTTCTTTAAAACACACAATTTATTTCAAATAAGTTTTTTGTAGTAAAAACCATTTCTGAGATACCCATCATTAATTGCTTGAATTGTTCATTTCTTGGTCGTTCTTTAAAGTCCATTCATCAGTCAGTTGTTTCTCGCGATTGCATTGAAACAGTATGGAATTTAAGGTCAGTGTATAGCGTTCAGTTCTTAAACATTTTACTATCGCTGTTCTCTTTGTATCAATAACGAAATGTGCAATGTAGCTATTTCTCTAAAGGTTTATTTGGATTAACGCGTAGTAGATATAAAAATAAACTTTAGTAAGAATAGTTTGTTTATTCACTAATAAACGATTAATGGTAAAGAAAGTAATGTGAATGTATCACATCACATATTTTTAACGTCCTTTAACCGGATAGGTTATCAGACGGTGAATGAACAAATTGATTGAAATGATGCTCACATAGGCCCGGGCTCCCTAGAGCTTAGAGTTACCCGAAAATCCCGGAAAAAACCTTATCCAGGTCACTCACGTAACGGAGATTCGAACTCCGGACCTCTTGAATGTGAGACGCACACGCTACCCCCATACCAAAGAGGTGGGGTTTTAGGAATTGTGTTAGTTTTGTAAGCGTGAATATTGCAACAGTGTCGTCCTCCTCGTTACCATCAATATCAACATGAATGTTAGTGCAACGAACATTCTTAAAGGCAAAATAGTCTTTGTTATGGTTTGTTTTCTTTGCCATAAATTATTTTATAGATTATTGTTCAAAATATGAATTAGGTTAGATGAATACTTCCATCACTCGAGCTATCAGGCCTTCTTCAGAATTGATCATGTAAATCTTCGCTGTTCGAAGAAACATTCATTAACGAAAAACATGAGCATAGATTCTGCTGACTCTTTCACTATGACAGCCCTAGATGTCTTCCATATCTTCGAATTATAGCCTCAGTTCTGCAAGACCAAAATTCACGTTCAAGTCACGTTCAAGCTTTATAAGTTTCTTTTGAATCAAGGAATCCCACTGTGCTGAATTAGGGCTCTTTTCAGTTATAAGCGCAGCTAATTTACATGAAGTAATTGCTAGAATTTCACGCTATTTTCCATTTCAGAAAGGAAATTGCTAAGATTTTAAGGAGAAATCTCAAACGCGTTTCTATTGAATACTTTGAGCTTTACACTAGTCTGCATAGTATCGGATGACTGAAAACTAATACGTGATTCCGACTCACAGTTTTATGCTGATTTCAGAACTGCTTGTAAATTTTTCTATCACGTACAGTTTTTTCACAATTTCACTTCAAAAATATAGAAATATAAAGATATTACTTCCGCCACTACGCATAAAATTGGGCTTCATGAAGCAATTTGTGAGGGCTCTACCACAGGATGGACACTGCTTCAAGTACCTTTCCAAGAAATTTCCCTTCATTAACAAGACAAATTAAAGGCTGGAATTTTTGTTGGTCCTCAAATAAAGAAATTGATGAAGGATAAAGATTTTGAGAAGACAATGAATGAGAGAGAAATAGAAGCATGGACCACCTTCCGATCAGTTACTGAAAGCTTCTTAGGCAATAACAAAGATCCTAATTACAAGGCCATTGTCGAAACAATGTTGGAAAATTTCAAGATGATGGGTTGTAACATGAGTGTAAAGGTGAATTTTCTGCATTCACATATCGACTACTTTCCAGAAAATCTGGGACATTATAGGAAGAGCACGGTAAACGTTTTCACCAAGATATTAAGGAAATGGAGAGGAGGTCCAGGGGAGATGGAATGAAACTATGATGGCCGACTACTGTTGGATGTTGAGGAGGGAGAGTCATCTTCAAGGATCTGCAAGGAAGTCAAAGAAGAGAAAGTTTGAAAAAAATTAAATGAAATACTTTGGCTACTTGTTTTGTTAAAATGTAGTCATGAAATAAATTAGGGAGTTCTTGAGAGTATTCTTAAAACGTTTCTTGAATAAAAACATACCTTGTGTGAAATAGTATTTGAATACGTTTCTACGCTCATTAGTAAAATTGTCAAAACATTACTTCTTATTTTGTGTAAAAATCTGACGTGTTAGAAAACAACGGAAGTTATTTCTGGAATCAGCATTAAAACGTGATTCAAGAACACCTACCTACTTTTAAGAAATCATCTGACAAAAGTTTGAAAATGCAGACTAGTGTCATCATATAAGAGGGATCTCATCCTTTCTTCTGGATCTTTAGTGAATTCTATCCATACATGAAGACAGACCTTTATTTTTAGCCATTATCTTATGTTTGTACTTCACCAAGTCCTTTATGCCATTGTGGCAATTAAAGCAGCTTTTATATTGTGTCTCTCGATTTAATTTACTCTCTCTATCTCAACTCCGCCCTTTATAGCGACTAGAGTTCGTCGCCCCAGTAATCATATTGTGTCTGCGCGTGTTGGCGATACAGATGAAAAGTTAACACCTTCTGTCCTCGTTACACCAGCAACAAAACCTATACTTTTCATATCTAGTTAAGAAATATACTTAAGTACATCTGTGCTTAGACTTCAATTCATGTTGGAATTTACGCCAGCTTTCCTTTCTGGGTGTATTTGTTTCTGAACAATAAGATGGTATTTTTTACATTAGGAATTAGTTATTTATGCAGCTGTTAAGGAAGGTGACATTTTCAGAAGAAGAAAAACCTTGGACGACCATGTTAGCTTGTTTGTTTTGTAGACCCCTTGTAATGTTCTCCTCAATTATTTGACTTCAGTAGACCATGACTTTTGTTTTGTTAGGAATGCCTGCAGGAGTGAATTATACTCCAGAAAGATAAGAAAAGATAAAATCTAAATCTACATTTAATAATAGTGGCCTGAAGAATTGTTAGAATTTGTGGAACAGATTTTAATGATTGCCAATGTGTTTCTAGTTTCTAATTCTTCAAAGAGGAATTTAAAGATAAAAAATCTGATGTGTTACACTCACATGACTTCCTCTACTCTTGTACAAACTATTATTACAAACGCTTATTCTCCATATGCTTCATGTTAATCGAGATATCGAGATGTCAATTTTCTTGTAGATGCAAGGGGAATATGGTAGGTTTTAAGCGATAGTCAAATATTTAAGCGCTGGTTACTATGTGGCGCATTCCATTCTCTTTGTAAGTCCAAGACATAAAAAAATGAGTAACGAATTTAAGAAAAAGTATAAGTATTGGAAAATTTAAGGGAATAACAAGCAATATCTCGAAAACGGTTCACTCAACAAAAAAAATGTATATGACAAATTGTGTATTGTAACGCGATCTACATTTTTGTGCAGTAAAATTTTGTCTATTTCTTATGGTTTACCAGTTATGCAAAAGTCGTTCAGAATGAAGAACGCTTTTGGAGACATTCCCAGAAAATTCGAGATATACATTTCATTTGTCATGAAAATATCTTAAACATATGATATTTTAATCAAAATCGTTAGAACCATTTTTGAGAAAATTAAAATTTTCTAAAAATGTTTCATGTAAAGAGTAGTCTGGGGTGGGGGGATTTTCTTGAAAACCTTTGTGTCGCATCTCTGGAAGATACTGAATTTAAATACCAAGTTTGGTGTTTATCCGACTGTTCGTTTCTGAGTTATGCTGTTCACAGACACACACACACACAGACACACACACGGACATGTTTCCAAAAATGCTTTTTTTTGGATTCAGGAGTCTCAAAACATGTATTTCCGGTGAAATCTCGGTATCAAATTTTTGAGTCGAATGCAATACTTCCCCTACTTACTATACGTAGTAGAGAAAGTAAAAATAAGTGAGTAGATATTCCAAAGGCGTGTGATAAATAGTCTATACAGACTGCATACAACCTTAAAAAATAACGGAATACCACAACTTAATAATATAATTGGGAATATTTGAATTCTCTTAGAATTCTTAAATTCCACTTGCAGTATCAACAACCACGCGGTAGAAAAATAAACTGTTTGTCTGACTCAGAATGTGTAATTTAGGCATATCCTTTAGAAGAGCATGAGCTATAATTTATTATTACTATTATTATTATTAGTAGTAGTAGTAAAAGTAGTAGTAGTAGTAGGAAGTTAATAATAATCATAATAAACACCCCAATAGTTAATAAATGCTTGCTGGATCCTCCTTTATATGATGATCAAGTGGTCAGTGCAGATTCCGAAGACAGCTTACACAGTGAATAAGTACATAAAATATTTCAACTTATAGATATCAGCAATAAAAACTAGCTTTTGGCTTTCAGTAAATTAAACTAGGATCCAGTTAGAAGGAAAATTCTCATAGAGGAGTAAATTACATAATAAATAAGTGTCTTTGATTGTGTAGCATATCACTTTAACTATGATATAAATAAAATAAGTAAATTTAACCATATATGTAATATATTCAGACGAACCTTTGACGAGAAAAATACACCTAAAACTTATCAATGTGATGCCCTTTCTAGCGTTTTTATATTGATCCGAAATTCAAACTCCAACAAAAGTAAAAGAATTAAAGCTGCATAAATTAGGTTTTGCGGTAACGTAACTAGGTGTATTTCACAAGACACGAAAGGACTAAAGAAATAGGCCAAAGACTACATACCACCACGTTTTAGAATTAATTTAATACTGAAATTGGTGGTTAGATCTTAACAGAATAGACCATGGATATTCTCCCAAACAACAGTACCTTTATAGATATATAGGCCAGAGAAGTGTGAATAGACCCAGGTAAATATGCAAATAGTTTTCATTATAACGGTTTAGTCTTTGAAGGCTGATGATAATGATGATTTTAATTATTGCTAAGTCAATTAATGAAATTGTTCTCCTAAGCCAAACTGCTATTAGAATATCCCCTATTTTGTAATTAACTTATAAACAAAAGCTTGGCATCAAGTCACGCTTCACGCGCAGTATTAACACTGCAAACAAAAGTGTAAAAGTGCAAACAAAAGTAAGGAGGGTTGGTGATCTGTTGCATTGTTCCGGTGCATAATGAGCAGCTATTGTTTTGTAGTGCTGTAAGCGTTTAACCGGAATTACATTCAGTGATCAGGGTCGTTGGAGGAAGAATTCAGTGATCGTCGAGTATCACATAAAAACACATTCACATCTTTACTTTCTCTACCACTTATTACCTATAATATTTAGGGGAGTGCTTTATTCCATCCAGAAATTTTATATCAATATTTCCCCGGAAACACACACTTTGAGATTTTCTAATCTCCCCCAGAAAAACATCTTTTGAAAAGTGTCTATATCTATATGTATGAGAGACAGAGAGGAAGGCAAAATGTGTGCCGCCGCTTAAGGATGCAAGGCGAAAAGATTCAATAATTCATCTGTCCCAAATAACCTCTATGCGTACAATCTGTCATTATTTTATAGTTTTATAAAAAATATCTTCGACAAATTTCATTCAAGTATTATATGTTCTTGAGGAATAAACAACAGACTATATAAATGTTGAACTGCCTGAGATTAATCAGTAAAGCCCTCTTAATTCTTATCGAAAATTATATAACCTATAAGTCATGAAAGATGTTTAAAACCTTACTGACAAACATTGGAGCTTATTAAAATTACGTTTTATATCGAAGCCATTTCTCCTAGAATTAACCCAAAATATTCACGGTGAACTGAATGAAGCATTTATCTTTGAAATGTGCGATTCTTCTTGCCTTCCACACGAGCTCAATACTAACAGAAATTGACTTGTGATATAAACGGATGTTTTGTATATATATCTTGCAAGTAACCAAGACCTACCAACGATTTTTTGAAGAATCTCTTTGACATACTTTAATGCATAAGGAAAATCTGTGAAATGGTAACGAGTAGAGAAAATCGTGTGACTAGCACATGGTCCTTAAAGGAAACAGTCAGAATGTTCAAGCTGACAGACCTGCAGCAGAAATATCTTAATTTTTGGTTTCCAGATGACTGCCTTCTACTTCTGTCCAATCTTTGTGTATTCCTTACCAGCCTCGAGTTGCAAAGATTCTTCGAGGTCAGCTGAAATTGTTTTGTATGACTAAAGGCAGAAAAAACAGTGGAACGAAACGTGATCAATTCACTATTTTTTCAGTTTTATTCGCCTTAAACTTTATTTTACTAACTTAAAAATACCTATGGGATGCCGAAGTGTTTTCTAACTCACACTGTTGCGGTTTTCAGTAATCCAACAGTAGCACATACTAAATTGTATTTCGAGATATTATAATGTTTAATTAAACAGGGATTGCTGTAAAATGAAGTTGCAAATCAGTTTCAATTGTTGCATACTTACGAATCATATATGTTTTAATTGCTTGTTCTTACTCTTCTTCTGGCCGAGCGACGTGGTGCCGCGGTAACGTGTGCGACTCGCATTTGAGAGGTCGCGGTTTCGATCCCGGCGACTGCCCACTCTGCGTGATTTCCGCGGTTCGGCATGCGAATGCTGGGATGGTTCTCTTCTACCAAGACTTTCCTGCCCTTCATTTCCTGTACCTATCATCTTCCTTGTCATCTGTTTCAGGATTGTAGGACCAGGCGACGGCGTTCGGCGGGTTGCGGCTGGGCGGTGGCTGTGCACTCTGTAGAGATTTCTTCCCTGGCGTTGTTGCGGGTCTCTCCTCCGTGTGGGACCTGAGGGTGGGGCGCCGGGTTTTCGATGGCTTGAGGATGGACCATGAGGAGTCCGATGCGTTCGATCTGGAAACGTTAGGGACCCCTTCCATGCTTGCGCCCGTCGCCATTCGGATCTGGTCACCCTTCGGGTCTCTCCCTCATTCTGTCCTCTCAGGGACATGATAGAAGCAAGCCGGGTCGCTTCGATCTACTTGCGATGCTTTGCTCCGATTATTCCTCTTTTCATGAAGCTGCTGGATGGTTTGATGCTAATGGCTTTAAGCTTAACACTGAAAAAACCCAGTGCATATATTTTACACTTAAGCAAACTTCTCATGATGTGTTCTCTGAAGTTAAACTATTGGGCATTATTTTGGGTTCCAAGCTTACTTAGGCTGGTCGCATTTCCTAGGTGTGCAAAACATTGTATCATGCACTATTTTTATTCAGTCATTTGAAAAATCACATTCCCAGACAGCATCTTAAGCAAACTTACGTATACGCTTTCTTTCATTGCATAATTTCTTATGGTATCCATATATGGGGTAATAGTGTCAATATATATAAAGTATTAACTCTGCAGAAAAAGGCCTTACGAATTGTATCTGGCTCAACGTTTGATGCCCATTGTGACTTATATTTAGGTGTTTTAAAATTCTGACAGTAGTTAATGAATATATATACCTATATGCAATTGTTTAGTAAGTATTAAGACTAACTTAAATAATCGTGTATTTCATCATTAGCAACTTGAACATTACACTAGGAATAATTATTTTGTCACACACAAAGTAAGGTTGACTAAATCCAATAAATCGTGTAATAACATCGGCATCAATATGTTTAACAGATTATCAAGAGCTGCCCATTCAGCTAGCTCTTGGCTTGCTGCTAACCCAGTTTATATCTTAATGAATTTCTTCAAGCCAATGATGACATTGCATTTTGAAGTTTCCTGTTTTATATTTTTGTATTTTTAGTTTCTGCTTTACTGATCCATTTTATCACCCTCAATGTATCATTGATTTATGTTAATAACTGCTTATGATTCAGTCCTACAACATTAATAAATATTAGTATTGAGTATTGCAGGGGGCACCTCCGTTCGTCCATACATTTACCTTTTCTTTTGCCTTTCATGGATTATGCCATTGGCCTGTCCCTTAACATAAGTCTTCCTACCGGCTTTCTCCCTTTCGATTTATGATCTAGGAGTTCTCTTGGTAGCCTGCTTGCATTCATTGTACTCGTATTAATATGATCCTTCCATTTCTGTTTTAATATTGTTCTATAATTTTTCTATTGGGCTTGTGTCTTATTTCTTCATTCCTTGATCTTTTTCATCTTGTTACTCCATTGACAGAACTCAGAAATCTTATTTATCCCGCCTCAATATGACTTACTCAAGTTTCAATCCCATAAAGTATTATTGGGACAGCCATGATTTATAGAATTTAAACTGCTTTTTCTTTATTTTATTTTTAAATTTTTATTTCTTTCTAATCGACCTATGGCTTCTGAACCTTTTAAACCTTCTGTTTATTAAAGTTTAGTGAAATCGTTATTTTTGTTTCATGGTTCCTTTTTTTCCTTTCACAATTTAAAAAAACTTAGCTTTTAAATGAAACTTCAAGCGAAGTTCAGTGTTCACTGACAATGAAGTGGATCTGTGAATCGGTCAGCATTTATTAATAGGTTCCTTGAGGGGAGATAACGGTAAAACTGTGAAGAAGGGCCCAAAACTACTTTGATTATTTTTTCTTGTGAATAAATTTCATGTGCTTGCTTTTAAATCGCAATTTAGATGTTTTCCTCAAATCATGTTACATGATTAGTTATATGTGTATAGAATATCTAGGTACGTAGAGAAATTCTCTTTACATCCATTCCGTTTTCACGCATTTAAAATTCTCAATGTTAGGCGTTCATTGAAATAGTGCAATGTCAGTAGCAGTGGAGATACTAATATGAAATTCCATACAAATGTTCCTAACGTGCAATGTGTGCAGGATTTAACTAAATCCTTCACGTCTATTCTGTCGGCTACGGTCGGGTGTCGACCTGCGCTAAAAGTTTGCTGGATCGTCAGTCGATTTCGGTCGTGCTGTCCCTCGCGATTGCACTGGGGAACTAAAATATGTTTTTTCTTGGTGCCTTGAATTTTCCACCTGATTCTGGGTATTTTGATGCTGCTGATTCCGAAAATGTCTTCCATTTCATTATACCAGCTCTTGTTTATGAGATTTTGATGATATCTTTATAAATTGCTCTTATGGCTACTTTGTTTTACAGAACCATTTGTAACTTGATTATATTATATGCATTATACTAATTTAGTTTATCCAAGGTCTATTCATGTTGTTTGCAGATGTACTTTAACTATTCTGACATTGCGTGGTTTAATAGGCACTGATATGGCTTCATCACGAAGAAAATGTGTGAATAATCCTGATGTGTTTTGTTTCATCTGTGGGGAATACACATTCATCCAGCAAAGAAAACCCATAACCGATTTTGTAAAAAGAGCCTATTTGGCCTATTTTAAAGCAAAAATTGGAGACAAAGATAAGCTTTGGGCACCTTACATCGTATGTAAAACATGCACAGAACATCTGCAACAGTGGAAAAATGGGAAGTGGAAATGCTTGAAATTTGGGGAACCAATGATATGACGAGAACCAATAAACTACAGTGACAATTGTTACTTTTGTTCAGTAAATGTAAAGGGTATCAATAGCAAAAACCTGAATACGTGGAAATATTCCGATCTTTACAACAGAAAACCTATTTGTTTTTTTTCATCATAGTTGAAGGACTGTTAATAAAACTGGGTATAAGAAAATACACACCAACGGAGTGGCGGTTATTTATTGATAGCTGCAAATGCAGCTTGAAATGTGTTCTTTTGCATAATGGGAACAAATACAGGTGAATGCCAATGGGTCACTCAATTTCTATGAATGAAAATCAAACTACAATAGCTACAGTTCTAGAGAAGATCTCATACCGTAATCGCCAATGGATTATCTGTGTCGACATAAAGATGAATTTTCTTCTAGGACAACAAGGTGGGTACACCAAATACCCATGCTTTATATGTCTATGGAACTCCAGAGCTAAAGGTAAACATGGGTGACAAGACAGTGGCCTCTTAGAGAAAGCATGATCATTGGAGAAGGAAACATTATCACAGAACCTTTGATTGACATAAACAAGATCATATTGCCACCACTGCGTATCAAACTTGGATTAATGAAGCAATTCATCAAGGCGTTGAGTAGAGATGGAGCATGTTTTGGTTATGTATATACAAAATTTCCTGCATTGAATATGGAGAAAATAAAAGCAGGTATATTTGATGGAACACAAATCCGACAACTCATAAATGATGAGAAATTTCAATAGTTAATGAACGATACTGAGGCAGCTGCGTGGTCGTCGTTCTGTATGGTAGTAAAGAATTTCCTTGGAAACTATAAGGCTCTTAACTATAAAGAACTGGTTAAGAATATGCTCACTGCTTTTTGTGCACTTGGTTGTAACATGAGCATCACCACCTGCACAATCATTTGGACCGATTTCCAGACAATCTTGGATATGTAAGCGAGGAACAGGGTGAGTGTTTTCACCAGGAAATAAGTATAATGGAAGAACAGTATCGTGGACGATGGGATATACATATATTGGCAGACTATTGCATCCAGCGCGAACGTCCAATATCATTGCATCGGAGGAAATCACATAAACGAGAATTCAGCAAAATGATGAAAGAAAACCAATGAACCTAATGCGACTAGTGTATAAATAAATTATGATAGTTGATAGAAAGTTGCTTCATGAAAAAGAATGTGCTTGATCCATCCAAATGTATTCAGTATTTAATTGTGTGCAAGTAATATAGTTGTATATGCGGACCAGTAAGGTCAAATTGGTGTATAATGTGAATAAGCTGTACCTCAAAAACTAGAGCTGATAGGGCAAAACTGAGAGCATTTTTGGAATCAGTGACCCAAATATGGTCAGAAATAGGTCAGAATTGTAAGGCACCAAAATCGCTGTTCCCCAGTGTTATCCATGAGTTAGGAGTGACACAAACTTCGCTGGGGTTGAATTGTGCTTCTTCTAAAACCGCGTTGTCTGTTGGAATTTGGCGAGATGTGGTGCATTTCCTTGGCAAGTCCGTCTACACCTTTGGCTCTTCTGCGCTTCATTTAACTTACTTGGCCTTCACATTTTCTAACCTATTCTTGTGTTGTTCCTGCTGGTTTCTATGCCTCAGCTGCCTCCTAGGGTTTATAGTTTCTGAACCGGAAGTTTAATTGTAATGAGAATGCCGTTTTAATTTGTAAATGAGTAATAATGGGTTTCTGTCCCGAGTTGCATGGCAGTTGTAAATGTTTCATAATGGGTTTCTGAGCCGAGTTATATGGCCGTTTGAATTATAAATGTGTAATAATGGGTTGCTCACCGAGTTACAGGTTACTTTGTATTAATGTATTTTTGGGACAGAACAATAATTGCAACTATACCTGCAACAAGACAAACACTGTACATTAATTTTTGAATCAAGAAACATCAAGAGTTGCATTTGTAAGGTGTATTGAGTTATCACGCACTGATGGGCATGATGCGGAATTATATTTACTAAATGATATTTTCCGTGTTATTTTTGTGATAGCCTCTGGGTGTATACAGGCTGGACCATTCAAGTTGAGACTGTACATCAT